>OW052057.1:17290541-18490541 GCA_932526445.1 Phragmatobia fuliginosa
AGACCATTACGTAAAATGGCGATGTTTCGTCAAAAAGGCAGGGCCCGATTTCAACGTGACTCCTCGGCCTACGTCCAGAAATAGAAAGCTCGCCTTGCTCAAGCCAGGTCTACCTTTGTCTTTGGTACCTTATTGAGCAAACTTGTACAACGTCAGTTTTACTGGCTATTGTTCACTTAAATTTGAGTTATAAAAGGTTATATAATTATTTGCAAAGGTTTCCAACTTCAATATTTGTATATTGAATATCGCGACTTTCGTTGTTATCCATTTACTTCAATAAAATTTCCAACATTTCCAAATTGTAAGTCACGTTGAATTCGCCGGTATTTATAATTACGTATTGTAATACATACCTTTGAATTGCTTGACATTTAAAACTTGATATCGATATTAATTGTTTTAGAGCCAAAGTTAAACTTGAACGATTAACAATACAGTTTGAATTGATATTTGAAACTTCGAACAGTTTAATACATTTGAAAGGCTTTGTTAGAGTAGAAGTGATTCAAAAGTAACAAGATATTATGTGGGATGATATTAATAATGTATATTCGAAAAGGCTTAAAGGTTAAATGTACGTTTATACATATGAAGAGCTGGCTATTTCAGAGTATCAAACAGAGAAGGGTTGAATTCTAGTCAGCTTTCATTGATTCAACATTTTTTTTATTTAATTCCTGTGTGGAAATTTTCTTGAAAGCCACTCGCAGGTTTATTTGTAGGACTCGAACCGATCATAAACCGCACGGCGTCTCGGGTACTAGTAGCCGAAAAACCAAGTGTACCCTAGATTCAAGAAGAGAGAATTAAAGGAAATTCTGGGAGCCCGACATAACTCGGCTCATCTTCAGTTCACAGATGACCGCCTACTGTTCGGGAACTCTGATGTATTCTTTCTGCCCCCGGAAGAGGGAATCTTTCAAAAAGGAATAGCGAACTCAGTAACGCTTGCTCCGTTGCACTTGCCTGCTACTGCTAGGATATCAAATGGCTTCACCTATTACCCCTAGCGCTTTTGTATCCGTGTTATAGCGGCCTTGTTGAATGGGGATATCTGGTCTTGTTTCTTGGATTATCACGACTCCGACCCAAATTCCACGACTCCTTGTCCCATTGCTAAAGAGCTGCGAGGGCTCTGACCTCAGGATCTATGGTGGAGTTCTGACCAGGGGACTTATCGACATAATAGAGATATCGCGGTATCCGGATAACTCGGTCAGCCCTTGCTGCAGTCGTCATAGTAACGCAAATTTGCTGGCAATTCGCTCATACTCTGCCATAGACCGCAAAACCCCTGCATAGTCTCTTTAAGGGGTCCCCTCATGTTAAGCAACAGCCGTGCTAATTCCAACCAACTTGGGGACCGCACATAGAAAGTGACATCTCAAGTCTTATCGACCGTCGAGTACATGCTTCAGGTACCTCATGGAGGAAGTTTTTATACATACGAGTATGAAATTACGATACGAAAATAACAACCGAGTAAAGAGTACCAAAAGTCTCCGCAAATGCTTATTACGTCCTAAGTAAAATATAAAAAAGTGTGGTCAACTACGCGATACAACCATTTCATAAACTCTAATTGTATTGGTGCGCCATCTGTTTTCGGGATTCCACATAGTTTCTAAAAAGTTCATCTACTCGATGCAAGAGCGAGCTACTTTACTATAAGAAACATTTCAGAGGTTTACGGTAATATACTGTATCCAGATACAAAAAATTAAACAGATTTCATAATTTGACAATCCAATCCTAAGGTATTCGATTAAGTTTTAAGTAATAGTAAAATAAAAATATTAGGAGCCATTAAATAATTACATAATAAGAATTCAATCAACGGGGACAACCTAAATTTGGTGATAGACTTAAACTATACACGATAAAATATTATTATAACTGCTAATCTTCTAAAGGTATTCCCATTGATAAATCCTTCAAGTTAGCACTGTAGGCAGTGTCATATCTAATGAATACATGAACATCAACAGCTGCAGCAACAAGAGGTGCAGAAGCAGCAGGCGCTGCAGGCTCACCGGCTGGCGCTGAGGCAGGCGGGCCACGTGCACAGCCATAGCCACGGCCACGGCCACGCTCACTCGCACTCGCACGGCGAGCACGCACACATGCTCGCACACGGATTCTCCCACGGCGCCCTCGTCTCCCACAATGCTCGCCGTGATCAACACGTCCGCCGCCGCGCCACTTGCACTGTGCGCGTCAACAACTTGCACGCCGCAGAGGCCATCGAGACTGATGTCTGACTATCGGGTGAGTTACTTCACACTCTTACAGCCAGGTCGCCATCCGTCATCCTCACTTCCATTTAACGCTTTACTAGGCGACTGATGGCCCTCGTAATGTATAAAACTTGCATGAATTGGCTTCTCTACAAAAAGCTGCTTTGACATAGAATATTTTAACCGTCACTGAGCTTTTTATTAAAACAGTTTGCCTTTTACAACACAAGGCTTTTGACACAACGCTTAGACTGCAAAAAAATTAATTTAAGTTTGCCTTACGAGGGTATTCAAGTAACATTTGTTCGGTAAAGAGTTAATTTTTATCCAATGCCTTTATTCCACTCTATTCCTAGTCTCTAATTATGCTGTCGTAACTTTTGATTAGCTGATCGCTTATAGAAAGAAAACAAATTAGAATCATTTCGAACTAGATACATATCGTGAGTCATCGTAGGATCCTAATTACAACGAATCTACAGCAATTCTCGAACGAAAAATGGCTTAACGATACAAAGTTCTACGTTTACTACTAATTCAGTGCTTGTTATCACAATCGCATATTTCAATAATAGATATTTAGTTATTGCATACAACAAGTTACAATTCAACGGATATACTAGTAGTGTAGTGAGATGGCTATGAATTTATTAATGCTAAATTTAACACCTACTCTCGATAATGTTTACTTGGAGCGCTAGAGCATAAGGGCTTTTGGCTAACGAACCCACTCTTCTGCTCTGAGCACCTCTCAGCGCCCATGGCTATCGTATATCATACTGCACGTTGCGTTCCATATCGCGTGGTGACGCAAACATGAAACACATTTGAATATCACAATCAAAGTTTCATTCAATTTTTAATATCATATATTGCATAATGCTCATGATAAAAATTGTAGACAAAGCTTCTTTCAAAATTAATATTTTTATTCAAAAACATTTTTTTCTTATTATATTAAGATTATTGTTCATTATAAATACTTTTTTGATTAATACAGTTTATAAGAATCACATAAGCTACAACTTGTTCTGGTCAGTACAAAGGAGCCATCAACAGGGAAGTACCTAGGATTGTACCTTTTCTTGCACAGGAAATGTAGGTTCCGGTCAAACTACGAGTACTTAATATACACTGGCATGGGAGAAAGCAAACAATGAACTTCACCGTCAATCAAAGCAACAGTAGGAAGCATTTAACCTTGTTTCCTGCATCCATCGTACCGCTATGTATCAACGAGTTACAAGGAAAATGTGTCAACGTCGGGACTCTTGGGTCGGAAGCCATGTGGGTGCGCGAACATTCCATCACTTCCCACGTTGCTACGACTAATTTTATCTTCAAACTTATTAACAGGTGGAATTTGACCGCAGAAATACTTACACTGATTGTTTATTTATAGGTATTATTCATTATTCATTAGGTTTACGGGTAGTGACGGTATTTTCTACGACATAAATACTCTGTTTCGAATTAGATAGTTAGCCGTACCTGCTTGAATCCATAAAAAATATATATCTTAACGATCGCGTTTGAAGTTATAGTCATAAAGAATGATTCTTCTCTTACTTAAGTTATGAAGGGAAACGAACGACAAACAGTTTATGTAAATACAGAACTACCAACGACTACCTTCTCAAATCATATTAAATAATAGATTGACCATTTCTTCAATTATTAATTTTGAAATTAACGATGAGAGATATTGGAGCGTGAAATGTCATTCGGTCTAACCACTAGCGCCATGTTGTGGTCACCTTTGCTGCGGATTCAGTAATCTTCTATTTCTTAGCAACGAACTAAGCTCTCGCAGGAAACGAATATTAACTTATTCTTTTATTGCTTCTCTATTGAGTAGCCAATATCAACAGGGAATGGTACTCAGTTGTTGTTCGTCTTTGTCATACGTTGCATAAAAAACATGAAATTCGCTTTCAAGGGATAGCATAAAACACAATCAATGGACTCCCGTTGGAGGTTAGGGGGTGGGAAAAGATCGTTTTATGGGCAATCGTGAAAAGTTATGTGAATGGCACCATTCAATGCACAGTTCACATTGAGTGGACGCTTGTCCTTGAATGGACGCGGGCAGTGTGATCGATTTCAGTTGCGGCGGCATCAGCGTGCCCGTGGCGTCACCGCCTGCATACCCTACTCGGCCAAGTTCCCGGTGCACAGGGTTAGACCTCATCGATTCCGTTCGGCATCCGGGCCGATCCCCAAACACCACTCTCAGTTTTTGACCCTGTTATCAATGTTCGTTAACGAGAACTTCCGATTTCCCAAACGAAAACTCATTTGTACGGCGAGTCGTTGTCCAAAATGTGTTTTAACTAATTGCAAAATCGAGGAGTTTCTCAGTTCATTTTACTTTCTGTTTGTTATCTCAGAGCTGCGTCAATTATCAACCAGAAATACGCACCGGAACTAAGCGGCTAGGATCTTTTTTCTGCTACCGAGCGGTGAAAGACTGGAATTCACTGTCAGCACATGTGTTTTTAGAGTTCCGTAGCCAAATGGCAAAAAACGGAACCCTTATAGATTCGTCATGTCTGTCTGTCTGTCTGTCTGTCTGTCCGACCGTATGTCCCAGCCACTTTTTTCTGTTGAAACTTGGTCAGTAGATGTATTCTGTGAACCGCATTAATATTTTTACACAAAATAGAAAAAAACAATAAATTTTGGTGGTCCCCATACTTACTTAGAACTGAAAAACAAATAAATAAACAAACATAAAAAAATGTTTTTCATCAAAACCATACGTGTGAGGTATCTATAAATAGATTTTCAAAAATGATGTTGAGGTTACTAACATCATTTTTTTCTAAACTGAATAGTTTGCGCGACAGATACTTCTAAAGTGGTAAAATGTGTCCCCCCCCCCTAAACTTCTGAAATAAGAGAATGATAAATCTAAAAAAAACATATGATGTACATTACTATGCAAACTTCCAACGAAAATTAGTTTGAACGAGATCTAGTAAGTGGATTTTTTTAATACGTCATAAATCATAAACTGCAATTTACATTTCTTTCAATCATAACACTATTATTAAAACATCGATGAAAGTTACAACGAACTACAAAGACTTTTATATGATGTTACTTGCTATTACGGAACCCTTCATTTTCTACTATTATCCCGGTTTAAGCGGGGCATGAAAATCTCACCCGAAGATCTCACTAGGCCGCGCTATACTGCATGCATTCGCAGTTAGTATGGTGACCCTCAATTTTGGATTCTATTCATGCTCTCCATCAGGAGCAGTAGATTCACTCTATTTCCATTTATTTCTTTTCAAATTTGAAGAAACTAGAACCCTTAACTACCCACTACTATACTCTAATGTCAGAATATTATAACACGCAATGTTTCAGCCTATTACAGTCGGCGATACCAATTACTTAGTTCAAGTAATATTAACATGTTTAGGTTCAAAATGAAGAGACTAATTTACAAAATGACATCGTGCGTGTTGTCGTAATTCGTTGGTGAGCGCGAGACCTGCCATAGCGTGGGTGACCACAACTGCTTTTGGATTCTATTCATTCTTCCTGATTCTTCCCATCGGGTATCGTTACTTTGGCGGACTCGCGAATATCAAAGACAGTATTAGGCAACTCACAATATCATATAAGAAATTGTAGAAAGAGTATAGCATACCACTGATACTGTATGTACTTACGAAGAGATAAACTGTAAAAGGACAAGTGTAATCTGCCCTACTTCCACGTCTGACAAGAAATTAAGAGGGATATGTATCTGACATGGAAATTGATAAGGAGAAATTTAACTATCGTAGAATCAATCTATTATTACTACTAGGTAACTTAGTTTAAATGTTTTATTGTTGTAATTACTATTTAAATTGCCGTGTCATGCCATGAAAATTTAGATTAGGGCAAAATAGAGAGATGTTACGTGAGTAGGACGGTATCCTTATTCCTGGCGACCTGGCTGATAAATGTTTGTCGTCCAAGAGCTCTCTATGCTATGTTGTGAAATAGAGTTTAACACTGATTTCAGACGAGGCGTGCGGGCAAGAGGACGTACAGGCAGTATGGCGCGGTCGACTGCCAGCGCGTTCCCCGCCGCCCTGCTTCGTGTGACCCGTGTATAAATACCCCGCCGCCCCTGCGAACCCTGACCACTTTTACCCTGACCAATCCCCCCACTCACATCCGACACATTTGACCCAGCCACTATCCGACTGTACACCATTCCACAACACACTCACTCTCTCACACCGTGGTTCATTAAATTAGTATCTGATTGAGGACTTTTATAAATAGTAGCTTCATTGTGAATCCTTAAACAACTCCGTTACTTAGAATAATATCATACATTAGCGATCAAGTCTTTTGAGTACTATAAAATATAAAAAATAATAAAAAGAAATAAAAATAAATTCTTTTAAAATACGCTTCCACTGTGAGTGCGACCCGCCACGGTCCTCGCCTCCATTTGTAAATATAATAGAGACAGCTTCAATACCGCTTAATACACTTTCTATACCTACATTATTGACACCTGTAATAAGTAATTAAGATACATTCTTTGTGACGATTAATCAAAAACAGCTAAACTTTTAATTCGATCGCGAAGAACGTTTTTCAAGTGTCGCGTTGACGCTTTAACTGCTTGTACCTACGGGTATTTAGTGGATCGGGTTAACGTCACCCACCACAAGACACACGGACTATACGTTTCCCGGACTTGACACTCGGACATACATACTTAGACTCGGGCGATCACACAGATCACAGTCGACAATCACTAGCCCGACGTTTTATGGCAACGACCTAAAGCTGCCCTCTGGCCTTCAGGCCACCGGAGGCAGGACGGATGACCATTCCGTGCCTAGTACGTCACCGCTGTAGCAAACGCGCGAAGCTTATAAATAGCTCGGAATAATTTTTGAAACGATCGTTGGCTGATAATGTCTGAACGACAGCTTGGAACACCGAGCGTTCACCACGATCGCGGAGGGATATTCGAATTACTGAAGACGAGTAGCTATAAGTTATTTGTGTTGTATATCGTCGTTCGTGAACTCAATATATAATTGTTAAATACACGTCCCCATGTAACCCCGCCCCCTTGATGTACCCGTCCCCATCCCGCACCCCCTGTACCCCCGAGTAGCGCAACAGTCTCGGCTATGTACTTACCGATATTATGTGTATACACAATGTTGTTTAAATGTTATAGTTGTAATGAATTATTATCTATCTATCATTGTTGTTGTTGTTTTATAATATATGTTTTATCGATGTTAGCTTAAAGTAAGTTGTAGAACAGATGTTGGTTGAGAGGCACACAGTGTGCCAAGAGTGTTACTGCACGGCCAGAAGGCGAGGACTTTTACAGTTTCGGTTGATTTTGGATTGTATTAGCTTATAATGTCACTGTTTAAACATATCTAGAAAGAATGTATGAATTTATTACACGTATATTTTGTAAGTAATAGGCTACAGATGCGACACCTACGATGCAGACAGCTCGGGAACTATAAAGCTCGGCTGTACACTGACCGTTTTCTATTCCTTCTTTTCGTGGACACTTACTGTGCGCTCAGAATTGGTTGTTGTTTTGGCTTTGATGAGTATATCACTCAACAGTATCATTTTCTCATTCCAGTACATATACCTAGTGTAGTGTAGTAAAAACAGATACAGGACAGATGATAAAAAGTAGGCGAATTTAAAGGAAGCCGGTTTTAACTTTGGGCAGCAATTGTATGCGGTGAGGTGTCAATTCTAATTACGTTACTCAGTACGTTACCACCTATCTGTCCTTTGAGCATCGTTTAGAGTTCGGTTGTAATATCGACATATTAATTATTAGGTGTAGATTACATCCAAATAATTTTCATCATATCATTATAACACATTTCATAGCGTTTAAAACATATAATTGAAAGACATAAATATTTACGCCCTATATTATAGTATAGAGTAGTTAGTAGTTATTGATAGTAGTAAGTGCTGCCCTTATACTGGGTGACTATCCTTTGACTCGAGCGTTTGTCTATCTACTGAGGCCAGTCCAAAGCGGTCCATTCTACACCACCGAACATTGTGACGTTTCATCCTTCTCAAACGTCCATCCGATGAATTGAATACAGACTCGTGACCAATTAAAAAAACAATTTTGAAGGTCACTTTTGAAGACAAGTTTGAGATGATGGACTCATACAGATAGTTCAAAGTGAAATTGATCTCAGTTCCCAATCATTCCCTTCGACTGGCATACTCATTTCCATAATGTTAAAATACGTAGATGTTTCAAGATTCATGTCGTATTTATGTAATCGGTGTTTAATTGTTAGTCATAATGACTATTGTGTAATAGACTATAAATAATAGCTAATGTTTCATCTCTAAGTGACTGGCCGTTGCTGAGGACCGCCCCAGCTAGAGTCGCGAATAGTGCTGTCTGATTAGTGCAATACACGTGGTTTGTTTGTGCTACAGTGGGACTTGTTTTACACGCAGAATGGGACAATAAGTTGGTGAAGAGAAGCGCATTGTAGTCAGTGTGCCCGTAGTCACAGTCAGAGCTCGCGCGACCGATATGAGGCGTCGAGCTCATCTCGACACCCGGCCACCTCTACTGGGAATACTCAAGTTACAATAAATATATCAAATATCATATACCTTGTAATAGTTTGAGTGTCTTCTTTGTAATTGGTATCAATAATGTCTGTCAATTAGAAATACGAATTATTTGGCAAATTAATTTAGTATGATATTCTTGAGTGTCCTTTAAGAGAACTCACGTGGTATGTTTAAATTATCTCAGGAGACGGAGGTCGGTTCGTACCAGCAGTTACATTTGGTGTACCGATAGTTTGAATAACGCGTTAATGCAGCGTCGTTCTTTACTTATGAATGTAGAATGTTCAGTCGGGTTCTCTTTGCATGCAAGGACTATCATATGATTACTTCATTTGTCAATATATTCTATTTGTGTTAAATGTTGTAGATGATGTGTGCCGAGGCTGTTGCGGCCAATTATTATAATTAAATGTCATCAATGTTAATGTTCCAAGTTAAATGTGAAGTAAGCACTTTATGTTAAATGTATGTGTATAGTTTATTAATTGGATAGCACATGGCTCCTGTTATATCTTTTGAAGGATGCTGCAACGCGGTAATAACGAACCAACTCAATTACCAACATGGCAAACCTCGCACTTGGCATATTGTATCAGGAATTCAGAAAAGTATACAAAGATAACAAACTTCTTAACCATCTTCTATTAAAGGACAATTAGTTAGAATTCAACAGATGCAGTCAGATACAACCATTCGCTCAAGGGTCCTTTTTGATGTCGATTTTTGACAGTATCCCAATTGCGGTGTTTACGCTCCCGTTGTATTGCAGTGTTGATATGATGTTTATTGGGTGACTAAATCTCATTTACATTATGTGTGTCTATTTATTCATAGTCAATACATGTACGGTAGTTAGATACCCAGCAATTAGCATTCAGACTCAATTAAAGAGTTATGCCACGTGTTCTGCTTAGATGTCTCTCGCTTCACGATGTATTTAGATTAGAAATATGGTGTAAATGAGTCTTGGTCGATTGCAGCCTATCTACTTTATCTATAAATTATTTGTTGTACGAACTGTAAGGGGACAGGCACGCCTATCGTTCGATAGCCGTGAAGTGTGTACTGGTCTCGCGTCTGTAAATCTTCTCCGCAATACAATTTTGGTGCGTAGTCGCGCATTAATGTCACAAGTGGAATGATATACTGAGATGGCGTCGAGACCGCCGGCTGAATGTTGCTCTAGACAGAAGCGATTGTCTGGAGCGTGTGGTGATCGAAGCTGCCGCGGGCTAAGTTTCAGTAACGCTCTCGTGATTAATGGCACACATCGTGCGAGACCTGTGTGGTCGACTCTCATATACAAAAAACAGATAGAGGTAAATTGTGAATTACTCATGTTGGCCAAAATTGTAGTTACGCCAGTTCAAAGAGGCGTATTATAATTTTCGCACAGTATTATTAGTTGATATTTCGTACGTAGTGTATGTATACAGAGGCGGCTAACACGGGCCAGGTACATTACAGACAGATTAATTTTCAACCATCACACTTCGTAAAACATACTCAAACGATTTTTGCGTTACTGAAACCGAAAGAACAAACAGTTTAAAGTTAATTAATAATAAATAGTTAAACCCACATAGATTCACAAGAAGAATCAAGATTTTCTATTTAATTGAGTAATATCAGTCTCGTAGTTAGGAAGGAGTTGAAAATGTTAAATTTATTAAGAAGTCTGAAATGGCCGATACTACAGGCTGTATTTGATATGGTCTATAAGAAACAACTGTAATCGGTAATTTTATCTGTAAATTAAATTCAATTTAATTTAAGGTTTATAGTTAGGTGGTATCTACAAACTTTTAGCAGTGTGTGGTATATCTAAACATTCGTTAAGTTTTTAGTTCTGCAGTTGTAATGTTTTGCTTCTAAACATTCGGCTGAGTGATGAGCGCGGCCGAAATTTGTATGAACTCCGAAATGTCACGATGGGACCGTGCTTACTTGATGAAGCTTCAAAATGATTGAGCTTGCCGATGGCTGCCTCTACGCGAGTTCTTACGCTTCACCTTCCACTAATTCTCATCGCGCTGATATTAATGTTAAGACTAGGGCTTGTCACGCTGGTCTCAAATCATTGTATACATTGCTCGTGGATATAGGCCGACATACGATTAGTGTGACAGGCACTAACAATCGGTATATTAAGTATATCCTAGTGGTACTAACGTATGATTTTCCTTGTTCACTGGCCCCTCTCCGTCCAGGTCGAAGCGTGTTCACTCGTACTTAGTCGATATAAAATCACAAAACTCAATGGTTATATCGTTATTTATTAACATCGATAAATTAATGTGTACATTAATTATTTTTTATGATCTTATCTCTAGTAAGATTATTTACGTTATTTACAAAATTCTACATGAAAATCAGTAATTATATAAATTAAAAGGAAGTTTATCGAACAAAGGAAAGTGGTAGGCGCGCTTTGTTTAGAAGACATGGGTTGTTTGTTCGTAGAGTTCTGTTGGTTGCCTCAAATACACAAGGAGTAGAGGGCATCTGCTGGATGCGAGCTTACAATATTATTTCAAATTTAACGATATGTAACAACTTTTTGTATTTTAATTCAATCACTAATGTAAGTTAAATTGGAGCAAACTCTCTAGTTACATAATGACATTATCCTCTTACAATACATTACATTAAGGGTTTTATAATATTAAGAGCTTTTTGACTAGTATACTAACAAAAAAAAATGATGAGATCTTATGAAATAATCAGAATTTTTCGCGATAATTTATTATATTTAATATCCATCCAGTATTATTAGATAAATAGGTATAATGGTTGAATTAAACCATTTTCTAGCTCCTATAGTATGTTAATGTAACTTAGGTTCAGTAATTGGCCAACAAATATATTATTCATAATTAAGTACCAATACTTCACAATACAT
The DNA here is from genome assembly GCA_932526445.1 of Phragmatobia fuliginosa. Taxonomy (NCBI): domain Eukaryota; kingdom Metazoa; phylum Arthropoda; class Insecta; order Lepidoptera; family Erebidae; genus Phragmatobia; species Phragmatobia fuliginosa. The sequence goes on from OW052057.1 coordinate 17,302,305, forward strand.
AATTACGTTAAAACGGTCCCATCGCTCGTGAATCAAAGAATGTACGACGTTCGCCCCCACTTGGTCAATTATACGGGTGATCAAAACTTCACTGGAGGGTAAATAAAGAAATATCTTTATTTCTTTTATTTTCTTCTATATATTTTCTTCCTCTATATATTTTCTTCTTCTATATATTTTCTTCTATATTGTTCTAATAAGAACATTGAGTCTTCGTACATACTTGAAATGGTTTTGCATTGCACCTTTAAATCGTAGTTGATATAGAGTTTTTAATAATGTTCACTTTCAACATTACTTTTGAAATCAGAAACTTAAAACAGTGAAAACGTCAAATACAATTCAAAAACTAGTAATTTTGTTGCCTAATCTTCTAATTTATTCAACTAACATATTTTCTCAAACCTCATACGACTGCAGATAAGCAAACATCGTAATTTTTACCGGAGTTGTTGAACGTAACACGCGATAAATCATAAGAACAAAGATGCAATGTTACTCTAACAATTTAGAGACCGACTCCAATTCATTTCATTCATTCATTCATGAGTCTCTTTCGGAGTTCATCAAATCTTAGGTCCAGCATACGTTTGTAACGAACAGAACCGTTGCAGTGCTGTTTTATTGGACTTATTAGTTTTATAATCACGGATTTATTTATGCTTTAGGATAATGGCGATATGAATGTTGACTTACACGCAATGGTCATTTACCGTGGACTACATAAATTATCCACAGCTAAAGAAAGTTTTAGTCCTTGAAAGATAAGATCCAGACTCCACGGTGCGCCAGTGCGTGTACGCATCGCCCCGTATTGTTATGCAGGCACCACACTTCGTTATGCGCTATTCGTTATGTGTCTGCGCCGTATTCGCCCAAATATTAGTTATGCGCGCAAACAACAATCATGCCATCCACACTTCGAACTGGTATGCCAATTAAGCATCAAATAAGGCAAATATGTGTGTTGTAGAGATGTGTCATTGTCATTTTTATGGTGAACGAAACGAATGTACTCTCCACAATTCGCTGTATGCGCGCGAATAACCCGCATAACTAATAGCGCATAGCAAAGTGTGGTGCCTGCTTTACACCATTATATTCATCGCCAGTTATTTGTATACAGTAGAACACTGCTATTGAACACTTGTATTGTTTTCCTTTTGTATCACTTTTGCCACATCGTGTATATATTGGACGGCACTACGGCCGATGATCATGTTTTTTAATGTGATGGTTGTTAACTACGCCCGAAGGCTAATGAGGAACGTTACGGATACATTGTAATTTAAAGCTTGTGTAAAACGACTGTATTAATCAGAAGTACTCGTTGTCCAGCCATCTCACAGAGAATGAAGGAAGGCATTATGTTGTGCGGAGCTACTTTCTGAAAATGCAGAAGTTAAATCTCTTTGAAAACTTTTGTGGTGTTTTTTTGGACTGTAGATCTTATTGTTACCTATCCACGTAATAACATTAAAAGTAGCTAACGATGAATTAAAACAAATGATCATAGTTTTCGGTTGACAACACACACTAATCAAAACACTGATCTCTGCTGACTTAAGGTTGACATGTGTGGAAATAACCTCTATCAGTCCAAATATTACAACACGAAAACAATTGCTTAAAATATCCCTTTCTAAAAATTCCATGGTATGTCTGGAGCTTTTTTCCAAATTTTATACTAAGTTTAAATGTAACAGTACTATGCTGTGCCGTATTGATGGATTTCTTTTTGGTTAATTGAACTGTATAAATGACTCAATAAAAATACAAATGGTGTTTTATTTATAAACAAATTCCCCATCCTCTATAAATCATTCTCTAACAAGAATCATAACTTTATGTAATAAATGTATATTGAGAGGAGACCCGAGCCCTGCAGTGGTACGTTAAGGGTTGTTGATGAAGATGATGTGTGTGTCTGTGTGTGTGTGTGTGTGTGTGTGTGTGTGTGTGTGTGTGTGTCTGTGTTTCTGAGTGTGTCTGTGTGTGTGTGTGTGTGTGTGTGTGTGTCTGTCTGCGCGTGTGTGTGTGTGTGTGTGTGTGTGTGTGAGTGTGTGTGTGTGTCTGTGTGTGTCTCTGTGTGTGTGTGTGTGTGTGTGTGTGCGTGCGTGCGTGTGTGTGTGTGTGTGTGTGTGTCGCACTTATTATTCTAGTTTTTCGACGGAGCCTAAGTGAGAGAACTGAAATTCGAATGATAAACTATTTGTCAGTAACAATTTCCCAATAACGATTGCCATAGATGTTCATGACAACCGGTACCGACGACTTTACGTGCCCTCCGCGACGATTCTCGATAAATAGGCCTAAATCTGTTACGGTAGACCTAAGAGAAATAATTGATCCATTACAATACTATAGATGGCAATCTATTTGGATCTAGCCTTCTGGACATACACTGACTGTTCAAGATGATGATATCCAGGGACCGAATCTATCTAATTACTATTAAATAGTGATTGCTTTAATAAGTAAAGAGCAATGGAGTTTATCAAAGAAAAAGGAGATTTTACAAAGTAAAAGTTGTTTACGAGAAGATGTGTTAGTCCCAAAGTAGGCAGAGCTTGTATTATGGGTACTAAACAACTGATATAAATACATAAACATCCTTCTTTTCGTAAATATATACATAATAAACATAGAAAAACACCCAGACTCCGAAACAAATATTTGTTGTTCACACAAATATTTGGTCTGACCCAGGAATCGAACCCGAGACCTCTTGATCAGCAGCCGCATACGCTAACCACTAGACCAACAATTTAGTCAAATCTGTTTTACTTCTTGCGCTCTGGGTCAGATACCCTAGACAGATACCTTCGAGTAATATGTAAGAAGAAACTTACTAAAATTTATTTAATTAACTAAATTTGGTAATTATATTATATGAGGGAGAAAGAAATATAAGTGCATTTACAATTAGAGGTAACATTTATTCGATAGAAAACATTAAACTATTCTAAATTCTATATTTACAGACGAAAAACCATTAAATTGAAAATTCTAGTGGTAGTCCTTGAAAGTACTGTCTGCTGAAGTCCACTTCAAAACCTACCTTTTTTCGAAATAACAGTTACAACATCAAATAACACTGACTTTAGTAAAGAATTAGATTAAAAATATTAAAGATACTACCAAGTAAAACCAACCGAATAAATTGTGTTGTACATTGAGTGTGTATAACGATGACACACACAATGATAGTGGAAATAAATTCAGTATCGAACAGCTGCAAACATCTTTTAGGATTCCGTTGCCAAATGGCCAAAAACGGATCTCTTATAAATTCGTCAATCTGTTTGTCTGTCCGTCCGTATGTCACAGCCACTTTTCTCTGAAACTATAAGAGCTATACTGTTGAAATTAGTCAGATTTAATTTGTGAACCGCATTAACAAAAGAAAAAAAACAATAAATTTTGCTGGTCGCCATACTTATAACTGATCTCAAAATAATATTTTTCATCAATACCATACCATCATCTATGGATAGGTCTTCAAAAATGATATTGAGGTTTCTAATATCATTTTTTTCTAAACTGAATAGTTTGCGCGAGAGACACTTCCAAAGTGGTAAAATGTGTGTCCCCCCCCTGTAAATTCTAAAATAAGAGAGTGATAAAACTAAAAAAAATATGATTTACATTACCATGCAAACTTCCAACGAAAATTGGTTTGAACGAGATCTAGTAAGTAGTTTTTTTTTAATACGTCGTAAATCATAAACCGCAATTTACATTTATTTTAATCAAAACACTATTATTAAAACATCGATACAAGTTACAACGAACTACAAAAACTTTTATATGATGTTACTTGCTGCTACGGAACTCTTCATGGGCGAGTCCGACTCGCACTTGGCCGCTTTTTTTGAGTTGCAGACATCTAGACACATTAATAGTGAATTCTATTGAATAATAAACAGATAAGCTAACAAATGAACTAGAAGTCTCTTATTTATAGGACTTTCGATAATACATATAAGATAATAATATTTATAATATAACATGCACCTATTTATAGTTAATTAAACGACAATACATTACCTAAACAGTAAACACTTTACAGATACTTAAACCATTGCCTTTATACAGCTATATTCAATCCAATACTTTACAAGTACATATTATCAATCTTTACACATATATTATTTTCTATAATGTAATAAATAATAAAGTATCAGGGTGGCCATTGTATCCTATCCTACTAATATTATACGCAAAAGTTTGTGAGCATGTGCGTATGTGTGTTTGTTGCTCTTTCACGCAAAAACTACTGAACGGATTTGGATGAAACTTTACAGTAATATAGCTTATATATCAGGATAACACATAGGCTACTTTTTACTGCAATAATGAGATACACGGGCGAAAGCTAGGTGATTATATTAATACATAAATCGTAGATGTCAAAATGTAACACTGTTTATCTCCTGTCAAAACTTCATAGGTTGCTATGCATAACACACTTGCATAGCAACCATAATGATATACGCGGGTAACACCGCGGGGCGCAGCTAGTTACTATATATTTGTCTTATGTTTGGCATTTCGCTCACCCTCCACACTATCGTGCGCTTAAAACATAAATAAATTACCCTTATTCTTTCCCAAACATTGCTTGTCATTGAGACTACACGTAGTTTTATTAATCAGAGACATTTTGTACAGTAAGGCAACTGCATCAGTTTTAACCGGTTACGATCACTATAATAATATATATTTTTCTTATATAAGGCATACTGCTAGCCATTGAAATAAAATCAATAACATACACTTTAGTACACATTGCTTGTCAACAAGAGTACACGTAGTTTTAATAATTAGAGACTGTATCAGTAATATATATATATTTTTCTTACAAATGACATAATGCTAGCCATTCAAATACAATAAATAACATCCACTTGTGGTGACCGGTTGCGGTCACTATAATAATCCTTACTAATATTATAAACGCGAAAGTTTGTATGTATGTATGTTTGTTGCTCTTTAACGCAAAAACTACTAAATGGATTTTGATGAAACTTCACTATGATATCGGAATAACACATAGGCTACTATATACCGCCATGACGGACATACACGCGAGCGGAGCTAGTATGTAATAATATATATTTTTCTTACAAACGATGAACTGCTATAGGCCGACCGTTTATCTGAGTCCTCGCCTGCGGTAACAGGGGCGCGAGCGTATGACGACAAAGGGGACTGAGACAGGTGCGGGCGGACATCTCGTGTGTATCTCACTAAGCACCCCCGCCGCCATACCCCCGCGCCCTTGTTACCGCGCAGGCGAGGACTCAGATAACGGTCGGCCTACAGCTGCATACATAAAATCAAATACATACACTTAATCTGCCCTAAACATTGCTTGTCAACAAGACTACACGTAGCATTAATAATAATCAGAGACATATTGCATAGTAAGGCATTGCTAACCGGTTGTGTCACATTTTTCTTGTAAACGATAAACTGCTAGCTGCCCACATATAATCAATAACATACACTTATTCTGTCCTAAACATTGCTTGTCAATGAGACTACACGTAGTTTTATTAATAAAAGACATATTATTATACATTAAGGCAACTTGCATCAGTGGTAACCGGTTCCGGTAACTATTATAACATCGATTTTTCTTATGTATTATGGCATATTGCTAGCTGTGCACATAAAATAAATAATTTACACTTATTCTGTCCTACAAATTGCTTGTGAACAAGACTACACGTAGTTTTATAAATCAGAGATATATTGTATAGTAAGGCATCTGTTTCGATGGTAACCGGTTGCTGCCACTGTTTTATAATATTGATTATATAACTCGTGCGAGCTAAGATGGCACCTGGCTCAAAACGAAACATGACACCGTTCCCCCGCGTGATACCCCTCTGTCATCCTGCGAGTAGCGTTAGCAACACTATTACCGTTGCAAGAATCTTTCAATAATAATTTTAGTTTATTAGGTATTACCTAATGTCATATAAGTCACTCCACGAATTTATTTTATAAATATATCATTAGATTCGTCTGGATAACCCAATTGTTTTAAGAATGGTCACACGAAAAAAACCAGCATGACGACTATGAGACCCAATAGTTTAAAATAAAGAAAATCCAAATACATATTATTTTCAGAGACTACGATTAAAAGGCTTATCATGTCGATTTTAAATTGTATTTTATAACCATATTTCAGTTCCTAATTTCATTTAAAATGATATTAGGTATTACCTAATATTATTTAAATCACTGCACGAAGAATGCATTCGGGTAAATAATGAATGAGGCCTGCTTCCTATTGGTATGCATATGTATTTTCTTAACTCAGGTAGTAAAGTACCACTTAAGATAAAGTAGTATGTTATGAGAAACTAATTGAAGCAAAATAAATGTTGAAATTTAAAAAAACTAGAATAAATTATATTTTTCTTGCACTCAGTACTTTAAACGACTGACATTTGAGTCAGGTGCCATCTTAGGTCGCACGAGTTATATGTATAGCCATATCGCTAGCCATCCACACTACCATGTGGTTATAAAAATATTGCTTGTTAACGAGACTACACGTACTTTTAATAATCATATTGAATAGTAAGGCAACATCATCAGTGGTAACCCGTTCCCATCCCTATAATATAAATTTTTCTTATTTATTGCATAATGCTAGCCGTTCACATAAAATCAATAACATACACTTATTCTGTAATACACATTGCTTGTAAACGAGATGTAGTTTTTAACCGACTTCAAAAAAAAGGAGGAGGTTCTCAATTCGTCGGAATCTTTTTTTTTATGTATGATCAGCGATTATTTCGTCGTTTATGAACCGATTTATTTAGTATATTTATATATTTAGTAGCTTGCAGGTGGTCCCATCGTAACCATATCGGGATCTGATAATGGGATCCCAAGGAAATCGAGGGAACTCCTCAAATATGATAGGCACAATGTCGCGATTTGGATACTCGGAATAGTTTTTCATTGAAGTCGGTTCCTTTTTGTTAAAATTATATTAATTAGAGACATATTGTTTAGTAAAAAACAGCATCCGAGGTAACCGGTTACGGTCACTGTTTCATAATGTTGATCATTTATGGCATATCGCTCCACATCCACACTATCAGGCAGTTATACAAAATTAATTACATACACTTATTCTGTACTATATATTGCTTTTAAATGAGACGTAGTTTAATGAATCAAAGATATTTAAGGCATCTGTAACCGGTTGTAGTCACTGTATTAACATATATAAGGCATATCACTTGCCTTCCACACCACCGTGTGGTTATAAAAATAAATTACATACACTTAGTAATATATATTGCTTGTAAACGAGACAACACGTACTTTTATGAATCAGAGACACATTGCATTCTATATACATTTATGACTTTAGTTGCTTTTGAGAAAATATGACCACCCTTCAAAGTAAAATATGGTAAAGAAAGATTTATGTAAATAAGAATGTTGAATATAAATGTAGACACTTATGATTAATAATTGCTAAACAATTTTAAGTTAAATAAATTTAATGCTGTTTTCTATTATACAAAATAATATTATGATATATAAAGTTCTATGTACTGTTAAGGGTAGACCCAATTGGTATTGATGGTCAGCTGTGGCTAGCTATTCCAGAAACCAAGTCTGTGAATGTGTGAACACAGACTTGGTTGTTGGTTTTACAAGTAGGTTGGTTGTTTCAGGGCAATGACTATAGTGTGGATGGGCCAGCAATTGATGTAGCATAGCCTTGCCCTGCGGTGTGTGGTTTTGTGTGAATTATGTGTATGTATTTTTTTTCACAATTTTTGTCTGTATGTCTCTTTGTTTGTTCCGGGTAATCTCAGGATCGGCTGGATCGATTTCGACGTTACTTTCACTGGCGTATAGCTATATAACTAGCTTCGCCCCGCGGCGTTGCCCGCGGTTACAACAACAAACGCGGGTAACACAGCGGGGCTCTGCTAGTCAAATAATAAGATTGGTAAGCAATTGTTGATTTTGTGTAAATAATTAATGTAGGTTTTATTGAATCTAGGTTTTGAAAGGATTTTTTTTTGTTCTAATGGTACCTTTTTTGTTTCTGCAAGTTTTTTGTGAAAATTGAATAATGGTAGTAGGTTTTCGATATTTTGTGTGTTTTGATTCTGTACTATTCTGTCCTGCGTCATGTCGTCTGAATCATTTATGAGGTGTGAAATGCGTTTGTGTGTGTTATCTATTACGTAAAAACTCTATATAGTTTAGAATCAGATGGCTCTGTTAATGGTGTTTAGTAAAATGAAGTCGGTTGTAATCAGGTAGGTTATTATAAAGTGGACTTATTTAGAGGGCTCCAGTTCGAAGACAGCGGCGAGGGCGAGATGGTCCGAGCCGTACACATCGTTGGGCAGGCGGCCAAGCACATCACACTCGTCTGATGTCGGCAGACGCAGGCGTTCAACCAGCTTCAACGTACTACAGGAACTGTAACATTAAAACGAGACTTGTAGTCAGTGTACCCTACTGCCTACTGTTCTCGAACAGATTGCCATAAATAAAATAAATAAATAAATATTTGGACAACTTACACACAACATCATCTAGTCCCTAACTAAGCAGAGCTTGTGTTATGGGTACTAAACAACTGATATAAATACATAAACATACTTTTTTTTTTGTAAATACATACATATTATACATAGAAAAACACCCAGACTTCGAAACAAATATTTGTGGATCACACAAATATTTGGTCTGACCCGGGAATCGAACCCGAGACCTCTTGATCAGCAGCCGCACACGCTAACCACTAGACCAACGAGGACCATGACGAAGAAGGTCATTTAAACGAGAGATATAGGTAATAATTACCTTGCATAGTTTTTTACATAATTTTCTGTGGTGAACCGTGCAGTGCATATCATACATATTTACTATAGTTTTCACTGTTATAGAGACAAGTAACCAAAAATTGTAAAAACAATGTTGGAAAAGAATGTCCATGGAGTCTCTTGTCTGTTCTTCTCCATAGGATCTACGAATTGGAACAGACAATTAACTTCACGACTGACTACTTGACGTTTCAAAAGTGCCGTTGTATTGGTTTATTTGAAATAAAAATGGTTTGATTTGATTTGAAGGCGGGTTAACATACTCACGAATCGCTGCCTGATCTTAACATATCTTCATTCATGAGATTTCGAAATATTATGGGCCACAGCACACTAGCTACTTTTAACATCGGCGATCGGCGATTTGGCGATTACATCGATGCAGCATCGCGTTTTAGCGACTTCCTGCGTTCGATCGCGGTATCGGAAACGCGCGTTTTAGCGACTGCTCAGATGCCAAATCGATGCTACCGGCATCCGAATGAGTGCGGAGAGTAGCGTCCAGTTGCTGTGTCGCGCTTCTAAAAAGCGACTTAATCTCCGCGTTTGGCGTTTTTAAGTGTGCGGTGTGGAGCGTTCGGTCGCCGTATTTAACTTCTAAAAAGCGACTATTTGCCGATTGCCGATGCTAAAAGTAGCTAGTGTGCTGTGGCCCTTAGTAAAAAATATAGTAGTGGTATAACTAAAACAAAATCTATCGCAAGAGAGGCTTGTCTAGAAGTGCACTATTAAAAGATGTTAATATATAAAACTATATTGCAAATTACTAGTGCCACTTTTGACACTTGTGACACTAAGAGGTAGCTACGCTTATTTTACTTGTTGGTCTAGTGGTTAGCGTATACGGCTGCTGATCAAGAGGTCTTGGATTCAAGTCCCGAGTCGGGCCAAAAAGTGTTTTTGGCATTTTCTTAGGAAATTCCTAATAGTTGCCCGGAGTTAGGAAGTTTGGCGGTGATTCACGCCCGTGCATCGCACAAGAGCACGTAAAGCCGTCGGTCCCGGTTGTCATGAACATCTATGGCAATCGTTATTGGGAAGTCAGTGCCCCCAAATATACTGACAACTAGTTCAAACTTCGAATTTCAGTTCTCCCTTAGGGTTGCGGAGGACCGATGCCAGTCGCTCTGTGGAAAAACTGAAATTCAGGTAAAACCGGTTGAACTAGTAGCCGACCCCAAATAAACTTGGGATTAATGGCTAAGAGGATGCTGGCCAGACATAGTTGATGATAGTTACCTGAAATAAATGTAATCCACAGTGACCCAATAATCCTGGAAGGTGGTAGCTTCTGCTCCTTCTTCTCGAAACTTGCTATATACAGAAGTGAGATTTAACGAGTGCCCGATGGTATCACTGTTGAACATGCTTTGGAACTTGTCCATTGACAAAGACTGCTGTTCTCCATAAGGATTAGCAGGTTGGGTGGTGCAGAACTCCGAATGAAAAATCTGAAAAGGATTAAAAAATAATTATTAAAGAAAAGAAATGTATATAGATACCTATAAAAATTAATATTATTTTAAAGAAAATACATATAAGTTGTCTGTTGGTCTAGTGGTCAGCGTATGCAACTGCTGATCAAAAGGTTTCGGGTTCCATTCCCGCGTCGCACAAAATGTTTGTATGATCCGTAAAAAATTGTTTCGGAGTCTGGGTGTTTCCTCTGTATAATATGTATGTATTTACAAAAAAAAGTATGTTTATGTATTTATATCAGTTGTCTAATACCCATAACACGAGCTCTGTTTAGTTTGGGACTGGATGACGTTGTGTGAAACATGTCCGAAAATATTATTTATTGATAACCAAGAGCCTTGAGCAACATGTCTGATGCAGGAGGCAGTCCTCCTTGACACGGCATGTATAGTGAGGAGGTTTCTGTATTTGGAGTCCTAACCACCGGTTTCTTGGTCCCTCCACCGAAAGTCGGAGGTCTACTATTATTTTTAAATTTATTTTTTACATTTATATATTAATTTGAATAAAGAGAATAATAATTTAACGGTTTACTTCTCTCATCATCATCATCATCAACAGCCTTTAACAGTCCACTGCTGGACATAGGCCTCTCCTTAGAAAGGAGGTTTTGGCCTACTATACCACGCTGGCCAGACGGGTTGGTATAGGGTTTGTTTCAAGTTTTCCTTCTCTTTGCATTGATGTTGTTATGCTTAGTTTATCCCTTAGTCGCCTCTTACGACACCCGCGGGATGAATAGGGGTGGTGTCACTCTGTATTCTTAATACGTCACCACACGGACCTTACTTCTCTCAAAAGGAAAAATATCTCCCGTTTTTTGCAACATTTTCATTAATACTCCGCTCCTTTTTCCGCTAAACAATTGGTCCAAACCGAGAATCGAATCCGAGATCTCAATAACAGTAGTTGCGTACGCTACAGTTCGAGATACATACCTTAGTGTTGAGAAATGTAGTTGGTCTTCCTTCTTTCCTGTTTAAGTATACCGACAAATGCTGACAATTGTCGGTCACGCCGATACGTTTCCAATCAGAACTGTCGCGGTAACATGTAGCACTGCAACAATCATTATAAATAAAAAAAACTAAACAAACACGCTTTTAAACTAAAAAGTAAAAAATAATTTTAATGTATAAAGCGTGGGGCGACGTTATTGAAATATTTTCAGAAAGCATCCCACGCTTTGTTACATTGAAATTATTTTCTACTTCTTAGTTTAAAAGCGCATTTGTTTTGTTTGAACTAATTTGTTTGATTTTTTTTTTTTTGTTTTTTTTTTCAAATTGGTGTCATCGGTCCTCGATAAATCTACAAAGTTTGAACGAAATCTGGTCCGTTTAAAGTGAGTCAACTTCGCACCCAAAGAAGTCGTCGGTTAAGCAAAACAAACATACAGGTGAAGCTAATATAAAGTGTGTAAAAATGAACAAAAAGACAGATTTAGTAAGTTTCTTCTTACATATTACTCGAAGGTATCTTGTCTAGGGTCTCTGACCCAAAGCGCAAGAAGTAAAACAGATTTGACTAAATTGTTGGTCTAGTGGATAGCGTATGCGGTTGCTGATCAAGAGGTCTCGGGTTCGATTCCCGGATCGAAACAAATATTTGTGTGATACACAAATATTTGTTTCAGAGTCTGGGTGTTTTCTAATATGTGGGTATTTACAAAAATAAAAAAATGTATGTTTATGTATTTTATACCAGTTATTTAGTACCCATAATACAAGCACTGCTTAGTTTGGGACTAGATGATGTTGTGTGTCACATGTCAGAAATATTTCGTTGATTATTATTTATTTTAAATACATACTCGCACACCAATAGCCTTGTGATTTCGAAAATAGTTTGAAGGAATAAAAAAGTGTTTTCCAATGTAACGTGGAATACTTTAAAAAGCAATAAATACATTATTATACAAATAATCTTGTTTTATTTACGACTTACAGAAAACTTTAAATTTCGCCTATTTACATGAAAAAATAAGATACCTTGAGTCTTAAGGTACTCTTTCTCTCAACCAACATACACACAGGTGGAGCCACGAGCAAAAGCTGGTATTATAGATGAATTACACCCGGACACAGAAGAAATGATCATGTTCACCACAGAAAGATTTGTCCTGGGTGGGAATCGAACACACGAGCTATGGCTTACAGTAAAGATCATTTAAATTAGATATATACATGACCGTCGATGTATATGTTAACTTACCTTACATGCCCTTGATCTAATAACTCTATAACCACACTTTCCGGAGTGGAGTTGAAGTCACCTGTCAGTATTATTGGGAAATGACCTGACCTGCAATAAGAGGTTAAGAATTATTCTACACATTTCTTCCTAGCCTTATTCCCAAGTTTATTTGGGGTCGGCTACTAGTTCAACCAGTTTTACCTGAATTTCCTGAAATTCGAAGATTAAACTAGTTGTCAGTATATTTGAGGGCACTGACTTCCCAGTAACGATTGCCATAGATGTTCATGGCAACCGGGACCGACGGCTTAACGTGCTCTCCGAGGCACGGGCGTGAATCACCGCCAAACTTACAAACTCCGAGCTGCTATTAGGAATTTCTTAAGAAAAACCCAAAAACACTTTTTGGGCAGACCCGAGATTTGAACTTTTGAATTTATGAATTATTCTACACATATTATAATAAAATTAGATTATCTGTAAGTTGATATCAAATGTTAAATTTTTTCATCATCATCATCATCAGCCTGTCGCAGCAGTTCACTGCCGGACAAAGGCCTCTCCCATTGTACACCAGTCTGATCATTTTTTTTAATAAATACAAATTAAATTACATCATCATCATCAACAGCCTTCAACAGTCCACTGCTGGACATAGACCTCTCCTCAGAAAGGAGGTTTCGGCCTACTATACCACAAATTAAATTACATAGGTACTTATATCAAAAAGCCATTTTTTTAATTTTTGTCAATCTGTATGTTTGTTCCGACTAATGGTTGTATCGATTTTAATGGGACTTTCAGTGGTAGAAAGCTGATGGTGCAACATTCGGCGTTACTCGCGATTTACAACAATAACATCGGGCAGCACCGCGGGGCTCAACTAGTAACAGAGACACGACTATTAGAGCCTGAACTGGGTAATACCTGAACTTCGGTAATTGGGCAATTCTAAACCGTCGTCATGCAAACTAGAGAGATAGCAAAAAAAAATCGAGATGTTGGTAAAAAATACGAGATGTGAACTATTTTTATAGTACACCTGATCGGAACAGTAGTCAATATTCCCTGAAAATGAAAAGAGAACATTAGTTTTTTGTATAAAAATCCATTTCTAACGTGTTTTAGCGGGAGAGAAAGTTGTATGAATGTTCATTTCTCATGTGTTATCTTATCTATGGCGCGCGCCTGCCCAAGGAGTTTTCATAAAATTAAAATATGGAATGTTCGTGCCACTGACATCCTTTTGTGAAGAATAAAAAAAACAAAAGAAGCACGAAATATTGGTCAAATTCTAAGTTAAATTGTGTCTTACATGGTGATACGTTTTGATTTTATTTTAAAAATACTTTAAATGTTCCTCACAGGTGTAGTATAAAGCACTGTGTAGCACTCGAGTGAAAGTCCCATTCCTACCTCGGGAGTATTGTGTAGAAACTGCTCCCTCGGTAGTAATCGGTCCCTTTCCTCCCTCGGTGAACAATGAACTATACTATTTTTACACTTTTAAACAACTTTTACATCAATATGTACTTTATAGAGTAAAATATTAAATAGGTAGTTTATTAATATTTTACTGAACAGAGAAACAATAAACGAAAACAAGAATAATACACGTGCGTCGGTGCTTGCGTTGGCAACGGTACTAGTTAGGCTAGGGCGGGGCGATGCGCGGGGAAGCGAGAGGCAAAACGCATTCCAACCGGGTGCGCAGATATTTCCGACGGGTTGTACATATCCTATTCATCCCTTTGTACTCCCAAAAGAAGAGTAAAAGAGACAGCAGTATGTTACTCACTTTTGTCCGTTGTTATAGTAGGCGAAACGGTCGATTTCTGCCAAAAACACCTGCATTTGCGCAAGACGAACATCCGTCCTATTCGGATTGTAGAGCAGATGGGTCGTGGCGACCACCACTGTGGATTCAGGGAAATCCCGCGGCGCTAACTTTACCATAATACCAATATTATCACGATTAAGTATCGGTAGATCTGGCTGGTAGAACTCTACCTGTAACCAAAATAAAAAATTCATAATATTTTACTAATATTTTTTAATTATTTAAATAAGGTTAGTTTTTATCATTATATGTTTAATCATTATGAAAATTCAGCAACCCGGAGTTTGGAAGTTTAGCGATGATTCACGCCCGTGCCTCGGAGAGCACGTAAAGCCGTCGGTCCCGGTTGTCATGAACATCTATGGCAATCGTTATTCTTAAAATTTACTGACAACTATTTCAACCATTGAATTTCAGTTCTCCCTTAGGGTTGCGGAGGTCGTATACCAGTCGCTCCGTGGAAAAACACATTTAAGTAAAACCGGTTGAACTAGTAGCCGACCCCAAATAACATGGGGAATAAGGCTAGGAAGAATATGTTTGTATGATCCACAATAGCACCTAAAGTAATTAAGTTTATGTATATACTAGTTGACCCAGCGAACTTCGTACCGCCCAACTTTAAAATTCCAGAACTTGATCGCAGCGCCACCTACCGGGTCCAATTGCGAATCTAAACCATTCCCAGATCCCCTTGAAGACACACAAAAAATTTCATCAAAATCGGTCCAGTCGTTTGAGAGAAGTTCAGTGACATACACACTCACACAAGAATTATATATATATAGAAGATAAAGATATACCATCACATCAACAACCTCTAATAGACATACACGTTCATTTATGCTATGGGAATATCAAGGATGAGGAGAACACTGCACTCAATTTAGTTTTAAAATTTAAAGTTAATTTAAACATGTTGACTGGCAGGTCCTATTATCTAAAGGAATTTAATTTGTATTTACAATATATATGGAAATTTATTGTTGTTTTTTACTGGGTTTATGTTTTCTAAACATTCAGCTTCTATTTGTGGAGACTTGTTATTGGTGTTAGGGCTGTTAGCTTCCGAGCACTGTTTACTCATCATCATCATCATCATCAAGAGCCTTTAACAGTCCACTGCTTGACATAGGCCTCTCCTTTGAAAGGAGGTTTTGGCCTACTATACCACGCTGGCCAGATGGGTTGGTAAAGGATTTAAAGTTTTCCTTCTCTTGGCAGTGGTGTTATCTGCTTATTTTGTTCCTTTAGTCGCCTCTTACGACACCCATGGAATGAATAGGGGTGGTGACACTTTATATTCTTAATCCATCACCACACGGAAAACTGTTTACTCAAAAGAAATAAAACAACCCTTTGATGCGAGTACAAAAATAAATATTTTGTTCGGAAGGTCACGCACTATCGGAGAGTTTTAACACCGCAATTCACCCGCAAGGTACAACGCCATCTATCACGCGTGACCTCAATAAAAATACATAACATTAGATTAAACAATTGACGTATTGTTGCTACTCCTATAATCTATGTTAATAAATAGTAATAATTTAGAAAGAAGGTTTTTGGCCTACTGTAATATGCTGGCCGAACGTTTTGCGGGACGCTAAATTTGTATGTATATGTTTATTCGCATAGCCATATGCTCAGTCAATCATATGCATGGTTGGATCTATATTACGATATTTTAAATAATATTATTCCAATAACAATTGAATTGTATAATTAAAAAGAAGCAGAGAAATATTGACCATAAAAAAATAAATGAAGTGGTGAAAATATGAGATTGCAGATATGTAGGATTTTGGATAAGTGACAGTCGAAGGTTTTAGTGACTGGCTGCTCAGATCCTTTATCAGCAGCTCACCTGATACCTTCTGACTGACTTTTTTTTTAAATTTGTGTCTTCTTCCTAGCCTTATTCCCATTATTATTTAGGGTCGGCTACTGGTTCAACCGGTTATACCTGAATATCAGTTTTTCCACGGAGCGACTGGCATCGGACCTCCGCAACCCAATGGGAGAACTGAAATTCGAAGGTTGAACTAGTTGTCAGTAAATTTGAGGCCACTGACTTCCCAATAATGATTGCCATAGATGTTCATGACAACCGGGACCGACGGCTTTACGTGCTCTCCGAGGTACGGGCGTGAATCACCGTCAAACTTCCAAACTCCGGGCTGCTTTTTTAAAGTTCCCGGGATTCGAACCCGAGACCTTTTGGTTAGCATTCGCATACGCTATTCACTATACAGACGAAGTAATGTAAATTAAATATTTAGCTTCGCTCGCCAGCCCATGGCATATTAATACAATTAACATGCATATTAAATAACTATCAGACCGACCCAGTCCCATCTGCGATTTCTATTGCCCGTAGCGTTTGTTCGCTCTTTGTGAATGAATGAATGAATGGAAACATAAAAGGCGATTGTAAGTCAACCTTAAAAGACAGACATATGGTTTCACTGACTCTTTTTTAGTGTTTTTAATTTGAACATTTCCTTCATGCCCTGTTTTTACAGTTTACGCAACTCAAAATAAATAAAATTTCATTGCTACTCCACTATTAGTAGTAGCCCATAGCATTTCTCGATAACTGGGCTATCTAACTGAAAGAACTTTTCAAATTTTTTTTTTCAAAGGACTAGTACTTCCTGAGATCAGCTCGTTTAAACAAACACTTGATCTTTATAATATACTATTATGAAATTCGAGAACTGAATCGAAGCGCCATCTACTGGGTCCAATTGCAAATCTAAACCGTTCTCGAATCTACTTAAACACACACAAAAAATTTCATCAAGATCGGCCCAGCCGTTTAGAAGGAGTTAAATTAAAAAGGAAAATAGCATTTATTTTTATATATAATGAAGTACTAGCTGCGCCCTGGGGTGTTACCCGCGTATATCATTATGGTTGCTATGCAAGTATGTTATGTATAGCAACCTGTGAAGTTTTGACAGGAGATAAACAGTGATACATTTTGACATCTACGATTTAATGTATTTTTATAATCACCTAGCTTTCGCGCGTGTATGTGTTATTCTGATATATAAGCTATATTACTATAAAGTTTCATCCATATCCGTTCAGTAGTACACACATACATACTCACAAACTTTCGCGTTTATAATATTAGTAGGATAGATGAAGCAAACATTCGCTCTCTGCATTGAATTAGGAAAATAGGTCAAAGACTCCGGATCAAATAAACATCAGATAACGGTCTCCTATAACCTCGGTAGGTACTTAGACAATTGTTTGTAGTTATTATACAAAGTATTCTATGATATATGTATATATATACCTAACATATGTACATACATACATATATAAATGAGTTAAATCCCGCAGTGCGGAGTGAAGTTAGTATAAAAATAATTAGACTAAGTAACTTTTTATATTACCCGGAACAAACAGACAAACGGACAGACAGACAGGCAGACAAAATTTTTAAAAATTGCTTTTCTCGTGTGTAAAAATCTGTTAATTTGATATTACATACAGGCACCTTAATTATTATTTTTTTGTATTCTAGTATGTATTGTAAAACTGCCTCGTTGGTCTAGTGTTTAGCGTATGCGACTGCTAATCAAGAGGTCTCGGGTTCAAATCCCGGGTCGGGCCAAAAAGTGTTTTTGGGTTTTTCTTAGGAAATTCCTAATAGCAGCCCGGAGTTCGGAAGTTTAGCGGTGATTCACGCCCGTGTCGAAAGCACGTAAAGCCGTCGGTCCCGGTTATCATTAACATCTATGTTATTGGGAAGACAGTGCCCTCAAATTTACTGACAACTAGTTCAACTTTCGAATTTCAGTTCTCCCTTAGGGTTGCGGAGGTCCGATGCCAGTCGCTCCGTGGAAAAACTGATATTCAGGTAAAACCGGTTGAACTAGTAGCCCACCCCCAATAATATTAATAATATTGGGAATAAAGGCTAGGAAGATAAGTATGTATTGTATAGATAATCAAAATAACTGTATCTTGAATGTACTTGTGAAATATCAACAAAACCATCGGCAAATGTGACTTTGGACTACATCATGTTTTGTATCATATAGAAAACGAACGGACGTGTGGCGATTTCTTTAACCATTGAATTATAAAATACTAGCTGACCCGGCAGACCTCGTACAGCCTTAATCAATAAATAGAAGACCTAAACTTTTGTGTAAAATAAACTTAAAACAAACAAAAGGAATCTATTATTAATAAAAAAAAATGCAACTCATTTTTGTATATTCACCTTTTAAACCTTCTCGGGATTTCCACAAACAATTCCTGCAATGACTGCCTTGTTGGTCTGGTGGTTAGCGTATGCGGCTGCTGATCAAGAGGTCTCGGGTTCGATTCCCGGGTCAGACCAAATATTTGTGTGATCCACAAATATTTGTTTCGGAGTCTGGGTGTTTGCCTATGTATAATATGTATGTATTTACAAAAAAAAAAAAAGTATGTTTATGTATTTATATCAGTTGTTTAGTACCCATAACACAAGCTCTGCTTACTTTGGGACTAGATGATGTTGTGTGTAAGATGTCCAAAATATTTATTTATTTATTTATATTTAATTCAAGACCAAAATTAGCCAAATCGGTCCAACCGTTCTCGAGTTTTAACAGGGGGGTGTCACTCCGCAGTTTAGGTATAGTCGGCCGGCTGCCTGCCGGATCAGACACGCCGGTCGAACAGACATCGTCAGAACAGTTCAGAGTTACACGATAGAAAGAGACGCAATTTTAGGTAAATATAATCGTAGAGATTCGGCGCTGTGTGATCTGAATTGAACTTAATCTTTTGACACCGAGGGTATCTATAACTTTAATTTACTTTTCGGAGTGAGTCTTCTGTGCTGGTACTATTATGTATTCTGTGGTTTTAGCGAGACTAACGATAGACGAATTATATAGAAGATGAACATGTACCCATTTTATCAGTTTTAGATATTTTAATAGTTTGTATTCTATTATTTATATAATGAATAATTATTATATTGTGTTTAATAAATATTTTCGGACATATTTTTTTACACACAACATCATCTAGTCCCAAACTAAGCAGAGCTTGTATTATGGGTACTAAACAACTGATATAAACATACTTTTTTTGTAAATACATACATATTATACGTAGAAAACAACCAGACTCCGAAACAAATATTTGGTCTGACCCAGGAATCGAACCCGCCTCTTGATCAACAGCCGCACACGCTAACCACTAGACCAACAAGGCAGTAAAATTATCGATAAACGCTAGCAAAGTTATACGCAAAAGCCAATCATATAAAAAACATAATACACATCAACGCTTGGTCTTTGACTTTGTTTTTTTTTAAATTGTACAAAACATCGCAGACATTCAAATTTTAGCAATACAATGGCAACATTCTTAAAAAGTATTTATGATTTACCTGATCGCATAGCATAGATAGAGGATAAAAAGAGTCAAGGACAAGACCTTAATAAATATACATATATATATATTGTCTTCAAAGAACACTATTAAGAATAGAGGTATTAAAAGTAACAAAAGAAAAAAAAACTTACACTGAGGTGTGCCTTCATCTTAAAAAGTGATCGCTTGAAATATATAGCACATCCATCTTGTCTATGGCCCGTCTTTTGTTTGTATATGCCGAAGTAGCCGATCTCCTCAAATTTGGAATAGAAACTGTGTAAATGTGACGCTTGGACTTCTTGAAAACACAGGATCTGAAATTTAAAAAGAGAAAATTTCACTTTTTACACGCTTTTTATTAGCTTCACCTGTATGTTTGTAACCGACTCTTTTGGGTGAGATTTTGACCCACTTTAATCGGCCAGATTTCGTTGAAACTTTGTTGTAGATTTATTGATGACCGATGACTCCCTATACACTAATTTGAGATACTAGGCTTTCTAAAAAATAGTTTAAAAAAAACTAAACAAACACGCTTTTAAACTAAAAAGTAGAAAAAAACATGTTAAGTAACAAAGCGTGGGATGCTTTCTGAAAATATTTGAATAACGTCACCCCACGCTTCATACATTAAAATTATTTTCTACTTTATAGTTTAAAAGCGTGTTTGTTTAGTTTTTTAAATCATTTTTTTTTATTGAGAATATGCCTATTGCACAATATTGTTAGTAGTTTATCTTACAACTCACTCGATATAAATTGATTTAGAGAATGCCTTCTCATGGGAAACCTATTAACACTCTACTCATAAATGACCCAGAATTATAATTGTCTGAAAAATACACGCGGGTCGAGTAGGAGATAACAATGGGCTACAAAACAAACAAACTCTTCGGCTTCATTATATTTTATTAATTATCAAAGTTTAATTGCATTTAAAAAAAATATTTCATTTTTATATTTGAATACAATTTAAATTATTTTAGATATTATTATTTGATTTTAAAATTTGTAATTGGAATTGTTTTCAATGTTTTTAATAGGTATTAATTTTTTTATTTATGATTTTTATTCTGATTGTTATAAACATTTTTACTAACCATAGTTAACAAAAAATGGACACAAAATGATCTGAATAAATGATTTATTATTATATTATTAACTTATATTAGCAAAAGTTCTTACTATGAGTGTCTTTAATTTTCCAAATTCATAAAATCTGATAAATTACGTACAGCAATTAATTTTAATATTATCGAGGCTTTGCGCCATTTCTAACGAAAATACCACGCGAAAAGTATACACTTTGATATATAGATATGATTATTAAAGAAAACGTGAACACTCTAAAAAGAAGCATAATTACTATTTTTCTCCGGTAAAAAAATTGAGAAAAAGAGGTAAAGGTCTTAGAATCCAGTCTAGTCAATCTAAGGCACATTGTTATCGTTTGACTGCCTTGTTGGTCTAGTGGTTAGCGTATGCGGCTACTGATCAAGAGGTCTCAGGTTCGATTCCCGGGTCGGACTAAATATTTGTGTGATCCACAAATATTTGTTTCGGAGTCTGGATGTTTTCTATGATTTACAAAAAAAATGTATGTTTATGTATTTATATCAGTTGTTTAGTACCTATAATACAAGCTCTGCTTAGTTAAGGACTAGATGATGTGGGTAAAGTGTCCGAAATATTTATTTATTATTTATCTGAACGGTTGTTTCGGACGCTTGCAGACTGATAATGCGCTTCTACTAAAGTATCGTTACTTCGGTACTAATAAATCTTTTAATAGAGGCAACGCAAGAGTTCGATTATAGAGGCAACGAAGGAGAGTTCAACCATAAGTGATTACCTATTAGTTAGAAAGATAATGTAAGGAAATGTAAATAAACAAGAGCTGATAATATCGTTTATCGTCCGTGTGCCACCTGGATAGACCATGGGCAATACTTTTTTCCCGTTTAAATCCAGAATGTAGATACTTTAAGCGGATCCTTTGTTTCCAATAATTTTAACATGCTTTTATTAGCTTAGTTTTATAAACAGCCCTTCACCCAAGGAGGGGTTCATATCCAAAAATAATTAAATTATAGACATCGACTAACACTAGTAACATTCAAAGAAGAAAATAAACTTATTAATGACAAATTTTTACTAACATCAAACTGTAATATGGATATAAACTAATAAAGGCTTTTTTTTTATTGGCAACGCAAGACAACATTGATGCAAAGAGAAGGAAAACTTGAAACCAACCCTTTTTTTTTTTTTTTTTTTTTTTTTTTTTTTTTTTTTTTAACGTGTGGAAATCCCCACGGACCGTCACCCCACCGGGGCTCTCGGCGGGGCAGTGTGTCGGACTTGAACCGACTAAAACCACACGGTGTGACCTCTCTGCGCCTGTACTTGGAAGGGATCCAGGTAACTGTTTTCCTTCTGGACCCCTCCCGGCGCCTGCCCGCACTGTTGCGGGCGCCATCTCCATATCCTCTCAAATTGGGCGACGTCCGGTCACACGCGGACGCCACCCCCTCGCGGCTGGCCACTACAGCGGATGGACGGGGAAACCCGTCCCGTCCACCCGCGGCCACTCTCAGGGCGGCATGAGACGCAGGTATGCGCGCCTCCGCCGCCCAGGGCGCCGGCGGCGGATCGGGTCCGAGTGGAGGTCATCCTCCCGGGCCTTCTCCGCCGCCTCCTTCTGCGAGATTACGTCCTCGCAAAAGGTTGCGACCGCGGTGAAACAACTGTCGCTACCGGCCATGGAGCGGACTACGACCGGCAGCGAGAGTTCCTCTCCCATTACTGCAGTGAGGGCCCGGCGCTGCGCCGCCCATGCGGGGCAGACCGCCAGCGTGTGCTGGGCCGTGTCCTCACTGCAGTCGCAGTGGTGGCAGGCGGGACTCGGTTCCCTCCTTGCGACCGAGTGCAGATACTTTCCGAAGCAACCGTGCCCGGAAAGCACCTGCGTCAGCCGGAAGGAAAGGGTCCCGTGCTGCCGCCCTGCCCACTCGGCGATGACCGGCTGGAGAGCCTCCACGGTGGCGAAGCCAGCGCGTGGAGTCTCCAGCCGGAAAGACCATCTAGCCAAGGTGGCTCGACGAGCGGCTTCGCGCCACTCGCGTACGTCCTCGGGCGGAGGGCGAATGCCCCTCTCCGCCCGGAATTCAGCCACTCGTCGATAAACTTCGGCGAGCACTTCCGCCTCCAGATCCCACGGGGGTGTTCCGGCCAAGGCGCAGGCCGCTTCGGTCGACACCGTGCGGTATCCGCGTATGGCTCTGACCGCCAATATCCTCTGAGGGCGCCAAAGGCGCGCCCTATTCTGGGCGGACAGAGCCGCCGCCCACACCGGTGCACCGTACAGTGCCATCGACCGGACCACCCCCGTGTACAGCCGCCTAGTGGGAACACTGGCCCCGCCCAAATTGGGCAAAAGTCGGCCGAGGGCGGAGGCAGTGCCCACCAACTTTGGAGCCAGCTGTCTGAAGTGCTCGTCGAAGAGCCACCTTCCGTCTAGGACCAGACCCAGATACCTCATCTGGGCCCGGACCGGTACGAGGACCGAGTTGACCTCGATCGAGGCGCCGGCGGGTGGACCACGACGGGGCCCATGAAAGAGTAGGGCCTCCGTCTTATCCAGGGCCACCCGCAGACCCAGCGCCTCGATGCGCCCGACCACCATGGACACTCCTGTGGTGGCCAGGCGCGCCGCCTCCTGGAAGTTAGCCCCCCGGGCCGTGACTAAGGTGTCATCCGCGTAGCAGATTACACCCAGCCCGGGGGAGAGACGCCCTCGTAGGGCCCAGTCGTATCCCATGTTCCACAGGAGTGGTCCTAGGACTGACCCCTGTGGAACACCGCACGACATGGCCCTGCGTCTCAAGACGCCATCTCAACTTGAAACCAACCCTATACCAACCCATCTGGCAAGCGTGGTATAGTAGGACAAAACCTCCTTTCTAAGGTGAGGCCTATGTCCAGCAGTGGACTGTTAAAGGCTGATGATGATTAGCTTCCCAGTAGATTAGTGTTTGAGGTCTATGAGAAGAATTATGCTGCATTGTCAGCTTTTATTTCTGGGACTCATGGATTCTACTTATGCTTTCCATTGACTAGATAAGGTTCATTTTGTCAGGTTAGAATATATAAAAAAACTTACGTCTGGCGAATAGTTGGTAATTTCGTCGAATAGTCGGGATGCTCTGATCTTCCACTTCAGATTACGTGGCGTGCAGCCCGCGTACAAATACGGATGGCAATCCAACAAGTACTGTGCCAACAGATTGTATGACAGCACTTTGAACCGGAACGTTGGTGCTGAATAGAAACAGATTAAATTGACAACAATTATATTTTTGGCGTGTCTTATCGCATTTGAAGTTTTCATAACTTAAAAGACAGCTAAAGACTGCCTCGTTGGTCTAGTGGTTAGCGTATGCGACTGCAGATCAAGAGGTCTCGGGTTCGATTCCCGGGTCAGACCAAATGTTTATGTGGCCCACAAACATTTGTTTCGAAGTTTGGGTGTTTTCTAGGTATAATATGCATGTATTTACAAAAAAAATGTATGTTTATGTATTTATATCAGCTGTTTAGTACCCTTAATACAAGTTCTGCTTACTTTGGGGACTAGATGGCGTTGTGTGTAAGATGTCCGAAACATTTATTATTATTATTATTAAACAATGGTTTGAAAGACTAGGTACCAAGGGTACTTTTGTCTTCATAAATTTACAGCCTCACTGTGTAGTTCGTACAGTACCTGCTTAAAAATTGATAACTAGGTATATTATTTTAAATGAATCTGGTATCTTTTTGCACTAGATTTTTTTGTATTCAACACCAACAATAGCAATAAATTCCTTTATTGACTTTACAAACATGCATGAAACAATCAGAGTAAGAAATACTATGTGTGGATCATAGAAAAATGTTGTCCCATTCTGGGGATCGAACCCTCAACATCATTATCATCATTTAAAAACATAACACACTCAACAACACCGCTTCGTATTGTGCTAATACAGTAGAAAGCAGTGATCTGACCGTTTAAGAAACAGCTTCAGAACACAAATTTTGTAGAATCTTCCTATAGATTCTACTTGTACATTATAAGAAAAAAAAAATTAAGAACTAAATTTACCGTTATTGCTGAAGCTCTTCCTAGAAAGGAATTCCCAGGTCCTGAAGTTGGATGGTACTGTTAGTGTTGACCTAGTTACATTGTCGGACGACGACGACGCTTGAGCTGCTTGCTTGGTGCTTCTCCACTCTTCGAATGGATCATCTTCGTCACTAGAACTAAAAAACAAATAAAATTTAGAAAGTAATCCCACTACTGGACATAGGAAAGTAATTTTGATTAATTATTTAATATATTTAAAAATCTCTACACCCAAGTCATGGAATATGAACGATAAATCTCGTGTCACTTAATTGTAGGTGATTTAAAAACCTTATTTAGAAAATAACGACAAGTACATTCCACAGGTGTTAAACCAAATTATAAACGAAGCTAATAATCTCAAGACTTACACTTCAAAATGTCCTCCATAACTGACATGATTAGCAGTAGGTTGCGATGGTTCAGACATTGGCTGGCGTGTCTTAAAGTCATTTATAGTTAGAGGAGGTATTTTGATCTTCAACCGCTTCTTGCCGCGGCCGTGCTGCTTCTGAATCTGTGCGGCCGTGTGAACCCCTTTTATAGGCACTGTGTCGGTACAAGACGCGCCGCATGTCTTATTTTTACAATTTAAATATGAAAATTTCCATACATGTGCTTTGTCAACCTTCTCACTAGTAAACCAAAGACATCTGTAAAAACTGTTTGTCAATTTCAGCATAGCTTTTATGGAGTACTAAATACGAATCATAATTCAACTTTCACATCTAGCCTAGCTCTAAATGTCTTAACTATAGCCTGTACATGCATTAACACTGTGCTTGTTACATTATGTTACATTTAAAATATGTTTATTGTGGCCATGGTATTTGCTCTGTTGGTTATCTATCCTGAAACAAAATTTACTTCATTTATTCACATAATCTTGCCCACATTAATACAATACTTATACCGTAATGCAATAACACAAAACACCACCATATAATAGACACTTGCGAATTCTATTCCAGCGCTATGAGTTAATTTATAAATTTATTTGTAGTTAATTACTATATTTGATAAAGAACTTTTGGCCCAGGGGTAACCAGTTATAGCATTGCTAGTTTAAGCAATCCTAGTCATGTGATCATTTAGAATCTTATTCATGTGGTAATTTATGATATTAATCATGTCGTAATTAAGGATCCTATTCATTTGGTAATTTAGGAGCTTAATCATGTGGTAATTTAGGATCCTAATCATTTGGTAATTTAGGAGCTTAATCATGTGGTAATTTAGGATCCTATTTCTGTGGTAATTTAGGATCTTAATCATGTGGTAATTTAGGATCTTAATCATATGGTAATTTAGGATCCTATTCATGTGGTAATGTAGGATTTTAGTGTTGTGGTAATTTAGGATCCTATTCATGTGGTACTTTAGGATCTTAATGATGTGGTAATTTAGGATCCTATTAATGTGGTAATTTAAGATCGTAATCATGTTATAATTTAGGATCCTATTCATGTGGTAATTTAGGATCCTAGTCATGTGGTAACATGTGCTAATTTACTTATAACATTGAAACGCCTCTTTACCTTGGAGTGCATATCAAGTCTTGGTCCTGTTTGCTATATTGATACCTCTGCCCATCATTACAGTAGTTT
The DNA here is from genome assembly GCA_932526445.1 of Phragmatobia fuliginosa. Lineage (NCBI taxonomy): Eukaryota > Metazoa > Arthropoda > Insecta > Lepidoptera > Erebidae > Phragmatobia > Phragmatobia fuliginosa. Next base: position 17,328,879 of record OW052057.1, read on the forward strand.
GAATAGTTTCTAAGGTTTTTAAAACTATTTTTCGATTTAGGTATCCATATGCGAGTTATTAAACTTTAAAGCGCATTTGTTAGTAAAAACAGGGCGTACGAGGGGTACGCCTTGTTTTTACCTGCTTACCTTATAGCTAAACGGCTGGCTCAAAAAATGTAAAATGATAGTAGTTCATATATTGAAATTTAAAGGAAACTATAGCCGTTTTGATAACTTTTTCATTTCAGGAGTTATAGAGGCCTAACTTGTAAAATGCACTAACTTGGAAAACTTCGTAAAAAAATAAACAAATAATGAGGAAACATAACAATTATCTATTGGACACGATTTTAAATCTACCTACCATTAAGATTGACTACGGAATCCTATTCCATGCGTGGCCTAAAGTAGTGGGTGTAGCGACGCTGACTACTGCCGCCCAATCCCGTCGGTCTCGAACGGGATCTCGGCATATTATGCTTCGGGATTGATCCCGATTCCCGATAAATATTACGAGATCTCGCAAGATCAAGATTCCGGGATCGAATCGGAATTGCACTTCTACTATTAAGTAAAGAGTAAATCTATGGAAACTGAAATTATGGTTAGCGTGTGCGGCTGCTGATCAAGAGGTCTCGGGTTCGATTTCCGGGTCAGACCAAATATTTGTGTGATCCACAAATATTTATTTCGGACTCTGGGTATTTTTCTATGTATAATATGTATGTATTTACAAAAAAAAATATATGTATTTATATCAGTTGTTTAGTACCTATATTACAAGCTCTGCTTAGTTTGGGACTAGATGACGTTGTGTGTAAGATGTCCGAAATATTTATTTATTATTATTATTTATTACATGCTTTATGAATGGTAGAAATACGATTTGAAACCAAGAGGCTGTGATGGCTGATGATTATATATTATACATTGCTATTGAGCACATTGTTATGATAATAATTGTATTGCACACAGATTGTCATATTATTGTTAAAAATACCATGTCCTGGTTAAGGTTATGTCGTATTTATACAACCTTATTGACACTAAGATTTTATATCTTGTATAGACAGAGTTCTAAATTTGGTATTACAATAGGTCTTATCGCTGACTGTGATCACTTGCAGACAACATTTGTATTTTAAAATTTGATTTTGCATTGTCTGAAGTGTACTAATAATATAAAAACCTACTGTATGTGTCTACAGTAAACACACTTGAACATATATAGACAAACATAAACATATGTATTGATGTTTGTCTTTATATGTTTTTTTTAAACAATATTTTGAGCATCTGACACACAACACTAACCTTTATGTATAATCCGGGAATTGAATCTAATACCTCAAGCACAGTAGTTGTATACACTGTGTAAATCTAAATGTCATATATACACATACTAGTTTTTGTCAGCAGCTCCGCCAGCGTGTAGGTCCGTTAACAGGGTAAATACGTGCCTACGTGTTATTCCGAAATGTAAGCTATATATTATTGTGAAGTTTCATTAAAATCCATTCAGTAGTTTTTGCATGAAAGAGCAACAAACAAACATACATACTCACAAACTTTTGCGTTTATAATATTAGTTAGGATTGCTTATAACCCGTAACATTTTCTTTTACATTATTTTATTATAACATTGACATAGTGAAATTCTAAAAGAAAGCAACAGTTAGGAAAGGGCTTCTTTACAAAATAAAAACTTATTATTTTCACACAAACACCATGTCCCTTTACATGATTTTACTAAGTACTAGTTTTTGATATTAAAATTATGTATTCAGAAACTTCACCTTTACAAATTTAAAGTTGATTTTCAATACATAATTACATTGTCATTGTTAATAGCCTTTAAGAGAGCTGTGCTGGATATAGACTTTTCCATAGATAGGAGGACTTTGGCGTAGAACAAACAGGTTGGTATGCTTGGGGTTTGTTTCAGTTTTCCTTTCTTACAGTGAATTTATTCGGCATACTTTGCCGCCTTAGTCACTTTTGTAGTGCTCACAGCAAAGTTCCCATATGGGATTAGAAACAATCAACAAAGCAAACACTAAGCAACAAAGCAAAAAGGCAGAGTCAGACCTAGATGGGTGACCAATTGTGGCATAAGAATGATTTTGTGATTCAGAGATCACAATGCTTATTGTTGACCTCTGAATCACAAAGTCGGACCCAGTTGTTATCATAATGGGTGCCCAGTTGTGGGACATTATGAGTTTGTTTAGTCACCTTTAATAATTTTAAAGTCAACCAAGTTTCACAGGTCTCAGATAGACACAATGGAGTGTGGCATTTGTTGTTGTAACCGCAGGCAACAAAGCTAGTCTAAAAAAGTAGACAAATCAACTATTTCAAAATGCTCTTAATTCATCACCTCACAGTCTACCACCAGTCAATACTACCTCCATCCTCACATTAGTTATGATAAATAACACAAACAACAATGAATAAAATCCTTTAGAATATATAGAGAAAAAATATTTTCATAGTAACTTCCAGCTATACATATATTTAATACTAGCTGACCCGTGCCCACTTCGTTGGGCATAACTTAAATATATTCGTCGTTGACTATTTTGTAGGCATTTTCAAGGTCCACATCTTTTCTCTAGAACTCAAAAATATATCTTTCATAGTTAAGGTAGCGTTCGTAAAAAACGCTTTCATTCGACCGTTTTTTCTCCGATTCACTTTGCAAAACGGACTACCACGTAAAAGCCTTTTTATTTTTCGGTTTTTTATATAACCTATGACACTCAGCAATAATGTGGCTTTCTATTGGTGAAAGAATTTTTAAAATCGGTTCAGTAGATCCCGAGATTACCCCTTACAATTTAACAAACACACAAACTTTACTTCTTTATAATATTAGTATAGACTGACATCTGATCTTGTCTGTATCTAGTGTATTAATAAGTGAAAAGATTTAAAGAAATATATTTCTGTTATTTTGCCACAAAGAACCCGAGTACCTAACGCATCTACCTTTTGTTAAAATCATATTTCTAACAAAATCGTACGCGCCTATTGTTGAGAATTTTATCGTGGATAATTTGATTAACAATATATCGTTCGTAATCTTTAGTTATTTTTTTATCTATTTTCTTTAAGTACCATCGCAAGTGTCTATTATATAACAGAAATTCAATAAAGATTTTAGCTTTATCGAAATACACAAAACATTATGCTGAGGCAACAAAACATAGCAACAATGACAACATAGACGTTAACGTTATTAAAATGATTGTATATGTGAACAAAATTAACTTACATGCATACAAACGAAACCATAATATTACAACGTATAACAGCAAAGAGCAAAAACCATGAGGGACATCTAAAACCTACAATAAAAATACAGTTTTACTGACCCATCGACCTTTCGTATCGTGCGTGTCTCGCATGTGTCATTTGAAAAGAAAACAGATAATTTATGCATAAATGTTGCTAGCCTATGTCATGGCCATCAAATTTAGATTAGATCACATATAAAATGTTTCAAACAGACTTCTCCTTATAGTCATAAAATGTACCTAATTTCATAGAAAAAGTAAGTTTTTTTTAACAATTAAATGATAAGAGTACACAAAGCCTATCCTAAAAACATATAGATTTGATTGTCAGTACTGGAAAATAAAAACTGAAAACTTGCTCTAATTTTTTTACAAGTTCATGGATAAGTAATTAATGACTCAATATGTTAACAATAGATTGAAGCAACCATATCTAGGTCAGTGTATGGATGGGTGACTATTCTTAGGTTCTTAACACATTGAAATCCGTCAGTGCCTTTGAGAGCTGTTGGGTAGGGAGCGATTGCTTTATGAATTACAGTATCTGACAGCAAGTTGCTAATGCAGCTGGCTGCCGATTTATAGACATGATTGAGTCATGGTAAAATAAAAAATTCAATTTCTATAGAATTATTACCATCCTATCCATTCATTTAGTATTCTACTAATATTATGTTATGCGAAAGTTTGTGAGTATGTATGTGTGTATGTTTGTTGCCACAGGAGTCTCTAGCCTGTGACGTGCCCGTGTGCATAATAATCATTTTTTTTTTGTTAAAATATAATGTCGCAGGGACTTTACAAACATACATGAAACGGACACAAAGTACATCCAGACTCAGAACAACAATTGTTTGCGAATCACACATAGTGTTGTCTTACGTAGGATTTGAACACACGACACTTGGCGAAGTAGAAAGTGGGGTGGCGACCACTTAAGCCACTAGGCCAACCATACAGTTTTATTACATCGGTGCCTTTTAGTAATCGCGTATGTTCATTAAAAGAGCCATGGCCACACAAAGAAAACACGTAGCTATGATATTAATATTTTCAGATTATACAAACATTTGGGATATACAACGACCCGGGAATCGTACCCAAGGTCTCAAGAACAGCAGTACCACTCTGCCACCGATAATGTAATCTTTAATAGGAATCTGACTCGAACCGACTAAAATCGCACGCCGTCTCGGGTACTATAAGCCGAGGAATAAGGTGTATCGCTCACTGATCTCCGGTTCCCGAGTCACCCGTGATACTTAGCCCTTTCCCGGGCCAGGCGGACCGGGAGAGCTCTAAGCCTCCACCGGTCAAACTTGGCATTCTCCTTTGCACTCCATAACTTGCTTACAGAAAGAGATAGTAAAGTTCCATGCGCTCTCGCTACATATCATGGCCGCAGTCATGTTACGGAGTAAGAGAATCCCCACTCCGATGGTTCACGAGGTTACGTCTCGGCTCCTCCCACGCGTGACATTGCTTCAGCATATAGCATATCCATGATTCGGCCACCACTGTGGTGACATTTAGGCGTTGGCTCTTCACTCCTCTATCATGGGTCTTACCACCGCAATAACAGCGTGACTACCACTCGGTTGCCCCAGTTGTTCCGACCATACCTCCACGAGGACTTGGTGGAGTGATTTCTCCAGGTTCAGTACTTCTACCCAACTCCCTATCTTATAATGGTTATAATATTAAATGGTGCACCATTGATAAAAAACCGCAAGGGCCCTCGCCTCTAGTTCCCATAGTGAATATCCGGCCAGGAGACTTGATGCCTCAAAGGAGATTGTGCGGTAATCCCATAAGGTCCTGATGGCTAGCACTCGTTTCGGTCTCAGGGTCATAAAGGGCCATGGGTCGCACAACCCTTGCATAGAGTCTCCTGAAGGCTGTCTAACAATAAAACAGTTATGCGGTAATGCCAAATCAAGCTACACAACTCTGTCAAATATCCTAGTTAACTAGACATTTTTTTTATTACAAGCCGTACTTTTTAAGTCGGTATGATATCACGTTGCCTTTAATACGATAAATTTCCAGCGCATAAGCAATTTACGAGGGTTATGATTTATTTTATGGCTTTAAACTATTTACATTAATGCATTTCTAGAATATATTTCCGAATGAAACTCCTTTTCATCTTTTTGAACGAACACGTAAACCTGTTGGCAGACTTGGCAGTTTGCAATTTGGCAGGAGACTTCAGAAGAGTGAGAAAATTCGGAAGTGCGGTGTTTGTCTGTTTATATTTTGGTCTTTAAATTGTGTTTGTAATTGTCTCAATTCTTTCCGTTAATATAGCTCAAATTGCCGTTATAGTAAAAATGAATGAATAGGTCTATCTCGAACGTATTATATTGTGTCATATCTTGCAAGTAAGTATTATTGTTTACATGTCTAAATTCGGTATGAAAACATTTCGATTTCTTAGTTTTTAATTATACTTGTTATTACTTATTTATTAGCATTGAGATAGAGAGGTAACTAAGATACGTCAAGCCTGAATATAAACGGCTACCTTTGCCCAGTCATTTTAAAATCCAAGGGAAGGTTTACCTGAAACTTTCTCGACCTGTTTAGGTCAGGGTAACAAGTATATGGAGTAAACTCGTTGATGATATTTACCCACACCTTTGATTACGATGTAAATTACACATGAAATATTATTATTATACATACACACCTATATCCATAGTAATATTATAAAGATGATAGATTTGATTGTTTGAAATGAATAGGCTCCTAAACTACTAGACCGATTTGAAAAATTCCTTTCCTATTAGAATCGTACATCATACAATCCCTGATGGACATATAGAATGTTTTCAAAAAAGTCAGGAATTTGTATGAAAACTTCGATAATATTGTGCCTATATTGCATATGCTGCGAAAACTGTTGATAATAGAGCAACATGATGTATGTAATGATCATCATCATCATCAACAGACTTTAACAGTCCACTGCTGGACATAGGCCTCTCCTTAGAAGGAGGTTTTGGTCTACTATACCACGCTGATCAGACGGGTTGGTATGGGGTTGGTTTCAAGTTTTCCTTCTCTTTGCATTGATCTTGTCTTGAGTAGTTTGTCCCTTAGTCGCCTTTTACGACACCCGCGGGATGAATAGAGGTGGTGACACTCTGTATTCTTAATCCGTCACCACACGGACAATTGAATGAATATGTAATGATAATTGAAGGTAAAGATGTAAGAGTTGTCAATAATCTTTACGAAAAACAAGTGGCTAAAATAAGGGTGGATAATGAAGACACCAACGTAGTACAAATGTGTCGCAGAGTTCACCAGGGATGGGTCATGTTTCTATTGCTTTTCACTATTTACTTAAAAGATGTGTTGTCTGAAGCTCTTGAAGACCTTGAAACTGGAGTAAAAATCAACAGAACTATCATTAAATCATCATGCTACGATACTGTCCTCATGGCGACTTTGTTCTATGTTATGTGGGTGGTTTCCGCACTTAGTCCTTTAAGTGGACCATTGTACGTGAGGGCGGCCATCACTCCAGCCAGCCCACCTCCCTCCAGAAGCGGATAAGGTCTCCGAGTCTGTCCAGACATTCTGCAACAGATTTAGGAGATCCAAGTGTGTTTTTCCGTGTTTCGGTGACACCTGTGCACTCAATGAGTACATGCGACACCGTTTCCTCTGCCCCTAAGCATGCTCTGCATAGGGGACTGTCAGTTATGCCTATGGTGTGGAAGTGTTTGTTTAGTGAGCAGTGTCCGGTAATAGTTCCTGCCACCAGCCATTGGTTAGTTTATCATTAGGAAGTGGCATGGCTTCCTTTGATTGTCTGCAGCCTGGGACAGATAACCAGACCGAACCAACTCTTAGTGAAGCCCAGTTCTGTCAGCATTTTCTGTAATTTGTGAGTGTAATGATGTCGTCTGCAAAGCAAAGGTCACTGAATTACTTTCCATCAACATTTAGACCTATTCTGATTCTGTCCCAGCTCAAGGTTTAAAAAGTCTTCTAGCGCGCATGTAGGTAAATAATTTTGGCAAAATGACGTCACCTGGCGTAAACCTCTTTTGATTGGAATAGTTGTTGAGTTGAGTTGTCTTGTACCCGAATAGATATTGTTGCCATAGCACTAACCCATTTCATTTCATAGAGCTACATTTTTTATAGACGATATCAATAACTAGAAAAAGTCTGTGACGCCATTTGTCTCACTAATATCATTATGTCACAATATTAATTTTTTCATAGTAAAATATATTTAAATTATAATTTTTTCCAAAATAGAAATTTAATAAACAACACTTGTACTCTTATGTGACTAACTGCCTTATCTACAAGAGATAGGTACTACACACAATACACGTCATATGTAAAAATATTTCAGACATTCTTACACACAACATCATCTAGTCCCAAACTAAGCAGAGCTTGCGCTATGCTAAACTAAATATACAGTTTTTAATCTAATGAATTCTAATGGATTCCAATGAATTCTAATTCTAATGAATTTATTACAATAAAAACTGTATTGTTAGTCATTATTGTGATACCAAACACGTTAGTGATTATTAAAAGGTAATTCATAAAGTAATTTAGTTGATTCACTAAGTGGAATTAAACTTCCATGTAAAAGGTAATACAAGTAAAAGATAGGTATCCAACAGAAATCATCAAGTACTTTTACATTTTATCCCTATTTTTTGCCTATCTTCAAGAAAAAGGTCAATGAATGTCAATGGTCATCTTAATTTATTGTATTTCTAAAACATTTTTGATCTTTAGTATTCGATTCTTAACAAAGAAAATGTAAATATTCTGTTGCTTTGAATAGTCTTTAACTGTCTAACATACCCTCAAATACCATGTTACCAGTTGGTATGAGGTTTGTTTCAAGTTTTCCATCTCTCAGCAGTGGTGTAGTGCTGTGTAGTCTGTTCCTTTAGTCTTTTCTTACGACAGTCATGGAATGCAATAGGGTGGTGGCCATTACCGTCTTCACCATAAGGGCACACGGGGCCAGTGCCCAATGCCCACCATCGTCAGGGGGCCCCACTTAGTGAAGGAAGTGACAGTGTTTCTCTCACACATATAGTCTCGAAAGATATTGTTAAGCACATTACATTATTTTTTTCACAAAGAATTTGTAATGCATTATAAACTTTATATTTACGAAAATTATAAGAACGGAGGTGGAGTGCGAAAAGCTAAAAAGAAAAATAATTATCATCGAATTTAACTGCATCATTGGCATGGCTAATGCGACTGCTAATCAAGAGGTCTCGGGTTCAAAACCTGGGTCGGACCAAAGAGTGTTTTTTGGTTTTTCTTACGAAATTCCTAATAGCAGCCCCGAGTTTGAAAGTTTGTGATTCACGCCTCGGAGAGCATGTAAAGCCGTTGGTCCCGGTTGTCATGAACATCTATGGCAATCTTGTTTGGAATTCAGTGCCCTCAAATTTATTGACAACTACTTCAACTTTCGAATTTCAGTTCTCCCATAGGGTTGCGGAGGTCTAATGCCAGTCGCTCTGTGGAAAAACTGAAATTCAGGTAAAACCGGTTGAACTAGTAGCCGATCCCGGTCACTGAGGGACCAGTAGTTATATTAGTAAATATATAAACTATTTTCTGTTTGTTTTACTATAAAGTACATAGATTTAAGTTAAAATGTGTTGTTTACTAAAAGGCGTGTCGGGTCGATACGGTGGCGTACAACTAAAGGAGTCTTTTGTCAATTTTACTTTAATAACCTTGACTTAGTATGTAAATTATTACTTTCGTTAAACTTGTCTAAAAACATAGCTAATGGTATGAATCTATGGAAAAGAGAGACCTATTATTACTAACATTAATCTTATAACATTAATATAAATATATACTTTAGCTCTCTTAATGTCTATGATATTCCTGGAGGTATGATCCTATTGTCTGGAGGTATGAGACTGCCAATCAAGATGGTGTCGGGTTTCAATGCCGGTTAGGGTTAGGCCAAAAAGTGTTATTCTGATTATTAGAAATACTTAATAAAAGCTCTGAGTTTGGAGTTGGGGTATTAACGCCGGCGGCTCGGAGAGAGATAAATTATTAAGCAATTCTGTATGTCTGCCTACATACATATATACATATCTTTATATATTTATTTCTTGTGTGAGTGGAATTTTAAAGTTGGGCGGTACGAAGTTCGCTGGGTCAACTAGTATATATATATACTAGTTGACCCAGCGAACTTCGTACCGCCCAACTTTAAAATTCCAGAACTTGATCGCAGCGCTACCTACCGGGTCCAATTGCGAATCTAAACCATTCCCAGATTCCCTTGAACACACACAAAAAATTTCATCAAAATCGGTCCAGTCGTTTGAGAGAAGTTCAGTGACATACACACTCACAGAAGAATTATATATATAAAGATATGATGTTTATTTCTTTTATAATTACATTATTGAAATCACATACGTCTTTTGGTTTTAAACTGATTTGGAACTCATCCATTGATTAAGAACTTACATTCAATAACAAAGAAATTGTTTATAGGTTTCAATTTTGTCTTTTCAAATGTAAATATCTCCTATATATATATACTAGTTGACCCAGCGAACTTCGTACCGCCCAACTTTAAAATTCCAGAACTTGATCGTAGCGCCACCTACCGGGTCCACTTGCGAATCTAAACCATTCCCAGATCCCCTTGAACACACACAAAAAATTTCATCAAAATCGGTCCAGTCGTTTGAGAGAAGTTCAGTGACATACACACTCACACAAGAATTATATATATTAAGATAATACACGTACTACATATACTCCTACATAACATGAATCTACAGAATAGGAAAAACCCACTTAGATTAGAGATAGAGAAAAAAATATGGGTTTGCGTTTATCTATTCAAATAAAAAAAAATGAAGTGTCTGTATTTAATATCAAATGAACAGTTTCTACTACGACTACTACTACTACAGCTACTACGAAAAAGCAATGTTTAATTATTTTTTATGTCTGTCTTTCTATCTATGTATGTATTTATTCCGGCTAATCTCTGGAACGACTGTACAGATTTTGAGGTAACTTTCATTAGCAGAAAACTGATGACCTAAGGTAGACACGGGACTCAGCATTATTTGAGTAAATTTTCAATCATATCAAATCATTACCTTTGAGATTCTTAAAAGTATGCAATTGTGCTTGTTTATTCAATAGTATTAAGGGATTTCTTCGAATAGAAGCATAAAGCATTCAAAATGTTTGCATGCTAGTACATAAAATTATATGTAACTATTTATTTACCATGTTTTACACACATAAATAATTTATTGTTTTTATAACTCTTTTTACCACGCTTTTATTAGCTTGGGTTGTATTTTCAACGGCCAATTTTGTTCAAACTTTGTCGATTTATCGAGGACCGATGACAATACACTAATTTGAAAAAAAAAAATAAAGAAATTAATCTTTTTTAGTCTTTCTAAAAAAAAAAACAGTTTTAGAAAACTTAACAACCACGCTCTTAAACTTAAAAGTGGAAAATAATGTTAATGTAACAAAGCGTGGGGTGCTTTCTGAAAATATTTCAATAACGTCGCCCCACGCTTTTTTTAAAATTATTTTCTACTTTTTAGTTTAAAAGTGTGGTTGTTTAGCTTTTTAACCGACTTAAAAAAAAGGAGGAGGTTCTCAATTCGTCGGTTTTTTTTTATTTTTTTTTTATGTATGTTCAGCGATAATTTCGTCTACTCATGTTTTTACTGTAAACGGGACTTATTCGCGATAATATTAAAGGTTACGATACCTTCTATTTACAGTAAAAACATGAGTATGTGTAAAAGTCGCGAAAGTTTAAAAACAGTGATAATTTCGTCGTTTATGAACCGACTTCAAAACTTCTTTTTGCATTGGAATGGGCGTAGCTTACAGGTGGTCCCATCGTCACCATATCGGGATCTGATGATGGTATCCCAAGGTAATCTAGGGAACTCCTCAAATATCAGACACAATTGTTGCAATTTGGGTACTCAGAATAGTTTTTCTATGAAGTCGGTACCTTTTTGTTAAAATTATTATATATTTTTTTTATACTCTGCCAAACAAGTAGAATCTAAGAGTAGGGGCACCATCATCGTTGTGAGTGCATGCAGCATGGTGATCTATACCTTGGTGGTCTAGTACGAAGCTTCTACAGCATCAGGCCTCCGGTCTAACACTCAAAAGACAACAGCACAAATGTGGTTTTTAGGTTGGTCTTTTGTAATACTGGCCCATTCGTGCTGAAATCAGCATGGCTCTGTTACCTGCCTCACAGTTGTCTGTAGTTGGCAAGTAAAAATTTTTGACGTAACCTGTTGTTTAAAACATACAACTCGTATCTTTAGCCGGCCGCACCGACCGGCCTGTTTGTTGCATGTCGTGGTAAAAAGTTGTCTATGTGTTATTCGACTGCCTCGTTGGTCTAGTGGTTAGCGTATGCGACTGCTGATGAAGAGGTCTCGGGTTCGATTCCCGGGTCGGACCAAATGTTTGTGTGATCCACAAATATTTGTTTCGAAGTCTGGGTATTTTTTATATATAATATGTAAGTATTTACAAAAAAAGTATGTATTTATATCAGTTGTTTAGTACCCATAATACAAGCTCTGCTAAGTTTGGGACTAGATGGCGTTGTGTGTAAGATGTCCGAAATATTTATTTATTTATTTATGTTGATATATAAATTACATTACTGTAAAGTTTTTAATAGTTTTTAAATAAATACCATCTTTGGCGGTTATAACATTAGTCAGAGGGTCGAATTATATAATTTTATTATATTATATTATAATTTTAATTAACTATTGTTCCAGTTACACCATGTTCATAATATGGATGAATAAACGATAGCCACCTGACTAAAAATGTTCAAAATAGAATCGTATGTTACGCCCATACTTCTGAGCTATGTAGACAAGTATGTAAGAGACTTCAACCCAGCTAATGCACAGGTAAGTGTTGATAATTATTACCTAATTCCTAATAGTAGATAGGGTCAGAGATCTGGAAACAATTGACGAGTGTTCTATTAAGCTTGGCTTATCTGTAAATCCGACAAAATATCATGCTATTGTAGTTGGAAGTCATCGATTAATGAGCAGAGTAGACACCAGAACTCAACCAGCTATAATTTTAAATGGGACTCCTATACCTGTTTGTCAGTCCGAGAAAGAATTCGGATCCCACCCCGATTGCACATTAAATTGGCGCGAATACGTCCCGAGGCAGAAGGTTACTGATACTCTTCGTGTACTTTATTGCCCGAAAAATGTCCTATCCCCAATAATCAAGACTATGCTTGTGCAAACGTGGTGACGTGGTGATGTTGTGATCCGAATTTTAGATCTTCTCTATAAATTGGACCGTCTTCTTAATGACTGCGTTCGATTTGTTAAAAACCTCCTTAAATATGACCATAAATATGTCTTCATTCCGCTCGCAGCTTAACTGACTACAATTTCGTCTACATCGAAAATTTCCAGCTCACACTGTCTTAAATACGCTGTTTTAAATGACCCATCTTCGCCAACATATTTAAACTCCTGCTTCCAATTTTTATGTAGCAGTCACGACAGAAAACTATGATTCTCTAATATTCTTCTTCTTTGCTGTCCGTCTTAGCTTTTTGGGTCATGCTTTGTTATACAGACTGTTCTTCTTTGAAATGAGCATCTTCTCGAAATCAGAATTCACCCAAACACTTCTTTCCATTTTCTTCTACTTCGTGGCCTGTACACGCTCTACGTTTAGTAAGTTTGAAAATGTCATCAAGTTCCACTAGTGCGTCTATGAATGCGTGGGAAAAAGCTAGGTGCCCATGTTCTACAATTAAGTAAGCATTTAATAACATCGCTATCGATTTTTAGCAAGCGTAGTGTTTGCTACGCTAAGTGGTTGCTACTCTGATGATTACGATTAGGATTTAATAACTGAATTCATTAAATTCTCAGTTTGCGATATCTTTCAACAAAAGCTTTATACGTACACATTATTAGATGTGATAAAAGCAACGTCAGGAGTAGAACAGTTTTACTTTTGGATGTGCTATGACTTATTTCTTATTTTACAAAAAGTAAATACAACATTTCAAGAACCAATCAAGTCTAAGATAAATGCCTCATTGGAAAAATGACAACTACACAATTTTTACAAATTTAACCAATTCTTTAATTTTAAAGTTTGAAATCTAAAGCGAAGTTAGTTACATTGACTGCCTCGTTGGTCTAGTGGTTAGCATATGCGGCTGCTGATCAAGAGGTCTCGGATTCGATTCCCGGGTCGGACCAAATATTATTTGTGTGAATCACAAATATTTGTTTAGGAGTCTGGGTGTTTTCTATGTTTAATATGTATGTATTTACAAAAAAAAAGTTTATGTATTTGTATCAGATGTCTAGTACCCATAACAAAAGCTCTGCTTAGCTTGGGACCAGATAATGTTGTGTGTCAGATGTCCAAAAAAAAAACATGTCCAAAACATTTATATAATTTCCTTATCACCTTCATAAACAATAACATATTTTTCCACAAAATTTAATTCATCATGTTTTAGTCAAATAGATTTAGAGCATGTCAATGTCGATGAAATTTCTGATTCAGTATTATTCATAATTATACAACATTTTTTGCAGTAAACTATTCTGATTGTTATACCAAATAGTTTTGTGTAGCCAAAGAAAAATTCATAAACATCGCAACACACATTATTGTTCACATATAAAGCGTTATCGCAATAGAACAATATGTAGATAAATCTGACCGAATAATCGTGTAATAATTCGGTTTACTCGACATACATCCTCTCAAGAGAGGAGACCTGAGCCCAGCAGTGGGACGTTATGGGTTGTTGTTGTTGACATACATCCGGAAACCCGTTCGCTAAACTGAGTGTTAATAGAACTGTATCCTACTTAGATGAATATTTCTGGAACATGAATGATAGACCTTATCTTCCAGGTGTCACTATGGGGCGGCGGTGTAGCACTTCACAATCTGGTGCTGAAGCCGGATGTCCTTCAACAGGAGGTAGCGCTGCCCTTTACGCTGATATCTGGACGCATCCACGAGCTGCTCATACAAGTGCCATGGACCAAGATTATGTCGGAGCCAATCGTCGTAACCATCGATACCATCGGTTAGTTTGGAGTGATTCTCACAATGACGCTTTAAACTTCCAAATGCACAGGCAGGCCACACTCAAGACACTCGTATACACAGTCTGACTGTCTGTCAGTATTTGACAGTAGTAAAAAAAGAGGGTACAGTTTTGCCAAGTTTTCCTAACATAAAATAGGGACTTATTGCAATGAATGCCTACAGACACTCTAAAGTGATGCGCATGCAAACGAACTTTCCCTAGTATATACGAGTTTATGTAAATAAAAAAGTTATTTCAAACTGTCATGTTTTTTCTGCAGAATGCGTTCTGAACCTAAAACCACCAGTGTCACCGGATGAGAGCCCTCCACCTCCGCCAACGTAAGTCTTAAAAATCCTTTAATAGTTCTATAAAATATGCTTCATAGATTTTTTCATATATGTATCGTGTCAGTTTCGTCTGTCTGTTTGTTTTCTCGTGTCATTTCTCATGAATGTTGCATACAATGAATGTACCAAAATACCAACTTGATGTTAAACAATATATTTACATGTGTTATTCTTCATTTACCATACAAATTTAAGAAGTTAATTTGAAGTAATAATCTGAGCGAAAACACTTTTTTTTTTATTGTTGTAATGTCTTTGTCTTCCATCTCACCTGATGGAAAGTGTAGATGAAGACGAAGATGGTACACGCCTATCCAAAAGAAACCTGTTCACTCTACTCTTAAAGGCTCCAAATCTATTCCAAAATAATGTTTATTTGAATAAACTAAATTGAAACCACTATTTACTATTAACTAAATATCTTGTTACAGTCGCAAGACTCAGGTAGTTGAGGCGCCGCCAGGGTATATGCAGGCACTGGTTCGGCGTATAGTGAACAACATAGCACTGAAGGTACACCATCTGATCGTGAAGTATGTGCAAGACGACATCGTCCTGTCACTCAACGTCAAACATCTCTCGATCGACAGCGCTGGGGTCAACTGGGAACCTTCGTTCGCAGGTCTGAATTGTTTTTAACTATAACACATTATTTAAGATACAACTTTATGGTATTTTGAAATAACTGTTAAATAAGTATCTTATTCCTAGCCTTTATTCTAGCCTTTATTCCCAAGATTATTTGGAGTCGGCTACTAGCTCAACCGGTTTTACCTGAATATCAGTTTTTATGGATTAAGAATACAGAGTGTCACCACCCCTATTCATCCCGCGGGTGTCGTAAAAGGCGACTAAGGGATAAACTACGCAAGACAACATCAATGCAAAGAGAAGGAAAACTTGAAACCAACCCTATACCAACCCGCCAAAACCTCCTTTCTAAGGAGAGGCCTATGTCCAGCAGTGGACTGTTGATGATGATGACTAACCACTAGACCACCGAGGCAGTTAATAATAGTTAATATGTATAGTTTACATGGCCAGACGTGTTGATATAGGGTTTGTTACCAGTTTGCCTTCTCTTTGTAGTGATGTTCAGCTTATTTTGTCTTTGTTTACGACACCCACGGGTTGAATAAGGGTGGTGACACACTGTGTTTTTAACCAGTCACCACACGAACAAACCTCATGTGTTTATGGTAAAACTATAACATTATCGTCTCAGCCGAAAGACGTCCAATATTGGCCGTAGGATTTTTTAAGCCTTCGCGCCTTAGAATACGGGCACTGTACGGCCGAATTAAACGGCTTTCGACGACTCTCATTATGTTGTCGAACCGCCTTGACAGGGGTCTATCCACGTTCTATCTTTCGGCACGCGGCCGCCAGAATTTGGCTAGAACTTTTTGACCAATCGACCATGTCTTTTTGGTGTGTAATATTGTGCTCCTACCACTGCGACTTTGGCAATTCTTAATGCCTGACTGCGACTTTATAATTGGAATTTTGAGACTTTATTTTATCTTCGGAATTATATTTATTCCCTCTCGGACTGAAAGAGAGACTCACCGAAAGAGCATTTGCTATTTGGATGATTTTGACTCTTATATAAATAATAATTATAAATAAATATTTCGGACATTTTATTACACACAACGTCATCTAGTCCCAAACTAAGCAGAGCTTGTATTATGGGTACTAAACAACTGATATGAATACATAAACATACTTTTTTTTTGTAAATACATACTTTTTTTTCAAAAAAAAAAAAAAAAAAAAAAAAATATATATATATACCACCAGATAACCACTAGACCAACAAGGCAGTCTTATTCTTAATGCCTGTCTGTGACTTTATTATTTACCTGAACTTTTCAATTTCTTCGTTCTCTCTCGGACTGAAAGAGAGACTTTAACTTACCGAAAGAACATCAAAATTTGCTATTTAGATGACTTTGAAGTTTATAATGACCACGTGTCAGACCTGTAATCGCTCGGTTCCGTATGAGCCGGCCCATATGTTACTGGATAGAAAAATAAAATTTAATATATATATTTTTTAATTTATGAATTAGACATCGATCCGTACCAGCCGACGGTGAGGAGGTTAGTGAAACTCGATGACCTCACACTGTGTCTCGATAAAGCTGACTCGGATGGAAAAATACGCTACTATCAGGAGCCGCTGTTGTATAGATGCCATTTGGATCTCAGGTTTGCTAACTTTATTGTTATATGCTTAGATAAGCTGTTAGTGAACACTATTTGTATTTAATTTCCTTGTCCATGTTATGATCTCCCATAATTGAGAAAGCACAAGCAATAAAACAGTTTGTTATTTGTGTGTTATGCATAGCAACCTGTGAAGTTTTGACAGGAGATAAACAGTGATACATTTTGACATCTACGATTTATGCATTTTTTATAATCACTTAGCTTTCGCCCGTGTATCTCGATTATTGCAGTAAAAAGTAGCCTATGTGTTATTCTGATATATAAGCTATATTACTGTAAAGTTTCATCCAAATCCGTTCAGTAGTTTTTGCGTGAAAGAGGAACAAACATACATACATACTCACAAACTTTCGCGTTTATCATATTAGTAGGATTAGTAGGGTGTAGGTATACAGTTAAGGGTCATAAATATAGTTGTACCGTAGTGTTATATGTGTATGTATGTGATGTTTCAAGGCACAGATACGTTGTAACCAGGTATTACGTATGATGTTGGTTGATTAGATGCTCATTGCACATTTCGTACTTCTTATTCTTCCTAGCTTTATTCCCAATATTATATGGAGTCGGCTACTAGTTCAACCGGCTTTACCTGAATATCAGTTTTTCCACGGAGCGACTGGCATCGGACCTCCGCAACCCTAAGGGAGAACTGTAATTCGTTGGTTGAATTAGTCGTCAGTAAATTTGAGGGCACTGACTTCCCAATAACGATTTCCATAGATATTCATGACAACCGGGATCGATGGCTTTACGTGCACTTCGAGGCACGGGCGTGAATCACCGCCATACTTACAAACTCCGAGCTGTTATTAGGAATTTCCTAAGAAAAACCCAAAAACACTTTTTGGCCCAACCCGGGATTTGAACCCGAGACCTCTTGATTAGCAGTCGCATACGCGAACCACTAGACCAGGCACTAACAATATATAATACACCTACAACATGTACATGGTGATTGTACCTTTTCAGGGTGCTAACCCAATTGGTGTCAGCGAATTGTCGGAGAGCTTCCAGCTTGAATGTGACCCTGCGTTCCACTAAACTGGCATTTAGTGTGACGAGCGACCAGCTGACGTTGTTGCTGAGGCTGATGAAGGAGCGCGTGCCTTCAGACCCCGTCCAGCAACCGACTGTAACCAAGTCCAACTTGTCTTCCCTAACAGGTAACATCTTCCTACTACTAGTACAACCAGTTTCACCTGAATATCAGTTTTTCCACGGAGCGACTGGCATCGGACCTCAGCAACCCTGAGGGAGAACTGATATTCGAAGGTTGAACTAGTTGTCAGTAAATTTGAGGGCACTGACTTCCCAATAAGTTTGCCATAGATGTTCATGACAAGCGGGACCGACGGCTTTACGTGCTCTCCCTCGGAGTATAACAGGTATACTTTATGTAAAATGATGATTATGTAAAAGTTCATTATTGGTTCATTGTGCATTAATTAGTTTTAAATAATTATTAAGGTATCAAATAGTAGATTTAGACATAGGCCTCTCCAATTGCACGCCATTTAGTTGGATCCTCGGCTACTCCTAACCTTACTATTTCTAAATAACCAAACATAACTGATTAAGAGCCTGAACTGCAACTATCAGTGTTGTAAATATACAATCTTTACAGCACTGATTAAAGTTAATCTTGTCACAACAATCGATACACATCGTCATAAAAGTATTTTATGCTTGATTACTAATTGGTTTATGCACTTCTTCATATGAGATATGAGTTATCAGGAATAGCGAAAATTCGCATTTTGTTCTGTAGTATGATCTAGTAATTTCGTATTTATAATATAGACGACTAAATTTTAATGTCTTCTTTCGATACTGAACACATCTATGTAATTCAAACAAAAAAAAAACATGTTAATATTATCTCGAAAACTACTAAATGTATGTTCACAACGTAATTACGTAATAATAAAATTTCACTTCAGTGTCAATGCCCATAAGTTGTACGGCGTGTGACGCCACATAATACATAATAGTACCTACTGTGCCGCGCTTGCGACGCCCGCCCCGCCGCCCGTAATTTTATTAATTGATCATTAAAATACGTGTGCGTAAAATAATAGGTGTCCATAAATTATGGACGTATTTTCACATATTTAAAACTTTAATAATTTTATTTTTCTAGAATTAATTAACGGCCAAATTTAAAACGCCGGACTGTTATCAAGAATTTCTTTTAAGAAAAACCCAACAACACTTTTTTGGCCAATCCGGGATTTGAACCCGAGACCTCTTGATTAGTAATCGCATACGCTAACCACTAAGCCAACGAGGTAGACAAGATGGTGATAATACTAAATTATTATCTAATTCAGTTCACTAATGTGTATGTGAATGTAAATACATTATCATTTATATCTTACAAATGCTTACAGAATTGCCCATAACAGCAAAGACGAATTCTGTGGAGTCATCGCGCTCGACGAATAGCTGGAGCGAGTGGGCGTGGTCATGGCTGCCGACGTGGATGGACAAAGAAGGAGGCGTCGAAGATGTTCCAGTGTCACCCACACCATTGCCGATTTATTTGGACGCGTTTTTAGATGATCTGACACTAGTCTTCAAGGTAAGTTTAATATTTTTTGTTTCTCTCCTGTGCAGTGACAGGAATCTTTAGAAAAAGTAAAATGGTACTGTGTGTTATATATATAGTAAGGCTTCTTAATTTTTCTATGTAAATATTTCACTGCCTCGTTGGTCTAGTGGATAGCGTATGCAACTGCTAATCAAGAGGTCTCGGGTTCAAATCCCGGGGCGGGCTAATAAGTGTTTTTGGGTTTTTCTTAGGAAATTCTTAATAGGAGCCCGGAGTTTGGCTGTGCCTCGGAGAGTACGTAAAGCCGTCGGTCCCGGTTCTCAGGAACATCTATGGCCTTCGTTATTGGGAAGTCAGTACTCTCAAATAACTGACAACTAGTTCAACCTTCGAATTTCAGTTCTCCCTTAGGGTTGCGGAGGTCCGATGCCAGCCAATATATGGAAACACTGATATTCAGGTAAAATCAGTTGAACTAGTAGCCGACCCAAAATAATATTGGGAATAATGCTAGGAGGAAGAAGAAGATTTAAGCCTGCGAAAATATCTACTCTGCCTGATAAAAAATGTGTAGAATCTAGGAGTATAAGTCACCATCTGCATTGTGAGTACATACAATGCAGCATGGTGACCCACACTATGGCGGCCTAGTGAGATGATTCTGCATTATTGGTACCCCGATCTCACATTCACCAACGAAACACGTCAGCACAAATGCTGCCCTATAATTTTGGTATTATGTGAGGGAACTACCGTTCATGCTGAAATCAATGTGACACTCCTACATTACTAACAGTTCTCTAAGACCTATCCAAAGTAAAAGTTCTGCTTAGGTTGGGGCTAGATGGAGTTGTGTATTAGATAGAGATGATGATATGGTTGCAGGTGATGGAGGTAGTTGAAGGACTTAACAGGAAACGTTCCCGCAGCGTGATGGAAGTGGGCGCCTCCCACGCCGTCGTGAAGAGTTCCCTGTGCTACCCCACCTCGATGTCAGTGCGTTTCGGTGCGAGAGACTTGCTCCTACGGTCCCATGGGAAGTGTGTTTGCGGAATTGTTAATTATGATGCTGTAAGTTGACTTTTTTTTAGGGTTCCGTAGCCAAATGGCAAAAAACCCTTATAGATTCGTCACAGTCACTTTTTTCTGAAAATATTAGATCTATACTGTTGAAACTTGGTGGTGGTCACACACAAATAGAAAAAAAAATGCTTCTACGGAACCCTTCATGGGCGAGTCAGACTCACACTTGGCCGCATTATGAATATATATTCATGTGTCGCGGGGGACTTTACAAACTCAGAACAACAATTTATCAATCACACAAAGTGTTGTCCCACGTGGGATTTGAACCAAGGACTATGGATTAGGTTAAACGTACCGTCAATATTATTAACCACCCCAATTTAATTTTATTATTAATAAAATGTAGCTTAGCTTATGAAATAATTCGCTCTCTGGATCAAATTTCACCTAGTTCTATTCAGTAATTCTGGCTCAATTGGTAATAATAATAAACTTTACCTTTGCAATATTAATGGGCTATCTGAATAACTGCAAAGAAAAATCTTCAATGCATTTCTAGGGTTTCGTAGTTTCGTCATGTCCGTCCGTCTTCGACTTATAAATAGTATTAAATTATATTTTGATAGTATATTTTTTTCTCTTGTCTACCCCATCGTGTAGGGTTTAATAGATAGGACTTTTAAAAAGATTTTTATAAGGGTAGCCGTTTCCGAGTTATTCTACTTCAAACGCCATTTTTTTCTAAAAACACCTCCCCAATTAAAAAGCTAAAAATCATAATCATGGTACATATGCTTAACTTTAAAGGAAAACTATAACGGCTTAGGTAACTTTATTAATTTAAGAATTCATCAACAGCCTTTAACAGTCCACTGCTGGACATAGGCCTCTCCTTTGAAAGGAGGTTTTGGCCTACTATACCACGCTGGCCAGACAGGTTGGTAAAGGGTTTGTTTCAAGTTTTCCTTCTCTTGTCAGTTATGATAGCTGCTTATTTTATTCCTTTAGTCGCCTCTTACGACACACATGGAATGAATAGGGGTGGTGACTCTTTGTATTCTTAATCCGTCGCCACACGGTCAATTTAAGAGTTTTAGAGGTCTAACTTGTAAAATGTGCTTACTTGGAAAACTTCCAACAATTATCTATTGGACATTATTTTAAATTCATGTGCCATTATAGATGACTACGGAACCCTATTCTATGCGTGATCTGACACGCACTTGCCAAATTTGTTCTGTTTATTATATTATAGAGAAATGTAGAGGAACGGGAATCGTGTTCCTCCAACACAAAGGGAGGATCCTCCGACCAGGCGAGGTGATCATGCCTGGTGGGCCACTGCCCAACAGTTGATGTTGGGATGTTGTATATATGCTAATCGGCGCGAGAATGTTACTTTCGCGATTCCGGATTAGTAATTACTCCGTATAGATCGTTACGTGGCTTTCCTTGTAATTCCGTGTTTCTTTGCTGGATGGCGCTGTCGTATGTTTTTGTCGCCCTGTATGTGGATGTCGCCACAAACATAAAACACTAAAAAACAGTCCAACTGATGAGATAGAAAAGTAATTAAAAAAACACAAATTTCGATTGTATTGTTTTGTTATATTTTTTTCAGTCAGTTGATCAAGCCACGAAATATTTAAAAAAAATAGATGTTGATGAATCAGAGGGGCCTTGGACGTGGCCTACAGAGGTAATGTCCGAACCGTCCATCACCAGTACTAAAGTCGAAGAAGGTCAAGCTGTGAACGAAGAATATCGTCCCACTTCGGAAGAGGTATGTTTATAATGTCATCATCAACATAAAGGCATTCTGTATCTTCAACATCATCCTCCTAGCCCTATTCCCAAGTTTATTTAGGGTCGGCAACTAGTTTAACCGGTTTTACCTGAATATCAGTTTTTCCACGGAGCGACTGGCATCGGACCTCCGCAACCCTAGGGGAGAACTGAAATTCGAAGGTTAAACTAGTTGTCAGTAAATTTGAGGGCACTGAATTCCCAATAACGATTGCCATAGATGTTCATGACAATCGGGACCGACAGTTTTACGAGCTCTCCGGGCGCGAATCACCGCCAAACTTCCAAAATCCGGGCTGCTATTAGGAAGACGTAGGAATTCGTAAGAAAAACAGAAAAACACTTTTTGGCCCGACCCGGGATTTGAACCCGAGACCTCTTTGATCAGCAGTCGCATACGCTATCCGCTAGACCAACTAGGTAGTTGGAGTAAGTATCGTAAATACTTTTACATGCATTTAATAAAAAAATGTTAATTTGTTATTTCACACAGTCACTTCTTATTTATTTATTTGCATCAATCCTGTCGAAAACATATTTACCATCCTAATATAGATAAGTTGATAATAATGTGTTCGTTTATAGGTGCCGCACGCTACCTCAGAAATAATAGATCAGCCTCCATCGTCCATTCAGAACCGAACCGAGGAACCGCAAGAGACGGCGGAAGATTACGATCTCTTTAGCAAGATGAGGCCTCTAATATATGTTGAGTTTCTACACGAACGCACTCCACCCTTGCCGTATATGAACCCTTATGATAATCCACCCAAGGACTTCGAGTACAGGTAAACTGTAAACAAGAATTTCGTATTGAAGTGGTCGACTCGCCACTTTCCTCCGAGTGGGGACTGCCTTGTTAGTATATGCGGCTGCTGATCAAGAGGTTCGATTCCTGAGTTGGTCCAAATGTTTGTATGATCTCCAAATATTATATTTTTGTTTCAGAGTTTGGGTGTTTTCTAACTAAAATATGTTTATATCAGTTGTCTAGTACTCAAATTACAAGCTCTTCTTAATTTGAGACTAGATGATGTTGTGTGTCATTCGTCTGAAATCTTTTATTAAATTTATTATTTAATTTAATGGATTCATACATGGAATAAATCTTTGTGTGATCGACAAGTTGTTGTTTTGAGTGTAAATATTGTTTGTGTCCATTTTATGTTTGTTTTTAAAGTTCTACCCAATAATATGCTCGTTTAGTGTGAGATTAATTTTTTACAATACAGTACAGTAGAAATGCTTTGCCATTTGATTAAGTGTAAGAAGGTACTGCCTAGCCAAGTTGTAATTGTTTCACATTCTGCAACCGCTGACGCCTCTATTCTCTTGTTTGATTGGTTAATGTCGCTCAGTCACGTGATAAACAAAAATAGCCAATCAAACCAGAGAATAGAGATATTAGCAAGTTGGTGACGTGGCTAGGCCTACTGGTGTAGATTCCGAAACTATTCTTAGCATATTATATATTGAGAGACAATATTCAGAGGCATATTTCATTGCAATTATTTGAACTGAAATGAAATGTTTGTTAATCATCATCATCAAAAACCTTGAATATGTACTGGTTTAAATAGGCTTCTTTTTAACAAGGAGGAGGAAGGATGGACATGACATGCATCACTAAGAGTTCCATTCCTGTAATTTAGCTTCGGAACCCTAAACTGAACTGGCTGTTCTGATGGCTATCCTATAAAAATGTGTAAAGATATTTATCTTGTTTAGAAACTTTATAATTTTCTTGTTTGCAGTGATTGGGTGGAACGATCTCGCGTTAAAGTGAAATTAGAACCAATAGAGTTGCGGCTGTGTATGGGACTGGTGCATCGGCTTATGGCTATCCGTTCGATATTCAAGGAGGTGGAGACGCCAGAAACGGGTAAAATACTTTTTGGTTCATATTAAAAAAAACTATTATTTGTAAAATTATGACTCTTTTGAATGTGACTGTTTTATTACTGTTTGTCCGTGTGGTGACGGATTAAGAATACAGAGTGTCACCACCCCTATTCATCCCGCGGGTGTCGTAAAAGGCGACTAAGGGATAAACTACGCATGACAACATCGATGCAAAGAGAAGGAAAACTTGAAACGAACCCTATACCAACCCGTCTGGCGAGCGTGGTATAGTAGGCCAATACCTCCTTTTCAAGGAGAGGCCTATGTCCAGCAGTGGACTGTTGAAGGCTGTTGATGATGATGTTTTATTACACTTATCAGTAAAACTGCTTCTAAACTGCTAAATACTACGTTCATATTTAGTGCCCGTGCGTGCGTGCGTGCATGCGTGTGTGTGTTTGTGTGTGTACTATAAAATATTCCTTTGCATTTCAGAGGAAGTGACACGTGTATTAACTGTGGAAGAGTGTGAATCTTTGATAGACAACTTGCCGGAGCGTCGGATCACGTTCGAAGCACGCGGGCTGCGGTTCCGCCTGTATCCGTGGAATCATTTCTTTACGACGAGACCAATAAAGTGGCCAGTCGTATTGGGGCTCGAACTACCCAATATCAACGTGACGGTCACTGCTCCGTTGTATCCTCACAGGTAAATAACATCATTTTGACCATGACCATGCACGGATGGTGCAGTGGATTTTGTGTGTCCCACGAATAATTGTGCCGAGTTTTGGTGTACTTTGTGTCCGTTTCATGTATGTTCGTAAATTTCTCGTGACATAGAGAAATCAACACATTCATTTGCAGCTTTTAGCAGTCCATTGCTGGACATATACCTCTCTTTAGAAAGATGATTATGTTTCCTAAGCATCGCTAGTCAAATATTTTTGTAGGTTTCTATGAAGTTTATTATGTTTTCCTGAGAAGGTGAATCCAATATTCAGCTGTTAAAACACTCAAGAGAAAAATTGTAAGTGGTAGTAATTGGGTGCTGTACATTGCTCGCAGAAACGATGTCCAATAGGGCCATGACCTCAGCGGATATCGGTTCTAGAGTGGCAACCGCGTAACGGAACACGCAGCGTTGGTAAGCCCCTGTAAGGTAGTCCGGCACCTAGCGACGTCTGCGGTAGTTTGGGGGCGTGAAGAACCTTTGGGGGAGACCTATGTCCAGCTGTAGTCATCTTTTGGCTGAGATGATGATATTACCAAGGAAGTACAACACCTTGATATACAACCCCTCAGAATTCTTGTGTTATCAATTATTCCTTGGTTCTCTATTAAACGAATGATGTTATGAGTTATCCTCCATTCTCCTAATTCTACCATTGAGTGCAAGAAAATTATCAGCTGCGACTTGCTCAGTACAAAAATGAGTGAACTTATCTATTCGTTAAAACGTCGGTCATTTTAAGCAATTTATTTCGATCAATTTATATCATCTAAATGTAAGTTATGTTTGTCTGTGTCTAAAATACATATTAAAATGATTTATTTTCGTAGAAATGTATGGGAAAAGATTTTTACGATTTCTGACATTTCTAGTACTTAAACCTCAGTCGGTCCAGTAGAGACTTTTGATCCTTATAAGAAACAGGATCGATTGGCATCAAAAAAAGTTTTTGTTTAAAATGACCATTTTCTTATAAAAGAGCGCTGATGTGACCCGAGGTTTAGGATGAAAACTTCGGTTGTGGTTATGTACAAGTAAATTTAATATTTGAACAGATTATTTACACAGCGTACTTAACTATTAACAATAAAGAAATAGAAGGTGCGAAGAAGAGGAAAGGAAACAGATAAACTATGTACACGAACTAATTACAATCAATAATTTTAATTGAGAAATAATTATAACTGTACACAAGATATCGCGAGCAGAGAAGTCTCTTGTTCGAATTATCGATTTTTCATTTGACACCAAAAGTCTCACATGACGTTTTATTTTCCTCTAACTTTAATAGAACTGAAATGAGGTGAAGTAAAAAAGAGTATGTATGTGAAGTCGAAAATGATGATGATCTATGGTGATGGAAGAAGGAGCCTACACATATTACATATTTTCTCGTTACAGGGTTTGTTCAGCCGCGTGTCAAATACCCGAAGATGTGGGTCCTCTATGGCAAGGCGCCCGTCTCCATATTAATGCAGTAATCAAAGAAGCTCAGGTGCTCTTGACTACGCAAGATAACTCGCTACAAAAGCCTTGTGCACGTGCAGATATACACATAGTGGTGCATATATTGCTCAAAAAGTCATACTTCGAGAAGAAAGAGTCAGTTCATATGAGTTTTTTGACGAAAATAAGTAAGTATACTCACATAATTACTAGCTTTTGTTGAAAATAAGTAAGTATACTTACAGAATTACTAGCTTTGATGAAAATAAGTAAGTATACTTACAGAATTACTAGCTTTGATGAAAATAAGTAAGTATACTAACAGAATTACTAGCTTTTGGTGAAAATAAGTAAGTATACATACAGAATTATTAGCTTTGATGAAAATAAGTAGGTATACTTACAGAATTACTAGCTTTTGATGAAAATAAATAAGTATACTTACAGAATTACTAGCTTTGATGAAAATAAGTAAGTATACTTACAGAATTACTAGTTTTTGCTCGTGGCTCCGCCCACATGTACGTCGGTTATTGCGGTAAATAATAGTCTATATCCATTGAAATCGAAACAGGCCTTAAGTCGTGAAAGCGTAACAGACACACAAGTTATTTTTATTATACAAGTACTGACATGGTTTCTACTCGTACATCGATGGTTGAGTAATGTTTAAGCATTACAATTAATCGGTTGCAGATTCGACCAGTACTCTATTAACAAAAAACTGGTACTACTTACACACTCAATTTAGAATTGTTGTTAATGTTCAAGTTTGCAAATGAAATTGCGCATTTCTAACAAATTTGTTATTGAAAGGTTTTTGTAATAGTCCGTGTTTAGACGGATTCAGAATACCAAGTATTATCATCACTATTCATCCTATGGGTGTTGTAAAAGGCGACCAAGGGAACAAAATAACTGCAATAAGAAGAAAAACTGAAAAGCAACCCTAAATAGAGCAACCCGCCTAGTCAGGGTAGTGTATCTCCTTTCGAAACTTTTAATTTCATATAAGACTAGTTGACCCAGCGAACTTCGTACCGCCCAACTTTAAAATTCCAGAACTTGATCGCAGCGCCACCTACCGGGTCCAATTGCGAATCTAAACCATTCCCAGATCCCCTTGAACACACACAAAAAATTTCATCAAAATCGGTCCAGTCGTTTGATAGAAGTTCAGTGACATACACACTCACACAAGAATTATATACATAAAGATAGCGATCCTATTATTTCACGTTGTGATGTAAGTGGTCTATACTTAGATACAATTAAAACTTTTGAAAAAGTGTGTTAAGCTGTTACAGTACTAACGAACGTACGTACGTATACGCCTGCGTGCGTACGTATTTAACGTTCACGAATAATAACCATTATAACTTTGAACTGAGGCTTCTAAGACATCAATTTTCGGCTACCATAATCAACGTGTTGTTACTTATAAATTATAAGAAAACTGTACTGTAAATAGTTTTTATATTCGTTAATCATATAGGGACTAATGAAACACAATTACAGGGGAGCTAAACATAAGTGGGTCGTGGGCTCGCCTTCAAGCGGCGTGCTGTGCGATGGATAGTTTGATCAAGGACAAACCCTCATTCGTCCTCAAGCACTCCTCCCTCGCTAAAGACGCTTTGCACGATGAAGGCAAGTATTATTGTACATTGGACCGTCTGTTGGAAACAAATTTTACAATAGTACTCACACTAGGCATTGAAACGCACATATACCAATCATTGACATATTGTATTACTCTGTATGTTTATAATTAGTACGTCTTACTGCAGACTTTGCTGCTAATTTTGTTGCTGATATGACTAAAAACAATTCAACTAAGATTTGTAATTGGATTATATAATTTAATTTCGATCAAGAGGTCTCGGGTTCGATTCCCGGGTCGGACCAAATGTTTGTGTGATCCGCAAATATTTGTTACGGAGTTTGGATGTTTTCTATGTATAATATGTATCTATTTACAAAAAAAGGTATGTTTATGTATTTTATATCAGTTGTCTAGTTACCCATAATACAATACTCTGCTTAGTTTGGGGACCAGATAGCGTTGTGTGTAAAATGCCCGAAATCACACAAAAGTGTAGAAGGCGAGACAAAAATGTTTGATAATCAAAATTAGTTCTAATAACTGAATAACTCTCCATTACCAGAGGCTGTCCTGCTTGACTTTACACTAGAGGAGTTTATCGGCCGCGGTTACATCACTAAGAACATTAGAACATTCATCGTCTCACTTCAGTCTGCCAAAGCTACGGCCTTCCATGAACCTGGTAAGTGACGATTATATTGTGGTAATCCGTGTCAATGTGCTTAGCATGCGTAATAAATTATTGTATAAAGTTCATTGACCAATGCACACACGCACAGACACGTTACACGGAGTTGTAATATTTAAGGCAATACATATTGTTAATAAAATGAGTTGGTATTACAATCTAATGTTGATCACTTGTTTCCCCGTCCTACTAGGACTTCCGTCGTAATACTAAGGTTACACCCACACAGCAGAGCCCACAATATCAAACTACCATAGTATTTGTATCTTTTAGGGATACACTGGAGCTTAGTAACTCAATGAAAACGTGTTTTGAAGTTATAAAACCATTTAATGTGGTTCTTAAGATGTTTATTAAAGTTTTAGTATGTTAATCCTGTAATGGTTAATTGCAAGTCTACAAAAAGGTAGAAGTACGGTAGATTAATAATATATATACATTTTTCGAAGTACCGACAGTTTGGTGCGGCCTGACAAGCAAAAATCGCAATCTCAAACTTCAAGATGCTGCTGGGCCAAGGTCAGGCGCAAACAGTATTTAACGCCGTTATATTATTACCTGTGGCAATATGGCAATATGCCGATACCCATGACAAAATGAAAAAAAAAATTTGGAAAAATTAATAAAAATATTTTCATTAATATTTTTAGAACCAGGTGAAGTGAAGCAAGCGTGGCTCTTCTCAGCGCCAGATGCTCCGTCGACAACGTAAGCTCAACTTTATTACATAGCTAACTGCGCCCCGTGGTATCACCCACGAATTTTGGTGTTTTTGAATTGCACTTTTTTTTTTTTTTGATCTGAGTAAAATTCTGTTCTTTATTAATTAAAATAACTTATGTAACCTCTTATAAAGTAATTGAAAAGCGAAAAAAAAGTCAGTCTAGCCGTTCCAGAGACTAGCCGCAACAAACAGACGGACAAAAATGTTAAAAACTGTATTTTAGGGTTCCGTAGCCAAATGGCAAAAAACGGAACCCTTATAGATTCGCATGTCTGTCTGTTTTATGTAAGTATCATATATGCATTTAATAAAAAGCTGGGAGTTTAAGAAAATACTAAGCGAGATTTGAATTTTATTTATTTGTAAAAAAAAGAAGAACAAAAAATAAAATATATTACTGTATATCAATGTAATGTTCTTATTATATTCGGAAAATATTAATAGTTTTAGTAAATAAGTTAGTAATAAATAAGTTTGACTGCCTTGTTGGTCTAGTGGTTAGCGTATGTGGCTACTGATCAAAAGGTCTCGGGTTCGATTCCCGGGTTGGACCAAATAATTGTGTGATCCACAAATATTTGTTTCGGAGTCTGGGTTGTTTCTATGTATAATATTTATGTACAAAAAAAGTATGTTTATATATTTATATCAGTTGTCTAGTACCCATAATACAAGCTCTGCCTAGCTTGGACCTAGATAGCGTTGTGTGTACATCTTACACACAACGCCATGTAGGTCCGAAATTTATATTATTTATATGATAAAAGGTTTATTTCTTTGTGTTTGATTACACAGTCCTTACCTACGCATGGCGTTTCAATGGTGCGACGTGCCAGGCCCTACATATTTCGATTACCTCGGTTTCTGGGCGGAACCCACTGCGGTTTCCATCGACCCGCTGCTCATCGCGTGGTTAGCGTACGAGCCCGTCATGAAACGAATCGGTAAGCGTATACCATTATACAACACATTTAATGCAATAAGGAACTTATCTACACCCGTGCCGAAATTGAATTAAAAATAGTTTTAAAAAACTAAACAAACACGCTTTAGAACTAAAAAGTAGAAAATAATTTTAATGTAACCAAGCGTGGGGCACAAAATCGATCAAAGTGGTGTGCAATGGGGAGAGGCCTATGTCCAGCAGTGGACTGAGATAGGCTGATGATGATGAAGCGTGGGGCGATGTTATTGAAATATTTTAAGAAAGCACCCCACGCTTTGTTACATTAAAATTGTTTTTTAGATAAAAGACTAAAAAATACTAATTTGTTTTCTTATTTTTTTTTCAAATTAGTGTATTGTCATCGGTCCTCGATAAATCTACAAAGTTTGAACGAAATTTGGCTATTTAAAGTGGGTCAAAATCGCACCCAAAGGAGTCGGTAACAAACATATAAGTAAAGCTAATAAAAAGCGTGTAAAAATGAACCCCTATGTATAAGGAGAGAAGGATGGTTATATCGATTCGGTATCTGTGTGGATTTGTTTTTTTGCTGTGTATGTAGGTCCAATTATAATCCTGACACTTTTCATATAAATTATTATTCGAAACGTAATAGAAGATTTTGCGCCAATTTAAATCTAGGTTCTATTAGGTTTCTGTACTACTCAGTAGGAGATTCCCCTCTGGACTTCTCCTACTCCTAAACGGAGATGCGCGGAGAGGGCACACTGTGTGGTTTTTAGTCGGTTCAAGTCCGACACACCACCCCGCCGTAACCCCCGGTGGGGCGTCACCCCACCGGGGGTTACGGCGGGGTGGTGTGTCCATGATGATTTTCCACACATAAAAAGTTTTCTGTACTACCAGTAAGAGTGATTCAATAGATAAATAAATCTAATCGCCTTTGCAATAATATGTTAGTTGCAAGGGCTATTAGGTTGTTCAACTAAAATTGCTGAAGTTAAATGACAGTGGGTCGGTGCTCATTGCTCACAAAATTACTTACTTAAAATGTCAGCTGTTGTGTTTTGTTGGTGAGTGAGAGACCGGCGGTCCAATACTGTAAATGTAGAAGCATCTCACTAGAACGCTATAGTGTGGTCACTGCATGGTCTCAAGGTCCTCTCACACAAAAGAGTTCAATGACACTGTCAAACAATCCAGTGTAAAACTTAACGAAATGGAACAGCGCATCTGGCTAATGGAATAATTTTAGGATCATGTGGACAGGCTGCAGTTGCGGATGTACAAATTAGAAGAGGAATCAGAAAGAAGGGAACAATGGTCACGAATGAACAATACTGAAATTAAGGGAATACCGCAGGCAAAAATCGGTTGTCGGTTTATTGACGATAGTTGAACGTGACAACGTCATAAGATTGTGTCTCTGTCGCTCGTTCCGCGCTCTCGCTTGCACTTCAAGCCTTAAATGGAACGCTTCAGAGCGAGATAACGCCGTATGAGTCATGTGTTATCGTGCGTGCAGCCGGCTCCATCGAATTATAAGACGTTGTCACGTCAAAAACGAAAACCTATTCGATAGCATTGCTTACTCTGTATTCACAAAGATTTTCATCGGCCACCATTCTTGGATTGTACTCATGCTTTCCACCTGGCAGCTCCTGTGTCCTTGTGAATGCAGAGAATGAAGCAATGCGACCTCTCTATAACGCACTCATAACCGATTGTAATGGAGGTCAAACTGTACTTTCTTTTCAAAACTAACAAGTCTAGTATACTAATAACTTTGACTGCCTTGTTAGTCTAGTGGTTAGCGTGTGCGGCTGCTGATCAAGAGGTCTCGGGTTCGATTCCCGGGTCAGACCAAATATTTGTGTGATCCACAAATGTTTGTTTCGGAGTCTGGGTTTTTTTCTATGTATAATATGTATGTATTTACAAAAAAAAGTATGTTTATGTATTTATATCAGTTGTTTAGTACCCATAACACAAGCTCTGTTTACTTTGGGACTAAATGATGTTGTGTGTGAGATGTCCAAAATATTTATTAATTATTTAAAAAATAATAATAATTGTTTCCTGAGTTTGAAGTAAAATAAGTAAACTATTTCTATTTGTCGTTGCAGATTTGGCGTCACCTTCGCTATCAAACATATCAAGAGGTTCGGCGCAGTACTTCGTGAAACGGAAGTTATCGGTATTATTATTTTGTTCAAATTAATTTAACATATCTTTGTATTATACAGGTACAATCAACTGCTTACGGCGACAAATCATGTAAAGACATTTAAAAATATAACACAAGTCACTGTAATGATCATTCGTGCCGATGTGTCACACGTGTGTGTATAGTATCTCCTAAATGGATGAACCCGTTTGAATTTGTCTGTTAACAGTTTTTTTTACTCGCGACTATTTTTTTCATATCTTCTTCGATTATTTAAAGGGGGGTGTAAATTCCACTTGGTTTCTTACATACTAAGAAAGGAAATTCAAGAACAGATTATTTTAATAAAGTCTATGGAGCAGTTTCGACGAGATTTAATATTAAATTTAAAAACGTCTCAAGATATGGTCCCATACAAATAGTTCTAGAAACCTTTATGCAAATGTGATCTTAGAATGATATAAGCATGACTCACGTCAAATTACGAAAAAGTATAATAATATCAGTTGGCCAAATCTTGCACTACGCGCTCAAAGAAGAAGCAGTTTACCAGAATAGTCAGTTTAGAAGGCTCATAAATATACAAGTACTAGCTGATGCCCGCGGCTCCGCTCGCGTCCTAGGGGTATGAAAAATAGATGGTAGCCGATTTTCAGACCTACCCGATATGCACACAAAATTTCATAAGAATCGGTCAAGCCGTTTCGGAGGAGTATGGGAACGAACATAGTGAAACGAGAATTTTATATATTAGACTAGCTGATGCCCGCGGCTCCGTTCGCGTCCTAGGGGTATGAAAAATAGATGGTAGCCGATTTTCAGACCTACCCGATACGCTCACAAAATTTCATACAAATCGGGTAAGCCGTTTCGGAGGAGTATGGGAACGAACATTGTCACACGAGAATTTAATATTTAAGATAGAAAACAAATTTAAGGTTAAACACATTTCCCTTTTTACAAAATTACATCTACCGATTCTTTTCATCTTTTGTTGAGGACTCCCTCATTAGGAATATTCCCGTATCATAAGTGACTATACAAACATACATGAAACAAGCACACCCAGACTTAGATCATGAATTTTTGAATCAAACAAAGTATTGTCCCATGGGGGTTCCATGAAGCCACTCCGTCATCCTTGCAGACAAATTTATATGATCATGCCAAAGTGATCACTTTGCCTGATGGAAAGCATGAGCAGAATCCAAGAGCTTCCACTACGGCGGTTGTTGGTCTTCAGGTTGGTCTTCTGTGAGAGTAGCACCGTTCTAATAAGCGTGGTGTGGAGCGTGGTAACGTGTTCCTCCGACAGAAAGGGAGGATCCTCCGACCAGGCGAGGTGGTCAAGCCTGGTGGGCCGCTGCCCAACATCTGATGTTGGGATGTTGTATATATGCTAATCGCCGCAAGAATGTCACTTTCGCGATTCAGGATTAGTAATTACTCCGTATAGATCGTTACGTGTTCTTCTTTGTAGTTCGGTGTTTCTTCGCTAGATGGCGCTGTCGTATGTTTACGTCACGCTGTATGTGGAAGTCGCCACATGTGGTTCTACTCCCTTTGGTTGTAGATTGATATAATTAGAGTAATGTGTTGGATTAGTGGTCGGGTGGCGCTGGTGGACGTGGCAACAGAGGCGGGTCGAGCGCTGAACTAGTGCACGTTCGACCTCGAGCGAGCGCCGACTCTAGCAGCGAGCCGAGCGAAAAGAAACAAGGCAAAAATGTGGTATGTCTTAACTACGTATATATTTCATTTAAATCTTGTTATTTTTAACCTTACCATACTTCAAAAGTTTGCAGCCCCAGTAGCCCCTCGTTGGTCTAGTGGTTAGCGTATGAGAC
Organism: Phragmatobia fuliginosa; assembly: GCA_932526445.1. Classification (NCBI taxonomy): domain Eukaryota; kingdom Metazoa; phylum Arthropoda; class Insecta; order Lepidoptera; family Erebidae; genus Phragmatobia; species Phragmatobia fuliginosa. Next base: position 17,363,246 of record OW052057.1, read on the forward strand.
TGATAATCAAGAGGTCTCGGGTTCAAATCCCGGGTCGGGCTCAAAAGTGTTTTTGGGATTTTCTTAGGAAATTCCTAATAGCTGCCCGGAGTTTGGACGTTTGGCGGTGATTCACGCCCGTGCCTCGGAGAGCACGTAAATCCGTCGGTCCCGGTTGTCATGAACATCTATGGCAATCGTTATTGGGAAGACAGTGCCCTCAAATATACTGACAACTAGTTCAATCTTCGAATTTCAGTTCTCCCTTAGGGTTGCGGAGGTCCGATGCCAGTCGCTCCGTGGAAAAACTGAAATTCAAGTAAAACCGGTTGAACTAGTAGCCGACCCCAAATAAACTTGGGAATAATGGCTAGGAGGATGGATATAATAATAGAAAAGTTTAGCTTATATGATTATCAGTTTAGCATTATGCGGTGTGCAATGCGAGAGGCCTATGTTCAGCTCTGGACTGCAAAAGGCTGATTATGATGATAGCACATGTCCATCATCAACTATTTTCATCATCATCTTTAACTGTAGTAATTAATTCAGTTCTCTATATTAACCGTATATAGTTCTTGCAACATTATACCGAGTGTTTGCGATTGCTCTTTCTCACATATAAACTTAATTAGAGACCTCAAACTTTTGGCTCCACTGCCTTGTTGGTCTAGTGGTTAGCGTATGCGGCTGCTAATCAAGAGGTTTCAGGTTCGAATGTTTGTTAATCTACAAATATTTATTTCGGAGTTTGGGTGTTTTTTATGTATAATACATGTGTATGTATTAACAAAATAAGTATAAATGTATTTATATCAGTCATCTAATACCCATAGTACAAGCCCTGCGTAGTTTGGGTCTAGATGATGCTGAGTGTCAAAAAAAAGGTACCATAAGTGATCACCTTTCTAAATCACAAGTAGTGGGTTCGATTCCCACTCTAGATATGTGTAATAATGACGATTATTTAGCCTGCCTTATTGGTCTAGTGGTTAGCGTATGCTACTCAAGAATTCTCGAGTTCGATTCCCGGGTGTGTGATCCACAAATATTTGTTTCGGAGTCTGTTTTCTATCCTTAGTATGTATGTATTAAAAAAAGTAAATTTACATATTTATATCAGTTGTTTAGTACCCATAATACAAGCTCTGCTTAGTTTGGGACTAGATGATGTTGTGTGTAAGATATCTGAAACATTTATTTGTTCTGGGTCTCTATTCAGAAATATGCTATATGTACATTTCTCTATCAGCAGTCTGGTTATTTTACCATACAGGCTCTATCGAGTTTACGACCGTTTATATCTAGTTTTCGTGTTTGAGATGTGTGAAGTTATTATTCATGTGTGTAGACGCCTCCCAAAAACTGGTGGCAAGGAGAGAACCTGCTGTTGGTCCACCAAAGGCTCAAGGCCATGCTGATCCACATGGAGATGGGGCTGATACAGGTTTATATAACCACGAGCACGGTGTCCGCGGTGGACTGCGTCACGCTTCGCGACGCGATGGAACGACACGCTGTTGGGGCTCACAGAGTTTTGGCTATCAGGTACATATTTTATATGGAATGTTAATCATACTTTTTCTTCAAAATAAGCTAGATATAATATTATTAAAAGATAAATGCGAGTAATGAAAAAAAGCGCTCACTAAGATGGAAAGTCGTCCGTGTGGTGACGGATTAAGAATACAGAGTGTCACTATTCCTATTCATCCCGCGTGTGTCGTAAAAGGCGACTAAGGGATAAACTACGCGAGACAACATCAATGCAAAGAGAAGGAAAACCCGGCCTACTATACCCGTCTGGCCAGCGTGGTATAGTAGGCCAAAACCTCCTTTCCAAGGAGAGGCCTATGTCCAGCAGTGGACTGTTAATGGCTGTTGATGATGATGATGAAGATGGAAATATTGTCCAATGCTCTTGTAGTTAGTAAAGCCACATTGAATTCAGCACGGATGGTTCGTCTCGGACGGGGCAGTACTACCCTCAGACAGACCAACATAATAACGATAGCGTTCGTGAAGTCATCTTTCGTTGGTGAGTGTGAAATCGGAGGCCCAATCATACTTTATCATTCGCTATGGAGAACAACCGACTCCGGTTGGGTACGAGTACCGGTGACTGCAAACTAAGATGATATTTAACTACAGGCTGGACCAAAAGTTCGTTAACTATTATTTATATTAAAGATAAAAACTGATTATTTATTTTTAAAGTACACAAATGGGGATTTTATATTTAAGAAATTACATCATCCATATGTGATCCTTGACTATTTTGATACTGCTGCACCCTAGAGCGAAAATTTTCAATGACGGCCTTACAAGTGTTTCGTGAAATGTTTTGCATTTCTTTCCGAATATTTTCCTTAACTTCTGGGTTCCTGTTGAAACTTTGCTTTTAAGGTGTCTCAAAAGACAGAAGTCCATTTAGGACAAGTCCGGGCTACGCTACGAGGCGGCCCCTTAATGGCACCTCTTTTGGATATCACTTTTGTCAAAAATTTTGCTAACAGCACTTAATCAGCGCGATCTTAAGGTTTTACATTCCTGTACCATTTAAATTTTGTACCCATGGAAATCTTTATGAAGAATACGAATCAAAAATGCTCTGGGCACACCTAAGGCGTTAGAGCGCTTCAAGTAGAGAGTCCAGGATTTTCTCAAATAGACGCTCTTACACGCTCGACGTTTTCGGGATCTCTTGATGTTCTAGGTCAGCCGGATCGTAATTGATTCATTGTTTGTCCTGTCTCCTCGAACTTCTGTACCCATTTTCTAATCAATTGAATCGATGGAGTTTCATTTTTACGCATTATGTTGTAATAAGCTCAGAATTTTAGTTACGCTGGAGTAAAATAATCGTTGTTGCGGTAGTACTCGCGTACACATAACGCACGTTGTTTATCACTAAACGACGCCATCGTACTAAATTCCCATTGGCCGCTATTGCGCTTCGTAGCCCCTCTGCCCCACCCCGCCATCGCTGCTCGTCGCAGCTACCGATTCAAATTTAAACGAACTTTTGGTCTGTCCTGTATGTAGCCAAACAGATTTCCGACAGGGCTGTATATAGAATACTGTGGAATAAAACGTAACAGTGTATTGTGATTCTGAACAAACTATTTTTAAGTTTAACATTAAGTTGTATATAATAACTTCATATATTCAATTATGTTGTCAACATGTTAAACGTCACACAACCAGTTTATTGAGGTTAATAGTCACAGTTGAGTATTATTTTTGAAGTTTCTGTATAGTAGAAATAGAAGGGGTGATAACTTCAAAACTTATAAAATAATTTTAATGTAACAAAGCGTGGGGCGACGTTATTGAAATATTTTCAATAACGTTTAAAGTGGGTCAAAATCGCACCCAAAGGAGTCGGTTACAAACATACAGGTGAAGCTAATAAAAAGCGTGTAAAAATACTTTGAATCGGTGGATCCGAAAACAAACAAAGAGAAAAAGACAGACAGACAAAAATTGCCTGCTTCTTTAATATTATTACAAGTTTACGTAACATTATGGTGTATTTCACAGTTTGGGACGCATAGCAATGCATTCGAACTCGGCAAATAAACATTTGTGGCAGGAGTTAAGGCACGATGGGCCCACATTCATGACTCAAAGTAAGTACTCTTCACTTTAGTTACGGGTTCCAAGGTGTTTTAATTTTACCTCAGACTTCTCGTGTGTCATAACTCGGTGAGTTCGTGTTGATCCTGGTGTACGCGAGTTACAGTGTCGGCGTGTTGGCGGGGTTCATCAATAATGTCCTACATCTATGCTTGGATCTCCGGCTGAGGCAGGCTGAGTGGGGGTTGGTGACTGGCAAGACTCTGACTACGTAATCTTGCCGTTGGATGTTTTTAAGCCGACCGAAGTTCTCCAACTAAGCTTCACGATTGCTAGCTTATGAAAACAACAATCGGGACCGACTGCTTAACGTGACCTCCGAATCACGGAAATGCTCATAACATATCATGCCACATACAATCACCCATCTAGGTTTGACCGCGCCGTCGGCACTTACCCTTGGTACGGCCACTCGGCTATTAGGGCAGGGTTACCCCCTTAATGCCAACCCACAAACGCCAACTAGCTTCAAACTAAGCAGACCTTGTGCTATGAAAGCTAGATGGACTGATTTTTAGATCATACAAACATTTGGCCCCACACAGGATTCGAACCCGACACCTCAGGGTTAGCAATCGTAAACAATACCACTAAGCCACCTCACAATACTTTCAATTTTTAAGAAATTATTTTTTACTGCCTGGATGTATAAACATTAAAAACTAATTCTATTACTTAAACTCACAATATGATCGTTGACCGTGTCATAAATAAATTAAATAAGCTTTATTTCCTTAAAAAATACATTATGACAAAATCTCGGTAAATTATTCAAGCGTTTTATAACAATTACGAAAATAAATCAAGTAATATATTCTCCAAGTACATAGTCTAAATTAATCATGAGTTAATGTTCGTCGTCATGACGTCATAACTAATATAACTAAGGTGTCAACTACCCTATTGGTGGGACCTCATTGTCAATGACTGCCTCGTTGATCTAGTGGTTAGCGTATGCGGCTGCTGATTAAGAGGTCTCGGGTTCGATTCCCGGGTCGGACCAAATATTTGTGTGATCTACAAGTAGTTGTTTCGGAGTCTGGGTGTTTTCTATGTATAATATGTATGTATTTACACAAAAAAAAGTATGTTTATGTATTTATATCAGTTGTATTAGTAAGCAGAGCTTGTATTAGTACCCATAATACAAGCTCTGCTTAGTTTGGGGCTAAATGATGTGGTGTGTAAAATGTCCGAAAAAAAAAGTTTAAAAGTTACACGTATGGTCCTATAACAGAGTGTGAGAAGGAGTCCTTTCCGTGGAAGATCCGGATAGCTGACGTGTCCTGCTACACATTAGAGGCTGCCCGCACAGAGCGTGACCACTCAGGGTCGGCGCTCCGCTCCAGGCTTAAAGCACAAGCTGGGTTCGCGACGCCCCGCCCAGTGCTGGAACTCGTCACCACCACTATCACTGTGTCTGTTGTCACCAAAACGCTGCAGATCAAGAACATTCAGCTAATTCCTGAACCTAAGGCAGATACATCGGCCACTACACAGACCGAAAGGGCAAAGGTACTCTTAAAAGTTTTTTTTTTAATAAACTTTCCTGAAGGGATTTTCATTTGTTATCTAAGACGATTTAGGGGACGAGTGAGATCCACCGTGTCTTATATTTTGTTACTAGGGTGTCAGCTAGTAGTGTGTGAGTAGAGATCCACCTTGTCGGTATTCCAGGGATTTCCTTTCGAGGGTACACCCGAGACAGCGCTCGGTTTTAGTCGGTTCGAGTCCGACACAAATTGGTTGTATCCGGGGAGATTTGGTGGACGGAAAAAAAAGGGGACAGAGGTCCACCAAAAGCCGAACCGGCTTCGCCTCAATAAAATCTTTGAAATTCTCGCATTTCCTCTGCTATAATATCTGTATATTACATATTATATAAACCTTGCCTTTTAATCATTCTAACTATTGCTGTAAACTGAATTAAAATCCGTTAATGATGTAGTAGTTTAAATGACGTAGGCGAAAAGACAGCGGAAGAAAAAAATATTATCTTTCTCTTGCCCAAACGGGTTTGCATAACGTTTGTTTCAAGTTTTCTTTCTTATAAGTTAAATTGTTTAACTGCCTCGTTGGTCTAATGGTTAGCGTATGCGACTGCTAATCAAGACGTCTCGGGTTCAAATCCCGGGTCGGGCCAAAAAGTGATTTTAGGATTTTCTTAGGAAATTCCTAATAGCTGCCCGGAGTTTGGAAGTTTGGCGGTAATTCACGCCCGTGCCTCGGAGAGAACGTAAGGCCGTCGGTCCCGGTTGTCATGAACATTTATGGCAATCGTTATTGGGAAGTCAGTGCCTTCAAATATTTTTTCGAATATTCGAAATTCAGTTCTCCCTTAGGGTTGCAGAGGTCCGATGCCAGTCGCTCCATGGAAAAACTGATATTCAGGTAAAACCGGTTGACCTAGTAGCCGACCCCAAATAAACTTGGGAATAATGGCTAGGAGGATGAAAGTAATATTTTTAGACGTAGTTTGACCGCCCCACACGACACTACTCAGATAAATAATATAATGATGATATGAGTAAATAATATATGTTTCTATTCTCAACAGAAAACGAAATACTTCACTGGCGGATTGGAGTTTAAACCAACCACCTTAAAAGAATTCTTCCGAGGCCCGCAGAGGTAATTATTTGATTTCATAATTTTTTTCTCTCCATTCATGGTCTTTCGATTATTTACCTATGTCGACTTATTTTTTTTACATTACAGACGAAGCTACAAACAGGAAGCCAAATTCGCTGAGGTAAGTTAAATATTTTTTTCGAACATCTTACACACAACGCCATCTAGTCCCAAACTAAGCAGAGCTTGTATTATGGATTACTAGAAAACTAATATAAATACATAAACATTATACTTTTTTTTTGGTAAATACATAGAAAAACACCCAAACTCCGAAACAAATATTTGCGGATCACAAAAACATTTGGTCCGACCCGGGAATCGAACCCGAGACCTTTTGATCACCAGCCGCATACGCTGACCACTAGACTAACAAGGCAGTCTGATGATCTATGTCTAGAGACTAAAGATATAAGAGAGCACACAGGTGCACTTCCTGTTCCCTCAGTCGAATTCGCCCAGTAATTCGGTTATAAAGATCTGAAGCAGTCTTAAAGTTATAGATTTAAAGTCGTCACAAAATAAAGAAGCCCGTTTTGACATTTGTCATCGTGTTTTTTAATCAATGAATAATTAGTGTTTTTGAGTGTATTTTTTCAATATAAAGTTAAACTTGATGCTTATTTATGATACGCGTTGCGATAATGTATGGGTAACATGGTAATTATATAGGATTATGAATTTGATTATTGACATTGAAATATTAAATTCATAATCTTATTTAATAAAAATTTAATTGGAAAAAACACGATGACAAATGTCAAAACGGGCTTTTTATTTTGTGACGACTATAGCAAAATGGCTGTAAGAAAATAAGGCCTTCTTCTTCTTCTTTAGGTACCATCTCCATCACGGAGGTCGGCGACCATATGTCTGTATCTGCCCCTTGCTTCGGTCATGCGACCAAGGCCTAATGTTACCATATTCGATTGCGATAAAAGTATAGGTACATATGTTAGGCACACTAAGTAACAAAGATACAATATAGTAATGTATGCATGCCCTACTAATGTAGATAACATGTGACCCGCAGTGCAAGCTTAGCTCATTTGTAAATGATAAATTATATATGTTTACTAAATGTACTCGTAGTAGAAACTTCTCGTTGTTTGTATTTAATTATGAATTACTGTGTTTTGCTTACGTTATATCTGTTAACTGGGTTAATGTTTGCCAAACTAATTGTGTTTAGATACAGTGCAATCTTCTACATTGTGTATTAGATTGTCTACTTTTCATTGTATTTGATTACAGAATGGAACTGTGCAAATTCATGATGCGGTAATAAAATAATAAGTAGGCATAATTAGTTACTTTGTAACATATCACACTAATGAAATAGTTATTATATTATGTAATACAGGGTTTAAAATTGTTCCAATTTAATTTACCCACGTCTATCAATAAAATAAATGAATAATAAATATATCGGGCATTTTACACACAACGCCATCTAGTTCCAAACTAAACAGACCTTGTATCATTGGTACTAGACAACTCATTTTTTTTATATGTGACTACTCTGTCTGGAAAGCATGAGTAGAATCCAGTAGTAGGGGTCAACATGCTTATTGTGAGGGTCGGCAATTTAGCATTGTGACCCATGGCGGCCTGGTTACATAATTTTGTATCATTCTCCCGGCCTCCGAAGGCCAGAGTGATTGGGCCTCCGGTCTCACACTCACCAACGAAATACGACAGCATTAACTGAGCAAAGTTCGGTCGCCCAGCTACTATGAGTAATATCTCGTACGTAGCCTAGCGTAAAATAGCTTAGAGATTTATAACCTGAGAACATACCCGATTACACTTCCTTTTTACTTGGTACATTCTCAGGTTTTATAAAACTTTAAGAATATTAAATCTATTTTGTTCTAAAAAAAATATTTTGCAAAATATTTACATTAAAAAATACATAATTTTTCTATCTTTGATTTTGCATCTTGATACTTCTTTTAAGTGTCTTTTATAAGTAAATGTTCCAAACATGCACTTTATTTTTAAAATGTATATTGATATAATTTGATTCAATTATTTTTATAAACATCTTTCTGAAATTGAAATATAGACAAAACAAACAATAAATATTTCGGACTACGACAAACAATGTGCTATATTGATTGTTATAATACTTACTAGCTTGATGCCTGTGACTCCGCTCGCATTCTAGATGATTGAAATATAGATGTTGGCCAATTCTTAGATCTACCCGATATTTTCACCAAAGTTTTGTAACAAGTACCGTAAGTATTCATATACAGTTTTGTAAATGAATACTTATTTATACATAGGAAACACCCAAACTCCAAAAAATTATTATTTGTAAATAATAGCTTTGGACAGACGCGGGAATCGAACAACAGAATAGTATATATCGACTGCCTCGTTGGTCTAGTATTTAGCGTATGCGACTGCTGATCAAGAGGTCTCAGGTTCGATTCCCGGGCCAAATGTTTGTGTGATCCGCAAATATTATGTTTCGGAGTTTGGCTGTTTTTTATGTATTTATACGGTCTAGTTACCCATAATACAAGTTCTGCTTAGTTTGGGGACTAGATGCCGTTGTGTGTAAAATGTTCGAAATATTTATTTATTTATTTTATATAATTTAGTAATGGATATTTAAAAAGTACTCATAATCACAGTCAACTTTTTTTTTTACTAGCAATCGAAATCGGAAAACATACAACACCAGCAGAGCGAGGCTCGTGAGAAGGTCACAGTAAGGGAGGGGCCCGTCGTGTCCCTCGGAGTGCATCTCCACGCCGACACCCCGCCCATCATCATCAAACTTGAGAGGGATCAGGTCAGTTTGCTATTTCCTTTTATATACGTTCACTGTGCTACTAATTTCTTAAACAAACCAACCGCTGGTAAAATTGCGGGTCTCGGGTAGTAAATTAACAATTTTTTTTTTCTCATGCTTTCCAGCAGGCTGAGCAGAATTTTGCTAGCAAATTTATAAAAATAATAATAATTTGCTACCAAAATTTTTATGTTTATTATTTATTATCCTATTAACCGAAAGACAATGACAACTAAACAAAGAATATAATAGTAATATGAAAATTTCTATTGAATAATAAAACGAAATAAAAAAAGAATATGAATCTAGTATGACTGTGTTGTCAAGGCAACGGATAACGGCCGGTGGCGGCAGCACGCATGCGCTAATCTGCCTATAGAGCTCGGAGCCGCAACATCCTTGTCGCACTGCAGTTACAATCATATTTTCTATCCTTTTTAGGGTGTTAGGTTTTTTGTTAAGGAATTTCTTGATTCGGTTGCCGCGCTCAAAGCCCGCGATAATAGCTATACAATAGCTTAAAAATCATTGGAATCTTTTTTAGGGATTTTATTATGTATTTCAATGCTATGCTTAAACTTAACGTATATCTTATTAGACACCAGGAGTTCTGCGCTGTATCAGCTCCATTGAACGTGGCAATGCTACCAGTTAAGCGATGCTGCGGTGGAATTTTTTGATGCTTTAATGCTATGGTTTTAATTCCATTTCAATTTCAAAAAGATGTTTTTCATATCATTTAAAATATCTTCCAAGTATTCGATGTTTGGACAAGTAGACAAATCTAAAAAGTATAACATTATAAAAATCAATCCAGTCATTCTTGATATATAAAATGGTGTAACTGAACCTTCATTATTTTCCATGACTAAGTTAACACTTGAACAGCTGTGAGCGAACACCTACTATCGTTATCATCGCTGTCAGTTTAATGTAGTCCACTACTGGACATAGGACCGTCCGATTGCATGTACTATGCAGCGACCTAATATTTTAGTATGTCATGGTAAATACTTGATTTTACCCGATTACGATGGCAGTTTACGTACAAATATATGTTTGTAAATTCCATTCAATTCACAATGAATTATTTCATTATCTTTTTTATGAGATTTACTTGAACAAATATTTTACTGAACCACGTCTTACATAGCTTCACATATCTGTGTTTTTGTTCCTGCTTATCTCTGGTCCATCTGAACCCATTTTCCTCTTTTTTTTCCTCTTTTTTCTTCCTCTTTTTTAAAAAGACAACTCCCGCATTAGGAATGTAAATTCCTGTGTCGCGGGGGACTTTACAAACATACATGAAACGGACACAAAGAACACCCAGACTCAGAACAACAAATTGTGAATCACACAAAGTGTTGTCCTACGTGGGATTTGAACCCACGACACTTGGCGTAGTAGGAAGCGGCGTGGCGACCGCTTAAGCCACTAGGCCAACCGTGCACGGTTTTGACGAAACTTTCACTACCAGATAGCTAATAATATAAGGAGTAACTTCTTTAGAATATCTCCGCTCCACGGCGTTAGTAGCATTTGTTGTTTTAAACCGCGTATGACACCGAGGAGCCCATCTAGTATAAACCTGTATATGCGAGCAACGCGATGTGTCAATACAGATTCATTATATGTATACAAACATACGCCTAGTTTCAATATAAGCTATACTTTAATCCCTACTTAATATTATAAATGCGAAAGTAACTCTGTCTGTCTATTACGTTTTCACGCCTAAACTGCTAATTTGATTTTGGTACACAGATAGTCTAGAGTCTGAAGAAGGACATAGGCTAACCGACATATACGCAGGCGGAACCGCGGGCGAAAGCTAGTTGACTATAAATTTCCTGACTAAATTTTTTTGGGTTCTTGCCTTATCTAAATGTAAAATGTAATCAATTGTTTCAATTTATTACATAGTGTCCGTGTGGTGACGAATTAAGAATACAAGTGTCACCACCCCTATTCATTCCATGGGTGTCGTAAGAGCAGTGTTGGGCATTAATCAATTAATATTTTAATCATCGTAGTAATTGATTGAAAAATTAATTGCAATTGATTTAATCACCATTAATTTAATTGCCTCTAACCCTCTAACATGGAAAACACACAAATTACAAAAACAAAGAACAAAAAACATCTTCCAAGCCGGCTGGTCACCGAGGAAGATCACGACCAAAACCCTCCAGAGAAACTATCAACAATTTGTACAAAAAACTGTAACCAGAATATTTTATACATTACAACATACAATGTCAGAACTTTGTCAACATATTCACGACTATTAGAATTAACGGAATGCTTGAAAAATATAAATTTTGATATTATTGGTCTCTCTGAAATAAGAAAACTTGGAAACACGATTGAAGAACACGACGATTTTATTTTCTATTACGTTGGAGAAACGCCTGGATTAAATGGGGTGGGATTTGTAGTCAAAAAACATTTAAAAAGACACATTATAAGCTTCACAGGTCTGTCAGAAAGAGTGGCGCTGTTGAGGCTGAATATCAATAACCTAGAACTAAGCATTATTCAAGTCTACGCACCAACAGAGGCGTCGAACGATGAGGAATTAGAAGTTTTCTACAGTACAGTCGACAAAGCTATACAACTATCAGACAAAAATATAATAGTCATGGGTGACTTCAACGTCAAAATAGGACAAACCAATCCCAATGAAATCGCTACTGGTAACCATGGGTACGGAGATAGAAACTGCAGAGGTAAAAGACTTATCGACTTCGCGCACGAGAACAATTTCGCTATCATGAACACCTTTTTCAAAAAAAATAATAAACAAAGATGGACTTGGAGATCTCCTAACGGCAAAATAAAGAATGAAATAGACTACATCTTAACAAATTTACACAAAAACATAAACAATATTCAAGTTTTAAATGTCACTTACCCTTCGGATCATAGACCAGTGAGAGCAACATTAAACTTTCTTCCCAAAACAAAAAGTCGGTGCAAGTTCAATCAATACCCCAGATCCCAATTAAAAAACGAAGAGGAAGTACAAACCTATAAACAAATGCTGAATACTAACATAGCAAACCTACAAGAGAAAAGGAGAGACGAGGGCACCGTTCAGAATCTCTACGACGATATCACAAATGCAATAGACACCAGTCTGAAAAAAGCTCATGAGGTTTCACACGAGAAAAAACAAGGGAAAAACCAAGTTCTATCAGCCCGCACGCGCGCATTAATCTACAGAAGACAAGAATTACAAAAGACAAAACCAAAATCAAGAGCCATGAAAAATGAGCTAAAAGCACTCTACAAACTCATAAGTAAACGTATCAATTTGGACTATAAGGCACACCGCACAAGAATCATCGCGGAACATCTTAATACGGCAAATAGTGTTAAGAAAGCATACAAAAAATTGAGAACACACAAGGAATGGATCGAAGAGTTGAGGGACAACACAAACAATACCCAAAATAGAGCAGATATATTGAAAATAGCAACAAAGTTCTATAAGAATCTTTACAGCGCACCGGATCATTGCGAAAATGAATTACCGAACACACATAGAGTGGAGGAGAGAGCTATCATAGATGAATCCGAAGTAACTCAAGGGATTAAATTACTAAAAACGGAGAAAAGTCCAGGTCCCGACGGGTTCACGAATGAAGTCATAAAAATTGGATGTGAGTACCTGACAAAGCCACTTACTCAACTGTTCAATCAAATACTATGCACCTCGTACACCCCTCGTCAATGGTCAGAGTCCGATATTATCTTGCTTTACAAAAAAGGAGATCCTAAAAACATCAACAATTACAGACCTATAAGCCTACTACCATCAATATACAAACTGTTCTCTTCAATAATAGAGAAAAAAATTAAAGAAAAAACAGAGAAATATCAACCTATTGAACAGGCGGGTTTCAGAAGAGGTTTTTCAACTATAGATCACATACACTCACTAGAAATGCTAATAGAAAAATACCAAGAGTTTAAACGACCACTATACATTGTCTTTATCGATTACCAAAAAGCATTTGACTCTCTGTTCCACTCAGCAATATGGGAAACTCTACTCTCACAAGAAGTGCCACTAGACTATATAAAAGCCCTAAAAAATATCTACGACAATAGTACTAGTAGGGTGAAATTAGAGACCACAGGACCACCCATACAGATAGGAAGAGGCGTACGGCAGGGAGACCCGCTCTCGCCGACTATCTTCATTGCGGTGCTGGAGGCCATCATTGGAAAACTGAATTGGAAAGAATATGGCATATATATAAATGGTCGTCGTTTGAGCCACTTGAGATTTGCCGACGACATAGTCCTGCTTTCAGAAAATACAAATCAACTGCAAGTAATGATAAACACTCTACATGAAGAGAGCCGAAAGGTGGGCTTAGAAATCAACCGAACCAAAACTAACATCATGACGAACCATAATGAAAGACCAATATATCTGGAAAATTCACCCTTAACATATGTTAATTCTTATATTTATCTGGGAAAACAAGTTTCGTTCAACCAACAAAATAATGATATAGAAATAGAGAGAAGGGTCAATATTACTTGGAAAAAATTCTGGAGTCTCAAAGAAATACTTAAAGGCGATATGGCTATACAAATGAAAACGAAAGTCATGAACACTTGCTTACTCCCCACGTTAACATACGCCTGTCAAACATGGAAATTCACCACAAAAGTGAAAAACAAAATTACATCCTGCCAAAGAAGTATGGAGAGAAGTATTCTGAAAATCAAGAAAATTCAAAAGATTCGCCATACCCGAATAAGACAGAAAACCAAAGCCACAGACGCTCTCAGCCACTCACAAAAGCTTAAATGGCGATGGGCTGGACACGTAGCGAGGCTGAAAGATAAGCGATGGACTAGAGAAACAACACAATGGACAGGCCCACTAGGTCAGAGAAGAAGAGGAAGACCACACGCACGCTGGGTGGACGATATCATAAAAATAGCAGGTACTCAATGGTCACGAGTGGCAGAGAATAGAGAGCACTGGTCATCTCTGGAGGAGGCCTTTACCTTTCATGGAGAGGGTTCTTGCTAATAAAACCTTCTAATAATCCTATATCTAATAGATAGAATCAACAACTAATACAACTCAATTCAGATTATGAGTATGGATTTGTTTAATCATGTTCTTGATTTTATTATTTATTGGGTTGTTAATTATTTTACAATTAATTATCTTTTTATTTTTTATATTTGTATTGATTTTTTTAAGATGAATTAGAATCAAATGCAGTGTGTAAAAAAAAAAAAAAAAACTAAGAATCTTTACAAGTATCATTTGTTTCTAAATTCAAATTAAATTAAATCGGATAGGTGATGGTAAATGCTTAGGATTAAAATTGCCATTGTACTGCATGCAACTGATTGAAAGTGAGAAATAAAAGGCTTTTTATTTTATTTTATTTATTTATTTATAATTTAATTGCAAAATTTTGCAATTGATTTAATCACAATTGAAATCAATTGTTAAAATTTAATTTTGCAATGAAATTAATTGTGATTAAATCAATTGCAATTAAAATATTGCAACTAATATTTTTAATTGTTGCAACAAACAATTAAAACTAACAATTAATAATCATGTTTTTCTGCACTGCACCTGTGTAGGTGCACACAATATAAATGATCTTCCTTGTTATCTTACTTATAACTTCCTGTTTGTTGCTGTGTATTTTTCAATGCAAACTGTTGTTACCTGTTGTTGTTCAGATACAATCCTTTTTTATTCGCGCGGGCGCAGGTAAGCGAAAAGTCAAAATCGTTTGTCAAAGTTATAAGCTCTCGCTCAGACTTAAGGCCATCTACTTAACTTCTGCCAGTCAGTCCGTTTAGTCAGTCCTGTCAGTTCAGTATGTTTAGTCAGTCCTGTCAGTTCATGTCAGTCAGTCCTGTCAGTTCAGTTCAGTCAGTCCTGTCAGTTGAGTTTGATTAGTCAGTCCTGTCAGTTCATGTCAGTCAGTCCTGTCAGTTCATGTCAGTCAGTCCTGTCAGTTCAGTCAGTCCTGTCAGTTCAGTATGTTTAGTCAGTACTGTCAGTTCATGTCAGTCAGTCCTATCAGTTTAGTCAGTCAGTCCTGTCAGTTCAGTCAGTCCTGTCAGTTCAGTTCAGTCAGTCCTGTCAGTTCAGTTCAGTCAGTCCTGTCTGTTAAGTTCAGTCAGTCCTGTCAGTTCAGTTCAGTCAGTCCTGCTGACTGCAAGGTTATCAGTCAAGTGAGAGCCCTACCCTGTGCCACTCCTCCATCTTCTATTTACTTTATTTAAATTTATTTAAAGTTTAATTGCAGAACAGTTGATTAATTGTTAATTGCAAAACTAACAATTAACAATTGATTAATTGTTAATTGCAAAACTAACAGTTAACAATTGATTAATTGTTAATTGCAAAACTAACAATTAACAATAAATTAATTGTTAGTTGATATTTTACAATTAACAATTAATCAATTGTTAATTGTTAATTGTTTCCTTGCAATTAAATTTTGCCCAACACTGCGTAAGAGGCGACTAAAGGAACAAAATAAGCAGCTAACATCACTGCCAAGAGAAGGAAAACTTGAAACAAACCCTTTACCAACCCGTCTGGCCAGCGTGGTATAGTAGGCCAAAACCTCCTTTCTAAGGAGAGGCCTATGTCCAGCAGTGGACTGTTTAAGGCTGTTGATGATGATGATGATTACATAGTGTAGGTGATTAACTGCCTCGTTGGTCTAGTAGCGTATGCTATGCTAATCAAGAGGTCTCGGTTTCAAATCCCGTGTCGGGCCAAAATGTGTTTTTGAGTTTTTCTTAGGGAATTCCTAATAGCAATCCGGAATTTCGTTTTTGGGATGTCAGTGCCCTCAAATAGACTGACAACTAGTTTAACCTACGAATTTAAGTTCTCCCTTAGGGTTGCGGAGGTCCGATGCTAGTCGCTCCGTGGAAAAACTGATATTCAGGTAAAATGATAAATGATAAATGATAAATGATATTTATTTCTGTAAGTAAATCTTTTCAGACACTTTTACAAGTCGGACTTATAGCTAGAAGGCGCCGGCATTTCCTACGACTCACTCTGGGAAGAAACGCCGAAACAAACCACAGAGGTGTCTTTTTTTCTTTTTTTTTTTAAGTCCGTGTACAATATTAAAGAGAACTATGTGAGTGCAGTATAGGGTCTGGGTTGGACTTTTGAAGAAAGAACCATAGTTTTGAGTCGACCTGTCCATACAGACGGCACACGGGCCCCAGCCATCGTGTAGCCTAACCGATGTAGTCAGGATCCACAACCCGGAACACGACACTGCCGCCAGCAGGACACTTGAGTAGGCCGTGGAAACACTCAAAACCACCAGAAAATTACTAAAATATAAACTAACATTACAAGCCTACACTATACTCACATTTACAAACTTACACAAAAAAAAAACAAAAAAAAAATAAAAAATACTATACAATTCAATTTCAACGAAAAACTAAACAAATTAGAATAAATGAAATACAAATTAGAACAAAATTTAAATGTTCATCACTTGTGGGAGCGAGCAGCATCACTCCCAAGCAAATTTATCATTTAAAAAATCAGTAACTGTGTAGTAAGCTTTATCACACAGTTTCTGTTTAACCAAGGACTTAAATTTGTTAATACTTAATTCATGAAATTTGCTTGGAATCTTATTGTAGAATCTCACACCCTGACATCGAAAAGACTTGCTTACTTTTTGTAGTCTAGTCGTTGGCAACACGAGTTTATCTTTATTTCTAGTGTTTATATTATGAATGTCGCTAAACTTTGTGAATGAATGTATATTTTTCTTAACATACACTAGATTTTCATATACATATTGAGATGCGACTGTCATAATACCAATTAACTTATCCCTCAGTGACTGCCTATAACTGAGATTATAAATTGCGCGAATAGCTCTCTTTTGCAACACAAAGATACTTTGAATGTCAGCAGCATTTCCCCACAACAAAATACCGTATGACATTACACTATGAAAATAGCTAAAATACACCAGTCTTGCGGTGTCTACATCAGTTAATTGGCGAATTTTATAAACCGCGTATGCTGCAGAACTGAGTCTATTCGACAAGCCATCAATGTGTGGGCCCCACTGCAATTTAGAATCTAGAGTTATACCCAAAAACTTAGTGGTGTCCACAAGATCCAACTCCTTTCCATTTATCAGAACATTAGTTTTTACCTGCTTAACATTAGGTGTAAAAAATCGAATACATTTAGTTTTTTTCTCGTTTAAGAGCAAGTTATTAACGTTGAACCAGTTCACGACCTTGGAGAGAGTGTTATTCACATCGTCAGTAACTAATTGCTGTCGTTTTAGTCTAAATAAAAGTGAGGTGTCATCCGCAAATAGCACTATCTCCTGATTATCTTTTATCAGATTAGGTAGGTCATTTATATAAACGAGAAACAAAAATGGGCCGAGAATTGAGCCCTGCGGAACCCCCATAGTGACCAGAGACCCGAGGGACCTCTGCCCATTAACTTCCACTCTTTGGGTCCTATTACCCAAATAAGAGATAAGAAGATCCAAAGCAGTATTCCTTATTCCATAGTGATGCAATTTCCTGATCAATGTTTCATGAGAAACGCAATCGAATGCCTTGGATAAGTCACAAAAAACACCCAGCGCATCCTGTTTATCCTCCCAGGCACTAAATATATTTTCCAATAGTTCAACACCAGCGTCACTTGTCGAGCGTCCTCTTCTGAAGCCAAACTGTTTCTTGTGTAGAATTTTGTTTGCGCTAAAGTGAGTTTGTAACTGATCCAGTATAATTTTTTCAAAAATTTTACTGAAAGTAGGTAACACCGAAATGGGTCTATAATTTGTAGGATCGGACGTGCTACCCGCCTTGAACAAAGGAATGATCTTACTGTGTTTCATTAAGTCAGGAAATACACCACACTCAATGCACTTATTGAAAATTAAGGCCAAATCTGATGCAACTACGTTAATAATTGATTTGGTTATTTGTACAGAATTACCCCAAAGGTCAGAGGTTCTCTTTACACTAAGAGCACTGAACGTTTTAACAATATCTCTATCGGTGATACAACTAAATCTAAACTCAGTATTACAAATGTTAATATTTTCTTTCAATAATGATTCTGCAATAGTGGGGGACGAATTCAATGACTCTGTGGTCGAAACTGGAATGTCTGTGAAAAATTTTTCAAAAGCTGTGGCAACGTCTAAATCGGAATTTATTTGTTTATTATCAATTAAAAGACTGTAATTATTACCTTTGTTCTTTACTTTTCCAGTTTCGGCATTAATTATTTCCCATGTCATTCTAATTTTATTTGAACTATTACTAATTTTAGATTTTAAGTAATTAACCTTTGCGAGATGACATATTTTTTTAAATAAATTGGAATATTGTTTAATATATTCTCGAAATTCTACACTAGTGTTATAATTTCGTTCTTCATAAAGCTCATAAAGCCGTGTTCTACTTTTAAATATTCCAACCGTGGCCCATTCACTGAAGGTTGTAGTACCCCTAACTGATAACTTCTTAGGAGTAAAAGTTTACTCAAATTCTGAACAATACATGTTAAAAAAAGCATTATATAATTGATTAGGATCATCATTATAACCCAAGCTCGGCAGTTTACTAAGCAGTTTATTTTTAAAAATTTCCATACGAGTTACAGTTTTAGGTACCACAGTAATATCTCGTGTTACCACTATTTTATTTTTTATATCAAACGCACACATCTGTCCACAGTGATCAGAATGTAGTTTATTTATTATTCCTTTAGTGTGTGGCAATAGGTCAGTAAATATATTATCTAAACACCTGGCTGTGGTGGCAGTGATCCTGGTAGGCTCCAGAAAGATGTTATCAAGGTTGTATGATCTAAATAGGTTTTTAAACCTTGAACTCAAGGATGTATCTTCCAATATGTTTACATTAAAATCACCACACATAACTACATTTTTGTTTGATTTACATAATTTCTGCAAGACTTCATTCAAAGTTTTTTCAAAACTAATATACGATGAGGATGGAGGCCGTTGAAAATCAGTTGAACTAGTAGCCGACCTCAAATAATATTAGGAATAAAGGCTAGGAATAAGAAGTGTTGGTGATTAGAATGCAAATTTATTACCCGACTGCGTTAGAAGGTGCGATACACACATCATACATGAATATAAAAAAAAATCAAAATCCATGCCCTGTGCTCATTCAGTTATAGGTAATTACAGCTAACAAAAGGATAATTAGTACCATCTAAATTAATTTAAAAGAATATACTAACAAAAATCGACGAAGTGCGCGTCAGGCCACGCACAGGAAAGGGTTCCTCAGTCACCCATAATGGTACGTTGAATGAAAATCGTTTCCCATCGATAATTGTTGTTTTTACGTATGACGTTTTCCAAGGAAGCGCATTTTACAAGTTAAGCCTCTATGACTCCTGAACTAACAAAGTCATGTAATCCGTTATAGTTTTCCTTTCCTTTCCTAAAGTTCATTATATGGACCACCATCACGAATTTTCCCAGATTTTTTTGACCAGCCGTTTAGCTTTTAGAGGACGACGCCCTATTTTTACAAAGAAGTGCCTTATAAAGTGAAAATTCTCGCAAAGGGATACCTAAATCAACAAGTCGTCTTAGAAACCCTTTATTGTTTTTAAAAGATCTATCTAATGATACCCCACACGATGGGGTAGCCGCGAGGAAAAAAAAACATCCCCACTTTACGTGTAGTCACGTGAAGTGGGAATGATTTTTTTACCCCAAATAATGATATTTTCAAATTATTTCATTGTAGCCCTTTTTCGAAGTATCTAATTACAACACATAGGTATTCGTGCAAAGTTTTATTTTTCTAGCACCAACTGCTTGGGCTGTAGGTCAAGGACGGACGGACATACGGACGGACGGACTTACGGACGGACGGCCATGACCAATCCATAGATTGTATGTAGTTGAAACTTTGTAGATTTATCGAGGACCGATGACAATACACAAATTTAAAAAAAAAACTAAAAAAATTATAAAAAAAATTTTTAAACAAGTTAGTACTTTGCCTTTCTAAAATTTTTTTTTTATAACTAAACACAATTTTAAACTAAAAAGTGGAAAATAATTTTAATGTAACAAAGCCTGGGATGCTTTCTGAAAATATATCAAAAACGTCGCCCCACGCTTTTTGAATTAAATTTATTTTCTACTTTTTAGTCTAAAAACGTGTTTGTTTAGTTTACTATTTTTTTTCTCTTTTCAGTGCATTACTTTTAAACAATCGTGTTGTTTGGTTCTAGAATAATTATTTTATTACATAATTGCGTTATTATATATGTCAAATAAATAGTGATTGTTTATTGTTATGATGTTGCCACTAGTGGTCTAGCAAAGTTATTGCGATAACGCCACATGCAATGTTATCATAACTGATTTGACAACTCTATGTAACGCTATGAATTTATTGTTTGTGCCTATCAATTTATTCTGAATATAACTGTGATTTTATAGCATTCAAGTTTTTCGCCTAGTTTTCGCCTCCATGTTTGTCGTTAGAAATAAAAAGGATGCCTATCTGCTATCTCCAGTTCATATCTATACTCAGGCCTTTGTTTGTCCCTTCTTTTTTGGTGGCACTCTAATTCTCTTCAAAGTCCACCGAATATACTTATTTCATGGTCCGTCCGTCCGTCCTTGACTTACTGACTAAACGGTTGGTGCTAGACAGATGAAATTTTGGACGACTATGTGTTGTTACCACGTCGTCAGTCCTTAAATAAAATTGGGAGAAAATATTTTTATTTGCTGTATCTGTGGGGCTAATTTGTTTCTTCTCGCATTTACCCCTTTGTATATGGTGTCTTTTTTCTTTAGTCATCCGTTTGCGAGTTATTTAACTATTTTTTTTGATAAAAAAGCCGCTCCCCTTCTTTAAGGGCCACAGCACACTAGCTACTTTTAGCATCGGCGATCGGCGATTTTGCGACTGCATCAATGCTGCATCGCGTTTTAGCGACTTCCTGCGTTCGACTGCGGTATCGGAAACGCGTTTTAGCGACTGCTCAGATGTCAAATCGATGCTATCGGCATCCGAATGTGTGCGGAGAGTAGCGTTCAGCTGATGTGTCGCGCTTCTAAAAAGCGACTCAATCTCCGCGTTTGGCGTTTTTAAGTGTGCGGTGTAGAGCGTTCGGTCCCCCCCGTATTTAGTTTCTAAAAAGCAACTAGTTGCCGATCGCCGATGCTAAAAGTAGCCAGTGTGCTGTGGCCCTAAACGCTAAACGACTGGCGAAAAAAATCATGATTGTAGTCTATGTCATGAACTTTAAAGGAAACCTATAACCCTATAACGGCTTAGATTACTTTATTAGTTCAAAAGTTATTGAGTTCCAACTTGAAAAATGCGCAAACTTGGAAAACTTACTGCAAAAAAAGCGGCCAAGTGCAAGTCGGACTCGCCCATGAAGGGTTCCGTATCAGCAAGTAACATCATATAAAAGTTCTTGTAGTTCGTTGTAACTTTGATCGATGTTTTTATAAAAGTGTATTGACTGAATGAAAGGTAAATTGCGGTTTACGATTTATGACGTATTGAAAAAAAAATACTTACTAGATCTAGTTCAAACCAATTTTCGTTAGTAGTTTGCATGGTAATGTACAACAAATATTTCTTTTAGTTTTATTTTTTAACACACATTTTACCACTTTGGAAGTGTCACTCGCCCAAACTATTCAGTTTAGAAAAAAATGATATTAGAAACCTCAACATCATTTTTGAACACCTATCCATAGATGATTTTTGAACACCATATCACACGTATGGGTTTGATGAAAAAAATATTTTTGAGTTTCAGTTCCAAGTATGGGGACCCCCAAAATGTATTGTTTTTTTTATGTAAGATAGATAAGATAAGATAAGATTTATTCGCTCAAACACGTGTGTACATACAATAAATTATAGCATGCAAGTTACAAAAGGTTCAACATAGTTCAATACATGTTTGCCATATACAATGACTTGCGAATATCAATGTTATATAATAAATTATTAAATTCTAATATGTTCCCATCACGGAAATATCAATTATTTCATGTCAACTGTTTTCAATACATATAAAAATAGTGAAAATCTTAATGCGGTTCACAGATTACATCTACTTACCAAGTTTCAAAAGTATAGCTCTTATGGTTTCGGTAAAAAGTGGCTGTGACATACGGACGGACAGACAGACAGACAAACATGACGAATCTATAAGGGTTCCGATTTTTGCCAATTAGCTACGGAACCCTAATTAGCTGCCAAAACTCTCTGCCTGATGGAAAGCATGGACATAATCCAAAAAATAAAAACGTTCAGCTAATGCAACATAATTGTTTCATGTTGCTAACACCGCAAAAAAAAAACTAGGAATATCCATCTTGTACTAAATATTTGTATTATTAAAAAAAAAAACTAGCAGATGTATTTTCTCTAGAGCCTGGATGTTCCATGTACCGCCTAAAAATCATTAATTATCTTATATACATGACCGTTTTATTTATTACAAACGATGATAAGCCAGCGTCACATGCACACAATATTCTACTCCTCATATAACATTGATCGTTACATCGAATGGAGCTTTGCACGAAATTACACGGAAATTCATAAGAGAGCTAAATTATCAAACAACTCCTTTAAAACCTTTCTTTAAACCGACTAGATTCAAATTTAAATCCAGTGGGGAAAATCATTTCATCATTAGGTAAATAAGTTTGCACTAAAATAATATTTATTCCATAAATTATTTTATTAGTTACAACAATTAGCGATGGCATAGATTTCTTTTCTGCGTGAGAAGCTCTGGGAATTATTTGTACTAAATGTTAGCGAAATTATGCACCAATATTTCGGCATTAATGATATACGATCACAGCACATCGATTAGGCTAAACATTGCAATAATCGTTTGCTTAGCAACTATCACACATCTTCTTCACAAACGATTGAACTTTGAATAGAGAAAATGTGGTTCTAACAGGATAAAGCTACAACACAACTTAACCAATGTTTTGAGAACTGTTTTTCTTGTAGCACATCATAGATGTCAATAATTCGATAGAAATATTTTGTTATTTATTGAACCTAGTACTACTCACCAGCAAGGAATCCTAAAGATCCACGGCTATTTTATTTTCATTCATGACCATCTGCCAACTGACATAAAATTTAAAGAAAACGCCAGTAATTAATTAAGAACTTTATTTAATAAAAAAATCTTAAACCTAAAGGTTACACGATTTACATATCCGTAATGGGTTCGTTGCTTAATTAGAATAATTACCCCAATATTGATTTGGAATTCAAGTTGTTTGGCGGTACCAGCGTCACTACTGCGTGGTAAACATCATCAATGTCCTAAGAAGCTGTTATGGGATCAGATTACTTGGGGTAACTTCAATTCAGAGTTGATCGAGGTCTCTTAGCGTCATCCTAAAGTTCCAAAAAGTTCCCTTTGGCGTTAAGTGTGGTTAAGAAAGCCAAATATATCTTACAAGGGTTTAAAGCAATTCCCCGCTTAAATACCCTGATCCTAGTGGACGGAGAACTCTCATTGTCATTTCCTGACTGTATCGGTATATTTTTCACACATGCAATCAGACTTAAGCCTCCTTTGTAGGGAGAGGCGTATCCAGTCCTGCAGTGGTCAGTTAAAGGCTGTTGAATATGTAATATTAAAAATAAATATAAAAGTGACAATATAAGGCCGCATTGGAATTCTCTATGTTACTTTTAAGACTTAAATTATTATCGCAGCAACGCAAGCAAATTTGGGACGTCGCTATTATACTTATAACGTTTTGTGTGCAATAAGAATATAAGCATATTGAATGGTATGATTATGGCATAATAGGTTTTTTTTATTTTTACTTTTATTGCGTTCATTGCTCAACAAGGGTCTCCCCAAGGAGCGCCATATATCCAGGTCTTGAGCAGTCCGCATGCATAAAGTGTAATATTAATTAATTATGTATGTGACGAAGGTACACTCTATTTTCGCGTCAAACACTAAAATTCTTAATGCTCTATGTCACTTTAAAACTAAAAAATTAAAACCTATAAAATAATTATTAGTAGCTGAAAATATACTTGATTAAACATAAAGTTATCAAAATATTACAAGCAATGCATCTCGCCGCGCATGTAACAAATTACAGATCATCGCACTCGCTTAAATATCTATGCACAACTTTTAACAGTTGTAAAATAAAACACTTTAAACATAAGAAGATGTATGTAGGCTAGAAGCAGGCAGTTACACTGCGCGTACTTCAACCTAATATACAAATATGTGTAAGTGACTAAGTCTAAGTACTTATCCAAACTAAACATTCAACAGCAAATAGTAAAAATACCCTAAAAGTTGAAGTTTATTAAGAACTAACTTTGTTTATCTTTGACAACCTGAATTGTCTTTTTACATAAACTTATAATGCGATAAGTCACGTATATTATCAATGTGGTTATGACCATTGTGATACCAATAACAACAGCGAGGATTTCGACCATGACGTATTCAGCCCACGTGGTGTTGGCGGCGGGCGCGCGGAGGTGATTCCCGCCATGACGCAGCACGTGCTCGGTCCACCACACGGCGCGCTCGAGAGGTTGTTGGGGCTGATCGTTTATCACGTCGCGTAAACGCTTGATGTTTTTTCTGTAACTGTACCGTACACAGTCGTTTATATTCTTTACATAGCCAAGATTGTAAACACAAAAACAGATGAACACCGGCCATCCTAACGTCTCCATCCTTATAGCTCTTGTGGCACTAGTTCTCGTCATCGCAATGTTTATTAACGCAAAGAGTTTGTCTACATGGCTTGAATGTTAAAAGGGTTGTATAATACGAAAAAAGTTAGGTGAAACAGAAGCGTCTTACCTATCGTTTCCGATAACATTGTTGACTGCGTTGATTAAATCATCGGCTGTCATCGTCAGAGCGTCCACTTGAACGCCGATTCCGAGCTCGATATATTTATTGACGTTATACCATTGGTCCGCCATCATGGGTATGCCGACAAGGGGCACTTCCGAGTCGATGGCCTCGTCAGTTGATTGTAAACCTCCTTGTGTGACGAACACTTTTATCTTAGGATGCACTGAAGATATACATACAATAACACATTGTTATCTTGAAATATAGTTATAAAACTTATATAAGTGTAAATTTATATTATGTCGTATTCACATCTGTCTTATCCTACTATGATGACAAGTCTGGTGATTAACATATTTCTATAATACTTAATATATGTAAAAAAAAATGATCACCCATTCGTCACATCTCGTCGTGATGCGTCATTTATGTTGATAAAGAATCACCCCCATAGCCTCTAATGAGCAACAGGCCAGTCAGTTAATAATCTTCTTCTTCCTAGCATTTATTCCTAATATTATTTGGGTTCGGCTACTAGTTCAACCGGTTTTACCTGAATATCAGTTTTTCAACGGAGCGACTGGCATCGGATCTCCGTAACCATAAGGGAGAACTGAAATTCGAAGGTTGAACTAGTTTTCAGTAAATTTGAGGGGCACTGACTTCCCAATAACGATTGCCATAGATGTTCATGACAACCGGGATCTACGACTTTATAATGTAAGTTTATTTTGAATGTATAATGCAAAGGTGTAACTATGTGAGAGAAACAATATATACAATTATTATTAATATAATATATGTGTTTTGCTCATGTAAAATATTTAAAGACTAATTGTCTAAAACATACAGTCAATTTTCGGCATTGCTTTATCAGATAAGGAAGTATCGGTGTTGTCTTTTCTTTGGATGGGTAAGTTTTTAGGGCTCCGTACTCAAAAGGTAAAATAGAGATCTTACTACGAAAAATATACTGTCCGTTTGCCTGTCACCAAGCCGTATCACATGACTAGACAGTTTAAATTTTAACAGATGATGAATATTTGTGTTTCTAATGTAACAACAACTACTAAAAAATAGAATTAAATAGATATTTAAGTGTTGCTCCTACATAACAAACATCTTTTTGCTCGAAATTAATACCGGCAACAGGTGAAATATATAACTAAATAAATATTTCGTACATATTACACACAACGCCATCCAGTCCCCAAACTAAGTGAGCTTGTATTATGGGTAACTAGACAACTTGTATAAATACATAAACATAAATTTTTTTTGTAAATACATACTTAATATAAATAGAAAACACTCAAACTCCGAAACAAATATTTGCGGATCACACAAACATTGGGTCCGACCCGGGAATCGAACCCTAGAGCTCTTGATTAGTCGCATACGCTCACCACTAGATCAACAAGACAGTCCAAGGTATAATTTTAACCCGATTTTAGCAATTCTGCGAGTGATGTTACCTGTTTTTTAACCTTACGAAATATAAAGAAGAGAAGTCATTGATTCATCTCCGTTTTCAAGTTATTTAAATTTGGCGTAAAAAGTTTTGGAATTCATGAGAATTCACAATTTGTAACTTCGCTTTCATTGGAAATAACTCAATATATTTCCCTTAGCAGTAAATGCGGAAGCAAAACATCTGACCACAATTGCACTACTGCACGGTTGGCCTAGTAGTTTAAGCGATCGCCACGTCGCTTTCTACTGCGCCAAATGTTATGGATTCAAATCCTTTTTAAAAAAAATAATTAAAAATAATTATCAAACTCACCTAATAAGTCTCTTTGGGGAAACCATTTTTTTATCTTCACATTTTTGGGTAACTTTATCATCTGGTCACCATCGAATTTCCACAAAATATCATAAGGCAAAGCTTCAAACGCATTCAGAAAGGCATCAAGCAAATCCTGATCCATCATTGAAGGTCTCACATTGCTACCCAAACTAACATAAATGACCCCTCGAGTGGAATTGTCTAAATATGATTTTATGTCCTGTAAACAGTGAAATATATGAACATCTATGGCAATCGTTATTGGGAAGTCAGTGCCCTCAAATTTACTGACAACTAGCTCAACCTTCGAATTCCAGTTCTCCCTTAGGATTGCGGAGGTCCGATGCCAGCCGCTCCGTGGAAAAACTGATACTCAGGTAAAACCGGTTGAACTAGTAGCCGACCCCAGATAATACTGGGAATAAGGATAGAAATGAGAAGAATTAGTAAAATAAATCAAAATATTTTAAATTAACTGAATTCCAAGAAAGTGTTGTAATTAAAAACATGTATTTTAATATAAATTAAAACAAAATTATTACGTATTGACATGAGCAAAGTCTTTATAAAATTTCAGCATGTAAAACCGATTTAAAATTGAATATACGAAAAAGAAAGATAAATTGTGTTTGTAAAATAAAAGTAAAAATGTAAAAATAATTGTAGATACTGTGTCAATATCGCCCTATTATGGCAATATTTTAAATTAAATTGAATTCAAACATTTAATATAAATATCACAAAAAAGCATTACCTTTGGCAACTCTTTGACTGGTTGTAAATGCAAGGCACCTAGGTACACCACACTGGGGGGTACAGGCCGGTTATTACCGAACATAGGGTGGGCATTCACAAATAGCATTTGTATATTTTTATGCATTTCTTGAATAGTTGGCACGTCCGGGCCGAAGCGCTCTCTAAGTAACTCATTTTCTTTCTCTTGGTCTATTTTCACCATCCTGTATAATTTCCATTCCAAGTACAATTCTTCCATTTTCTCCCAGAATGAAAGATTCTTATACTTGTGTCTAAAATAGTTAGGATAGTATAAAGGATGCCACGTGACAGCGCCCATGGTCTCAAAGTGCTCTGGACAACCGTAAAATGAAGAGAACAAAATAGCAGGAGCGTTAAATATGTGGGACACTACTAAATGAAAATTAGCTATAGCTTCCACAAATACGAGGTCGAACTTCTGTGTTTTATCCTGTAAAAGCTTCTGCACTTCTTTCAAATCGAATTGATATGAAATCAGTTCCATCATACCTTTAGACGAATCTTCGTTGAAAAGAATATTCACATCCATCACTATCCCGCGTTTGAATCGGTTATTTCCTCGAGCTTCATCGAACAACTTTCCCATCAATTCATAAGCTTCTCCAGTGTCAATTTCGGTGATGTTGTCCGGCTCCCTGTCTCGCGGCAGGGCTGGGTTCGGAGTAATAATCACGAGTTCATGTCCACGTTTGCCCAACTCGAGCATCAATGCTCTAAACACCACCTGATGGCTGATGGATGGTATCGGAAATATGCCTAGTATTCTTGCCGAGTCTACTACTACTAATGTAGGCGATTGAACACAGATTAAGATCAACAGCGTAGCACGCAACATTTCGACCGAAAGCTGAATGCAGTTTGATGTTAACAACAGTTATTTCACAAATATATTCAAAGTTAGATTTCTTATCTGATTGAATTTGCTTGTGGATATCTTGATCTTCACTATAGGTAAACACAAAGGGCTTTTATTTGCGTCTACTGTCAGCGGCAGATTGTGGATAGTGGGTCGCGTCAACTAGTTTTTATCAGCAACATTGTTTAATATTAACTAATAAATGCACGCGTTAGGTTCCTATTACATTGGCGGTAGAAAAGCGCGTATAGCTATATTTTAGAAAATTTGCAACAAAACGCAGCGTTTTCGAAGCGGACGGGAAATAGACTGCGTAAGATCTCGTATTATTTTCATCGTGGCTTCTGCGGTACATAGATACTATAAACAATATAAACGACCTTTTACACCGTAGCTTCTATGATTAAATCTGTTCCTATCATAATTTCTTCGATGCACCTAATTATAACAAGGAGCGTTTTGCATCTAATTATATGCCTATGCCGTACCTACGTTCAAGTATGGCTTATTAAGTATGTATTTATGTGACAGTCTGATTGCGAAAAACTGTCGTCCTATATCGGCCGAAGCTATATTTAAGCGCTGCAAAGATAGAAGAGGACTAGTAGTGACGTAACTCACTTGTGAACAATTAATGCGGGTCAGCTGTTCATTAATTATTAATTCATAGTTTTGACTACTTTTTTTATTTGCATATGCTTTAAATATTGCAATCAATCATAAGCTTAGACTTCATTCTCCCTACTTAGTGTTAGATTTAACACTAAATTCTCAGGGTCAGTTGGGGTACAATTAATTATAAAAACAAAAGGTATATAGGTACACCATAAAATATTTGAGATGACGAGTTTATGAAGATATTTAACCTAACGCTTTAATAGAAGTAACTTCTACTAATATTTATAAAGTAATAAATCGATGTTATTCTATATTGAGAAGTAATCCTTACATGAATCTATATCAATAGTCGCTAAAAGGTACACGCATACATGCATTTCCTAAAAGGGTGAATAACCGGAGTCGCTTTCGAAATACTGAAAAATTAATGTATCTGTATAATATTGGCTTTTTAAATTGATGCGTGATTTTCATTCATCGTATTCCGAGCGCAGTGTTCTAGTTACGGGTGCAATGAACCTGGTGAATACGTCATACATCTTTCTTACAGCATCTACAACAATGTGAGATTTACATTAGCTGGCGGCCATATTGTTCACTGCATTTAGATATATGCGTTTCAGATTTATTTTAGGTTTATGCAACTATATTAATACTCAAATTATATTATTAGTCCAGTTTGTGAGCGCAATAAAAAAGTGATGCCAAAAACATAGATTACAGGTTTTTTAATCGATGACTCGAAAAGTTAACGATGCAGATCTTGTTATACTAAATAATTACAATTATATACTACTTGCATCTGAAGTGAATATGGTGTTAATCACTTTTGGATTTTACTCATAATGTCCCTTCCACCAGGCATAGTGAAGTTACCTTAGCCGGCGGTGAATAAAATGTTTAGATGATCGTTGTATGGTCTCCACTAAATGATAGACAATATATGCGTACATTCTACATTTATATAAACATACACACCACCAAAACATTTATCCTTCGTTTGGGTTTTGTCGTGGTTGGCTAAATTGCACATTCTAACCAGAATGTTAAACAAATTAAAATTATTAGCATTGTGGTTAGCATAGTTTTGTTTTATCTAAGAGACGGAGCCCTCATTAGGAGCGGGTAGGCGCTGGGAGGGGTCCAGAAGGAGATTTGGCCCTGGACTCCTAAAATTCAGGCGCACAGAGGGCGCGCCATGTGAGAGGGCAGGCACATGACGATATTGAGATATATATATATATATATATATATATATACAATGCTACAACCTATCAAGAGGTTCCACGTTCAACATTGTATTTGTGTTTATGTTTTACTTCAATTTAACATCCGTAACCGAAACTATCCGAAACTTCCGTATAATCCGAAATAATTAGATATCCGTAACCGTATCTGAAACCGATGTAATTTTATTCTTATATCCATATCCGTATCCAGATCCGAAATATCATATCCATAACATCCCTAATCCATACTAATAATAAAAATGCGAAAGTAACTCTGTCTGTCTGTTACGCTTTCACGCCTAAACCACTGAACCGATTTTGATGAAATTTGGTATGAAGATAGAACTGAAGTTAGGAAAGGACATAGGTTACTTTTTACTGCAATAATCGAGATACAAAGGCCAAAGCTAGGTGATTATAAAAATACATAAATCGTAGGTATCAAAATCTATCACTGTTTATCTCCTGTCAAAACTTCACAGGTTGCTAGGCATAACACACTTGCATGGCAACCATAATGATAGTCTGACAATGACATATAGACCAGTAGTCCAGGGTAGATAATTTTTGAAAACAAATAAAATTATAGCAAGATGAAACCTATTGGAAAAGGAGGAGAATACTAAAAAAATGAAAGGACAAATAATTTACGGGGGATCTGAGGTCGGGAAGGGGTAGGGGGGGAGGTTTTCGGGTCCTTTAAGCGGGGCGTGAAAAAGCATCTCACTAAGCCCAAGGCAAGTGTAGTAGCCCCGACTCTCGGCTTCTGCTAATGCTTTCCATCAGGCAGGGTAAAGTCACTTTGGATGGCTAAATATATAAAACAAAGGGTAAAGAACGGTTTATCTCGATTTCCGGCAAAACTACAAGTCCTGTGGAAAAAAGTTAAATGGCAAAGTTGTAGGTAATCAAAAGATCTACAATTTTTAGGGTTCCGAAGTTTATGACTTCGAACCCTTATCGTCCGTCCGTCCGTCCTCCTTACCGTCCAATCGGTAAGTGCTAGATAGATGAAACTTTGCATGAATATGTATTGTAATTACGTCGACAAAGCGTTACAATAAAATTATGAAAAATATTTTTATTTAGGGTCCCTCCCCTACACGTAAAGTGGGGATGTTTTTTTTCTCGCAGCTACCCCATCATCTGGGGTATCAATAAATAGGTCTTTTAAAAACATTAAAAGGTTGTTAAGACGATCTTTAAACCCATTTTTAGGGTTCCGTAGCCAAATGGCAAAAAACGGAACCCTTATAGATTCGTCAAGTCTGTCTGTCTGTCTGTCTGTCTGTCTGTCTGTCTGTCTGTCTGTCTGTCTGTCTGTCTGTCTGTCTGTCTGTCTGTCTGTCTGTCCGTCCGTATGTCACAGCCAATTATTTCCGAAACTATAAGAGCTATGCTGTTGAAATTTGGTCAGTCGATGTATTCTGTGAACCGCATTAAGATTTTTACATAAAAATAGAAAAAAAACAATACATTTTGGGGGTCCCCATACTTGGAACTGAAACTCAAATTTTTTTTTTCATCGAACCTATACGTGTGTATGGATAGGTCTTCAAAAATGATGTTGTGGTTTCTAATATCATTTTTTTCTAAACTGAATAGTTTGCGCGAGAGACACTTCCAAAGTGTAAAAATGTGTGTCCCCCCCCCCCTCTAACTTCTAAAATAAGAGAGTAATAAAACTAAAAAAAATATATGTTGTACATTACCATGTAAACTACCAACGAAAATTGGTTTGAACGAGATCTAGTGAGTAGTTTTTTTTTTAATACGTCAAAAATCGTAACACGCAATATACCTTTCATCCAATCAATACACTAGTATAAAAATATCGATGAAAGTTACAACGAACTACAAGAACTTTTATATGATGTTACTTGCTGGTACGGAACCCTTCATGGGCGAGTCCGACTCGCACTTGGCCGCTTTTTTTGATTTAGGTATCCGTTTGGGAGAAATTCCACTTTAAAGGCCACTTTTTTGTAAAAACAGGGCGTCCCCCACCCTCTAAAACCTAAACGGCCGGCTCAAAAAATCTGGAAAAATTCGTGATAGTGGTCCATATAATAACTATAAATGAAAACTATAACGAATTAGATGACTTTGTTAGTTCAGGAGTTATAGAGGCTTAACTTCTACAATGTGCTTACTTGGAAAAGTCATACAAAATTAACGCAATAATACGTAAACATAACAATTATCCATTGGATACAATTTCTAATCCACGTACCATTATGGGTGACTGAGGAACCCTTGCCCGTGCGTGGCCTGACACGCACTTGGCCGATTTTTTATATACACTTTTTTTCACATAACCTCAAATTATATGTGAAAAATTCAAAAAACTAAGTTTTTGGTTCTTTATTTTTATCTTTTACAAATAAAATTATTTTTAAGCGAAATTTAGTGAAAACTTACCTTTTATGTCTCGAATACACTGTAATTTATTTGATTTGAAATATTTATTTTTTCACCCGATTTTGACTTAATACCGAAAATTCACCCGTCAAAATATCTACTTTTTTCAAAAAATTAGGGTGTTTTCTGTTTGATGAAATCTCTACTTTCCGATGGTGTAATCCCTACTTATATTATAAATGCGAAAGTAACTCTGTCTGTCTGTCTGTCTGTCTGTCTGTTACGCTTTCACGCCCAAACCACTGAACCGATTGAAAATAAAGGTAGAAAGAAGGGTTTGAACTTGGGGACGAAAGTTTGTGTCTAAGTTCCTTATTATCAAACATAAAATCATGTAAGATTGTTTAATCAACCCTTACCGTGTCGCGCGATATATACGAATTCCACGCGGGGAAGCCGCGGGTGGAAAGCTAGTATGTATATATATAAGTAAGTATAAAAGTAGTTACAATCTCGTCTATTCCAGCATCAGTCAGCTCTTCCGCTAGCTTTATATAAGTTTTATCATACGTTATCAGAATATTTGTAGTCGGTTGAATGACTGATTATATTAGAGGTTTGCAACCCGCACCGTATTATGTATGCGATTACATAATTTGTGTTCCATAGTCGATGAGTGTGTTGGAAATACTTTCTCGTTCTAGAAATACTCGGTACAATTATATTAGCATTGTAAATTTGTATTAATCAGTGTTTTTGAAACACACAACTAATCTGTCGTGGGGCAGAACTTGTGTAGAACGATGAACGTAAAATTTATCTCCCATACTGTATCTGAATAATAATAAGAATCTGTAGACCTAAGAAGAAATAATGTCTAGAATTAATATTTTACCACAAATATTAAAGTTTAAGGCTCATGATTTGAGCAATACATAGTTTGAGATGGTGGTTTTTGGGGGAGACCTTCGTTGAGCAGTGAACGGTTGTAGACTGAATTGGATTGGAGTCTTTAAGTCTATATTAAAAATTTATTTTCTAAAAAAAGTTCACTTTCTAATACACCAAAATGAAATAAGTAGTGTAGCCTTCGTAGCCATAAAGTACAGCCCACGGCGCAAATACAGACAGGAGAAGGCTTTAAGCAGATGTGCACCGTGAATAAAAACGAGTCCTGACGTCATCGCGATTGACGCTACTTGTAATCGTATACGGACAACGTTAATTTTTTAGAATTATATCAAAAAATCGTTAGTGTTTATATTTTCACCACATAAATAAATAAACTATAAAGTGTAGTGTTTTATCGTGCAGAAACTACTCGAATAGGCGTTTGAGTGTCATTAATTGCATCACATTTAATTTATAAGTAATTTTATCGCTAACTTCTTGGAAGGTTCTAGAAAGTCTTTTAGTGTTTTAAGGAAATATTATTATATTTATTTGCCACTAGATGGCAAAGCTTTGTATTATAGGAAATAAAAAAAAGGTACTTAGAGCTATGTATTTATAAAATAATTCATAAGAAATGCATCCGCATAGTTTTCTAAACAATTTTTATTCATCATCAAAATATTTATGTTGTATTTTTCATAATTATTTTGTGAAGAGCGTGACGTCTATCGTCAAATATGAAAAAACAGAACAAAAAAGCAGCGTCTAATTAATTGGAATCTAAATATTTTATCAATTAACGAATCATATTTAGCATTAGAAGTAGGATAGTTTTAATATTAAAATGAAAGAAGTTTTATTTACGCTGGTAATTTGAATTTTGTTTCAAAATTGTTTCATTTACATGATGTTCTAATTTTCATTCGAAAATGGTTTTTAAGAGCAATAGATCGAAAAATTTACAGACCAGACTGAACTTCAACAAAATACACTATGAGTGTCTATGAGTTATTCTTTCCAATGTTATAATGATGACTTTTCATTCCAAAGAAAGGACATAAAACATATGAGACAGGAACTTATGATATAAACTCATATTAGACAAATGTAAAAGTAAATAAATTGCGAATATTAGGGACATCATAACTATGACCGAAATCTTTCTGAATTTTTAGATTATTAGCTGTTATCTTTACGAAATTACACTGCCCTGCGAAAATCTTTGCCAATTGTTACATGTAGTTAGATCCCTAAAAAATCTGCAATTACGTCTGAACCCCTGTATATCATCTATAGACCTTTGATACCTTCTGATTGGGTTATTGAAATCTCATGAAAAAAAACCTTTGCGCAGTAGGCTTGATAAGTGAAGTTCGGGAGTAATTTAAATTCTTAAATCTCTTTTCAGATCCATTCTGTGGCCGCAGCGATTCATGGCTTAAGGCATATCAGTATGCTGATGAAAAAAGATGGAGATGACGAAGATGCGGAGGAAGTTAAAGGATCACAGTACAACGTACTTGGGCGACAGAACAGCTCACACAGATCGTTCATACCGAGGTAGATATCATTACTTCATTGATAAACTGTAATACTTTGATTCATAACATAACATATAGATAGAATCGAACCAAGTGCCGTGCAGTTATAAAGCCTTATGTCTAGAAGTGGGCTGCGATAGTTTGATTAGGATTATACATTTATTTTCTGTAATGTCTTTATCCAAAGATGTGTGTGAGTGAACTGTTACTATGCAGTCAGAACTATCTTATCTTGTACCTACAATGAATAATAAATTTACTCAAAACGACTACGAGGGAAATATGATTTGACTGCGTAAAGGTTGATATGGCAAGATTTCTGTACAATTCTGCGTTTTATAAATAAAGGGTTAGCAGTTCCTGATGTCCATCAGGGAGGTGGTAGAAAATCATCTTACTAGCCTTTCATTCCCCAGTTCATTTAGAGTCGGCTACTAGTAACCGCTTTTACCTGAAAATAATATATTTTTCCACGGAGCGACTGGCATCGAACCTCCGCAACCCTAAGGGAGAACTGAATTCGAAGATTGCACTAGTTGTCGCTTCTCAACGACGCCATAAATTGTAAATCAACGATTTAACGTACTCTTTGAGGCTCAGGCGTTAATCATCGCCATTTTCCATATTCCGGGCTGCTTTTTTTGTAAGAAAACCCCAACAACCGCAGTCTTTAAAAAATGCAACAAGTGTGTGTCAGGCCACGCACGATTTAAAATCATGTCTAATAGATTATACATAATTGTTATGTTGACTTATTTCATTATTTTTGTTCAAAGTTTTCCATGCACATCTTACAAGCCAAATCTCTATCACTCCTGAACTAATAAAGTTATTTCAGCCGTTATAGTTTTCCTTCAAAGTTCAGCATATGTACTACCATCATGAGTTTTTTCAGATTTTTAGAACTATTCGTTTAGCTTCCAGAGGGCTTCCCCCTGTTTTAACAAAAAAGCCCTTTGAAGACTACTTTCAAGGGTACTTTTTTGTATAACTCGCAAGCGGATACCCTAATTAAAATTTGTCTGAGCAACCTCTTCATGTTTTTAAAAGACCTATCTAATTATTATATCCCACATTATGGGGTAGACGCGAGAAAAAAAAGGTCATTCTACTTTACGCGTAGGGGAGTTACATCAAGAAAGAAATTCGTGTTTTTATTCTAGCACTTTGTCGACTTAATAATAATCCATGCCAAGTTTCATCTTTCTAGCACCAACCGTTTGGATGGTAAGTCGAGACGTAAGACGGACAATCATGAGGAAACTATAATAGGTCCGAGTTATAAACTACGGAACCCTTAAAAGCTAAATAATCGTTCGAGATGTATTTAAATTTTTGTCAACATGTTTTGCTCATGAGTTAAATAATTCAATATTTTAAATTATAGAATGTTGTAGAAGAATAGAGAGTGATAAATAACTAATATTTACCAACTAACCGTTGACTTTAATTGCTTGTTTGGTAAATGTCTACAATAAATATTTATGCATTCTGTATCTCAAAACGCACAAAATTGTGTCATACGCAATTATAGTGTCAGATGTTAAATCGTAAATTTTCGCACACACCAATTAATGTTATATAAATACACATCTTTGTGGTACATTGTAACAACGTCCAAGTGACCGGTCATTGACCCCGTGACGTAAAGCTCCAACGCACTGCATCACGTGTCGTCCAAACGGTGCAATTTATCTGTCAACGCAAATATGTCACCTATGCTCAAGATCTACGACGTGGAGTTAACCTATATAAGCAGTTGGCTTAAGGGTGTGTTCGTACTGTCCGACTAGTCTGATGATACTTCTAAAAGTTTAGTTCAATACAATTTTATTAACATGCTAAGAGCGCTCGGACATCACACTGAGTTCGCTGTTGCCGTTATTAATAGGTTTGCCGTCTATTTTGTAAATAAGAGTAAAATTGTAGTAGGGTAAAATGCATGTGTTTTGCACGCTTCTGGTTCTTCGAGATAGACATAACAATACTGTACATAGAATTACTTTTCCTGGTAGGTTTGTTTTACGGAAGTCTTTAGAATATTATATCGTTGTCTAGCCCGCCCCGATTCTGCAAGGGGACAGGTATTTATCAAAAAAAATACACACTCCTGGCAGACTTTCTATGCTTAGAACGGTCGATTAAGTCTGTTTTTGACAAAACGATCATTCTAAATCGTACATTTGAGAGTTTTATTAGATGTATGCATACTAGGGAT
Organism: Phragmatobia fuliginosa; assembly: GCA_932526445.1. Lineage (NCBI taxonomy): Eukaryota > Metazoa > Arthropoda > Insecta > Lepidoptera > Erebidae > Phragmatobia > Phragmatobia fuliginosa. The sequence continues at coordinate 17,400,515 of OW052057.1, forward strand.
GTCGCTAATATTCGCATCCGCATTGTATAGATAAATATTTCTAACGATATTGTGCTACAGTGACCATTGTGGATCAATAAACGTTTATGGGAAAACTTTATTGTTTAAACCAACTCCTGCATTAAAAATAAACACCCTGTGTCGTGGGGAACTATACAAACATACATGAAACGGACACAAAGAACACCCAGATTCAGAATTACAATTTAGGGATCACACAAAGTATTTTCCCACATGGGATTTGAACACACGACACTTGGCGCAGTAGAAAGCAGCTTGGCGACAGCTTATACCACTAGGCCAAACGTGCAGTCAAATTATTTAATGTTTTTATTACTAAGACTAAGAAAAGAGAAAGATAACTTTAGTCCTAGCTCAGCTTATTAAAATCGCCAGGTAAATCCCATTATGTTACAACGGTAATAAGTTTTATTGTAGTTTATCGTTATATAAGAAAAAATGGTTCCCGTTATTGATAGATTAATTTTCTAACTAGTTAATTAACAATGTCACCACCGACACAAAGTAATATATGGAATTATTTTGAACCAAATATAGGAGATCATGATAAAGCTGATTATAAAATATACAATAAAAGCTACTCTGGAAAGGGCCGAACAACCACGTCTTTGAAGAATCATCTAAAGTCGATGCACCCAGAAGAGTTGTCACATTTGAGAGCTTGAGCAAAGAAAAACAAATACAGAAGATAAAATCTGATGATAGGAATCCTCCTATGCTCCTAACCAATTAATGAAGTTAGAAAGAATAGAACCCTTAATCATTATAAAAAAAGTTACTATTTAATTTATCAACATAACTATTCATAATACATATACTTTTCTTGTATAATATCTTAAACATCTGCATCCGCAATCGCATTGGCTTCTGCTGAAAAAATCGATTACAGCAACAACCCGGATGCATACACATAATTATATCACTTCAAACTTATAACACCCCTCACACTTTGTGTTGGGGCTTAATAAAATAATTATAAAGAAAATTGTTATATCATTATCACTTATTTTGTTTATTTTGACTATAATTTTTATAAAATTTCAGTGTTAATAGGCATTTGTGAAGAGATATCCACAAAACATAAGATATAAAAATTTAATCAGATCTTCTCTGGAAATAATATATTGTTTCATTCTTTGTTGAAGCAAAATAAATTGATTTGCAAGAGGTCTGATAAGGTCAATCCTTATTAATTCGAAGATCCCAAACTTTTATGAAAATCTGTATCTGTCCATTAGGGATAATGTACGATTGTAATAGTGAAAGATTTTTTCAAATGGGTCCGGTAGTTTATGAGCCTATTAATTTCAAACAAACAAACAATCAAATCTTTATAATATTGCTATAGAAGTATAAATGACTGACATAAACGGAATTTGAAAAGAATCAAATTATTTTTCAAAGTGAAACATTGATTAGATTTGACTGCCTTGTTGGTGTAATGCTTGGCGTGGATCTGAGCTGTCGATCAAGAGGTCTCGGGTTCGATTCGTTCCCGGATCGGACCAAAGATCTGCAAGTGTTTGTTTCGGAGTTTGGGTGTTTATATGTATAACATAATTTGAGGTATTTTCAAAAACAGTATTTATATCAGTTGTCTGGGTCCCAGTTTGGGAGTCGATGATGTTTTGGTAAGGGTCGTGTCCCGTGTTTATTTACTATTTTATAGCGTTTCATTTTTAACTGCTATACAAATCATGAAAAAATGTAAGAACCTGAACAAGTATTGTATGGTATCCAAGTGCAAAGACATTCTTGTTAGTACCTACACTACACCCGATAAAGTGTTGTTCAGATAATACGACAACAATGGTGTAAGATAATGGAAAGGGTTAATTTATCGGTTATCGGTTTTACCGCAATCGGTACTTTAATGTGAAAATCATTTTAACAAAATATGCTATATTAATATTCCACCTACTGTGAATTAAGTAGTAAAAGATTTGATCTAATCTGACCTAGTTAACAAAAGCTAAAAAAAAAATGCTAAAGAGCTTGCTTATTTAATGATCGATAATTTATTAGGTTTGTAAAAATACCTTCATTTCATCATCATCAACAGCCTTTAACAGTCCACTGCTGGACATAGACCTCTCCTTAGAAAGGAGGTTTTGGCCTACTATACCCCGCTGGCCAAACAGGTTAGTAAAGAGTTTGTTTCAAGTTTTCCATCTCTTGGCAGTGATGTTAGTTGCTTATTTTGTTCCTGTAGTCGCCTCTTACGACCATGGAATGAATAGGGGTGGTGACACTTTGTATTCTTAATCCGTCACCACACGGGAGCTTTTACATTAAATATAATATATGTGTATTATAGGGGTAAAGTACACATGTTCTTCACCCCTGTAGTAGATTAACTGTACAAATTTTATAAAAATCGCGTTTGTAATTTCAATGTTATGAGGCAACGAAATAATTTCAGCCCGGCCCCTAAAGACTGTTGATATCTCCTATGATATTATAAAAGTGATATATAAATGCTTAGTTTAAGGATTACATTCGATCTGTTCCACCATAATTTCCGTATGTTATGTAGTTTCTAACTCAGCTTTGCGTATGTCTGTATCAAAGAGTAAATTAGGTGGTACATTTCTAGAAACTAAATTCAATGTGGCTAAGTCAGCCTAACGAACACCAGAGTGACCATTTACGTTTCGACATTTTGTTTCGACCGATCATTGACGCGTTTAGTGAGTTTGAATTTCCCTTCCTTATTTTTGCGCGAAAGACCAACAAACATATATACATACTCACAAACTTTCGTATTTATAATATTAGTAGGTTTTTTTAAGTTTAAAAAATAATCTAATTAATAAAAAACCTTTTAAATATTATATAAAGACAATAAAGCATCTAATGAAAAAAATAGACCAATTCAAAATTATATATATGTGATTGATAAAACTAAAATGATTTTCAGATCAGTATCAGAGCACGACCGCGTGCAGGCTTTGTCAGAAGAGTCTCCGAGCAAAAGTTCGGAACTCATAGAAATATTTGATCGAGAACAAGAAGGTTTGTTGATATTTACTTAATTTTTATGTTATAGGTACATTAATCTCACTAGTCGTGTGATGGTAAGTAGCTAACATTGGCTATGGACACCTGAACGCAAGAGCGCTCCTCCAGGTTTGACATAATTGACTGATTCGGCAGTCAGATAATAAACCTAAGTCCCTATGTAATAAGTCGATCTTTCTTTTTCAGCTCCAAAAAAACGTCTAACGACATTCCTAATGTGCCAATGGGTAGTGAGCCACGCCACAGTGATAGTGTCATCGGGTACAGTGAAGCTGGCCTTCAATATGGATGATATTATATCCACCGTGGATATTCAGCCACACTACAACCAGCTCAAGATCAAAGTCGCCTCTGCGGCCATTAAACATTACGAGTTGTAAGTATAATACCTGGGACAAAACTATTGAGTACGGTAGTTCATATTTATAAAGGACTACCCGCGTGTATCATTATGGTTGCTATGCAAGTGTGTTATGCATAGCAACCTGTGAAGTTTTGACAGGAGATAAACAGTGATACATTTTGACATCTGCAATTTATGTATTTTTATAATCACCTAGTTTTCTCCCGTTTATCTCGATTATTGCAGTAAAAAGTAGCCTATGTGTAATTCTGATATATAAGCTATATTACTGTAAAGTTTCATTAAAATCCGTTCAGTAGTTTTTGCGTGAAAGAGCAACAAACATACATACACATACATACTCACAAACTTTCGCGTTTTTAATATTATTAGGAAGTTCGGTTCTACACGCCAATGTACTTATTGTCCTACTATAGAATCTGTTTGAGTTGCATTAGTCGCAGTCATTACATAGATGGGTGCACGGTTGATGCGATGATATGTTATGTGGCTACGTTAGGTAGTCGGTCTTCGCTAGGAGGGGTCTGGAAGGAGATTCACACCGTGTGTTTTAAGTCAGTTCGATTCCGACAAACCGCCCCGCCGTACCACACGTAAAAAAAGAAAGGTTTCGGTTGTTATCATAAGATAACAATCGTGAAGCTAAGTTGCGAGGCACTCGGCCAGCGTTGGGACGAATGGCCTTAACCCACTCCTGAGAGGAAACCTGAACTCAGCAGTGAACGTTATATTTGACTCACATGGCTATAATTATAACTAAAACTACGTTTGTACATTGTATAGAAATGAAGATGAAGAATGGGTGCCGGGTGTGATGGGAGGTCGAGTGTTGGAGGCACGGGAAACAACTGGCGGCAAAGACGAAGACCAATTCCTTGCTGTCACCGTCACACAAGCACAGTTAGTATAAACAAATCTTCTTAGGTATCGCTACCAACTGATTTGTTCTCAGATATCATTGATCTGCTCTTGAGAGTCATAGTGTGCTAGATTAGGACATCTCACACATAACAACATCATGACTGCACGGTTGGCCTAGTGGTTTAAGCGGTCGCCACGCCCACGTGGGATAACACTTTGTGTGATTCATAAATTGTTGTTATGAGTCTGGGTGTTCTTTGTGTCCGTTTCATGTATGTTTGTAAAGTCCCCCGCGTCACAGGAATTCATATTCCTAATGCGGGAGTTGTTTTTTTAAAGAAAAAAAAAACATCTAGTCCAAAACTAAGCAGAGCTTGTATTATGGGTACTAAACAACTGATCTATGTAAATACATAAACATACTTTTATTTTGTCAATACATACATTTTGTACATTGATAACACCCAGACTCAGAAACAACTATTTGTACATCACATTTGGTCCGACCCGGAAATCGGACCCAAGACCTCTTGATCAGCAGCCACATACGCCAACCAATAGACCAACAAGGCAGTAGAAGTGTCAATGTACTTATCATATAACAGCCATTCTGCCTAACAACTGTTCTCTTTAATTTTACACCTGGCTAATTTCTAATAATAATATACTTATAATGTATTTACTAACTGATGTTACTGTTACTTACAGAATCTCTCAGTTACCTGACACCTGGAAACAAGAGTTACACCCAAAGTTATTGGAAAATAAAGATGTGAGTTGATTTGTTCATTATACTGCTGATACTGTCCGTGTGGTGACGGATTAAGAATACAGAGTGTCACCACCGCTATTCATCCCGCGGGTGTCGTAAAAGGCGACTAAGGGATAAACTACGCAAGACAACATCAATGCAAAGAGAAGGAAAACTTGAAACCAACGTCTGGCCAGCGTGGTATAGTAGGCCTATACCTCCTTTTCAACGTCCAGCAGAGGACTGTTAAAGGCTGTTGATGATGATGACTGTTAACAGTCCTCCGCCGCCGCCAGTCGGGGCTACTCATCTCACAACTGCTATATTATATTATTGTTTTTGTTTTTATTGGTATTGGCAGGGTGTCGACGTGATGTGGGAGGTGTACGCAACATTGGCGCCACTGGAGGCTATCATACAACCTGTCATATTGGACAATGTCGTGACCCTCGTCAAGGAGATCATGCCGCGTGCCTATTGTCCCATGAAAGTGGAACTACAAAAAAAGTGAGCTGTGATTTATTTACTCTTAACTCTGAATTAATTCACTAGGAAATTATAAATCAAAAATAAGACTTTTTATATTGGAGCATACCAAAGTGAGTCTACTCTGCCTGATGGAAAGCAAAAGTGAAATCCAGGAGTAGGAGCCACCATTGTGATAGTGAGTGCACACACTGCAGCATGGTGACCCACACCATGGCGGCTTAGTGAGATGTTTCTGAATCATTCTCCCAGCATCTGAAGGTCGGGAGAATGATGCAGAATCATTGTGCCTCCGGTTTCACACTCAAAACGAAAGACAGCTCGAATGCTATCACATTAGGTTCGTCTTTGTGAGGGTACTACTCGAGGCAGCCTGTTGCTGGAATCAGCGCGACTCTGCTACAAGAAGCCATACATGTAAAATATTTCGATAGTAGTATAGTTTATGTCCGTGTGGTGACGGATTAAGAATACAAAGTGTTACCACCCCTATTCATTCCAAGGGTGTCGTAAGAGGCGATTAAAGGAACAAAATAAGCAGCTAACATCACTGCCAAGAGAAGGAAAACTTGAATCAAACCCTTTACCAACCCGTCTGGCCAGCGTGGTATAGTAGGCTAAAACCTCCTTTCTAAGGAGAGGCCTATGTCCAGCAGTGGACTGTTAAAGGCTGTTGATGATGATGATGAGTAGTATAGTTTTCTTTTACGACTGTTTGCTATCCTATTTTCGTTGTTTTCCATATGTGATGATGTATCATATTTTTTTACTATGACCGATTAAGAAAACAGAGCTTCACCATTTAAATAATTTCTAATCAAGGATTTATATGCTAGATGAGTTTCCAAACAAAATCCAACATATTTAAGGATTAGTTTCTAAAATGACCTAAGTTGATTCCGGTCGTATCTTCTCTGTTTCTTGCTTCAGTCACAGGTCACATATGTTTTTTATTATCTGTAGGAGTTCAGCAATACAGTGGCCGTTCTGCTACCTGGCCGCTGGCGGAATGCGAGTGCTGATCACTGCCGCTCTGCAGGACGTTGACACAGACGCAGATGATACCTTCGTCTTTACTGTAAGTGTGCCCAAAACCAAAGGGTTTTAATTAGGTTGGATAGGCTTTTAGACTGCCTCATTGGTTTAGTGGTTAGCGTATGCGACTGCTAATCAAGAGGTCTCCGTTTCTAATCCCGATTCGGATATGGATATGGAGTATGGAAGTTTCGCGGTGATTCACGCCTGTGCCTCGGAGAGGAAGTCATGCCGTCGGTCCTGGTTGTCATGAATATCTATGGCAATCGTTATTGGGAAGTCTGTGCCAATTGCACGTGGCCGTGTCGTTCATCGTCACGACCACGTGCAATTTTATCGCAAATAAATCTCACTGTACCAAATATATGTATGACAACCGGAACCAACGATTTAACGTGCTCACCAGAGTTCTTAATATGTTAAGAATGGTCCACCAAACATAGACTGATTGGCTAGGATTGCTTATCTTTGCAATGTCAGCCTACCCTCCTCCTTTTTAAGTTAATAAAGTATGAATTTTAATATATGTTGACTCATAAAGATAGCCCCTTAGGCGACATAAGCACGTTAATTGAGTAATTGGTCTTTAAATATATTAGAGCTTTCTTGGCTCCTATTTCTGGTTTTAATATTGTCTCGCCGCCTCGACAAATGTTTGGTGAGGTGATAATGGATGAACCTATTTCATTTGCCTACAATTAATTGAGAGTAGCAACCCGGTAAAGGGGTTACCATCATCTATTAAAAATAATATTTATGAATTATTTTCATGTTACAGATCGACAAAGTAAGCATAAATCCGCATCCTGAGAATCCAATTTGTAGGTAAGTAAACAATATCAGTACTTGAATTGTAATTGCATCTTTTCTTATAGTAAAGTTGTTATTATTATTGTAATAAAAAATAAAGTTAATAGCGCAAATATCGTAGTAGAGATGATAATTTTATAATATGTATAATTTCAGACGAGTGGTGAATAGTGTTGACGGCGGCTGGCAAGGGACTGCGACCAACTACGAGGGCCGACAGTACGAGATCTGTGTAAAAACTATCGAGTTACGATCTGCTCGGTTCAAACAACTTCTTGAAGAGGTTTGCTCTTTATATTAAATAATTGTTTCGTAGTTTGGGTGTTTACTTTGTAGAAAATGTATGTTTTCCACAAAAAATCTATAAAGGTATTCTATCTTAATTTTTTTGTCCATTTGATCCTAGTGTGTGTGGGTGCGCGTGCGCGCGCGCGTGCGTGCGTGCATGTGTGTGTATGAACGAACACACACTGTTGTTTTATAAATCTCTAACTATGAAATTACCAAACGGTTTTGACTTCACAGGAGACTGTCGACAAAGAAAAGAACAACTCAAATCCAGCTCTCAAGTGGAACCAAAGCGTTGAGGAGGTGACACTCACACCGCTCCTCTACCCGTAAGCATTCATTGAATATATTTTACCCATATAGTGTTGCTTGTGTGGAGTCGGATTCAGAATACAGAGTGTCACCAGCCTTATACAGGATGCGACTGCTGTGCTTGAGGGGTTGAGTCGACTCCCAGGTCGGATCAAATGTTTGTGGGATCCACAAATATTTGTTTCGGAGTTTGGGTGTTTTCTATGTATAATATGCATGTATTTACAAAAAAAAAGTATGTTTATGTATTTATATCAGTTGTCTAGTACCCTGTAACAAGGTCTGCTGTTTGGGACTAGATGGCGTTGTGTGTAAGATGTCCGAAATATTTATTATTATTGTAGCATAGTAATCCAAAACCTTTCGAAGGGTAAACCTATGTTCAGTACTAAATTATTATAAGCTATTGAAGATATGCTATATTTATTTTTGTAAGTAAATCTTTTACAGATGTTTTACGCGCCGGCCTTAACAGATAGAAGTCGCCGGCATTCTCTAAGACTAAACTTTTTATTAAAACCGTAAACATTGATTTAATAAAAAAGCTATGCGAGTACATTAAAAGTTGGCTTTTTCAAGGAAAGGCGATGATGTTAACTGTTTATTTTAAAGCCCACCACAGTAAGTGTCTGGTGGAAATCTTGAGTAAAGTGGGGCCCACACACTGACTGCGAACGCAGGCAATTTAGCAATGTAATGGCAACTGTAGATTTATAAATTAAAATAGCAAGGACTGCACGTTTGGCCTAGTGGGTTCAAATCCCACGTGGAACAACACTTTGTGTGATATACAAACTGTTGTTCTGAGTCTGTGTGTTCTTTGTGTCCATTTCATATATGTTTTATAAAGTCCCCAGCGACACAGGATTTATATTCCTAATTTAAAAATTGTCTTTTAAAGAAAAAAAATTATACTGTGTTATTATATTAATATATTTCTGTTATGTTGGCAGTATGGACGTGTGCTTTGTGTTGGCACCTCCGCTATTCACGAGGGATATGCTGACGTGTGGTCCGGCCGTCGAGGTCAACATCCTCACCGACTGCATCATTGAAGTGAGCGTGGAACAATTCGTCTTGAGTAAAAAACTATTTGCTGAAATGCAAGCGGGCATCGCTGATCGGTACGTTTAGTCTTTATTTCAATATTTTGTATTTAGTTTAAGCAACCTTTTCATTGATTTGTCTATCTTTTATACACTACTGCACTATCCTTAAAGTGAATACATTTTGTAATGAACATCCTTTCGCTATTCTTTATAGATATAGATGGAACCTTGGGAAAGGACATAGGCTACTTTTTACCGCGAAAATCGACACACTCGCGGGCGGAGCCGCGGGCAAAAGCTAGTACTTAATAAGTTGAGGTTGTTTGGATGTATATTTTAATCTTGTTTTAATGTATTAATTCCACAGAGAGTGTAAAGTGGAGATGTTCAGCAGCAAGGAGAAGTCCAGTGTCTGTCCGTACGCAGAACTTCTTAAAATAAGAAAGGTTGCATCATCCGATAGCGACAACACAATCGGCACACAAGAAGGTAAAGTTATATATTAATTATAAATTGACTGCCTTGTTGGTGTAGTGGTTAGCGTATGCGGCTGCTGATCAATAGGTCTCGGGTTCGATTCCCGGGTCAGACTAAATGTTTGTGTGATCCACAAATGTTTGTTTCGGAGTCTGGGTGTTTTCTATGTATTTACAAAAAAAAGTATGTTTCTGTATTTATATGAGTTGTTTAGTACCCATATATACAAGCTCTGCTTAGTTGGGGACTAGATGGCGTTGTGTGTAAGATGTCCGAAATATTTATCCCTACTTCCCTACTAATATTATAAATGCGAAAGTAACTCTGTCTGTCTGTTACGCTTTCTCGCCTAAACCACTGAACCGATTTTGATGAAATTTGGTATGAAGATAGAACTAAACTTGGGAATGGATATAGGCTACTTTTTACCCCGATAACCGACATGCACGCGGGCGGAGCCGCGGGCGAAAGCTAGTTATTTATATATATATACTCTCTGTGTACAGTGTACTTATACAGAGATATATGGGTATAATTTATCCATTTATAGCTTTATTGTTCTAGCTGTGCCTACCTTTCTTTTTTTTTGTCGTGCGGAAATCCCCACGGGTGCCACACATTGGTGGCTATGTCGGACTCGAACCGACTAAAACCGCACGCCGTCTCGGGTACTATGAGTCGGGGAACCAGGTATAATTACATTATAATAGTGTGCGAGACTCAAGTGGCCTAATAATTAAAAAATAAACCCATCCGAAGCCCCTGTTTCGCATAAGTTTTATAGCCAAACAGCTTACCAAAAAGCCCTATCTGTGTCTTCTTTTGCCCGTATTGTGATGTTATGCAGCGGAAAAAAAATGTGTACCATACCATAAAAGAGGTTATTCTAAGCCAACATTTAAAGATAGACATATGCTGTCTAGGAATTTATTTATAAGTTTCGAAGGGGAACAATTCTTTCATTTTATTATTTTTTGGAAAATGTTCGATATTTTGCAATATTTTTCATTGATACATCGCTCTGTTGTTCGTAGCGTAATGATACATAACATTCCTCGATAACTGGGCTAACTAACTCAGAAAATATTTTTCAAATAGCACCCGTACTTTCTGAGATTAGAAACAAACAAACTGTTCAGTTTCATAATATTAGTACAGATTCACCAAAAACAAAACAAATGTAAATATTTATTTATTTAGGAATCCTAGTAATATTATAAACTCGAAAGTTTGTATGTATATGTGTATGTATGTTCGTTTCTCTTTCACGCAAAAACTACTGAACGGACTTGGATGAAACTTAACAGTAATATAGCTTATATATCAGAATAACACATAGGCTAATTTATACTGCAATAATCGAGATACACGGGCGAAAACTAGGTGATTATAAAAAATACATGAATCGTAGATGTCAAAATGTATCACTGTTTATCTCCCGTCACAACTTCACAGGTTGCTATGCATAACACACTTGCATAGCAACCATGATGATATACGCGGATAACACCGCGGGGCGCAGCTAGTGTGATATAAATTAAATATTTTTCTGTTGTTCTTGCTTTAAATATCTTGCTTGATAATGGGAATGGAAGAACTCAATATTATATCTCTTTCCCATGTCTCTTACACCTCGAATGAGAAACTCATGTTGTTGCTCCATGACATTATTAAGAGGGTACCTACATATATTATGTGCATTATATTGCTGGGAAATACACTACAATATTACTTCACAGCTGTGAAGTTATTAAAATTTGCTTATTTTATCAACAGATGCGGAGCTAGTAGTCGACTCTGGAGTGGATACTATTGCGTCTCAATCCACCTCCAAGTTCAAAACATCCTTTGCAGACGACGTGCCCTTGAAGAAATCCGTTTCAATAGCACTCTCAGATCTATCGTGAGTAAAAACACTTAGACGGTGACTATTTGAACTTGATTTGCTTCAGACAGCTGGTAGGAGCTGGATGCGAGAAGACGAGGATCGAACTAAGTGGCGTGCAATTGGAGAATCAAATCAAATCAAACCATTTTATTTCAAATAAACCATACAACGGCACTTTTAAAACGTCAAGTAGTCAGTCAGTAGTCAGTCGTGAAGCTAATCGTCTGTTCCAATTCGTAGATCCTATGGAGAAGAACAGACAAAAAAACTCCATGGACACTCTTTTCCAACATTGTTTTTACAATTTTTGGTTACATTGTTTAAGGCCTTTTAAAATGTGAGGACAATGTAACGATGCTGATATTGACACATGTAGTGTCCAAAAACAATTAAACAATAAATAGAAGTTGTGAGATGACCAGCCCCAACTGGCGGCGCCCGTATCACGAGCATGACCCATGCACCAGCCATCGTCCAGTTCAACCATATCGTAGGGAGCCGAACGACCCGCTACACACGCCACCGCCAGCAGAACTTTTGAGCGAGCATGACATACTCACAACCGCCAGTCAACAAACAAACTTAGAGGTTTATGTCCAGCTGTGGACTGCGATAGGCTGATTTTGATGATGATTTAAGCTTTATAGAAACAAAATATTTCGAATCAGTTGCAATTTTAATGTAACTCTACAAAGTGTTTTTGCAAGTTTTGTTATTTAATAAAATTCTCTGGTTTCTGAACGACGATTCGAACGAGTTAATTCGCTAAAGGGTTGGGCTTTAGCGAATTAACCCGTTGTAGGCCATTTTGGGGGGATGATGATGATGAATTCGTAAAATTATTTTATCGAGAAAAAGTCCCCACTGTATAACAAAAACTGCTATCTGTTTGTACAAATGTTACTTTATATGTTTTGTAGTTAGGATATTAAAATATCAATAAAATATGAGGTAAAAAATGGATAGCAGACTTGTGCCAGCAACTTGTAATTCACACAAAAGTATTTGTAAAATGGTTATTCCATTGCCCTATTTTGTACTTTATTCCAGGCGTTATCAAAATATATTTTTATTTAGGTTTATTTCACCATGCTTATACATAGACTGTCTAGCAGTTAGCGTATGCGGCTGCTGATCAAGAGGTCTCGGGTTCGATTCCCGGGTCTCACTAAATATTTGTGTGTTCTACAAATATTTGTTTTGGAGTCTGGGTGTTTTCTATGTATAATATGTATGTATTTACAAAAAAAAAGTATATTTATGTATTTATATCAGTTGTTTAGTACCCATAGTACAAGCTCTGCTTAGTTTGGGACTAGATGATGTTGTGTGTAAGATGTTCAAATGTATAATTATTAACATATATGTATGTTGTTGCTAAATGTTGCTAGAACTGAAAATATAATTTGTGTGTGCAGGTCGCAACCGTCGGATAACCTGGAGGTGTTCCTGACGATGGGCACGCTGGATCTGTCGCTATATGTCAAAGATGATAACAGCCCCAGGTTTAATACTTTGCGGATCCCATTGGCTCATAACAAGCCAGGGCTACCCCAACACCCGCAGATGCTAGCATCGCAAACGGTTAGTTTTCTCTTAACGACAGCTGATTATAGTCCACTGTTGGACATATAACTCGTGCGAAGTTAATATGGCACCTGACTCAAACCGAAACCTGATGCTGTTCCTCCGCGTGACGCCCCTTTGTCGTCTTGCGAGTAGCGTTAGCACGAAATTTTCCATTATAATTATAGTTTATTAGGTATTACATAATATCATTTAGGTCACTGCACGAATTTATTTAATAAATATATTGTCCCAATTGTTTTAAGAAAGGAGACAAAAAAACAGCATGGCGACTATAAAAGACGCAATAGTTTTAAACTAAAAATACATACATATAATATTTTGAGAATACATCTAAAAGGCTTATTATGACGATTTTAAATGGTATTTTATAACTATATTTCAGTACCTAATATAATTTAAAATGATATTAGGTATTACCTAATTTTAATTAGTGTAATAATCACTTTATGGATATTGCTATAAAGCTCCATCTAGACTCAAAATAACTTCAAAGGATACATTGTAAACAAACTCAACTAAAATAGTTATATACCTGAACAGGAACTTCAACCAGCCTTTGTTGCCTGTCTGAGCTAAAACGAGGGTTGTTTTAAGAATATGTATGTATGATTCTTTCCACGGTGTATGACCTAAATGGTTTAAAAATTTGTGTCGTATGTGGTTTCGTTAGGTTCGTCTTAATTGGAATGGTAAAAATAAAAATAGGAATATAAATATATTAAAAAATAAGTAAATTTTAACCACCTGAAATACTTTTAAGCAGTTTTTTTAGAATTAATTAACATACAACGTACATACATATTACGTGATCCTTGTGTATTTTTTATTTTAATAATAGCTGTACCCCGCGATATAACCTAGCAGCTAGTTTTTAATAACTTAATTGTAGTTAAAAATCCCTTGAAAGACGTTATATCTGTATTACAATTTGATGATCTAGTGCATACATGTGTATATATGTAACATCAAGTGCTATATTTTATTACTGACAGAAGAAACCATCCAGTAAAACAGATCTGGATGATAAGGATTCTATGTCAAGCAGAAGCGTCGCTAATACAACCGGATCTAATATAAAACCGGAGAAGGAAGATGCTAGAATTGAATTGAAGGTAAGCATTACTTTAATTCATCATCAACAGCCTTTAACAGTCCACTGCTGGACATAGGCATCTACTTAGAAAGGTGGTATAGGCCTACTATACTACGCTGGCCAGACGTTGGTTTCAAGTTTTCCTTCTCTTTGCATTGATGTTGTTATGCTTAGTTTATCCCTTAGTCGCCTTTTAGGACACCCGCGGGATGAATAGGGGTGGTGACACTCTGTATTCTTAATCCATCACCACACGGACATTAACTCTAGTTTCCCTTCATAACGTATAAATCTTTCGCCTTTTACTTTAATTAGCTAGCTTTAAATAAACTGGTGTTCCTTTGACTGCTTCGGTGGCGCAGTGATAGCTTAAATGACTGCTGTGCTTGAGGTCTCGGGCCACGTATTTCTATGATCTGCAAACATTATTCTAAATATAATATGTATTTAAATTACTTGTCTAGTAGGTTCCCGTAGTACAAGCAGTGCTTAGTTTGAAATATTATTATTATTATTTCTTTGGACCAAACGGAGACTGCTATCACAAAAACTTACTTAATGTTTTTAAATTTATCGAATACTATATATGTGTGGCAGTGGCGCCCTCTAGGATTAATTATATAAAGATCAGTTTTATGAAAAGGAGTGTGTTTCAAAAATATGTTAAACGGCCTATTGCAATGTGACCGTTACATTAAAGTGATTGCGACTATACTCTGTCCATTCCTTTATTATCTTTTTGACAGTTCAACAAATTTCGAAATTAGTGACTCCCTCACACGTCACCGATTCAATTTGAAATCAAAATCAAAGAAAACTTCCTAACACAGTCACTTGAAGGTCGGTTTAGTAAGAATTAGGTGATTTTTCAAATGTATTTTCTCATAACTCTGGATTTAATCGTTAGTAACCACGCGTTTAAAAGTTAAATTTTACTAATACGTGCATAGTTACATTTTAAGTCAGTGGTCCAAAAATAAAATAATAAATGCACAGAGTTATTGTTCTTTATTCTAAGTTTGAACTTAAATTCCAAAATTTCGACTTAGTTCCTTGCAAATAATCAATCTTGAAGTCATACTATTTTACTTACCTTCACAATGAGGATGGTGAGACCTACTCCTGGCTTCTACTCGTGCTTTCCATCAGGCAGAGTAGAGTCAGTTAGGTAGTGATAGGCTTTAATATAAAAATACAAAATGAACCTAACCGATTGTACAAATGCTTTTCAGCATTTTAAGAATAAGGCGAAAATGGGCGAAGGCAGCTTACCACTAGTTCACGCCACTCTGCAACAACCAAACCTTTATTATTGGAAGAGAAAGGATGCCAAGAATTTACAGGTGAGTATTGAGCTCCAGTTCATCATCATCATCAACCTATCGCAGTCCATTGCTGGACATATGCCTTTCCAATTGCACGCCACTTAGTTCGAACCTCGGCTTCTCACATCGAGCTCCTGCCAGCCTTGTTCCACAAATCATCACTCTACCTGGCCTGTGGACGTCCTACACTACGTTTCCGAGCTCCAGTTACTATTAAAAAATTTAAGCTACTAGATAATACCAGAAATAATATTGGAAGAAATAATAGTGCAGAGGCGACGGAAGTCTGGAAAAACTGATTTTGGTGGGGAACACCGAAGGCAAAAGATCGCGCGGTCGTTCACCAACAAGATGGACCGATCAAGTAAAGGACTCGTCGACCTCTAAATTCTACTCGGTTGTGAGAGACGCGCTGGACAGGAACCGGTGGAGGAAGATCATCCGCTCCAGATGCAACCCTGAAGCTGACCACGATCCTCAGACATGAGGGACCGACTTTAGAGAGACCGAGTGATGTAATCTTGCCGTTAGATGTTTTTAAGCGCCCGAAGGCTTAACGACTGTTGTCCTATGATAACAACCAGGACCGACTGGTTAACGTGATCTCCGAATCACGGAGGCGCTCATGGTATCATTTCTGGATCACACATAGTTTTGACCCACGTATGTTTCGAACCCACGACACTTGTGCAGTAGTCACCATTTATTTTGATTGTTTGTTTGGCAGATATCGCTGTTCGATGCTCACGCTGGTCTCGGCGTTGGCGCGATCGAAGGCCACTGGAATACCGTACTGATATCTACCGCGAAAGGCTTACCTGACCCGGTAACAGATATACCGCCAGCACTCGCTACATTGAACATTGCAATACCTAATACTGGTAAGTTTTATTACAACAACCTACATTCCATACAAGATATATAGTTCAAATAATCGAGATTTTATATCCTCCATGTTTTCCAGTCGCTATTATTTCTAGTCTTGAACTTTCCACATTTCATTATTCAATAACTCATTTTTTTATATTTTGGACATATTACACACAATGTCATCTAGACCCAACAAATAAGCAGAGCTTGTGTTATGGGTACTAAACAACTGATATAAATACATAAACATACTTTTTTTGAAGTGAAACTTCTTTAGAATTGTTGTGATTTCAAACCGGATGCAACGGAAAACGACAGGTAAGAGACACAAATACAAAATTAGTGAGCCAGAGCGAGAAAGCATATATCGGTGTGTATGTATATTGCACTATGTTTCATCTCATTCTTTTGTCGATTTACTAAAATTTCACTTCTATCGCGTGTGAATCGCACACACACTTTTTTTTTGTAAATACATACATATTATACATAGTAAAACACCCAGACTCCGAAACAAATCTTTGTGGATCACATAAATATTTGGTCTGACCCGTGAATCGAACCCGAAATGTTCGTGACAACCGGGACCGGCATGAATCACCGCCGAACTTCCAAACTCCGGGCTGGTATTAGGAATTTCCTAAGAACAACCCAAAAGCACTTTCTGGCCCGACCCAGGATTAGAACTCGACACTTCTTGGTCGCATACGCTATCCACTAGACCAACGAGGCAGTATAATATAAATATACAATACAAATGTTTTCCATTAACAGGTAGCCAATACGGTTCTGCAACGGGCCATAAAGGCACGGTCCGACTGGACGTGGAGCGTCCTATACAAGTCGACATATGCGCAGATAGCTTCAAACGATTGATGAGCATATATAATCTAGTAAGTGTTATTCTTCTAAGTATTTCCTTAAACTTCTCTAAGGGCCACAGTACACTAGCTACTTTTAGCATCGACGATCGGCGTCTAGTCGCTTTTTAGAAGCTAAACACGGCGACCGAAAGTCGCTTTCTAGCAGCGCGTCACAGCAGCTGAACGCTACTCTCCGCACACATTCGGATGCCAGTGGCATCGATGCTGAAAGTAGCTAATGTGCTGTGGCCCTAAAAAATAATTTCACTTTTTTTTTAAAAAAAAAGACTACTCTCGGACTCTCTTGTATCGTTGGGGACTTTACAAACATATTTGAAACAGACACAAAGAACATCCAGACTCAGAACAACAAATTGTTATCCCAAGTGGGATTTGAACCCAGGACACTTGGCGCAATAGTAAGCGGCATGGCGACCCCTCGCAAATACGATCCGTTAGAGAAATTCGTTAGTTGGAGAAATAAAATTAAAATTATATTTTCACCTCAATTTATCTACGTTTTGTTATAGATGATGGATAAATTATTAGACGAAGTAGACTTCGAGTTTGTGCGAAAAAGTCATCATGAGCACGCGGCTTCGTACAAGATACAACAATTTCTTGGTAAGTAATGATGCTCTTATAGATCTACTGCTATTGAGATTAAAGTATCAATCTATATAAATTTAAGTGATTTTGTCAATTGTATTGGTAACCGTAAAACTGGAGAAGCGCTCGACCATTTCTGTTAATTAATTAAACATTTTTGTTATGGTTCAAAGTCAGTCTAACAAGTACACAATGTCAGCATTTTTGCTTCTGCCAATCATTCTGCATCATTCTTTCGACCTCCAGAAGCCGGAGAGTGATCCAGAATTATCTGACCAGGTCATCATACTACATTACCTCCCTCACAGTGAGGATGGTGACCTCTACTCCTAGATTCTACTCATGCTTTCCATCAGGCAGAGTAGAGTCACTTTTTGAGGCTGAAATATATAAAAAAATCTCTACTTAGGTTTGACTGTCCGAAATATTAAAAAACAATACATCTAAAAACTGATAAAATGTGTGTGATTCTCACATAATTATTTATCAAGAATTTGAATCGATGTCACGATATTTGACTGAGATTAGTAACAGTAGAATAATAATAATAAATATTTCTGAAATTTTACACACAACGTCATCTAGTCCCCAACTAAGCAGAGCTTGTATTTTGGGTAACTAGACAACTGATATAAATACATATACCTACATTCTTTTTTTTTGTAAATACATACATATACATGTAATAATTCTAGTCCAGCAGTAATTACTTAGTAATAATTATATGTATGATATTGCAGTACACGAAAACATAGAAAGTATAATGGTGCATACGAGTCAGATGGCGTTATCTGGCTCCGAGGGTTCCGTGGGGTGGAGCGGTATGAGCTGTCAGATCGGCGTCTGTGCCCGACCTCAGCGTGTGACGGCCAGGACGCTTATCTCCGCTCTCGTCATCGCCAGTGGACCTTCAACTGATCAACGACATGTATTGTTACAACCCCTTATGTTAGGGTAAGTTACGGATACCGTCTCAGACATACTCTTTTCGGGTATAAGTTGGCTTAATTTTAACAAAAAAAACTATTTCTAATATCCAAATCGCGACAATTGTGCCTATGATATTTGAGGAGTTCCCTCGATTTCCTTGGGATCCCATCATCAGATCCCGACATGGGACCACCTGTGAGCTATGCCAATTCCAATGCAAAAATAATTATTGAAATCGGTTTATAAACGATGAAATATTATACATAAAAAATCCGACGAATTGTAAACCTCCTCCTTTTTTGAAGTCGGTTAAAAATTATTTGTGGTCATTACAGTCTGTACTAGAAAGTAGGTTGAATAAGTTTGATTATAATCTCGTTGACACGCTTTCTGCTAAAAGGGATAGGCAGTGCAAGACGTCCAGGCTTATAACTTCAATAAACGCAAAGGATTGTTACAATTTAGTAGATAATCTTGCAAATCCCTATTTGTTTGTTGAGCTTGTTCAAGTCATTTGAACCTACTTATTGAGGTCAAGTAAGCTGTGAGTTGCCCTTGTGGGTATTGGGTTGAAAGTGATTACTTACCTCAACATTATTTTGCCGTCAGCTCTTTTGCTACATGTGAAAATAAACAAAATTATTAATGGAATTTAAATAATACTTTTAATATGTATAAAAATATTAGTTTAAAGCGTAACATATTATTATTACATTACTCGGTAATAAATGTGATTAGGATTTTTCCTATATTACTGCATTTTTTGTGCTTTTGCTGTACCCAGACTCAAAAAAATTTGTGGAAGTGCACTTTGCTGCACGTTCATTTGAGACTGGGTGTTCTTTTGTAATGCGGGAATTGTCTTTAATAAAAAGTGGTTCGTGAACTACCCTAAAAAATCTGAAATACATAATACCCATGTTAAGGTTATTATATCCCTACTTCCCTACTAATATTATAAATGAAAGTAACTCCGTCTGTCTGTCTGTTACGCTTTCACGCGTAAACCACTGAACCGATTTGGATGAAATTTGGTATGAAGATATAACTGTACATAGGAAAGGACATAGGCTACTTTTTACCGCGATAACCGACATACACGCGGGCGGAGCCGCGGGCGAAAGCTAGTATGTTAATAAATGTCTTTTTAGGTCAGAGATCGATGCAACATGGGAGGCGTGGCGTCGGGCGGAGGGCGGGCCCTCATCCCGCGAACCAACCGTCTCCATCAGCGTGGAGATGGGCCGGATCGTCGTAGACCTCAGGCCGGAAGAGATCAACACATTGAGCACACTAAGAAAATCTTTTGAAGAGGTCCTTTTATATAGCAGGGTACGGTACAGTTATTACTTGTGAAATAATTTTGCAACCAAATTTGTTTTATTCATCATCATCAACAACAGTCATTAATAGTCTACTGCTGGACATAGGCCTCTCCTTTGAAAGGAGGTTTTGGCCTACTGTACCACGTTGGCCAGACGGGTTGGTGAAGGGTTTGTTTCAAGTTTTCCTTCTCTTGGCAGTGATGTTAGTTGCTTATTTCGTTCCTTTAGTCGCCTCTTACGACACCCATGGAATGAATAGAGGTGGTGACACTCTGTATTCCTAATCCGTCACCACACGGACAGGGCTTGTATACTTAATAGTATTAATGAAGTGGAGTTTTTCACTATATTTACATTTTTAATGAAGGAACTGAGAAGCAGCAGTCTGTTGTCGTCGCTCAAACAACGCAGCGTTCTATCTCGCTCATCAACGCGACACTCGTCCCACTCGAGCGACTCAGACGCCAACAACCACTACTATCAAGATGATCTGCGGTAAGTACGGTAGTTTAAGGCTAAATTTAGAGAATTTTATATGAAACAGCTGGCTGAAATATCCTCTTAATCTCATCATCCCTACTAATATTATAAATGTGAATGTAAGCTTGTTTGACGCGAAAACTACTCAACCAATCAGGAGGTATTAGAGGTAACTTAAGATACTTTTTATGAAAAAAAATTTTTTTTTACCAATAATAAAAAAAATTACATAACCAAGGTACACGCGGGCGGAGCCGCGGGTGAAAGCTAGTCTCAAATAAATAACTTTATACATTTTATTGTGTATATAAATTTTTATTTACACTTTTGTCTATGTTTTCTTCTAAAGATTATCTCACATTTACTTATTTATTGTCTATAGCTCTTCTTTATATTTATTTGTACCATCAAAAGGTTGACTGTTATAAAATGCCAAATGGCATTAAGTCTGCCTCATGCAAAGTGTGTTAATAAAAAAATCTTGTAGTGTTAGACAGCGTTAGACTAAAAATTAGGCCGATACATTGTTTTATGGCTTATATATTTTCTACATAAATAATTAAATATTCGTAATGTTTGTGGTTGATTAGAAGCGGTGCGTTCAAGATCTTGACGGGCGGTCAGTTGCCGATGGCGTATCAGATTATGCTGCGAGGTAACGCTGTGTCCTGGCGTTACCCACACCCGCGAGCCATCACACGCATTATCGCCTTCCCCTTACCCGGCGTGGTATGATCCTCATCATAATTGTTTACTTATTTAGATATATATAAAATTATCCCGGTTGTCATGAACACCTATGGCAATCGTTATTGGGAAGTCAGTGCCCTCAAAGATACTGACAACTAGTTCAATCTTCGAATTTCAGTTCTCCAGTTTCAATGCCAGTCGCTCTGTGGAAAAACTGAAATTCAGGGTAAAACCGGTTGAACTAGTAGCCGACCCTAAATCAACTTGGGAATAAAGGCTAGGAAGATGAATTTTATCCTATAACACAGACTGTATCTCATCCTTAATTAAATTGGTATAGCAGGCCAAAACCTATTTGGTAAGGAGAGGCTTACATCCAACATTGGATTATTGATGTGATCATGTATAATTAGAAAAATAGAAGTAACAACACTAGTGGTTACAGATATCTTCCAAAACTATTATTTTGTGCTTTTAGGAAAGTCATAAAAAATTGAGAAACTCATTCACAATATATTTATATTGTTTCGATGAGTCCTATTTCGAACGAAATACCATAATTAACGACAAATCAATTCCAAACTTTTACTAGTGCGAGTAACATATTTTGAGCGAAAAATAAGATTTTCAAATTTGTCTACTGAGAAAAATGCACGTTGATCAGAAACTCAATCTCCTGCTGTAACTTACCAACTACTTGCAGGACAAGGAGACTGACTGCGTGTTGGAGCTTTTCATTTCAATACTAGGCGTGTGGGAACCCCACACATATTTCAAAATTCCTGTGGGAGAGCCGAGAGAAATACATCTACAATGTAGACCACCAGGTATGAGCTCATCACTTTGTATGATTGACCATATTTATTTTTTGAAAAGAAAATCTCACGCATTAGTATTTATCTTGTGTTGGGACTTTGCAAATATAAATGAAACGGATACAAAGAACACGGGATTAGAACCCACGACACTTGGCGCAGTAAAGAACGGCATGACGATCGCATAAACCACTAGGCCAAACGTGCATTCAATATTTCCTTATTGATAACCGTTTTCCCAACTATAATTATAAGTTTTTTATGGTGTGATAATGATGTAAACCCAGTCGATTGAGATCACCCAACTACACATGAGGTATTGTAATGCACTAGTGTGTACACAGTCACAGAGAACTCTCTATTCCCTCACTTTTTTACCGACTTCAAAAAAAGGAAGAGGTTCTCAATTCGTCGGAATCTTTTTTTTTTTATGTATGATCAGCGATAATTCCGTCGTTTATGAACCGATTTTAAAAATTCTTGTTGCATTGGAGTGGGCGTAGCTTACAGGTGGTCCCATCGTCACGATATCGGGATCTGATGATGGGATCCCAAGAAAATCTAGGGAACTCCTCAAATATCATAGGCACAATTGTCGCGATTTGGGTACTCGGAATAGTTTTTCTTTGAAGTCGGTTTATTTTTTTGTAAAATTATATAATTCAATGGAATGGTTCCGATACGACCCGGGGAAGTTCAATTGTAAGACTGATGACATTACGTACTTTCCGAGGCAAGGGGCTCTTACGGTGTAGGGGCAATAAAACAAATAGCTTACCTGATGGAAACTTTCCAATGCCGCCCGTATAAACCTGCTACTCAAGAGTTGTAATTGCATTGCTGCAATTGACACCTAACCTCTTTACAGTTGTATGAAATGAAATAGTTGCCAATCATCAAGTTTCTGTGGGATCTTGGTAACGCTTGCCCACGCCTGCATATTCGTCAAATTTGTTCAAAACAGAGTTTTAATAATGTTATTAACAAATATTTCGAACATCTTACACACAACGCCATTTAATCCCAAACTAATCTGAGCTTGTACTATGGGTACCAGACAATTGATATAAATACATACTATTTTATACATTTTGTTTTGTAAATACATACATATAAAACACCCAAACTCCGAAACAAATATTTGCAGGTCATACAAACATTTAGTCTGACCCGGGTATCGAACCCGACACCTCTTGATCAGCAGCCGCATACGCTAACCACAAGAGAAAACAGTCACTATTTTTTAATGTTAAATCTAGATGCGGTATTTTCTACAATGTGGCGTTTTCGCACCTGCGTGCGGCCGGAACCGCAGTCGAGACCCTACGAGTTTCAAGCGGAAAAGTTTATACCGCAGTCTAATCCACTGGTAAGAATATCCTTTTAAGTTTAACGAGGTATTCTTTCATTTTCAACTTACATAATTTCATTTATGTTTTATAAGTTTTAACTCAGTCATAAATGGACAAAAATGGAAGGCCTGATTGGTAATAGCTGTGCATGCATTTCTATTTTTTTCCTAACTTTTATATGCTGTATATCCACAAGCATACGTTTTTTATTTATTTAAAACTTACTGTACATGTTGTACGAATGTGGACTTAATGCCATTAGGCATTCTATCCTAGTCAACCTCAGGCGATGTAGAAATATGATGCGGTAAGTGCAAGAACTGAATATTGAGTGCAACAAAGTTCACAATAGGAAGGAAATTATGAGCTAAACCTAAATCAGATCATCATCATCATCATCATCATCCTCCTATCGCAGTCCACTAGACATAGGCCTTTCCCATTGCACACCACTCTGTTCGATTTTGGGCAGTAATATAATACTAGCATACACAAATTTACTTGGTACTATGTTTATTAATTAATACACGTAATCTGGGTACCCGAAATAAAACTGAAGCAGCATACTGGACATGGGGGTAGACAAAGCAGAAAGGTGACCACACTACAGTGGTCTATTAAGATGTTTCTCCGGTCTCACACACACCAACGAAACACGACAGCGCTAATGCTGTCATTTTAGGTTCTTCTTCTGTGTGAGTGTAGAAGTGGTAGTACTGCCCTGGTCGTTCGTGTTGCAATCAACCTAAGTCTATTTCAATCAATCAATCCGACCGAGATCGGCCATGGCGACCACTTCGACCCCTTATAGGGCTTATATAGGGGGAAATGGCTTATATAGACGATTTTCGCAGCAAACTCTCTTGCACAAAGTGGGCAAGTGAGCTCACCGCTCTCATAATTATAGTGAATCGCAGCGAGTGGACGAGCTTTACGCTTATCGCACTTGGCGTCGAGCTCAGCTAAACGCTGTTCCTCAAATTCGCGGACTCGCTTCTTCAGTCAGCGCGTGCGCTCCTACCGTGCGGACGTCGCGTCTTTATATACTTACGCTATTGTGTGCGTGTTGATTATTCGCTATAGTTAGTGCATGGTTAACCGTAAACAAATTGTTATTGGTGTTGTTGAGCCTATAAGGACGCTAAACTGGACAATATGGTGCAGTGTAACACCTGCCAGCTTTCGCTGGCGAGAGTTAAGCAGGAGAATGTTATTACGTGTACAAGTGGTTGTGGATGTACCTTCCACAAGAAGTGTGCAGGAAAAATAAAGCCCTTTGTGGAATCCGGGATGTGTGAGAAGTGCCGAAACGAGCAAAAGAATGATGATTCGTCTAGCGGTACGATTGAATCCGCGGGCATCATCTTGGACGCCACAAAGGTCACCCCAGAGAAGCTACTTGTGGAGGTCAACCAAAAGCTAGCGATTGTTTACAAGATGAAAACGACCTTGGAGGCTATGGCGTCTGATATCAGTTTCTATGCAGAAAAATATCAAGAGCTTGTCGAGGAAAAGAAAAAATCAGACAAGAAAATAAAATCTTTAGAGGAAAGCAAAACACACCTTGAAATCAAGACCAAGGCATTAGAAGAACGCATTTCTTACTTGGAAGCATTTGAAAAGGAAAAAAACATAGAAATATGTGGGATGGAAGAGGAGAAAGACGAGAAATTGGAGGTGAAAGTCAAGAAAATAGCCACAAAGTTGGGTATCGATGCAAGTACCATTTGTGATTATAAGAGGGTAGGAGAAAATAAGCCAAACAAAGAAACTGAGGAAGGTCGTAAGGCAAGGGTACGGCCGGTGGTCGTCGTGATGGCTACCCGAGCTGTGAGGAACAAGTGGCTAGCAACAAGAAAAACCAATCAGCTGACGAATGATGATGTTTTCTCCAGTGGGAATAAGACCCGTATCTACATCAATGAAGATCTCACGAAACATACCCGCAACCTTCTCTGGACAGTAAAAAATGAGCTGAAAACAGAGTACAAGTATATTTGGGTGCAGAATGGAAGAGTGCTGATAAGAAAAGACGACCCAAATGATAGCAAGATAAGGGTCATTCGCTCATTAGAGGATGTGAGCAGGTACGCAGCAGCATGACTAGGCTCACTCCTATTGCTTTCATTAATAAGCTCAGATTTATCTATTGATTAATAATATTTCAAAATTCGAAGATCAAATATCGAATATTGAACCTACAACAACATATAATAAATACACAGATATAGACACTTGGCAGAAACAATTAGTAAAAACCGACCTAAATATTTTCCATCTTAATATAAGATCGCTCAGGAAGAATTTTAACCAGCTGGAATTACTAATAAATGACTGCACTGACAAAATGGACATTATAGCACTCTCAGAGATCAACATAGGGGAACCAGAACTACCTTTATTCAGTCTAGCCGGCTATGATACACACATACATACGAGTGGAGGAAGAGGTATCCTTCTATACATTAAAAACACCCTAAATTTCACAACAAAAGTACCTAGTACGAATTACTCCGAAATTATACATGGAGAGCTACTATGTAACGATAGTAAAAAAACTGTACACCTAGTGGTCGTCTACAGATCGCCGAAAACAAATAAATATGGATTTGTAAAGGAACTGCATAGCTTGTTATCAAAAATACCTACGAGCTGCGATTTGATAATGATTGGAGATACCAACTTAGACCTACTGCGCGAAACCGGTTCCGGCGGAGGCAGCGTGTGCTCCGAGTACATGAACAACATGAGTGAGTTAGGTATGGAGTGTGCTATCAGGGACGTGACTAGGGAAGAGATACTTAAAGACATAGTTACTAAAAGCTGCATTGATCATGTGTGGATTAGAACCCGAAGCGTGGCCTCAGCGTATGTGTTAGAGTATAAGATCTCGGACCATTATCCCATAGGAGTTTGTGTACGTAGTAGGTGTGACAGTTCGCGAGATGAACACAATGACATGGCACGTAAAACTATGATATGTGACAAATTAGTGATGGACAAACTCAACAGTATCTCATGGGCGGAACTATTAGAGTGTAAGTGTCCAATAAAATTGTATGATCTTTTATGTGACATTTTTGATAGTGCTTATAATAACTCAAAAATACAGATTTCATTAGCTAAAAAAAGAGAAAGCAAACCTTGGATAACAAAACATATTAAAAACATGATTAAATTTCGAAATAAATTGTTTAAAAAATGGAAAAATAAGCCGCAGGATATGAATCTGAGATTGCAATATAATGTATACAGAAATAGGGTAAATAAATGTATTTTTAAAGCTAAGAATAAATATAGGAGAAAAGAAATTCTAAATTGTAATAATAATTTAAGAAAGGTTTGGTCAAAAATAAATTCGTGGACAGGACAGCCTAAAAAGAGTGTAGATAAAATTATCTTGAAATATTTAGGTAGAAATAACAGTTTGATAAATGTGTGTAATAATTTTTCTAATACTTTTACTAAAGAAATTTTAGATATAAAACACGAATGTAATATAAAATTTCTGGACAGGTCTAAGTATGTTTATCCTAGTCAATTATGTTTACGATTTAAAAAAGCGTCTGCGGAGGATATAGAAAAAATTATATCTAATTTAAATAGTGACAAGTCTGCAGGAGCGGATAAAATTAGGGTTAAGGAAGTAAAATCATTAAAACATATTCTTAGTCCAATATTAGCATCATTTATTAACCTATGTGTAGAAAAGGGAGTTTATCCCACCAAACTTAAAACAGCTTTAATAAGACCTATACATAAACAAGGTTCTCATGCAGATTGCTCTAATTACAGGCCTATAGCTATACTTTCAGTGATAAACAAAATCGTAGAAAAATATATTGTTAATCAAATAAGTAGCTTCTTAGAACAGCATAGCATTTTGTCACAATCACAACACGGGTTTCGACGGGGTCGTAGCACGGCAACCGCTCTGGCACAGTTCACTGACGAGGTTAACGGGGCCCTGGACCAGCATAAGCAAGTGGTGGTGGTCTACATAGACTTCCGTAAAGCATTTGACACTTTAGAGCATACTCAGCTGCTCCAGGCCATGGAAGAGTGCGGGATAGCTGGTCCACTTAATAACTGGATACGGGCATACCTCAATGATAGGTATTTACAAACAGTAGTCAACAATGTAACTGGCGATCCCGCGAGCGTTAGCTGTGGTGTGCCGACCGGCTCGGTGTACGGTCCCGTCGGTTATATAATGCACGTAAACAGCATGTGTAATGTGGTTAGAAACTGTCGTATTTACATGTACGCTGACGATACATGCCTATTGTACGCGGATAAGGACTTAAATGTAATGGAACAAAAATTGCAAGAAGATTTTACTAACATCATAAAATGGGCGCACGACAATGGTATCGTGATAAACATCAGCAAAACAAAGTGCATGCTTATTCGATCCCCACATTTGAAGGCGGAAATCCGAACGCCACGTATAATAGGACATAGCTATCATTGTTTACATAATGCTGGCGCGATGTGCGACTGCGCTGAGCTCGAGGTGGTGCAACATTACAGGTACTTAGGCTTGGTAATAGAAAACAAGTTCTCATGGAAAAAACATATTGGTGTACTTTGTGATAAACTAAGAGCAGTACTTGCGAAGTTGCGTCATCTAAGCTTTATACTAGACCGAGCTACCATGTATGTTGTATATTATGCGTTGGTGGATTCTATTATATTTTATGGACTGGGAAGTTACGGTCAAACTTTTAAAACATATTTGAACAAAATAAAATATTTACAAAAACGCTTTATGAAGCTATTAGTAGACAAGAAAGTAAAAGCTCGATGTAAGGATAGTGATTATGAGCAATTATTTGTAGAATGCAAAATGTTGCCCGTTCATGAGAAATTTGTTTTGTACACAGTTGTTGAACAATTTGGCTGCGTTGAATTTAAAACCGATAAAAGCAGGCCTCAGAGAAAAACGCACAATAAAACTTTAGTTTTACCTAGAGTAAATAATTACTTCGGTCAAAGGCAAAGAAAGTACTTAGTACCAAAATTCTTAAATGACATACCTTTAGAAATTAAAAACTGTAAGTCGAAGCGATCTCTTAAAAATAAGTTAACCAAATACTTATTACGTAAATTTAATGTATGAGTATGAATCAAAGTCAAGAAAATGTCTGTATAAAGTAAGAAAATGTTGTACCTACTTGTTACCGTAATATTTAAGTTTATTTATGATTGTTTACTTATAGGTTATACCTACATTGTACCTACCATCTGTTACTAAAACCTTTTGTAAAAGGAGCATACTCGCTGCCTACAAACTTTCTTAAAGTTTGGCAGATGTTCTAAAAAATTGTAAGGTTTTTGAAATTCTAATAAATTTCTTTTTCATTTTCATTTTCATTTTTCATTTCACAGTCTCGCGCCATTCCGGTCGCTGTGCTGCCAAACTCTCCCAGCGAGAAGGCTCTATATTGCATCTTTTCATGTGACGCTCCAGAACATCTTTATATCTGAGGAGTTGTCCGCCATGTTTTAATCTATTTTATTTAATGCATGAATCTATTTAAGGTAACAACAATGATGGACGACGAAACTCCTAAGAAAGTGGAAGGTGTGACGGCGGAGCAGTTGTCGGGCGTGTTGCGAGTGGACTCGTACTTCGCGCCGCATGTGTTGCCTCGCATTAGATTCGTCGTACGCGTCGCTGACACTGAACTGCATTTGCACAATACCACGCCATCTTTTACCAGGTAATTTGATTATATACCTACTGTTTCAGACTACTATTAGTTCAATCTTCAAATTTCAGTTCTCCCTTAGGGTTGCAGAGGTCCGTTGCCAGTCGCTCCGCGGAAAAACTGAAATTCAGGAAAAACCGGTTGAATTAGTAGCCGACCTCAAATAAACTCGGGAATAATGCCTAGGAGGATGTTTCAGACTACTATTCTATTTATTGGCGCAGTGGTAGCATTTGTGACTGCTGTGCGTGAAGTCTCGGGTTCGATTTCCTGGTCGGACAAATTTATTGTGCAATCCGCAAATATTTGTTTCTAAGTTTAGGTATTTTTATGTTTATGTATTTATATCAGTTGCCTAGTACCCATAATACAAGCTCTACTTAGTTTGGGACTATATGACGTTGTGTGTAAGATGTCCGAAAATGTTATCCAAGTTACAATTTTAGTTTAAATGCAAGTTAATTAATACAAAATAAAAATTCTACTAATGTACAACCTCATCAAATAAAGCCAAATTATTTTTCTTGTATGTTTATTGTTTTATTTTGACGAATTTCTCGTGCCGGTTATTGTGCACAATGTTATAGGCAAAAATAGTAGTGTCTGTGTTATGAAAGTGATTCGAACATTTTAGTAGATACAGTTCTTCACTCGAGTGGTTATTATAAAGTGAGGACTCATGGGTAGTGACAGTCGTTAAGTAATCTTTGAACCTTCATCATCATCATCATCATCAGCCTATCGCAGTCCACTGCTGGACATAGGCCTCTCCCATTGCACACCACTGTGATCGATTTTGGGCTTCTCGCATCCAGCTCCTGCCAGCCATCTTACAAATGAACTTAACTTAACTTGAACCTTATGAATTTAAAATAACCTGACATCGGCACAAATTTTGAGGTGATTTAAATAGTCCGCAAGACATTTTATACTGTCTGAATATTGTGAGATTAAACCCCAGATAGGACTGCCTTTTTTGTTCCACAAATTGCTACTCTAAATCCTGGCGTTCTTCCTGTGCATATCACTGGACATTTTATCTTTAAAAAAAAAATTTGTAATTCTAGCCAAGCGACTGCAATGGAGGGGTACTACGTGTCCCGGCCGCTGATGAGAAGTCACCGTGTACTGAGTTTCTTTGGCTGCAACTCTAAATACCACATTCGTCTCGGAGCGCCGGCTGGGACTTTAATCGTGGTCAACACAGGCTTGTCGTAAGTTATTGTAGTTATTTGATGGTCTAGTGGTTAGCGTATGCGGCTACTGATTACTGATACTCTCAGGTTCGATTCTCGGGTCGGACCAATCGGAGTTTGGGTGTTTTCTATGTGTAAAAGTATGTTTATGTATTTATATCAGTTGTCTAATACCCATGCATAAGCTCTGCTTAGTTTGGGACTAGATGATGTTGTGTGTTCGATGGCCAAAAGTATTTATTTCTTCATGTGTTTTTTTGAATAAAAAATAGTTTCCAAGATATGCATAAATTAAATATCTGTAATAATAGATAAAAATCAAACTTTACGACGATTTATCCGTAGTGCTCGTAACTATAAGAGCCGCTGCTAAAATTCGTCAACCTGTTTTCTACAGCCCAAGTGTCGTGGGTTCAAATCCCACGTGGGACGACACTTTGTGTGATCCACAAATTGTTGGTCTGATTCTGGGTGTTCCTTGTGTCCATTTCATGTATGTCTTTAAAGTCCTCGGCGGCAGAGGATGTATATTTCTTATGCGGGAGTTGTCTTTTAAATAAATGTTCTTACCGTTAACAGTGCCGATGTGCTGGACTGTGCAACTGGCACTATGGAGGAGCTGGTGAGCGAGTTCCAGCTCCAAGCGGCCTTTACTGGTGGCATGGGTTACCACCCGCGTATTCGCATCGTAGCGTCTACCGTGGAAGTCGGCCTGTACGTGTCCAGGCTGCGCACGCTGCAAGCTCTCTACCTCAACTGGTCTGAAGTCGTCTCCGAAGTAATTACTTTGAATATAAACCACCAAACACAGTACTCATGCTCGTAACAGCAAATGGACGTCTCACGAGGAATGAAAAACAATATTTGACTGCCGAGTTCGATTCACGACGGATTAGACTATAGTATTTTAGCTGTTTCCAACTTTGGACAACTCATTAAGCTTTTTATTAAACCAACGTTTTATTAATTACTAGCTGATCCGACGAACTTAATACCGCCTTAGAATATTGATTCTTATTAAAGTATTATGTTAGGTTATTAACTGATAGTGACAAATCGACAGCAGCGTCAACTAACGGGCCCCGGCCGGTACCGCCACAATCGCTTTGTTCCTGCATTTTAAATCTGTAATATCTTCAAAAGTATTAATTTAAATTAGATACTGTTAATAGCCATATTAATCTATATTCTATCTATATAAGTGTCCGTGTGGTGACGGATTTAGAATACAGAGTGTTACCACCCCTATTCAACCCACGCGGGTGTCGTAAAAGGCGACTAAGGAATAAACTACGCAAGACAACATCAATGCAAAGAGAAGGAAAACTTGAAACCAACCCTATACCAACCCGTCTGGCCAGCGTGGTATAGTAGGCCATTACCTCCTTTCTAAGGAGAGTCCAACAGTGGACTGTTGAAGGCTGTTGATGATGATGATTTTTTGATAATATTTTCAATTGATATTACAAAAAAGCAATTGAATTTTATTTATTTGTATGGATTTTCAATCCTTTATTTTTAATTCTTGTCATATTTATGTTCCAGTATTTGAACGAGGATAAATCATCAATAGATTTGCTATCAATTGAAGATCGCTCTCCTCAAGAATTGGCTGCAGAGGCTACGTTAGCCCTGGAAGGTCGAGTGTCCCTCTGGATACATAACAGTTGTTCGTCTTCGCTGAGGATTGGACAAGAGGGTACTGATGAGGTGGTACCTCTGGGACCTGGTGTGAGACTTGCGTATAGGTGAGTTTATTTTTATAAAATATTAGTGTTGTATTTATGTATTAGTGACTTAAACATATATGTATATCTTTTATATAAAACTCGTGTCACAATGTTGGTTAGGTACCATACTTCTCCGGAACGGTTGGACATCTATTTTTCATACTCCTAGGACGCGAGCCGAGCCGCGGGCATCAACTAGTATATTATATTATATACATATATATAACTGGCTTTCGCCCGCGTCTCCACCCGCGTGTGTGTTGGTTATCGCGGTAAAAAGAAGCCTTTGTCCTTTCCCAAGTTCAGTTCTATCTTCATACCAAATTTCATCAAAATTGGTTCAGGCGTGAGAGCGTAACAGACAGACAGAGTTACTTTTGCATTTATAATATTAGTAGCGAAGTAGGGATAAACTGCCGCGTTGGTCTAGTGGATAGCGTATGCGACTGCTAATCAAGAGGTATTCGGGCTCAAATCCCGGGTCGGGCCAAACAGTGTTTTTGGGTTTTACTTTGGAGTTTCTAGGAGTTTGGAATTTTGGCCGTGATATACGCCCGTGCCTCGGAAACTAAGCCGTCGACCCCGGTTGTCATGAACATCTATGGCAATCGCTATTGGGAAGTCAGTGCCCTCAAATTTACTGACAACTAGTTCAACCATCGAATTTCAGTTCTCTCTTAGGGTTGCGGAGGTTCGATGCCAGACGATCCTTGAAAACACAAATATTCAGGTTCAGCTGGTTGAACTAGTAGCTGACCCCTAATAGTCTTGGGAATAAGGCTAGGAAGAAGAATAATTAAATTATTTTCTAGTATTACCCTCGTACTGTAATATATTTATCTGTTGCAGATGGCGTTGTCCGATGTCGCCGAAAAGGCTACGCTTAGCCCTGGCAGATCCGACTGCTCACTGGCATTGGTCTGGAAGTGAGTCTACTTTTACATCATCTTGTCCCACACAACGTTAACCGAGCGTACTTATATTAAAGATTTGCTGAATCCCGCAATGTTATCCTCGGTTACGGTACTGAATCATCATGTCATCAGCGGAGACTAGCCGGACGAGTGAGTACGAGAGTACAGATATTTTTAAATTAAAACATTACTTACAGGTTTGTCATTCACGCCTGGTACGACGCGAGTGCGATTAGAAGATCCGACTTCAGAAGAAAAGGAGATTTCGAGCCGCGGCGTCGGGATATATGTTCACGTGAAGGTTGAAGAGATAGGTGGCAATAAATACATGACTTTGTGTGGCAGACTATCCTTGGCCAATATGCTACGCCTTCGCCTCTTGTATAAGGTCAGTTTCAATGTGCCTAATCAGTATCATCATCTTCCTACCCTGTTCCCAAATTTATTTAGAGTCGGTGCAATGAATTTTCTTCTTCCATTCTTCTCCTATTACTCGTCAGTTTACTGTTTATTCCTTTTCTGGCCATATCCTCTTTCACGCAGTCCGTCCATTGTTTCTTTGGTCGCCCTCTACTCCTATATCCGTCAACTTTTATACTCAAAACTTTCTTCACTATATTTTGCTCCTCTCTATAATCTCTTGCTTCTCAACTTTTCATCTAATAGTGTTACTTTCAGGCTTCCTCTAATAAACTCATTCTTCACCTTGTCCATTCTGGTCACACCACACGTGCATCTCAACATTCGCATTTCATGACAATGGGACCGACGGCATTACGTGCTCTCCGAGGCACGGGCGTGAATCACCGCTAAACTTCCAAACTCCGGGTTGCTATTAGGAAAACCCAAAAACACTTTTTGGCCCGACCCGGGATTTGAACCCGAGACCTCTTGAATAGAAGTCGCATTCGCTAACCACTAGACCAACGAGGCAGTTGTATGTATATATATATATGTATTAAATAAAATGTTTGTAAAGGTACGCGCACGAGTTGACGAAGCTGGACAATGGCGGACGATGTGTTCGGACGAGTTGGACGCGGAATACGTCGGTAGGAGTGTACTATGTGCTACAGACGCAGAAATGGTGCTCAAGTAAGAATTGTACTCTTCTATCGTAACATGTATTTAAAAGAACTTTATTTTATTTATTTATTAAAAAAATCCTGCAAAATATATTGCACATGGCGGACTTAATGCCGACAAACCTTTGGGTGTTGCGAAGCTGTTTGTGGCAGGTGTATATGGGGACAAGTAAGACGAGAGACTAAATTAATTAATTTCCAAAATATAATATACATTCTTAAACACATATACATGTATCAATATCCGTAGTCATACACCTACATATACATATATACACGCATACATACACATATACACAGACACAATATACTACATGAATATAAAACGTGGATAATTAAGATAGAAAGTGTTATTCTGAAGACTCCCTTAACAAGTCTCTAGTGTTTTTACTTTAGACTTTGCATTGTTACGTTCTAGGGACTTGAGGCTTTTATCTATCATAACGAACTCACACATTTAAACACATTCTGTGTAATAATGCTTAAGCCCATTCGGACTTATTTACCAAATGGAATATAACTACTATGTAACCTGATGGAACAGCATTGCTCATAGTTATTTTTTTCTTTTTCAGAATAAAGTTCGTAAATCATGATACGGGATGGTCGGGTGATATACCTCTCAAAGAATGTCCAAAAGAAAATGTTCCTTGGCTGGTGAAGGGTAAGAGACTTCATGCCTGTTCTGTTAATAGCATATTTATATCTGGGGTCGTGTTAGAAACGAGGTAATCCGGCATAGAACTGAAGTTATCTACATAGACCACAGGATAAGCAAGCTGAAGTGGCAGTGGGCTGGCCATATTAGCCGCAGGACCGACAACCGTTGGAGTAAACGTGTTCTTGAGTGTGTAGTGTAGGACGTCCACAGGCCACGTGGAGTGACGATGTGCGTAATACGGCTGCCTCGGAGAGCACGTTAAGTCGTCGGTCCCGGTTGACATGAACATCCTTGGCGATAGTTATTGGGAAGTCAGTGCCCTCAAATATACTAACAAATAGTTCAATCTTCGAATTTCAGTTCTCCCTTAGGGTTGTGGAGGTCTGATGCTAGTCGCTCCGTGGAAAAACTGATATTCAGGTAAAACCGGTTGAACTAGTAGCCGACCCCAAATAGTCTTGAGAATAATAAAAGCTAGGAAGAAGAAAAAGAAGGAAAGGGCTTTTTACGAACTTAGTTTTTAATTTATGGGAAGTTTTTTTTTGTATTGTATTAATTAATTTATTATTTGTTGTGTAGTGCCGAGCGAGGGTGATATGCAGTATGTGTCCGTGTGGTGTCGCGTTGTTCGCGCGCGCTCTGACGGACGGATCATCGCCACAGTATGGCCCTTGTATGTTCTGCACTCGCATCTACCGCTGGATACTGATGTAAGTGTGCACATATATATATTAACTAATATTATAAACGCGATGGTTTAAATGTCCGTGTGGTGACGGATTAAGAATACAGAGTGTCACCAACCCTATTCATCCCGCGGGTGTCGTAAAAGGCGACTAAGGGCTAAACTACGCAAGAGAACATCAATGCAAAGAGAAGGAAAACTTGAAACCAACCCTATACCACCCTATAACCCTATACCGTGGTATAGTAGGCCAAAACCTCCTTTCTAAGGAGAGGCCTATATCCAGCAGTGGACTGTTGATGATTGATGATGATGATAAACGCGATGGTTTGTGAGCATGTATGTATGTTTGTTCCTTTTCCACGCAAAAAGTACTGAATGGAGTTTGATGAAACTTCACTATTTGAAGCTTACAAATCGGAATGACACATAGGCTACTATTTACCGCCATGACGGATCTACATGCGGGCGGAGCCGCGGACAAAAGCTAGTCTGTTCGTACCCCTTTTTACGTGAATTGCACGGATGCGGGTGTATGAAATGTATGGAGTATGTGGAGGAGGAGTGTAGGGAAACTTTTCTTTTTAATTATGCATAAAAATACATTAAATCAATAAATAAAACGTCACACAGACAACTGTCTATTTGACACACACACGCATAGATAATCTTTTGTCACATTAACGTTTTAACCTTATATTGGCGAGATCCGTGATTAAAGAAGTTATAGTCTTTGACAATACACTCTACACAATACACTTACACTGGCTTGGCGAGCACTAGTAGTTACTATTTCAATAATTTTAACTTGCACCATTCATAGACTTAAGGGTACAAAATTAAAAACATAGTTGCAGTTTATTCAAAGATAGTAGAAAGCATTATCTGCCTCGTTGGTCTAGTGGTTACCGTATGCGACTGCTAATCATGAGGTCTCGGAGAAAAAATGTCTAGGGGAAAAAATATCCTAATGCGGAAGTGGTCTTTTAAAAAGAAAAAAAATCCTAATGCGGAAATGGTCTTTTAAAAAGAAAAAAAATCCTAATGCGGAAATGGTCTTTTAAAAAGAAAAAAAATCCTAATGCGGAAATGGTCTTTTAAAAAGAAAACAATATCCTAATGCGGAAGTGGTCTTTTAAAAAGAAAAAAATCCTAATGCGGAAATGGTCTTTTAATAAGAAAAAAAACCCTAATGCGGAAATTGTCTTTTAAAAAGAAAAATATATCGTAATACGGAAGTGGTCTTTTAAAAAGAAAAAAAATCCTAATGCGGAAATGGTCTTTTAAAAAGAAAAAAATCCTAATGCGGAAATGGTCTTTAAAAAAGAAAAAAAATCCTAATGCGGAAATGGTCTTTTAAAAATAAAACAATATCCTAATGCGGAAGTGGTCTTTTAAAAAGAAAAAAATCCTAATGCGGAAATGGTCTTTTAAAAAGAAAAAAAATCCTAATGCGGAAATTGTCTTTTAAAAAGTAAAAATATCGTAATGCGGAAGTGGTCTTTTAAAAAGAAAAAAAATCCTAATGCGGAAATGGTCTTTTAAAAAGAAAAAAAATCCTAATGCGGAAATGGTCTTTTAAAAAGAAAAAGAATCCTAATGCGGAAGTGGTCTTTTAAAAAGAAAGAAAAATAACATCAAATCGGGCTAGCTAGTACGTTTGATAGAAACAATCCATCGCCTGTTTATGGTATATGCCATTTTTAATGCTATTAATCATGTGCGACTAACGTAAATATATTTTGTCCCTTTAAGTAAACCGATTGATAATTTTTCAGGTGTTAATAGTGACTGAGAAGACTCGGTCACAAGCTACGATGCAGACGGAAGACCAGCCTCCACCTTTGATACAGTCGACGCCGGGCCGCGGGAACTGTACACATCTCCTCACTCCTGGAACCACCGCCAATAGGCACAGCCTATCATTCCAGTACAGGTAAGAATTTACCGCTGTTTCAACTACAAAGTAAAGGATTCAAAATACAGTGTCACGACGCCTAATCAGGTTTTGGGTGTTAAAATGAATATATGTATTTTCAGATATAAATAGGTATTTCAGACACACAACGATCATCATCATCAACAGCCTTTAACAGTCCACTGCTGGATATAGGCCTCACCTTTGAAAGGAGGTTTTGGCCTACTATACCACGCTGGCCAGATGGGTTGGTATAGGGTTGGTTTCAAGTTCCCAGGAGTTGGCGGCCCTCCGTGCGGCCTGTGTTCGTGCCCGGAGGTGCCTCACTCGTAGTCGGCGACGCCACCGCGGAGTCGGTGAGGAGGTGGATCGGCTTCAAGAGGAATACCGTGAGATCCGGCAAACTCTGAAGCTGGCCATCTGCCGCGCCAAAGAGGAGAGCCGCAAGGAGATGCTGGAGAGTCTCGAGCGTGACCCCTGGGGTCGGCCCTATCGTGCGGTGCGCAAAAAGCTCTGCGCGGGGGGCCTGCCCCTCACGGAGACTCTCCAGCCCAGCTTCCTGCAGGAAGTGGTCGAGGGCCTATTCCCACAGCGGGCGGAGCACACGCCCCCGTTGATGGCCGTCATGGCCGGAGGCGACGACGAAGGCGAGGCTGATGTGCCGCCCGTCAGGGAATCAGAGGTAGGGGCGGCTGTTCTAAGGATTCGATCCAAGAACACCGCCCCCGGGCCAGACGGGGTACCTGCCCGAGTGCTGGCCCGAGCCCTCGATCATATGTCGGACCGCCTCAGGGGAGTGTTAGACGCTAGTCTGGCGTCCGGACGCTTCCCTGAGTGTTGGAAAAGCGGGAAGCTGGTTCTGCTCCAGAAGCCAGGTCGGTCTGCCGACTCGGTCGCGGCCTATAGGCCCATCGTGTTGCTGGACGAGGCGGGTAAGCTGTTCGAGAGGGTGCTCCACGCCCGCATCGTCCGGCACCTGCGCGAGGTGGGCCCCGATCTGTCGGACGCCCAATTTGGATTCCGGGAGGGGCGTTCGACGGTCGACGCAACTCTGCGTCTGAAGGCCGCGACTGAACAGGCGGTGGGCTCAGGCGACGTGCTGTTGGCGGTGTCGTTGGACATCGCCAACGCATTCAATAGTCTGCCATTCAGCTGCATCAGGGCCGCACTCCAGTACCACGGAGTGCCACAGTACCTGAGGCGGCTAGTGGCAGACTATCTGACGGAGCGTACTGTCATGTACGAGGACCGAGAAGGAGTCTTGAGACGTCGGGCCATGTCGTGCGGTGTTCCACAGGGGTCTGTCCTCGGACCACTCCTGTGGAACATGGGATACGATTGGGTCCTGCGAGGGCGTCTCCCCCCCGGCGTCGGTGTAATTTGCTACGCCGACGACACTCTTGTGACAGCCCGGGGGGCGACCTTCGAAGAGGCGGCACGCCTGGCCACCACAGGAGTCTCCCTGGTGGTCGGGCGCATTGAGGCGCTGGGTTTGCGGGTGGCCCTAGAAAAGACGGAAGCCCTACTTTTCCATGGGCCCCGTCGTGGTCCACCCGCCGGCGCCTCCATCGAGGTCAACTCAGTCCTCGTACCGGTCCGGGTACACTTTAAGTATCTGGGTCTGGTCCTAGACGGTAGGTGGCTCTTCGACGAGCACTTCCAACAGCTTGCTCCGAAGCTGATCGGCACTGCCTCCTTCCTTGGGCGTCTTTTGCCCAATCTGGGAGGAGCCAGTGTCGCCACGAGGCAGCTGTACACGGGGGTTGTCCGGTCTATGGCACTCTATGGTGCACCGGTGTGGGCGGCGGCTCTGACCGAGCAGAATAGGGCGCGCCTTAGGCGGCCGCAGAGAACTCTGGCGGTCAGAGCCATACGGGGTTACCGCACCGTATCGACGGAGGCGGCGTGCGCCCTGGCCGGAACACCCCCGTGGGATTTGGAGGCGGAAGTGCTCGCCGACGTTTATCGGCGAGTGGCTAACTACCGGGCGGAGAGTGGTGGATTTGGACCTCCGCCCGAGGACGTGCGCGAGTGGCGCGAAGCCGCTCATCGAGCCACGATGGATCGCTGGTCGGTCCGGCTGGAG
The DNA here is from genome assembly GCA_932526445.1 of Phragmatobia fuliginosa. NCBI lineage: Eukaryota > Metazoa > Arthropoda > Insecta > Lepidoptera > Erebidae > Phragmatobia > Phragmatobia fuliginosa. The sequence goes on from OW052057.1 coordinate 17,439,809, forward strand.
ACTCCACGTGCTGGCTTCGCCACCGTAGAGGCGCTTCAGCCGGTCATCGGCGAATGGGCAGTGCGGCAGCACGGGACCCTTACCTTCCGACTGACGCAGGTTCTTTCCGGGCATGGTTGCTTCGGAAAGTACCTGCACTCGGTCGCCAGGAGGGAATTGAGTCCCGCCTGCCACCACTGCGACTGCAGTGAGGATTCGGCTCATCACACGCTGGCGGTCTGCCCCGCATGGGAGACGCAGCGCCGGGTCCTCACTGCAGTCATCGGAGGGGATCTCTCACTGCCGGCCGTCGTTCGTTCCATGGTCGGCAGCGAGAGCGCATTCACCGCGGTCGCAACCTTCTGCGAGGACGTAATCACGCAGAAGGAGGCGGCGGAGAAGGCCCGTGAGGACGACATCCAATCGGACCAGATTCGCCGCCGGCGACTCGGGCGGCGGAGGCGCGAACATCTGCGCCTCATGCCGCCTTGAGTGTGGCCGCGGGTGGACGGGACGGGTTTTCCCTCCACCCGCACTATGTGGCCAGCCGCGAGGGGGCGGCGTCGGTGTGTGCCGGACGCCGCCTAAGAGATGGTCGTCGTACAGAGACGGTGCCCGCATCAGGAGCGGGCAGGCGCTGGAGAAGTTCAGAAGGAGATCCCACCCTGGACTTCTCCTACTCCTAAACGGAGAAGCGCGGAGAGGGCACACTGTGTGTTTTTTAGTCGGTTCAAGTCCGACACACCACCCCGCCGTAACCCCCGGTGGGGTGACGGTCCATGATGATTTTTCACACACTAAAAAAAAAAAAAAAAAGGGTTGGTTTCAAGTTATCCTTCTCTTTGCATTGATGTTGTCTTGCGTAGTTTATCCCTTAGTCGCCTTTTACGACACCCGCGGGATGAATAGGAGTGGTGACACTCTGTATTCTTAATCCGTCACGTTATATCACACACAACGATATCTAGTCCCAAACTAAGCAGGTTGCTTTTGCTGCATTTGCTGTTCATAAGTCTATAACTTCTCTTCATGAACTACACTGGCCAGCGTGGTCTTCTAAGACCCCGCTGGCAAGACGGGTTGATATAAATTTTCCTTTTCTTTTTAATGATATTGTTCCGTGGAATTTGCACTACTGGGTTTGGGTCTCCTCTCAGGAGAGGTTTAAGGTCTGGCCGAGGTCTGTTCTTTTTTTTTTTTTAATACAGGCACCCGCCTTCGCAGGGTGTTGAACCTGTTCCCAAGCACCTCCAATGTTTATATTTTGGAGTCGTTATCCAACTACACCCTTTCATATACTCTTTATCCGAGTACGGGTTGGGGTCTGGCAAGACACGTTGTGGCTACCTAATCTTGCCGTTGGATGTTATGAAGCTCCAACTAAGTTTCAAGACTGATATCTTATGATAACAATTGGGACCTACTGTTTAATGTGACCTTCGAATCACAGAAACGCTCATTACATATCATGCGACAAACGGTCACCCATCTAGGTCTGACCGCGCCGTCGTTGCTTACCTTCAGTGATTATTCCTAATCACCTAAGGCCACTCAACTATGAGTGCTTCTTACAACATTAGACTGCTCGGGTTCGATTCCCGGGTTGGACCAAATGTTTGTGTGATTCGCAAATTTATTTTTTTCGGAGTCTGGGTCTTTTCTATATATAAATTTATATAGTATTTACAAAAATAATGTTTTTGTATTTATATCAGTTGTCTAGTACCCTTAATACAAGATCTGCTTTGTTTGGGCTAGATGGCGTTGTGTGTAAGATGTCCGATATATTTATTTATTTATCACTGCCATCATCAACAACCTTTAACTGCTAACAACTGTGAAGACCGCGTCTCGGCAAACGTAGTGTAGGACGTCCACAGGCCAGGTGGAATGATATACGCAAGACGGCTGGATGCGAGAAGCCAAGGATCGAATTAAGTGGCGTGCAATTGGAGAGGCCTATGTATAGCAGTGAACTGCGATAGGCTGATGATGATGATGACAGAGACCTGTGTTTGACGACATTTTTCACATGCATATTACGTTTCAAAAGGAACATCCAGTGTCCAGTAACTCGTGAGGCGGTGCCATTACACTACGGCGTGACAGACGTATCTGTGTTTGACAAGCGGATACCTGTGATACACATCGATGAAGTTGTACAGGATATCACTGCGTGGTTTGTATATTTTTAAATCATATTTTTCTGTGATATAATGATAATATACTTCTCTATTTTAGGTTTTTTATTCATGATGAATAGGATCTTTGATTGTGATGAACTAAACATAAGGAAAATTAAATTAATCATGTAATATTTTTGTTTGGAAGTCTGCAAGTAGTGCCACTGGATTAAGAAATAATAGGTTATCTTGGTATGGACATATTATGCGGAGGGATGAGGAAAATGTGGCAAAAAATAATTTTGGGTATGGAAATTGAAGGTTACATAGCAAGAGGAAGACCAAAGAAAAGGTGGATGGATTGTGAGAAAGAAGATATGAATAGGAAGGGAGTTAACAGTGAAATGACGAGTAATAGAGTAGAATGGAAGGATTAAAAGTACTGCGCCGACCCCAAATTAAATTGGAATAAGGGCAGGCAGATTATGATGATGTAATATTTAAGTTACATAGTGACAACGTTATATAACTGCCTCGTTGGTCTAATGGATAGCGTATGCGACTGCTAATCTAGAGGTTTCGGGTTCAAATGCCGGGTCGGGCCAAAAAGTGTTTTTGGATTTTTCTTAGGAAATTCCTAATAGGTTCCGGTTGTCATGAACATCTATGGCAATCGTTATTGGGAATTCAGTGTCCTCAAATTTACTGACAACTAGTTCAATCTTCGAATTTCAGTTCGCCCTTACGTTTACGGAGGTCCGATGCCAGTCGCTTATGTAATGAAATCAAAGAATACAAACAACTAAAAATATGCACTACCTATTAAAATAATTTCACAAAATGGTGAAGATGTGATTGACCTTTCGTTCTTATGTCAATCATAAGAACGAAAGGTTTAATCAAAAACATATAACACCTTAAAGTTATTAAGAAAAATAATTTAATTCATCTGAATGTATTGTGTGCATGATATTAATTTTATTACTTAAATATCAAGCAAGATATTTAAAGCAAGAATAACAGAAAAATATTAAATTTATATCACACTAGCTGCGCCCCGCGGTGTTACCCGCGTATATCATTATGGTTGCTATGCAAGTGTGTTATGCATAGCAACCTGTTAAGTTTTGACAGGTGATAAACAGTGATACATTTTGACATCTACAATTTATGTATTTTTATAATCACCTAGCTTTCGCTCGTGTATCTCTATTATTGCAGTAAAAAGTAGCCTATGTGTTATTCTGATATATAGGTTATATTACTGTAAAGTTTCATACAAATCCGTTCAGTAGTTTTTGCGTGGAAGAGCAACAAACATACATACACACATACATGCTCACAAACTTTCGCGTTTATAGTATTAGTAGGATTATTATAATTTAATTCCAAATGCATCTGAATATTATGTTTCTATACAGTAATAATATAAATACTATCATATTATAGGTTAAAAAGGGCGGGTCGCACATTCATGCCAGCTTGGCCGTACTCTTTGGTATCCAAGCACTATACGGGGACATGGCATGCGGCGCTGATGCAGCCTCGGTGTGACGTCACTGTGAGTTCATTATTTCTATTAATATTTTTTTCTTTTTAAGCTATTGTCGCGGGCTTTGAGCACGGCGACCGAATCAAGAAATTCCGTAACGAAAAAACCTAACACCCTAAAAAATAATAGAGATTAAATGATAAATGATATTTATTTCTGTAAGTTAATTCTTTTCAGACATTTTTACAAGTCGGACTTATAGCTAGAAGGCGCCGGCATTTCCTACGACTCACTCTGGGAAGAAACGCCGAAACAAACCACAGAGGTGTCTTTTTTTCTTTTTTTTTTAAGTCCGTGTACAATATTAAAGAGAACTATGTGAGTGCAGTATAGGGTCTGGGTTGGCCTTTTGAAGAAAGAACCATAGTTTTGAGTCGACCTGTCCATACAGACGGCACATGGGCCCCAGCCATCGTGTAGCCTAACCGATGTAGTCAGGATCCACAACCCGTAACACGACACTGCCGCCAGCAGGACACTTGAGTAGGCCGTGGAAACACTCAAAACCACCAGAAAATTACTAAAATATAAACTAACATTACAAGCCTACACTATACTCACATTTACAAACTTACACAAAAAAAAAAAACAAAAAAAAAATAAAAAATACTATACAATTCAATTTCAACGAAAAACTAAACAAATTAGAATAAATGAAATACAAATTAAAACAAAAATTACATGTTCATCACTTGTGGGAGCGAGCAGCATCACTCCCAAGCAAATTTATCATTTAAAAAATCAGTAACTGTGTAGTAAGCTTTATCACACAGTTTCTGTTTAACCAAGGACTTAAATTTGTTAATACTTAATTCATGAAATTTGCTTGGAATCTTATTGTAGAATCTCACACCCTGACATCGAAAAGACTTGCTTACTTTTTGTAGTCTAGTCGTTGGCAACACGAGTTTATCTTTATTTCTAGTGTTTATATTATGAATGTCGCTAAACTTTGTGAATAAATGTATATTTTTCTTAACATACACTAGATTTTCATATACATATTGAGATGCGACTGTCATAATACCAATTTCTTTAAACTTATCCCTCAGTGACTGCCTATAACTGAGATTATAAATTGCGCGAATAGCTCTCTTTAGCAACACAAAGATACTTTGAATGTCAGCAGCATTTCCCCACAACAAAATACCGTATGACATTACACTATGAAAATAGCTAAAATACACCAGTCTTGCGGTGTCTACATCAGTTAAATTGCGAATTTTATAAACCGCGTATGCTGCAGAACTGAGTCTATTCGACAAGCCATCAATGTGTGGGCCCCACTGCAATTTAGAATCTAGAATTATACCCAAAAACTTAGTGGTGTCCACAAGATCCAACTCCTTTCCATTTAACAGAACATTAGTTTTTACCTGCTTAACATTAGGTGTAAAAAATCTAATATTTGATTTGGAATTTAAAACTTTTTCCATTATACCATTAAAAGATGAGTGAGGCATACAATAATTACTGAATGAATGTCCCAAGTGTGTATTTAACATTAAGGGACCCAGGCCCTTTCCAATTTCATCACTAAACATTGCTATGTTATAATTTTTGTATAATTTGTTTGTTTTTATAAGGGAATCCTTGTTGTCAGATACAAAAGTTGTGTTAGGTTGTGGTGTCAGCGAGGAAGGAGCTAGCGCTGTCCTGGGGCTGTCTAGAGAATACATTGACTCATTACAATTATAGGCATTAACCAACCTGCCAATAGCCAGCACCTGCTCCTTGCTCTGCTTTTGAGATATTTCATACTTATAACTAATGTTACAAAGTTTTTCTTCAAGACGGTCTATCTCATTTTGTAATTCTCTTGTATCTTTTATATATTGACTCGACATGTTGTCTAGTTCTGTGGAGTACATAGTCACCTGATCAATTAAATGAATTCTCTGCCTATTTAGTGACATACTATTAATAAAAAAATTATGTTTGTGAATCATTTTTTTTGTTTTGGTAATAATCTTTTTAATTTTAATGTACTTTTTCAATTTTCTCAAGCTGCATTTAACAATTCTGTTAGGTTTATAAGAACAAGTAGTTGTATCATCGTCAGCTGTGAGATCTATTACCATAGCTGGATGGAGACTATCAACTAAAGCCTGATCCAACCCCGGGGCAACCAACTCCTCGAACAAACTTTGGTTAGAAGTTACTAGGCTGTTGTGGTTATGAGTGTCGATTCTTGATATTTTTTCCTCTGCTTTTTGTAGTTGGTATTCCAGCTTCCTAATCCTTTTCAGTGCCTGCTCATACTCATCCCTACATGTGTCAAAGCTGTCCACAAGGAGTTGGAGCTTGTTCCGGGCATTAACAGAAGTTGTATAATCGCCATGCAACAGAGACATTTCTTTTTTAAGTTTCTCATTCTCGTTTAATATTTCAAGGAGTTCCCTTTCATTGTCATCCCTTTCCCCAATGAGTTGTTCACACCTCTCCTTAGTTACCTTCAGTTCGCTCAAAGTCAGTTGAAGCTTGGACTCCAATTGACGAGCCAAGGTATTACGTGCCTGAACCATGATGTACCTACTGCTTTATGAAAGGCAAACTATTAATAAATTATCACCAAGGAGAGTTGATATCACACAGTGGAGGGTAAGTTGTGTAGTGTCTGTATGAGCGTATTAAGAATTAACTATACTTTCACCTAAAGCGTATTGATGAAAATAATAAATAAATCAAATAGTGATACCTGTAAAGCGATGACAATAAATCCCAAGCACAATTTTCAACACTTTTTTATGTTAATCGTAACTTGCCGGTAACCTAACCGTCACTTACAAACGTATGTTTATTGACTAAAATAATAATTATAAACCATTCATAAAGAATTTAAGCATTTTTAAGCATTTTTGTAACATTAGTTATAAGTATGAAATATCTCAAAAGCAGAACAGCTGTTTACCGCGGGGTAGCCACAAGAAAAAAAAAAAATATATGATTGTAAACTGCAAATATGATTGTAAACTGCAGTGCGACAAGGATGTTGTGGCTTCGTGCTCTATAGGCAGATTAGCGCATGCACGCTGCCGCCACTGGCGGTTGTCCGTTGCCTTGACAACACAATCATTCTAGATTCTTCTTCTTTTGTTTATTTCGTATTTTTATTTCATAGATATGCTCATATTACTATAATGTTCTCTGTCTAGTTGTCATTGTCTTTCGGTTAATAGGATGATTATATTATTTGGCAATAATATTGTTAGAATGTATGTTGGTAAAAAGACAGTGTATATTGTTTTGTAAACGTGCGTGTAAAGCGTGTCTTTGGCTATCGTACAGTAAAACGCGGGAAGAACAATAGTTTATGGCTGTAAAGAGTGACAACTCTGCGACGTTCGGAAATGAACTCCACAAACATATATACATTATTAAATATTAGCAGAGCGTACAAACATTTAATTCGACTCGTTAATTGAACTTGATACCTCCAGTACATCAGTCGAGTATGCTACAACTGTGCCAAATAAATCTTTAACATTGCAGATACGGTATCAAGCGATCCGAGCTGGTGGAGGCTGTTCCCTCGAAGTGCAGTTGTGTCCGGTGGTCCTCCTCTGTAACGCTGCTCCTCTGGCGTTGACTTTACGAGCTCATGACGCCGCGCCGCTCTGCGTGCTCAAGTCCGGCACTGCTATATCACCGCCTTCTGCTATACTCACCGTTAGTATTACATTTCATTTGGGACGAATAACTGTTTTGATTATATTATAAACCTCGTGTCTAAAGAAACTGTTCGAAATGTTACATTATATAATTATTCAAGAGTTATTGCGTATGTTGTAAAAAGGCGGATTTAATGACATCGTTATTTAATCGACATTAATGACCTGACATTTTTTATGGAGAAGAAAAGCAACTCCAAACAATGTTCGTGTACAATTACAAAAACAATCATAAAGGTAATCGCACACTTATCAGAGGCGAACGCGTCGAACGAGCCGAACGAAACGAATTTTAGAATTCTTTACATGAAATCTCATGAAACCTCGCACACTTACCCGCGTCGAATCGTCCGCATCTGGAAGAACCCCAGAAATCCTAGACGAATTCGGATGACGTCATAAAATTCGGCGCGGATGATGCGGTCGCCTTGATCGATGCGGCCGCATTCTATCAGTTGCGTATGACAGAGCAACGCACGAGTACTATTTCTTGAAATGATTTCTTCGACGCGGTCGATGCTTTCGGCGCGGTCGCTTCTTCCGCTGCGGATAAGTGTGCGAGGCCTCCTTTACTTCGGTTCGTTCGGCGCGGATAAGTGTGCGATCACTATAAACAATAAACAAAAATTTCATAAATAAATCAATTTCATTTAATATCTATTTTTCGGAGTTTGGGTGTTTTCTATGTATAATATGTATAAATTTATATCAGTTATCTAGTTACCCATAATACAAGCTCTGCTTAGTTTGGGGACTAGATGGCGTTGTGTGTAAGATGTCCGAAATATTTATTATTATTTCTGATGTTTGAGACGAATTTTTGATGTTTTGTATCTTGTCCTTTGTTGGAGATTGTTGAACAGGTTATATTAATTTATGACTAGTTGTATAATATACAAGCCCATAATACAATCTCCGCTTAGTTTGGGACTAGATGACGTTGTGTGTAAATGACCGAAATATTAAATGTGGTGAGCTGCAGTTGATCGAAGTTTATTTTGTTTGCAGAAACCGTTCTTCATGTCGGTGGAGATTGGTCGCGAGACTTTCGTCAGTGAACAACTCCAAGTGAGTGCTAAAGAGCCGGGCCGGTACGGCAAGCTGCCCGCCGGACACGTGTCGCTCGACCACGCCGCTGAATTCTCTGTTTTGTGCAATCAGAAGGTAAATTGATCACACAAATTAATCCCTACTAATATTATAATTGCGAAAGTAACTCTGTCTGTTACGTTTTCACGGCTATATCGCTGAACCGATTTTGATGAATTTTGGTATAGAGATAGATGGAACCTTGAGTAAGGAAATGACCACTTTTTACCGCGATATCTGGTATACACGCGGGAAAAAGTTAGTATCTTATAATTATTACATGTATTAATTATTATACTTCTTGTCTAGTAAGCGTGTGTAACTGCTGATCAAAAGGTCTCGGGTTCGATTACCGGGTCCGTTTTTGTTGGGTGTTTTTTTTCAATAAATTAGTGTAACAGTATATGTATGTACAGTGCAATAACACTTTGTGTGATTCACGAATTGTTGTTCTGAGTCTGGGTGTTCTTTGTGTCCATTTCATGTATGTTTGAAAAGACCCCAGTTACACAGAAATTTAAAAAAAAATGACAACATTGTCAGTCTGTCAACCTTTACAGTACTAAGACGCATGGCAGGTGCATATGTACAAAATATGTAATATAATCTCCGAGAACCAAAATGCATATAATACCAATGGAAATTGTTAACTTACAGGTGGCTTTACTGACCATGTACTACGAAATCAAACATGACATCAATGTATTCGGCATCACCTCCTCCTATGTGCTCATCAACAGGCTAAACATCGACCTGCAGGTATGTGTCCTATCTATCAAATACGTACGTGTACGCACAAGGTTGATCCACAAGATCGCTCAACGTGCTATGGAGAGGGCTATGCTCGGAGTTTCTCTTAAGGATCGTGTCATCGACCTAATCTACAGGATTTGTAAGCTGAAGTGGCAGTGAGCTGGCCATATTAGCCGTAAAACCGATAACCGTTGGGATCAACGGGTTCTTGAGTGGAAACCGCGTCTCGGCAAACGTAGTCCACACGTCCACAGGCGGGGTGGAGTGTTGATTTGCGCAAAACGGCTGGCAGGCCGAGGATCGAACCAAGTGGCGTGCTATCGGAGAGGCCCATGTCCAGCAGTGGACTGCGATAGACTGATGATAATGAGGAGTCGTAGTACGCATACGTACGACGTATACGTACATATGCATTATGTACGTAATTTTTTACACGTGGCTAACTTATATGACTGACTGAGACATGTGCGAATAAACTTGACTTTTCATTGTGACAAATTAAGTTATATATATTAGATCTCGAAATTTAAATAAGAAAGTCATAACTTTAAGTACATTTAAATAGAACGGTGGTGTATTTGAAATTAAATTACAGATTTAAAAGTAAAAATCAATTACTTAATTATTCTCGGTAAATTGTAATATAAATGTAATAACAATCTAAACTCTACAACGATATACAATTGTTAATCTTTTCAGGTGTCAGCCATCGCAGTCCCCTCCAGTATCGAAGAAGTTCACAACCTACGTGCCAACACATTTAAATTGGTCAAACCCACCAAACCTGGAACGTAAGTAACATAATAATAAAATAAATAAAGATCGAGAGGGGCATCTTTCAAGGTGACAGTTTGAGTCCCTTGTGGTTTTGTCTGGCCTTGAACCCTCTTAGCACTCTCTTAGAGGGTTCAGGGTTAGGCTATAGGTTACAGAAAGATGATCGAGTTATATCTCACCTTCTTTACATGGATGATCTGAAACTTCTGGCCTCCACTAAATTACAATTGACAGCGTTACTAAAGGTCACTGAAAACTTTAGTAATTCCATCAAGATGGAATTTGGTGTAGACAAGTGTGCAGTCATGTATGTGAAGAAAGGTGTGATTGTAGAATCTGAAGGAATAGAACTTTCAGATTCAACAAAACTCAGATCTCTTTCTGCCACCGAAACCTACAAGTATCTAGGTTTTTCGCAGTCCTTAGGAATACCAGAAACTGATGTGAAACAAACGTTGCGGGAACGCTTCTTTGGCCGCCTGAAAAAAGTCTTTAAGAGTCTTTTGTCGGGGGGTAACAAGGTGCGAGCCTACAATGGTTGGGTCATGCCGGTTCTGATGTATTCCTTTGGTATACTTAGATGGACTCAGACCGAATTGGATGCCCTTGACAGGAGAGTCCGTACCTTATTGACTGCATTTCGAATGCACCACCCACGTTCGTCGGTTATGAGATTGTATATCCCGCGAAAGTTTGGGGGTCGTGGATTTTTAAATATCAAGACCCTACATAATCGCGAGATATACAATCTCAGAGAATATTTTCTTAATACTGATGTGGGAGTGCATCGCAATGTGGTTGCAGTGGATAACGGATTCACTCCACTCGCTCTGGCTAAAGAGAATTGGCGCAAACCTGTAGTACTTAGTACTGATGATCGCAAGGAGGTATGGAAGGGTAAAGAGCTTCATGGTCGGTTTTATCGGGCTTTGAACGGGCCCGATATTGACTTTAAAGCATCAACTTCCTGGCTACGGTATGGTGATCTCTTTGGAGAAACCGAAGGTTTTGTTTGTGCAATTATGGACGAAGTTATCATGACGAATAATTATCGAAAATATATCCTGAAGGATGGTACGGTTGACATATGTCGGGCATGTCACCGTCCCGGGGAATCTATCAGGCATATTATTTCTGGTTGTTCTCGTCTTGCTAACGGTGAATATTTGCACAGACACAACCAAGTAGCCAGGATCGTACATCAACAACTTGCCCTTAAATACAAACTTGTGAATTTGGAGGTGCCATACTACAGGTATGAGCCCGACCCAGTTCTCGAGAATGGTCGTGCTACATTATATTGGGATCGATCTGTTATCACAGACAGGACTATTGTTGCCAATAAGCCTGATATTGTGGTGATAGATCGATTAGAGCGCCGCGCAATGATTGTCGATATCGCTGTTCCTCATGACGAGAATCTCGTGAAGGTTGAAAAAGAAAAACAAATAAAATATTTGGATTTATCTCACGAGATTGTCGATCTGTGGAATGTCGATTCGGCGATCATTGTTCCGATAGTCGTTTCTGTTCATGGTTTGCTAGCAAAGAGCCTCGACCAACACCTTAAGAGGCTCACGTTAGATGGCTGGATCAAGGGTCTGATGCAGAAGGCAGTTCTTCTTAACACGGCACGTATAGTGAGGAGGTTCCTGTCTTTGGAGCCCTAACCACCGGTTTCTTGGTCCCTGTACCCGAAGTCGGTGGTCTACTATTTTTTATATTTTTAAATGTATTTTTTATATTTATATTTAAAAATGTAATTAGTATGTTTATTGACTTAAATAAAGAGAAAAATAAATAACAATAATAATAATGATAGTTGTTTCTGCTCATGGTTTGAGAGGCTCTCGTTGGACGGCTGGATCAAGGGTCTGATGCAGAAGGCAGTCCTCCTTAACACAGTATAGTGAGGAGGTTCCTGTCTTTGGAGCCTTAACCACCGGTTTCTTGGTCCCTGTACTCGAAGACGGTGGTCTACTATTTTTAACCGACTTCAAAAAAAAGGAGGGGGTTCTCAATTCGTCGGAATCTTTTTTTCTTTTTTTTTATGTATGTTCAGCGATAATTTCGTCGTTTACGCACCGATTTCAAAAATTATTTTTGCATTTAAATGAGCGTACCTTACAGGTGGTCCCATCGTCACCATATTGAGATCTGATGATGGGATCCCAAGGAAATCGAGGGAACTCCTCAAATATCATAGGCACAATTGTCGCGATTTGGGTACTCGGAATAGTGTTTCTATGAAGTCGGTTCCTTTTTGTTAAAATTATTTATATTTTTAAATGTATTTTTTATATTTATATTTAAAAATGTCATTAATATGTTGATTGAATTTAATAAAAAGGGCATAGAACACCATCATTTTGATTAGTGTTTGCGTGAAATTGATATGAAATATTTATATATTTCATCATCATCTGATCGAATCAGGAATGACGATATCAGTAGACGAACCAACATAACCGTTTTGACTGAATAAATGCTAAACTTAAATGACAGGGTGGGCGGAGCATATTGCTCAGAAACGATGACCCATAGAGCCATTAAAAATAATAAAAAACAGCAGCTACTAGCGACTACTAACAACAGGACCTTCAGAAGTCCTATGTCTTACCAGTGGACGTCTATTAGCTGAGGTTTCATCATCTTCATCATCAGCCTATCGCAGTCCACTGCTGGACATAGGCATCTCCAATTACACGCCACTTAGTTCGATCTTCGGCTACTCACATCTAGCTCCTAGGTTTATGTATTTAAAAATATATAGTTATGCTTCAGGAGTCTGCCAGTTAGACATTATGTTTTTTGTTGTACAGCGAATTATTCGCAATTATTTAAATGTTTTTTATACTTGCTATATTCCGACGTTTCAAACGGGTTATACCCCTCGTGGTCAATCCAGTCTACCCGTGACCGTATCATCCGACTGGGTGTATCATCATCATCTTATCATACATTTTTTTTCTCGTATAACACGTGCGTGAGTTGAGTTGAATAATAATATTAATAATTAAGTAACATTTGGTACATAAACATCTCTATGGTAAACTGGTTAAAATTAAAAAAAAATATTTTTATAATAGAATTGAATGAAATCTCCATGAAGTGTAAGTTTTACGAGCCCAAATTATGTAAATAGATATTTATAGCCTTTGAGTCAATAGTTAGTTACATACATTTGATATGTCCCGAGGTAGTCACTAATATAAACTGCACGGTTGGCCTAGTAGTTTCAGCGGTAGCACGCCAAGTGTTGTGGGTTTAAATCCTTCACGGAATAACACTTTGTGTGATCCACAAATTATTATTCCGAGTCTGGGTGTTCTTGGTGCACGTTTTTTTTATGTTTGTAAAGTCCCCCGCGACACAGGACTATTTTCTTAATACGGAAGATGTCATTTTTTAAAAGGAAAAAGGATTAAATAGTTGTTTCATTGTTATGTTGTCAGTATAAACGGTACGGCATTGTGTCGGTTCTATCTGCGCGGTCGATGGCGAGGTGGCAACCCCAACGAACTGCACAAGTTCGTGTGTCTGTCGCTGTCTACGGAGAACTACGACGGAAACGTGACCGTGCCCGTGCGGCTCGGCGTCCCGCCCACACGACGTGCCATCGGCCTTATCAACGAACACCGAATATCTGTGAGTACTAATTTATTAATCTTTTAACAACACAATCTCACAAACGCTTTAACACCATAAAGCATAAACTATACACTACTTACTTCACACACTTATACATACACAACTCCACACACACACCCATAGATATTTTCTAACATACACAGACTCACCATTACTTTAAAATACACAATCACGCAATTACATATCTTTTTTTTTACTGTTCCTTCTACTTCCTGTTCCTCCAAAGAAATCAGTTTTCTCCGTTTTGACAGAATGCACATGCCCATTGATGCTCGTCTCTTATTGATCGTAACTTAATGTGATATATTTATCGTGTAAATTACACACTCTTACCAACAAAATGGTTAAAACAAATAGGACACACACACGCACATAGTACACATGTATTCGTGTACGGGCAAATGACAGCATTTTAGACCCACAGTGCCGATTTCATTGCAATTAGAAATCAGTGCTCCTACAGTTGGCATAGGGTGTACTCACTAGCACAAATCATCATTAATTGATGTCATTAGTTTAATCAATCGTTTTGTGTGCGACAAATAGAGTTCACTACCGGTCATTGAACGCACCGTGTGTTCTCTATAGCAATATCATTAAGCAATGAATCATATATCATATCAAATCATAATTGTAATAAACCATTTAAGCTCTCATAACAGTGAAAGTTGTGTGGTAACATAAAATATAATTAGTTTTGTTTACTTAAGTTTCTTAGTTATAAGGAAGATACAAACACCCATTACACGGAATCCTAGTGTGAGGCCGAGTACATATAAAATTGTAAACTTTCATCAACAGCCTTTAACAGTCCACTGCTGGACATAGGCCTCTCCTTGAAAAGGAGATATTGGCCTACTATACCACGCTGGCCAGACGAGTTGGTATAGGGTTGGTTTCAAGTTTTCCTTCTCTTTGCATTGATGTTGTCTTGCGTAGTTTATCCCTTAGTCGCCTTTTACGACACCCGCGGGATGAATAGGGGTGGTGACACTCTGTATTCTTAATCCGTCACCACACGTTAAAATTGTAAACTTTAAATTAAAGTAAACAATAAATTACTAAGTATATACTTCCATAGATACCGGTGACAGTGAGTCAGATACAACACGACAGTCGATGCCTGATCGTGGTCGCGTACGACACGTGCCCGCAGTTCCTCGTGCACAATCTCACGCACGTGCCGATCTCAGTGGCGCAACCGTCGCCAAACTCACAGGACAAAGCGTCCACGTCTAAAGTTGTGGTGAGTATTTTATACTAGTACTGTAATAAAAGGTTGTGCATTATTATTTATATATTTATATATACATATAGAGTAGAATAGCCAAAAGATTCTTGCTTTATAACAGGTCTTGGTGGACTACTCTGTCTGATAGAAAGTATGAATAAGATCCAAGAGTAGTTATCAGTACATCTATTGCGAATGCAAACAGTGCAGCATTGTGGCCCATACTATGTTAGCCTTGTGAGATGCATCTGCATCATTAGGTCTCAGGTCCCCGAACCCGTCAACTAAAGGAACGAAAAAGACAAGATATCGCGATGGTATCGCTGAAATCGGAGTGTCTGTTTTACTCGCTATCTGACTGATTAGATTATCAAGAAATTTCATTTCGTACGAAAGTTTTGACAAAACGCACTATTTACTAATCGGATTTTCTATTCGAGTATCTACCAAAGTTATTAGAGTAAAAAAAAAAACTAAATTAATTGTATAAATATGTGCAGTTGTCGGAGGAATGTCCCGGAGTTCACTGGTGGTGCGTGGTACCGCCTTACATGGCGCTGCACTATTCGACGCTGTCGTACTGCTTGAGATACCCGCCGCCACCGCCCCCCACCCCACAGGTCATAGTACCCACCATCACTACCCTGTCCATCGGCAAACTTATAGGTAAATATGCTCATTATAATAATCAACTTTACATTACAAAACTTTCTTAACTTGCCTGTGTTTTGATCCTGAGGTTTTTTTATAGGAAAATTCTATAAAATAAACTGAAAGTACACTCACAATTTAATTTAGCCCTGTAAAATGACGTTATATACAAGCTAATTTTTTAACCGACTTCAAGAAAAAGGAGGAGGTTCTCAATTCGTCGGAATCTATAATCTATATGTATGTTCAGCGATAATTTCGTTGTTTATGAACCGATTTCAAACAATCTTCCTGCATTTATTCGGCATAGCTTACAGGTGGTCCCATTGTCACCATATCGGGATCTGATGATAGGATCCCAAGGAAATCGAGGGAACTCCTCAAACAGCATAGATACAATTGTCGCGATTTGGGTAATCGGAATAGTTTTTGTTTGAAGTCGGTTCCTTTTTATTAAAGTTATGTCCATATGGTGACGAATCAACTCGTAATGTCTCCACTACTATTCATCCCACGGATAAAGCAAACTAAAGGAGCAAACTATGTAGCATCGACACTGTAAAGAGAAAGGAAATCTAAATAGATACCTACCGTCCTGTCTGATCGGTGTGACATAATAGGCCGAAACCTCATTTATCGAGAGTAGCTTGTTATGTAATGTGTTATCAAAAACCTGTAAAGCCACCTATAAAGTGCGGGTTGGGGACAAAATAATGTGATCTTCATCATCAACAGCCTTAACAGTCCACTGCTGGACATAGGCCTCTCCTTTGAAAAGAGGTTTTGGTCTACTATACCACGCCGGCCAGACTGGTTGGTATAGGGTTGGTTTCAAGTTTTCCTTCTCTTGGCAGTGATGTTAGCTGCTTATTTTGTTTCTTTAGTCCACCACACAACACCCATGGAATGAATAGGGGTGGTGACACTTTGTATTCTTAATCCGTCACTGAAGTGATTTGATGTGTGATGGAAAATTAGTTAAATTAATATATCGAAATGTATGTACAGAGGACTCGTTGCGTTCATACCACGAGTGGAGCGCTCCAGTGGCCATCACGAGCGGTGAACACCTTCTGCAGTTCTACGGCGGGGTCACCATCAAACTGTGCGTCGAGATGCATCCCCACTCCACGCTACTGATGCTCAAGGAGACGGATGAGGTAACTGTAATACCTAGCTGATGTCCTTGCACTAGCAAAATATGTTTGTTCTATGAATTACTAGCTGATGCCCGCGGCCTCGCGTCCTAGGGGTATGAAATTTATATGTTGGCCGATTCTCAGACCCACCCGATATGCTCACAAAATTTTATACAAATCGGTCCAGCTGTTTCGGAGGAGTATGGGAACGAACATTGTGACACGAGAATTTTATATATAAGACTAGCTGATGCCCGCGGCTCCGCTCGCGTCCTAGGGGTATGCAAAATAGATAGTAGCCGATTCTCAGACTTACTGAATATGCATAAAAAAAAATCATGAGAATCGGTCAAGCCGTTTCGGAGGAGTATGGGATCGAACATTGTGTCTCAAGAATTTTATATATAAGATTTAAATTTTTGAACTCCTGTTTTGCTACTACTAAGGATGGTGATTTAGGCAGTAACTTCACTGTGTGGTGTGAGTTCAAACCCCATCAAGAACAATACTTAGTGACCTATAAATTGTTATGCTGAATCTGGGTATTTTTTGTGTCAAAAAAAACCATGTATGTCTTTAAAGTACTATAAATTCATTGAGGAAAAAACGCAATACACACGACTTTTTTGTCACGGTCACTTTTTTTATCTAATTCACCAAACAATACTTAATAGATACATAAATTCTGAACCTAAAACTATTTGAATATATAAATGACTCAAATCTATATAATGCTAGTTGATGCCCGTGGCTCCGCGTGCGTCTATATATATATATATATATATATAGGCTACTTTTTACTGTAATAATTGAGATGTAAAAATACATACATCGTAAATGTCAAAATGTATCACTGTTTATTTCCTGTCAAAACTTCACAGGTTGCTATGCATAACACACTTGCATAGCAACCATAATTATAGTTTCCCGTAAATACGCGGGTAACACCGCAGCGCGCATCTAGTACATATATATATGGACAGGAAATAAACAGTGATACATTTTGACATTTACGATGTATGTATTTTTACATCTCAATTATTACAGTAAAAAGTAGCCTATGTGTTATTCTGATATTTAAGCTATATTACTATTAAGTTTCATCCAAATCCGTTCAGTTGTTTTTGCATGAAAGAGCAACAAACATACATACATACTCACAAACTTTCACTTTTATATAAGTATTCTATAAGTTGGAATTAGTAGGATATATATATATATATATATAAAAGATAATATTAATTGCTTTATATTTAAGCGTGACTTATCTGCGAGTGACATCAGACGAAGACTCTTTGGCGCAGTCGGCTCGACACCTTCTCTTCGTGATTTACAACTGCCAGTAAGTACATTTTAGTTAATTTGTTAATTTGTTGTACAATATAACCTTCGTTTTTTTATATATTGAAGTCTGCCTCTGAGGCGCAGTGGTAGTGTATGCGACCGCTGTGCTTGAGGTCTCTGGTTCGATTCCCGGATCGGATTAAATGTTTGTGTGATTCACAAATATTTGTTTCGGAATTCGAGTGTTTTCTATTTATAATATATTTACAAAAAAATAACGATAACTTTAATTCAAATAGATTATTGAAAATAATTAAATTATGCGAGTTATTCTTAGTATACGAAGTTTTGTAACATTACTCGTATTATTTGTTACAGCGTACCTCCGAGGACAAAAGGAAATCGTTAGAACGAGTGAATGCTGTTTCTCGATGTAAGTAGTTAATTATTGTATCGGAAATTTGAGTTCGAATTTTTAATAGTAAAATATAGATACCACTCCGGTACTATTGTGCTCCAGCATGGCTCTCCCACCATTACCATGACTATCATGTGTTTACTGAAATTTTGATTTCACACCGACTGAACCAAAGTTTCACTGTTTTGGAT
Source organism: Phragmatobia fuliginosa (assembly GCA_932526445.1). Taxonomy (NCBI): domain Eukaryota; kingdom Metazoa; phylum Arthropoda; class Insecta; order Lepidoptera; family Erebidae; genus Phragmatobia; species Phragmatobia fuliginosa. The sequence continues at coordinate 17,458,318 of OW052057.1, forward strand.
ACAGACACATGTAAGCGTTAGAGCATTTCAACGCGAAAATGTCAATACTTCTCGTAGTCATTTTATTGTAGCTCTCGATCACGAAATACAGCTAGGCCATTGAATAGCTTAGAGCTAGAATTTTTACTAATTTTAAATAAGACACTCACCGAACACGTGATGCTCACACGAGATGATCCACGATAACTATGCTCGCCCCACGACCACGTTCCATTTGAAGGGAACTTACGAACGAATGAACGAACAATAATCATTTTAGGACAGGATAAAATCATTGTCACCTGTGATCCTTGTCTATGACTTATGACATGAAAGTAATCGACTAAAATAAATCATTCAATCAAATTGTCAATGATTCCCCACGGTCACCGATCGCACGCGCCAATTCGCGGTATTGCGTCAGTGTCTTAACTTCAGACACTTAACAGTGTTGCCAGCGAAAATAATCGATATGCCGACACATACTAATGGTTTTGTGAGTTGTAACTATGCATGGTGAGTGACTGTTGCATGATATATGAGAATTATGAGATCCCTCAGACATGTTTCAGTTGACATTTTTGAAGTGTGGTTTGATTAGCAGTTAGGGACCTTGGGTCAGATCCCATATACATTTGGCTGTAATCATCACTTAAATGTGAATATTTTATTATTTATGTTACACAAGTAATATGTCAAGACTTGTATGAAAGACTTGTTTTTTTTGCAATTTTTGACATTTCAAGTACTCAAACCTCAGTTGGTCCAGTAGAGACTTTTGATCCTTATAAGAAAGAGGGGCGATTGGCATCAAAAAAAGTTTTTGTTTAAAATGTCAATTTTCTTGCTGACTGTACATTTTTTCCAAAATCTGTAAATGCAGTTCAGAATATTTTAAAAAATTATGGATAATCTCCTAAAAGCGTTCTCCTGTAACTATAACGGTTAAGGTGCCTGCCCTTACTGCCTCGTCTCAAAAATTCACCATGTATACTCAACCTTATTGGTTTTTTTTTGTTTTCTACTGCAAGTTTACCATTTTTTTAAATATTCTAGTATTTGACGCGCCAAAGGAGTACGATATTCCAGACTATAGTAAAGATAATATGAATGGAGCTGATCAAAAATATAAACCGCAAACACCTTCGTCGATCTTTGAATCGGGCTCTTCCATCCAATCTCCCAAGACATCTTCGAAAGCATCTACCTCGGCAACTCTAGCGGGAAGTCCGAATGCATCGTTGAAAGAACTAAAACAGTCACCAGATACAGAATATGGATCAGTAGTAATATCACAAACTGGATCCCTGGAAAAAGTCAGAAAGATATCGGTGCCTTCACCGCCCGAGAGGCAAGAAAAGAATTACTCACTGCACAGCGATGAAGCTAAAACAGAAGACACGTTATCAAGCAAACCATCATTGCAGCCGATAAAAACGGCTTCGGAACACGGTACTCAAGAGAGTTCCTCGACGAGAGTGAAAGAGAGAGATTCATCGATATCAACAAACCCGGATATAGAAGATACAAGACCTGAGTCAACCAACGTTGTGGCGTTTGCTGAACCCGGCACTAGCTCCAACAAAGGTATTCTAAAACTTGAGTTATTTCCTCAGCCTGTAGAATGTTGTTTGAAATTGAATTTGAAACATTGTGCAATACAAAGACGCGTACCGCAGGGGAGTACAGACTGTTAATTTGGGGGGGGGGGGGGATCTTCATACGTACTGATTTTTGACTTATATACAAAAACTATTGACGGTACAATTTGACTGCCTTGTTGGTCTAGTGGCTAGCGAATGCGGCTGCTGATAAAAAGGTATCGGGTTCGATTCCCGGGTCGAACCAAATATTTGTGTGATCTGCAAATACTTGTTTCGAAGTTGGATGTTTTCTAAGTATAATATGTACGTTTTTACAAAAAAATAAAATTTATGTATTTATATCTGTTATTTAGTACCCATAATACAAGCACTGCTTAGTTTGGAACTAGATCGTTGTGTGTAAGATATCCGAAATATTTATTAATATTATTATTAATTTAAACAAAATTTCACGCACAAAAATATACTCATTGCATTAGGCAATTCATTATGGTTCATAATTTTGCAGAGGGCAACACCTCCGTATGGCTTCTATCATGTCCCTCTATGACATGAATACAATAAAACAATTATAACTAAAAAACCTCACTAAGCTATTTTAATAATTAGCTATACTTACAGAATCGTATTTCAAAAGCAAACGTCACCGGAGGAGTCCTAAGATGACACTTCGCAGTGATATAAACCTGAGTCGGTCTGAACTGGCATTTCATAGCAAAAAACCAGGTAAGTGTGTGTTTCCTTCCTTCTATGGTCCAATTAGTCGGATATTTTTATATTTTACTTGTTTACACTCACATTATTGTTTTACAGAAACTGAGATGAACCATTCTACTATGGCTGAAAGTGAAAGTCTGCGTTGCGTGGTGGCTGGATTGGTAATAAAGATGGCGGCCAACGCGGGCCAACCAGCCTTGATTGCGCTTCACATGGACCGCAGCGCGGTGCTGATCATCAACGACGAGGAGGTACATCTGCTATAATCCATTCGCTTTAAGAAAATAGTGACGCACCGACCAATCAGGTTTCAAGTTTTCCTACGAAATATACGCTATGATAAAGATCACTTTCTCGTAAGATTAATGATACTAGTCTATACTTTAAACAGTTACTACACTGTTCCATGGGTGTCGTAAGAGGCGACTAAAGGAACAAAATAAGCAGCTAACATCACTGCCAAGAGAAGGAAAACTTGAAACAAACCCTTTACCAACCCGTCTGGCCAGCGTGGTACAGTAGGCCAAAAACTCAACTCCTTTTAAAGGAGAGGCCTAGCAGTAGAGGTCCAGCAGTGGACTGTTAAAGGCTGAGGCTGATGATGATAGTAATATGTCTCATTAGAAAGATTTATATAAAATTTTACAATTTGTACAGTATTAATTCAGTTATAATGTAATAATCCGACCGATTTCGGCCATGGCGACCACTTCGACCCCTTATAGGGCTTGGCGCTGATGCGCCCGGAGATGGCACAAATAGACGATTTTCACAGAAAACTCCCAGAAAAGCAGTAAGCTCACTTGCACAAAGTAGTCAAGTGATCTTACCGCTCTCATAATTATAGTGAACGGCAGCCAGTGGACGGGCTTTAAGCTCATCGCGCTTGGCGTCGAGGTCAGCTAAACGCTGTTCCTCAAATTCACGGATTCGCTTCTTCACAATCTCGCGCCATTCCGGTCGCTGAGCTGCCAAATTCTCAACTATTAACACTGATGCTAATATTTGTCCGTATTTTTGTACAGAAAATAAGATTAATAGTAGCAGTGACGGACGTACAGATAGACAACTTACAATACGAGAACGGTCAATACGATTTTCCGGTGGTAGCAACCACGCGAGCCTGCCCCCTGGTGTCTGACCCGTGGCCCGCGCTCTGGAACATGTTTGCTGATAAAGCAGCCTTCTCAACTAGATGCAAGCAAGCCAGTGTTATGGTCAAAGTTCACGTGGAAAAGTGGTGTGTGGTGTCTCATTCTCACAAAGGTAAGTTATATTTTCATTCACATAATTTCTCTTTTTAGGATTACGTAGTTCATGACTCGGAACCCTTAAGATCCGCCATGTAAGTGCCAGTATGTGCTGTGGACAAAGTGCTACAATAAAATTATACCTCCCCTACATGTGAATGGGGATGTCTTTTTTTCTCTCTTCTACCCCATCGTGTGGTGTACCATTAGATAGGTCTTTAAAAATCATTGCGAGGTTGCTAAAACCATTTTTCGATTTAGGTATCCGTTTATGAGTTATTCAACCTGAAAGCCCATTTTTTCTAAAATCACCATCAATAATATGAATATGAAGAGTACGACAAGTCTCTGATACAGAATTTGAACTTAGAACAGTGTATATAAGAATAGAACAATATATATAAGAGATCGTCATTAAATAGACGCTTGTCTATTCAGCCCCCTAGCCAATTGCAATTTCAATTCTATTATCTTTACTATTTCTCTATTCTCTTGCTTCATTGACAAAGTTTCTCTCTCTCTCTCTCTCTCTCCCTCTCTCGTTTCCAATTTTCGTATTTATTATTGTAATCATCATCATCACCAGCCTATCGCAGTCCACTGCTGGACATAGGCCTCTCTAATTGCACACCACTCTGATCGATTTAGACCTTCTCGCATCCAGTAATGATTATAACAACAATATTTTGTTCACAGAAATAACAGAGCTAGAAATATTAATAGGCAGCCTCGCTCTGTATCTGGAAGACGCGTACGTTTCTTCAATTCTGGAGCTGTCGCGACTGGCGATACCCACGGTCACTGACAACCAGATCGCTGAGGAACGTTCGATACAGAGACCACTGCGTTTGAAACTACTCTACATTCATCCCTTAAACCTTACACTCACTCTACACACCGCTGTAAGTACCTTCAATATTCAATTTTTCGTATAAAATTATTGAAATCCTCTAGGGTTTTCTTACTATCATATATCGCATACATGTTATATCTGCGATTGTTGTGTTACCACAAATAAGCCGTGAAACAAAACTAGTCTTAGGGCTCATACACACGAACGGCATGTTGTCAACGGCACAGATAACGGCTACCGTCGACCTTTATAGCATACATTGCAATTGTCGATTGCATATAGTTAAAGTGTTCGCAGGCATCGGAAATATGTAAAATGATTTCTAGTGACGAATAATAATAACAATAAATTAATTTATTGTACACCGAAACGACGAAATTGATGTTGAATTGCTAATTGTGGTCAGCAAGAAAAATGCTTGTATTTGGAATTATAAATTGAAATAATACAGTAATAAAACAATAAAAAACAGAGCATGGATAGCGGCATGTGAAGAATTTATCAGCGAATTTAATAATCCATAAAGAACGTGTTTTTATTTTTCGTTTTCGTCGGCTTCGACGAAGTAAAAGCAATAACAGTGTTTCTTCTTTGAAATCCATTCTGTAAACTACAATACTATGTGAACTGACAACGGCTGCCGCTAATCTTCAGAGTAGGATTGGTGACGGCTGTCGTCGACCCGTGTCGACGGCTGCCGTTGACAACATACCGTTCGTGTGTATGAGCCCTAAGTTACCCTTTATTGAAAAAGTTTCGTTAAAATCGGTTAATTGTTCTTGAAATTCGCCTGATAGAATCTATTTTTTTTAATGTAGATTGCATACCTATGAAAATTTCTATGCATTTAACGAAAAGCTATTCATTTGACGTAATGTCAAATGAATAGCTTTACAAACAGTTAATTTGTATTTATTTCAATAGATAATGCACATGTAAATAAGATAATCAGTAATAAACACAGCTGTTAAATACATATTTTGATTAAAGGTGCGGATGTACATAGCATTGGACCAGAGCCCGCTGAGATTGAGCGCGTTCAAACTGCATGACATGATGACGTCAGCGGAGCGACTCACGCACGCACTCACCGTACATTACCTATCTGCTGCCATATTAGGAGCAGGTACGACAAACGATTATCCAGTCATACCTTGTAACAAAAGTCTTGGTTGTTATGAACATCTATGGTTATCGTTATTGGAAAGTCAGTGCCCTCAAATATACTGAAAACTAGTTCAACCTTTAAATTTAATTTTCCCTTAGGGGTTGCAGAAGTCCGATGCTAGTCTGAAAACTGATATTTAGGTAAAACTGGTTAAACTAGTAAACCCAAATATTAATGGGAATTAAAAGGCTAGAAAGAAGAAAAGTATGTAACAATAGTGTTAATTAAATACATTTCGTTCGATGAATAAGTACCCGTAAGACAATAATATTTTTTATTATATATTATACAATTTTCCTTATATTTCTTCCACTCCTTTAATTTCTGTAAAACAACATTTTCTTAAACTGCAAAATAGGTTTTAGTTGATAACCTCTTCATTTTATGTAGGTATTTTTCCCATATTGACGAATAGAAAGAAATCACATTGCGCCAAACCGAGCGAGTAAAATGGGTGCGAAATTAATTAATAAAAAAAACTAAGGCATCGAACATAATAATGATTGACTGTAGTACTGTCCTGTAATAGTTCTTCCTTTATGTAAATAGTTCTCTTCTTAATAATCAGGATTATTCCTTTAATTTCTACAGTAGATGTACTGTCTTTGCTTTCTTTGGAGCGGATTGTATTTTTTTCTGTGATGTATCTGATCGTGACAACTCGTTGTAAAAAGTTCTACGGACTTTATTTAAAACCAACACTCTGATTTTGTTATTCGTAACCACTTGTGTTCCAGTGTTAGCAATAACGGCATCCATTTTTTCATTTGATCAAGTTTCATACGAGACGCCTATTTCAGCTACTTTAAGCACTTTTGTTCGGTGATCAGCGAGAATCATAATACCATGAACCTTTTAAGTAACTTCTGACGGTCGTCCTAACCGCTCTTTCTTGAAAACAATTATCTAAATTCGTTGAACCATTATCTATCAGTTGTCATAGACGGGAACGGTTTCTATAAACATCAACAAACTACATTTTTACCTTTTTTCTTTTTCCGTACGAATGTAGTAGTAGTAGTAACGACAAGTTAGTAAAATTACTTGAAATTAATTACCATTATTTATTAGACCAACACAATTATATTGTCGTCAAAAATTGGTACTTATTGATCGACCAATTTTTTTCAATAGAAAGCCTACTTCACATTTGATCGATACTGTATCGTATTTCTATTCGATTGTAGCTGCTTAATGATAGATTCCAAGTTTGAAAAATATTTCATGTTATGATTGACTGCCTTGTTGGTCTAGTGATTAGCGTATGCGGCTATTGATCAAGAGGTCTCGGGTTCGATTCCTGGGTCGGTCCAAATGTTTGTGTGATCCACTATTTTTTTTATTTTTGTCCACTATTTCCAATATTTTTTTGGAGTCTGGGTTTTTTTCTATGTATAATATTTTTGTATTTACAAAAAAAAAGTAGTTTATGTATTTATATCAGTTGTCTAGTACCCATAATACAAGCTCTGCTTAGTTTTGGACTAGATGACGTTGTGTGTAAGATGTCCGGAAATATTAATTAATTTATTTATGTTCTGTAAATACCAGGTTGGGTGGTGGGCGGTCTGGAACTGTTGGGTGCTCCGGGTGCTATAGCCGCTCGACTGGGCGAGGCGACGGGTGGAGTCAAAGGAGTCGCATCAGCAACCGCCGCGGCGTTACTCCGTTCGCTGAGCGCCTGTGCTGGCTCTCTGGCCAGGAACCTCGACCTGCTGGCCGGGGATGAGGAACATGCTAGAAGAGCCGCGGCGGCTAGGCGAAGACTCCCAACCAACTTCTTAACCGGCATTGTGGCTGGAGTTACCAACTTCGCTATTAATATACTAGGTAAGTCACTAGAAACTAACTTTTGCTGATGGTTTCGCTCAATAGTATGTGAAAGAACTACTATTGGCTGACGATAATAAAGATGAAAGTGTCGTAGATTTAAACCCTGGATGAGACAACACTTTGTTTGATGTTATTGCTCCGAATCTAAATATCTATGGAACTCGGAATTTGCAATAGTACAGGGTGACGCTGATCGTATACCATAAACAAGCTGAGAACCTGATGATCTGCAATAAGGTTATATCTGTAATAGACACCCTGCAGAACCTTGACTTCTGAACAATTTTTTTAAGTTTACTCCTTGAAAATCAATATTTAGCCCGCGGTATGATAATTTTGTACAAGCTTCGTTTAAAAGTGAACATTGGGTTATGTTACGCTGAAGCGCTCTGTCATTTAATATGTCGCCTAACAAAGCATTAAAACAAATCTGGAAAGCTATTCATCAAGAATAGTTTTTTCGCGATCAAAATTAACGTAGTTTATCATTTAAAAGTGCCCTTATCACCTTCACAGTCCCACACAATATTAAAAAACTATTATATAAGTCCAAACACTTAGTGACTTAGTATTATTTGTTTTGTATTGATTGCTTTGATGGTTTTCACACAACAAATACCTTGGTCACAAGTCCTAACACTTAAAAGGCCTAACTGGTACGTCCGCGAAAAAAAAATCGGAACAAGTTGCTCAATAGGTGTGAACGTAAACCCACTGTGGGCTCATAGGACTGTGAACGTGTTAATAGCCGGTGTGGTCGTGATGTATACTCCAATTGTGTGTCGTCGTAGCTGCCATCACACTTTGTTTATTAAGTAAAAGAGTATATCTTTGTAAAGATATAAATTTGTGTTTAATATTTGTATAGGTGCTGTGGGCGGGCTAGCTCACCATCCTTTAGTGGGTGTAGCGGTAGGCGAGACGGACAGCAGTACGGTGGCTTTGCGGCGTGGCTTACTCGGCGCGCTGACCAAGCCGCTCAGTGCCACCGCAGACCTGGTGGCTTACGCAGGACATGGCTTGTTAAGGCAGACGGGCTGGGACCCTGTACTGCAGGTATGTTGAGGAAGCCTTCGAAAGCTCTCTTGAACACAGACACTCCCTTACCCTACGTTGGGATCGTCCATTGTCAAGAGATTGCCGAATACGTAAGGGCCTGTCCGCACGGCGATATTTTACCGCGAGGTTTTTATTCCGCGAACGGAATACCTAATACGTATTGCGAATAAAATTTCGTACTATTTTTGTCAGTTTAATTTAGTTCTAGGCTGAGACGTACGTATACGGACAACCGAACAAAACATTTTATTTATCTAATACTATGGCGGCGTAATAGACGTATCAAAACATTACTTACCGACGTTGCACGACTGAGTGAAACGCGCGAATTGTATTTCGCATTGCGAACATAGCCATACTTACTTCAATTTGCATTAAGACAAGGCCTCTTAGTAAGGCAATTGAATGGAGTTGCACGAAGGGGTTTGTTAGCTTAAATCTCATTCAAAAACTCTAATAGAATTTGTGTTGTGTAGCCTCGAAGTAGACGGAGGAATGAAGAGTTCCGTGAGACTGCGGGCTGGCGCCGTGACTGCGTACGTTGGACCTTCCGACTCGCCGACTTGAACGCGCTTGCGGGCTTCGAAGTGATGCTCGACAATTCGCCCTTACAACTGTTGATAACTCACAAGGTACATATTTCACTAATACTACTGCATTATCATGATAGTAGCTTTCTATTGATTTTATGAACATTGACACTGTCAACGGAGACGGGCGCATCGATAATTTTTAATATAGTTTAAATATGTAGTTGATGTTATGTTTTTCAGTATTTGGTGGTAGCAGATCCTGTAACAGAACGTATAGTTGAAATGATTGATCTCAAGTCTTGTACTCTGGCGCCGTATCATGGTCAAATTGTAGAGGTGGGTATTTTTGCATTCTATATTACCTATTTGGGAAAAAAAAATATTAGGTAAAAACGTACTTACTGCAAAACTGGTTCAGCCGTATGATTGAACTAAATTAAATAGGCATTTATTCCTTTACATAGACAATAGTACAAGTAGTTGAGTGACGCCGATTCCAGCACGAATGGTCCGTCTCGACCGGGGCAGTACTACCCTCACACAGAAAATCATCCCACATAATGAAATCAAATCAAACCATTTTATCAAATAAACCATACAACGGCACTTTTGAAACGTCAAGTAGTCAGTCAGTAGTCAGTCGTGAAGCTAATCGTCTGTCCCGATTCGTAGATCCTATGGAGAAGAACAGACAAGAAACTCCATGGACACTCTTTTCCAACATTTTTTTTTACAATTTTTAGTTACATTGTTTAAGGCATTTTATAAAAATGTGAGGACAATGTAACGATGCTGATATTTACACAGGTAGTGTCCAAAAATAATTAAACAATAAATAGAAGTTGTGAGATGACCAGCCCCGACTGGCGGCGCCCGTGTAATGTCAGTGTAGAGTGTTCGGGTGTCGTGTTCTCCTTCACAAAGGGAGAATCCTCCGACCAGGCGAGGTGATCATGTCTGGTGGGCCACTGCCCACTTGATGTTGGGATGTTGTATATATGGTAATCGGCGCGAGAATGTCACTTTCGCGATTCAGGATTATTAGTTACTCCGTATAGATGTTTTCTTCGTAGTTCAATGTTTCTTCGGTAGATGACGCTGTTGTATGTTTACGTCACGCTGTATGTGGAAGTCGCCACAACAGTATTGTTGCTGTTGTGTTTCGTTGGTGAGTGTGAAGAATCATGTAACATTGTCTGTACTCACGATGAGGATGGTGACCCCTACTCCTGGATTCTACTCATGCTTTCCATCAGGCAGGGTAGAGTCACTTTGGTAGGCTTAAAGCACAAAGTACAGATCTATGTGATCAATCATTGTATTACAGTAAAGGTTTGAATGGTTATATGAAACTTTTTCAGTTGAGTGTGGCGCATTCGAGGAAGTCAGCTTCCAAGGTCGCTGAAGGCAGGGGTCCTGATGAAGACGACGAATATCAGGTATTGGAATACTTATTTTATTTTGTTCGGAATATCAACAGCACAAATAACAGATAAAAGAAAAGTGCTTAGGAAAAGTAACAAAACATAATAGACATTACAAAAAGAAAGATGATAATACAAAAACATATATTTTATTTAAGCAAAATTTAAGCGATTGGGCCTGAAAAACTCAAACTCGCTGTACAATTTATATGCTACTAGCTTTTGCTCCGCCCGCGTGTAGGTCCGTCATGGCGGTAAATAGTAGCCCATGTGTTATTCCAATATGTAAGCTATACTATTGTGAAGTTTCATGAAAATCCATTCAGTAGTTTTTGCGTGAAAGAACAACAAATATACATATTTCAAAGAATTCACAAGATTGAATTTATATAAAAATTACTAAGTACTAGTCTCTGTTGTAGCTAGCCCGTTTGGGCTAATATATAGTTTTTATGAGCATCAAATATTGAAACATGGTTGTCTGGAAGAAATCGCCATGAGCGTTATGCCGCCTATTGTTGTGCATACATACTTTGTAACTCATTTGTTTATTTTTTGTACTATTTTGTGTATACACATAAAGAGAAATAAAGTAAAAAAAACTTGAAAATAATGAAAAGAAAAAAAAAACACTTATCTTACTGATTAAATAATGTCATACCACAGATTAGTGCTGCAGCAATGGCTAGAGTAGCGCGCTACACGGGAGCTGAAGGCGCGCCTGCTCAGTCCGAAGCCCGCATCCTCTCCCTCCTGACACAACCAGGCAGGGACCACTCCCTCTACGCGATACTAGCAACAGTACTGCACCAGGACCCTGAAACACACCTGACCATACTATGACACAGGCAGTAACACTCTTGAAAGAAATCAGGTGACACGACTTTACGGCTATACGAATATGAACCTAATGTAAAATAAGATACATTATTATAGCGATTAATTTTGTAAATGTGTCAATCCAAGTTGATTGTAAGCCAAGCACAGAGCACTGTGGTTATGATGTCGCTGTTCCACGACTGAAACTTATATGTATATAATCTTATTCCAAATCTTTAGATTAAAAAAAATCGTGTTCGTTTTATGTAGATATCTATGGTTAATTGGTGTTGTAAAATGAAGTTTGAAAGGAAAAGCAAAATGTTTGTAAAAAAACATCTAAATTTGCTTAGATATTAGATGGACCTATTATGCAAACTGTCGTTAATATGTAATCTTCAAATTTTACTTTTATATAACTTTTATATAAATCTAATTAATGTTACCATCATCATGATATCATCAGCCCACTGTTGGACATAAAGCTCTCATTAAAAAGCAGTTTTCGTCCTACTATACCACTGGCCAGAATAAAAATTAAAATAAATTCTCGCATCGAAATAAATTCGCCGTCTAGGATTCCGTCTACAATCAAATGCAATTACTGTGAAATATACAACGATAGCCCATTGCCACTTCAGCTTGCTAATCCTGTGGGCTATGTCGATAATTTTAGTTCCCTGCTAGCCGCTTACCGCTACATACAAACATAAATACATACATATATACATAGTACTTGACAAACTACGAGTACATTTATCGCAAACATTTTTGTCATATTGACTGTATGTAGTAGTAGATTGTAATGTTTAGTCACTACTGTTTCTATGAAATTAATTTTTAATACGTGGAAAATATGTAGGTGTGTAGGCCTAATTTCAAAATTATTATTTAATTAATAAATATTTCGGACATCCCACACACAACGTCATCCAGTCCCAAACTAAGCAGATCTTGTATATATATAGAAAACACCCAAATTCCGAAACAAATATTTGCGGATCACACAAATATTTCGTCTGAACCCGAGACCTCTAGATCAGCAGCCGCATACGCTAACCACTAGACCAACAGGGCAGTCAAATATATAACAAGGCCTCGTGATCTTCGGATGACAATTTTCTCTAATACTATATCACTAGTCAATATATTTGTATATTTATTATAATTTGTTATCATAATTTTATTACGTAATTTATCAACATTTTTGGTTTAAAAAACGATCTAAAAATTATCTGTTTCTGGGAACTATAATTTAGTAGTTATATCTAAAACTAACGTAGATAAAATAAATAATACATACAATATATATTGCTAACTAGCTGACCCTACAGACCTCGTACAACCTCAATCGATAAATAAAAGACCTAAAACAAACAAAAGGAATTCATAATTAATAAAAAAAAATGCAATTCATTTTTATATATTCACCTTTTAAACCTACTCTGGACTTCCACATTCAAGACCAAAATTAGCCAAATCGGTTCAGACGTTCTCGAGTTTTAGCGAGACTAACGAACAGTAATTCATTTATATATATAGATAAAAGATAAAATTACACTCAAAATAAGTAATAATATATATAAAAAGTAGATGGAAACTAATCACATTTCTCCTAAGGGCCACAGCACACTAGCTACTTTTAGCATCGGCGATCGGCAACTAGTCGCTTTTTAGAAGCTAAGACCGAACGCTCTACACCGCACACTTAAAAACGCCAAACGCGGAGATTGAGTCGCTTTTTAGAAGCGCGACACAGCTGCTGAACGCTACTCTCCGCACACATTCGGATGCCGGTAGCATCGATTTGGCATCTGAGCAGTCGCTAAAACGAGCGTTTCCGACACCGCGATCGAACGCAGGAAGTCGCTAAAACGCGATGCAGCATCGATGCAGTCGCAAAATCGCCGATCACCGATCCTAAAAGTAGCTAGTGTGTTGTGGCCCTAAACGAACTTTGTTAAGCAGCTGATAATTTGAACAACTTATAGCAACATATGATACATTCAATTCAAAAAATTCGACAAAAAATGTCAAAATCATTATCTAGTCTATCGCAGTCCACTGCTGGAAATAAGCCTCTCACACTCTGATCTTTGTTGGGCTTCTCATAACCAGCTCCTGCCACACGTGTTAAGAATGCAGTGTCATCAGTGCAATTGCAGGGTAAAGGTGTATTCACAGTATTGTTAAAATCAAAACAAATTATAATTTCAAAGATCAAGTTAAATTAATTTAAACAGTACACTTAAAAGTTAAAATATTAATATTATGTCATTAATATTTTAATCACACGGACACACCGCATAGGTTTGCAGAGTCACATTTAAATCAGACTGTTTAAAATACTTAAAAACATTGTACATTACTTTTCTCTTTCTACTAAGAATTACCGAACGAACACATAGTTTAACAAATTGGTGATGTATTATTTTTTTAAAATATAAATCAGCACAGGATCAATTGGTCACTGTGAATCACTTGACCTTGTAATTTGAAATGATTTGATTGGTTAAGGGGCGTGGCTAGGCCGGCGAACAATAACGGCTCACTGCATTCTTAACGCGAACGAACTGTAGTAAGAAGTTGCGGCGGGTCAAAATATGGCTGCTTTGTTTGACAATATTGTATATCTTGTACTAATGTTATGTATATTATTTTGTGTCGTAATTTGTGTAATGTGTGTAAATATGTTAAAAAGTAAAGATTAGTATACGATTTCGTATCGTTGTGTTGTCCGTTTGTGTATCTAAATGTCGAAGGCCAAATTATTATTATTTATTTACAATATTATTAAATGATATGTTTTAAATTATGTTCGAGACAAGATTAAAGGCCAAATTTGCTAAGTATTAATAGATATATATAATTTATACTTAGTTCTAGAAATGGAATCCGATGCCACAGATTAAAAACTATGTGCATTGGAACCCTATAATTAAAGACATTCTTTTAAAAACTATTACGAATTCGTTTTGAATTTTAACACTTTATTGTAACGTGGAATTATTATTTTTTTGACTTAACAAGAATCGGGTTATTTGATTGTTGCACTATTTCAACAATATACTTTAATTAAAGAAAACATATAAACTTGTAATGCTCACTACATACGATTATTTAGAATATTCGTTCTTATTTCAAGATTGTATTGCGAAAGAAGATATGAGATATACATAAATAAATTATGGTCTACCATTGACAAAGAGTTGGGGACACTAAGTCGCATTATTTGACTTGCATTTTGCAAAAATAGATCATAAAACAATGTTCTAAGAATGATAGTTTGTGAAGATGTTTTCACTCATTGATATCTAAACAGATTTTCATCAAATTTATTCGCATAGGTAGACTTGATTCCCGACGGAATCAGCAAAGACTCAGTAAAGGAGTTAGCAGGCCAGATGGACCTATTTATGCAATAAAGAACCAATCCAGACACGTGCTAAAATTGAAACTAGGACTCTGGAGACAAGGATAAATATCTCGATTTTACACACGTTTGTGGATTGGTTCCTTGTTCTGTAGGTAGGTCCAGATGTGACTCTTGCTATGAAATGATATGCCAACACCTTGATGCTCGAACTTGTCAGCCAAAAGCATTAGTTTGCTATAAGCAAACCACTCAATGGTATGTTTCTTGTTCGGTACGAAAAAGTTTCTGATTTATTTACATTCCTGTTTATTAAGCACTAGTTTGGTTCATTCTGATACCTAATAATTAGATTTAGTTATTTGATTATAATTTATGGTACATCACACTTGACATCCGCGCACGCACTAAAAGATTTAAGGAATATACCAATCAAAATAGTTTATAATATAATTTGTGAGAATATTGTATTTACAAATAGATTAATAAAAAAATCTTCCTTCTCTATCTGCCTCGTTCGTTTCAAGAATGTATATCTCTTGTGTCTTCCTTTGTAATATCGTGAAAAACATTCCATGCTCTCAAATAATATCATTAATAAGTAGTAGAAGTATTTAAGTCTGAAATCATCACAAAAGTTTAACGTTAATCAACTTATGTACTACAGGTAAATAAATATTGTCGATTTATAAGTTTAATTCAACATTACAGTTATAATTATATAGAGTGGAGTTTTCATTTATGACAATTGTTTATTTTTAATTGATTGATATCAATGGGAATATAATGTTTTAAATCATAATGGTGTTTTATTGTCTACCCCACCCCCCTCCCCTACCCCTTGTTTCATTGGCTAATGTCACTCAGTGACGTGATCAAAACAAAATATTAGGTCTTCACCTATGAAATTGCCGTTTTGTATGCAATAAGTGAAAGTACTTATTTTTTCAAACTTTTTTATTTCTGTTATTCGAAGTAATCACCCATGCAATCGACGCATCTTTACCAACGCATTGGCAGTTTATTAATGCCCTTCTTGTAAAAATCAGCTGGACTGGAGGCAACAAACTCTTTAAATGCATTTTGTACTGCCTCTCGGGAATTGAATTTTTTACCTACTAAATAGTTGTCTAAATTTTGGAAATAGTCGGTAGGTGCAAGATCTGGTGAGTTTGGCGGATGAGGGAGAGCTTCCAACCCCAGCTCTTGCAGCTTGGAGACTGTCTGTTGCGCAGTATGGGTTCGCGCATTGTCATGAAGGAGCAGTGGGGACGACCGATTGGCCAGAACTAAAAGCTATCGAATAAACACGGACAAAGTCAAAGCAAAAACTAATAAAAAGTATATTTTTTTAAATTTACATATAACACCCTTTCCAGTGATACCAAACACGGCATATTTATTTGAAATTTATTTTTATCACAGTAATTAATGACCGTTAGAGATCGCCACGTCGGATTCAGTGACTTTTCGTATTTAGCCTATAACCAGCGGACATTCAAGAAACTTCGAGCCCGCCAAGCATGATCACGGGGAGGACGCCGTCTTTAAAGTGGAATAATTCGCGAACGGATACCTAAAACAAAAAAATTGTCTTAGCAACCTTATAATATTTTTAAAAGGCCTATCTAATGAGAGAGAAAAAAAACAAAAAAACATCCCCACTTTACGTGTAGGGGAGGTACCCCAAATAAAAATAATTTTCCTGATTTTTGCTAGCACTTTGTCGACGTGATAAAATAACATACTACGAAACTATAAGGGTTCCGATTCATGAACTTCGGAACCCTAAAAAGTGTAAAAAAAAATGTTTGGTTAACGTTTTACAGATTCAAAAACTTACAACATGGTATATGGAGATTTAAAAAAAAAAATGATTTTAAATCTTTACTTATTTAACAACAAATCAAACAGATGTCGCAAACCTATTAATAAACTATAGAACAAGAATGACTGTATGACAATAAACACAATCAATAATAAATCAGCAGGTTTCATCACGACCAATAAAGGTCTAACAAAGTCTAAACAGTACGGATCCACTGTCAATTAACAATCTACATTTATACTGCGGTCCTACTGCTGGCGAATTTTACTAACTCTTTCAAATAATTTAGAAGTCGATAATAAATAAGACGTTACAAGTAAATTGACTAAATAAGGAATAGGTTATACAGGTAGTATAGCCAAGCTGATTTCAGCACGAATAGGCCAGCTCAACCGGGGCAGTTCTACCCTCACACAGAAGACCATTCTAAGATAAGCAGAAGTTTTCCTTTACATTTCATCACAAGGACTAACATTATGATATTTCCAGATTTTTTATTTGTGTCCTCCGTCATGGTAGACTTCGTAAGTGTGACTACCAAAGAAAATTTACTTATGAAAAGTCGTCAATTCAACCGGAAAAACAGCCAAAACAAGCTAAAGACAACTCACATTAAAGTTGGAGGTCCACCCAAACCCATTTACCTCTCCGAAAGTCTGACAGTAATGACACAATGATTATTCCACCTAGCCCGTAAATACCTTGGACCTCGTATGGAAAAGTGTATCTTCGTAAAACTGAAGGAAAACGCCATTTTCAGATAAAAAATGAAGTTGAACTCAAACAAAATTTTGAAATGTGACTATGCACGTCATAGTTATTTAGCTCCTTTTTTATTGTTTCTATTTTATTTTCTAACTTCTTATTGTTTTTATATAATCTATAGTTCTAGTTTAGTAAATAAGTTTTTGTCACTATTTAATGATTAATAAAAAAATAATCTCTTGCAGAATTTCTCAATCGCTTTTACTCTAAACATACAAAGTGTGCTCACTATTACATACAATCACTGACATACTACAAACCTTAACCTACATTTCAGTTTATAATGTAACACAAACAAGAAACAATATTAAGATTTTCAGATTCTCACCTCGCCTCCACTGTGTACAGAGGGATTTATTGTACCGTAACTTTAACCGCGACAAACACTTTATATACCAGCTCTTAAATACCTTATAATAAAAAGATGGACCATGTAAATAAAATATCAGAAGCCTTGGAATCCATGCACGTGTCGTCATCTTTAACTTGTAGTCCATAATAATGTTCCATACACGTAAGGGGCCATAACACGAGCTTAAATATTCTACAAATGAACATACGCAGTGTACTTAATATGCCATTTTATTGAACTGGAAATTCTAAACGTTATAGATATCTTATGATGTTATTGTGCTAACGGAATGCTGGCTTAGCAAGACAATTTATGTAACTTCTATTAATGGCTATATCTCCTACAGGTCCTCATTTAAAAGCCAAAATGAAGGAGTAATCTTATACTTAAAAAGTAATATAAAACACGTTCTCTTTAAACCTGAGTTTTTAGAGGGTAATTCTTTAGTTTTTACTAGTGGTGATACCGCCGTAATTTCGATATATCGCTCTCCATCATATAAGAACGTTAAAATGTTTTGTAATTCTCTTGATGAAACACTCTACGTCTCTAAGTAACTATAAAACAATAGCTGTTTTAGGTAATATCAATATCAACATTTTACCTGGACACCTTAACACGCAGGCACATGAATACCTAAATGTATTGGCCTATCACAGACTTCTACCAGCTCATGTTTTGCCCACACGTGGTGACGCATGTTTGGATCATGTTATATTAAAATCCTCCAAAAAAGTTGTAACTCTTATCTTAGAATCACATATAACTGATCACCTTCCTATACTACTCTCTGTCAGCACAATAAACACATTTTACATTTCAAGAAAAGCAAAACATGTACCTATCTTCCAGCGGTAATTAAAGATTTGCAGAGTACTGATTTGAAATACATCATACAACTGAGTGAACCCAATTCTGCCATGGAATCACTATTATCTGTTTTAAGAGAAACAAACTACACACAAAATAAAAAAAAATGCACGTCGAAAACGAACTACCAAGGCATGGCGTACTCCCGGACTCCTCAAATGTATACGATAATTTGCATCTGAAACTGAGACATTCGCCACACGATTTGGTTCTAAAAGTACCGAAACTTTTGTAATAATCTTTTGGCTAAACTCAAAAACAACTACGAAGAAAAACAGTTTCAAGAGGCTTCGGGAAACGTTAAAGCTACTTGGAATGTTATCAGAGACATTACAAATACATCTCAGCAACGTACTTTACCTGTTGAATTCCTCAATATAACTGATTCACCACAGGACTCCATTGATAGCATAAACGCCTACTTTGGAAAAACACTGGCTGACAACATTATCCAAAATTCTAAGAACAAAATAAAAAAAGACTTTTCCACAACGACTGAAGATAACTCTATGGTCATTATGGAAACAACTAAATCTGAAGTAGACAATGTCATTATGAGTTTAAGGTATGGGATGGCATCGCTACTCCCTTGCTTAAAGAATCGAGGCATGTTCTCGTACTTATACTCGGACACATATTTAACCTATGTTTATCTACAGGTATTTTCCCCAGATCACTAAAAAAAGCGGTGGTTCACCCAATACACAAGAGTGGAAGCAGAGACTGTGTTACCAATTACAGACCTGTTTCAGTCCTGACCATTCATTCATGGAGAAAACCGTGTGTGAATTGTGTGCCCGTGTGGGTTGGAGCACCAGCCAGTTAATATTTTCAGACATCTTACACACAACATCATCTAGTCCCAAACTAAGCAGAGCATGTATTATGGGTAAATAAATACATATTGTACATACAAAACACCCAGACTCCGAATCAAACATTTGTGGATCACACAAATATTTAATCCGACCCGGGAATCGAACCAGAGACCTCTTGATCGGCAGCCACATACGCTAACCACTAGACCAACAAGGCAGTCAATATAATCAGGGTGGAGAGAGCACAGAGAGCTGTTTAGAAAGTTCTGTCAAAAAAAACAATCAGATATTCTACCGTCAAACTATACCAAGAATGTGCAGTGCTATCAGTGCGGCAGCTCTTTGTGCTCTACGCCACTCTACGAAAACACAAGCATACTCCTTACCTACCTATCGCTAATGCCTTGATCATAGGTACCGATCAAACGGGCGAGACAGTGTTCTCGGCCGAGTACTCGGTGTGTATAAACATATGCCTTGATTATACGTACCGAGCAAACGGGCGAGACAGTGCTCTCGGCCGAGTACTCGGTGTTTATAAACATATGCCTTGATCATAGGTACCGAGCAAACGGGCGAGACAGTGCTCTCGGCCGAGTACTCGGTGTGTATAAACATATGCCTTGATCATAGGTACCGAGCAAACGGGCGAGACAGTGCTCTCGGCCGAGTACTCGGTGTGTATAAACATATGCCTTGATCATACGTACCGAGCAAACGGGCGAGACAGTGCTCTCGGCCGAGTACTCGGTGTGTATAAACATATGCCTTGATCATAGGTACCGAGCAAACGGGCGAGACAGTGCTCTCGGCCGATTACTCGGTGTGTATAATCATATGCCTTGATCATACGTACCGGGCAAACGGGCGAGACAGTGCTCTCGGCCGAGTACTCGGTGTGTATAAACATATGCCTTGATCATACGTACCGAGCAAACGGGCGAGACAGTGCTCTCGGCCGAGTACTCGGTACGTATAACGCGTTACTCGCGATTTACAACAGTAAACGCGGGTAACACCGCGGGACTCAGCTAGTATTTAAATTTAATTAATAGCATGGTTGAAATATCGCTTATCGCTAACAGTATGAAGTAAGTCCGCATGGCTGTTAGCGATGGGTGAAGAGCGATTTGATTGACCCATTAGCCCTTGCTCCGTGAACTGGTTATAACCAGTGCGTTCCAGTTAATCTGCTGCGAATAACTCGATCTGACTAGTACCGGTTGTATTACAGCTTTTTGCATTGCAACAGCCGCACATATAAAACATCGTTCACAAAATGACAAGTTTCAAAGTTCCTGCAATTTTGCGTTGATTTGTCACCTAAATCCTGCTAAACGGATAAACCGATTTGGATGAAATTTTGTGTGTATATTTAAATGGGTTCCTGGATGGTTTAAAATAAAATATGACCCTGTAGGTCATTCTATCTGTTGTATTATTTAACATTGGCTGAGTTAACCCACGGTTTTTGTTGTAATCCGCGAGTAAAGCCGCGGAGCCACGTTTGATGGCACTGACAGAAAGCTGATTATCTAGGGATTAACCTAGCCTAATTTTTAAGCGGTAGTTCCGTAGACGTGAGGTAAAACCGCTGTACGGGAGGTACCGCAAATAAAAATATTTTTCATGATTTTATTGTAGCACTTTGGCGACGTGATAAAACACATATCCATGCAAAGTTTCATATTTCTAGCACTTACAGTTTCGACGGTAAGTCGAGGACGGACGAACGCACAAGACGAAACTATAAGGGTTCCCCATAAAGATTTCAGCATGTACGTCGTCCGTCAGTCCGTCCTCGACTTACCGTCGAATAATAAAAAACCTAAAGAAAATACCTCCCGTACACGCAAAGTGGTTTTTCCTCCCTTACACGTAAGTGGGGATGTTTTTTTTTTCTTGCAGATAAGAATTGAAGACTTTAGAATTGAAGACGTAAATTACTTTACATTGGCAGAAATAGCTGATATTCGGCTGACTGCCATCTCATCAAAAGAATCCAACATACTATAAAAAACTATTCTACATTCTGATGTTGTAATGCGCTTAAAACAAGCCGTCGTGCAAATCCATGTAGGCTTCTAATAAAAATACATTGAGGAAAACTTAAACGATGAAACAGTTAGGTACGATAGAAGATTGACGTTTTTCCCAATTACTTGCGAGTATTAAATAATGCACGAACACGAGTCATGACATTTATACACAATATTAGATTTCCCAACTAAAATCAAACAAACAATGACCCCCTGTCATCATTTTGACGTCAGAAACGAATGTTATGATCAGTAAAACGTAATAATGCAACCGCAGAACTTTCTGTGTTAATTAATGCTTAGTAATTGTGACAATGAGATAGGTACCTACTTATTCTGGTTTAATTAATAATTACCGTCGATCACGGATACCTTCACTTCAAGAGTCAGAAGTCATCATCACCATCATCATCAACAGCCTTTAACAGTCCACTGCCTCTCCTTAGATAGGAGGTATAGGCCTACTACACTACGCTGGCCAGACGGGTTGGTTTCACGTTTTCCTTCTCTTTGCATCGATGATGTCTTGCGTAGTTTATCCCTTAGTCGCCTTTTACGACACCCGCAGGATTAATAGGGGTGGTGACACTCTGTATTCTTAATCCGTCACCACACGGAACAGAGTCAGAAGTAGGCACAGTTTATACAATGGTATCCTCACTACTGAAATACAACCATGATTATCATCTGTTAATTGCAGTCCACGGCTGGACATATGCTTAGAACAATTATCGATTTCTAGCATCCAACTCCTACCAGCTGTCTTGCACAGGTCATGCATAAAAAAATAAAATAAGTGTCTGTATGAAATTACCAATTAATAGGTTTTTTTTTTCATAAATGCATATTAAAATCTTCTTCTTTATCTTAATAGCCTTTATTATCCCCAAGATAATTAGATAAGTATTTACTGTACTCTAATGTTCGGTCTTCTCTTTCACTGATGTACTTCTTCTTCTTCCTAGCCTTATTCTCAAGACTATTTGGAGTCTTACTTAGAATGAATTGGAATTCGTAGATTGAACTAGTTGTCAATATTATGGAGGACAGAGACTTTCAAGCTAATGATTTCCATAACGATACAATAGACCAAAAAAATGCTCTTTTGATGTAAGTCCCGTATAACAAAGGCCTGTGAAATTACAAGTTAATTGGATCGATCCTTGACAAGTACTTACATAATTACAATTACTGTTTAGTAAAATCCAGCTCAGACAAAATAAATGATCATGCACATCATACCATTATTTGTCACGCCCCCCTAGCTAAGTTTTCTTTTCTCTAGTCTATTTCTCTATTCTCTTGTTCCATGTTCATGTTTTGTTTTGATCCCGTGACTTAGTGACATAAGCCCATGGAACGAGAGAAAAAATAATTGGAATCTTCTTCCGAGCCTTTATTCCCAAGTTTATTTGTGGTCGGCTACTAGTTCAACCGGTTTTACCTGAATATCAGTTTTTCCACGGAGCGACCGGCATCGGACATCCGCAACCCTAAGGGAGAAATTAAGTTCGAAAGTTGAACTAGTTGTCAGTAAATTTGAGGGCACTGACTTCCCAATAACGATTGCCATAGATGTTCAGGACAACCGGGACCGACGGCTTTACGTGCTTTCCGAGGCACGGGCGCGAATCACCGCCAAACTTCCAAACTCCGGGCTGCTATTAGGAATTTCCTAAAAAAAACCCAAAAACACTTTTTGGCCCGATCCGGGATTTGAACCCGAGACCTCTTGATTAGCAGTCGCATACGCTAACCACAAGACCAACTACACTAACCAATTGGAATAAAGAATAGAATAGAAAACAAAACACGTTTCCAACTTGGCTACTACTTGGGGGCTGCGCCATGCGCTATTATTATGAAGCAGGTCATCTAGAAGCTACAGGTAGATGGCCCAAGGTACGTCGGGGTTCCAGGGATTTCCTTTCTAGGGTACACCTGGTTCCCCGGCTATTGGTATCTGAGACGGCGTGCGGTTTTGGTCGGTTGGAGTCCGACATAACCATCTGGTGGACATGTTAATCGAGGTAATATAATTAAATTAATGTAATGGTATATATATAATTAAAGTAATAGTATTAAATATAATTATTTTTTACACTTAAATTGAAATAAATGACTATAACGTTTGTTGAATAATGGAATTGTATTATATTTCTCTAAATTATAATTTATAACGTAATATTATTTGTACCGTGATAAGCTAAATCTGTACTAAAATTATAAATAGGTGACGTTGTAGAATCTGAAGCTACTGATGTGCAAATGCCCAGTTTTTTAAATTTAGGGAAACGTAAATAGGTTCTAATGGTATTTAGCTAAAAATAGTAAAAACCTAAAGGCCATAAAATTTTTAAACGTGAATTGATACTGTTATGATCAATTATCATGGGCCCTCAGTCCAAAAGTTTGCGAAAATTAGCGTATCTAACCTTATATCTTTTTCCGTGCGAAAATCGTCCCGGATACCACCACATGGGGTCTACATCGGACTCGAACCGACTAAAACCGTACGCCATCGTGGGTACTAAAAATCGAAGATCCAGGTGTACCCTCAAAAGGAGATCCCTGGAACCCCGACATATTTCGGCTCACCTAAGGTTTGTAGATGGCCCTCTCCTGTGTGGGAACCTTCATGTTCCCTTGCTGTCCCCAAGAGTGACACATGGCCTCACCTGTCACCCCCAGGCATGCGCTTATGGAGGACGTAGATCGTTTAACGATCTCTGGCGTCCGAGTCGTCAGCGGAAAGTGGCGTAACCAAGACCTAGATTTCGAGGTCTGGTCTAGTCATTTTTTTTAATAATAAATATTTCGGACATTTTACACACAACATCATCAAGTATATTATATTACTACTACTAAACAATTGATATACATACATAAACATACTTTTTTTTGTAAATATGTACATACATATTATACATAGAAAAACACCCAGACTCCGAAACAAATACTTGTGGATCACACAAATATTTGGCCCGACGCGGGAATTTAACCCGAGACCGCTTGACCGCATACGCTAACCACTAGACCAACCAGGCAGTCATTTCTATTACTTACCTACTAAACTAATGTTATTATTGTTTGATCACCCATCTAAACAAAACGTAATGACGTCTCGGGTTACTCGGTATAGCGCTACGTGTTCGGCAACTCGTCATTTAATTCATTCATTAAAATGCGTTACACAGGAAAATAATTACACGTCTTAAGGAAATACCTGTACCATTATTACTACATGAATTAAAATTTGAATCTTTAATACTCATCATTTGTTAAGTTCCTCCTTGTAAACGTATTACACAAGGCGGATTACATCAATGGCATTTTCTTTCAGACAAAACCTTCGGACTGTAACGAAGTTATTTACAGCAAGTGTAAGTTTGAACTAAGAGTAATTAAATTAATTTATAGAACACAATGATTTCTACAGATAAATATTTACTAAGTATAAAAAATATAGAATATGTTGTACATATAATATTATACTAACAATAAAAAAATAAATTTATATATACGGTAATAAAATAGGTACATAAAAAGTTAAATTTTAACAAAAAAAAACCGACTTCAAAGAAAAACTATTCTGAGTGCCCAAATCGTGATAGGTGTGTCTATGATATTTGAGGAAATCCTCCTGGTTTCCTCATAATGGGACCAATTGGGAGGCACTAGCTTTCAAATAGTAAATAAAGAATTGTCAATAGTGGTTCATCCAAGCGAAAATTTTAAGGTAAAAAACAAAAATGATCCGTCAGGCCACGCATAGAATAGTGTTCTGAAGTCACCCTTAATGGTAGGTGTATTAAAAATCGTGTCTAATAGACAATTGCTATGTAAACTTATTATTTCTTTATTTTCCCAATAATAAATAAATAGATAATAATTTAAACACTGCCGTGAGCGATAAGACCGCCTATTGTAATACCAAATTGTTAAATTATATTTACGTCTGTGTACAAAATTTGATACCTTATAGATGTACAATGAAGTTGTCAAATAAAAATAATAAACATCATATTTGAAATTTTATACGTATCTACAATTTTCATGCTTTGAAATTTTGTGTCAAGTGGTGTCAATTGAACGTGAATCTTGTAATAACCAGTTTATTGTACATACTAGTGATACTTGTATTGAACGTAACGACACACTACACATTAATATATACATACAGATATTATCTGTCTTCTTCCTAACCTTTATTCCCAAGACTATTTGGGGGCTACTAATTCAAGCGGTTTTACCTGAATATCAATTTTATACAGAGCGACTTGCATTCGACCTCCGCAACCCTGAGGACGATCTAAAATCACATTGTCATTATATTTGAAGGCTAACTTCCCATTAACGATTGCCATAAATAAATAAATATTTCGGACATCTTACACACAACGCCATCTAGTCCCAAACTAAGCAGAGCTTGTATTATGGGTACTAGACAACTGATATAAATACATAAACATACCTTTTTCTTTTGTAAATATATACATAATACATAGAAAACACCCAAACTCCGAAACAAATATTCGCGGATCACACAAACAATTTGTCCGATCCGGGAATCGAACCCGAGACCTCTTGATCAGCGGTCGCAAACGCCAACCACTGCGTCATCGAGGCAGTCATAGATGTTTATGACAACCGGGACCGACGAGGTCTGCTCTAGCAGCCGTTAAACACCACGAACTTCCATAATTTGGAATGATATTATGAATTTCTTGTAAGAAAAACCCAACATCACTTTTGGGTCGACCCTGGATTTGAACCTGAGAACGCTTGATCGGAATTCGAAAAAAACCAAGTCCGAGATTCGAAATGATAAAATTACCTGTGTAAATAAATGTGTGTGTAAATACTGTCAAAGTGTTGTGGTAATATTATATATCTTGTTTAGCATTAATAGTTATTAATTGGGTTCGATTCCCGGATCGGAAATTTTTGATACATAAATATTTGTTTCGGAGTTTGGGTGTTTCCTATGTATAATATGTATGTATTTACAAAAAAAGTATATTTATGCATTTATATCAGTTGTCTAGTACCCATAATACAAGCTCTGTTTAGTTTGGGACTAGATGGCGTTGTGTACCCAATTACTTTCTTAATATGTAGTTATCATATAGCTGTATTGTAACTTTTAATAATGTAATTGGTTAATTGATAAGTAACTGGGTTTTGACAGTTTCTTCCATTAAATTAAACTAGCCTTCGCCCGCGGCTCCTCCCGCGTGTATATCAGTTATCGCGGTAAAATGTAGGCTACGTCCTTTCTTACTTTCTAGATTATATATGTGCTAAATATCATTTAAATCGATTCAGTGAAAGCCAGACAGATAGAAAGACAAACTTATCTTCACATTTATAATATTAGTATGGATAATACAACAATTAGAATTACCTACAGGGTCCCATTTATTTTCAAACCATCTAAATCAAAATCAAAATCAAAGCATTTATTTCAAGTAGGCCAGTTACAGGCACTTTTGAATTGTCGAAACAAAAATGTAGCTACAGTCCCAGTCACAAGACACAAAAACTGTGAAAGTACTGTAGTTGCCCATTCCCTAGCGTAGATCTCTATGGAGAAGAACGGGCAAGAAACTCCATGGACACTCTTTTAAATCAAAATGTTTTTACAAAATCATGGTTACATCATTCATGTTGAGATGGTACATTATGTGAGAACGATGTAGCAAGACGTGCACGTTAAAAGTATCCATAGTACAACAAAAATACAATTGAAAAATAAAATAATTAATTCAAATAAGCCGTGGCAACTAAGAGATGACCAGTCACAACTGACAGCGCCCGTTCACGAACATGACGCATGGATCCGCACCATTCAACTCAACCATTTTGAAGGGAATCAAATGATCAGACACACGCGCCACCATCAGCGTGACATTTGAGTGAGCATGACATACTCTCAACCGCCAGGGCAGATTCAGGTCAAGAAAAGACGTAGGTTTCCAGTGAATGATAGCTTGAATAGCTTCCTAGTACATAGTACTCACACAATATGGGCTATGCGATTATATAACACTAAAGAGATTGAATCTATACAATGCAAAGAAAGTTGTACAATCTTCAGCAGCTCCAACAATACCATTCAATGCTATCAATTTATGCGCCCCTGTCCTTGTGAAGCAGGACCAGCATTGAGCCAAGCATTTTTATCAGCGATATAATCGCTCAACTTGTAATATGCTTGCTTACATAGTGTGCGTTTAATGCATGTTTTAAATTTTGTCTCATTCAGTTCAAGAATACTTTGTGGAATTTTATTATAGCATCTCAAACAGTACCCCATAAAAGAAGAGTCTACTTTAGCGAGTCTAAAGCCTGGCTGAACTAGTTGGTCCCTATTTCTAGTACTGTAATTATGTTTGTCACCTCTTTTGCCAAAAAGATGAAGATTTTTTCTAACGTACATTATGT
The DNA here is from genome assembly GCA_932526445.1 of Phragmatobia fuliginosa. Taxonomy (NCBI): domain Eukaryota; kingdom Metazoa; phylum Arthropoda; class Insecta; order Lepidoptera; family Erebidae; genus Phragmatobia; species Phragmatobia fuliginosa. The sequence continues at coordinate 17,486,049 of OW052057.1, forward strand.
TTTCGTAGATGTATTGACTATGTACCGTCATGATGCCAATATTCTTAAACAGTTCCCTTAGAGAATCGCGCCTACGAAGATTATATATGGCTCTGATGGCTCTTTTTTGCAGAATAAATATAGACTCAATATCTGCAGCCCGTCCCCATAACAAGATGCCGTAAGACATTATACTATGAAAGTAACTGAAATAGACCAGTCTAGCGGTATCTTCATCAGTAAATTGACGGATTTTTCTAATAGCATATGCTGCTGAACTTAGCCGCCCCGCAAGAGATGTTAAATGAGAACCCCATTGTAGCCCTGCATCAAGCGTAATCCCCAGGAAAACAGTTTTATCTACGAATTCAAGTTTCTCTTTATTCAAAATTATATCACAATCACTACTCTTAACATTCGGTAAAGCAAATCTTATGCATTTGGTTTTTTTTTCATTTAATACCAAATTGTTTGCTGTGAACCAATTCTGGACTTGAACTAGGGCATTATTCACGTCATCTAGATTTTGGGCCCGTCTTTTTATCTTAAAAATTAAGGAAGTGTCATCAGCAAATAACACCATATTTTGAGGTTGATTTTTTAATAAATATGGTAGATCATTTATATATACTAGAAAGAGGAAAGGACCCAATATTGAGCCTTGAGGAACCCCCATTTTTACTTTTAAACCCTGTGAATTAACACCATTTATTTGTACATATTGTTGTCTATCACTCAAATAAGATTTAACCAAATCCAGTGCAAGTTTTCCTAGTCCGTAATGCTCAAGTTTCAAAAGTAATGTGTCGTGATTTACGCAATCAAATGCTTTGGAGAGGTCACAAAAAATTCCTATGGCGTCTTGGGACTCTTCCCACGCAGTAAATATATGCTTTAATAAGGTTACACCGGCGTCAGTTGTACAACGTCCCTTGGTGAAACCATACTGTTGATCATGTATGATTCTGTTGGTGTTAAAATGATCGAGCATTTGATTAAGCATTACCTTTTCAAAAACTTTGCTAAAAACTGGTAACACGGATACAGGTCTATAATTATTAGTATCTTTACTGTCCCCGGATTTGAAAAGAGGTATTACTTTACTGTATTTCATTAAATCAGGGAAAACTCCTTGGTCAACACATAAATTAAAAATTAAAGCTAAGTATGGGGCTATAGTCTCAAGTATGGATGTACAAACTTTGATAGACATTCCCCATAGATCTTCGGTCAGTTTGATTTTTATTTGCCGGAAAGCCTTAATAACTATCTTAGGGTTAATGTGTTTAAATTTAAATTCAGCCAGGCAGCTAGACACATTCGCCTTTAATAAATCAATTGAGACATCAGGTGAGGAATTAAGAGCCTCTGTAGTTTTTGATGGTATATTAGTAAAGAAATTTACAAATTCTTCAGCTACTTCCTGATTTGAGCTTTTAGGACCACATGCTGTATCTAATGTGTAGCTAGTGTTACGTATTTTCTTCCTGTTAGTCTCGTTATTTATGACTTTCCAAACTGTCTTTATTTTATTTTCTGCTGATTTGATCTTGTTGCTAATGTGCAGGGCTTTAGCAACCTTGCATGTATTTCTAAAAGTTTTTGAATACTTAGCAACATACTTGTTAAAAGTTTCAGAGTTTATAAAAGGCTTAAGGCCATAAAGCTCAAATAGTCTTTCCCTACTTATTCTGATACCTTTAGTTGCCCAATCACTAAATATAAATTTAGGGCAAATACTTTTTGTCTTCTTTTCAAAAGTTTTGTTGAATTCCGTGTGAACTATTGAAAAGAAACGCTCATACAATTGATTTATATTAATATCGTCAAGGCTCATAAGACTTAATTTGTTTTGTAGGGAATTATTATACCTATCTAATTTGCTGGAAGTTATAGGTCTAAATTTAATCTGAACTTTTTGCAATGGCATGTTACACCTAAAAGTTACTGTTTGTCCACTATGGTCAGACGGTAGACAATTTACTATGGCTTTATCTAAGTAATAACAATTGCAGAAAACATTATCTATACAAGTAGCAGAAGATGGAGTGACTCTAGTAGGTTCTATAAAAGTGTTGGTCAAGTCAAATGACTTAAAAAGATTTATTAACCGACTACTATTTGAATTTTCTTCTAAAATATTGATATTAAAATCACCACAAATAATTGTATATTTATTACTGGCTGCAAGTTTTGCCAGGACATCTTCCATTATCGATTCAAATAAGGTAAAGTTTTGATAGTTTGGGGGTCTGTACACACACACAATTACATGCTTATCTAGCTCAACACAGGACAGTTCGACACAATGTTCAACCGAAAGATCCACTATGTCAATACGTTGCTTAAATTTAAAACTATTTTTTATTAAAATTAAGGAACCTCCACGAAGCATAGTTTTACGGTTAAAGCAGCTACCCACCATATAGATCTCAAAGTTAATAAGCATTTGGTAATCCTGTAGCCAATGCTCAGTAAAACAAATAATATCAAACTTACTATTTTCTAAAAACAATTCAATTTCTAATAATTTGGAAGAAATGCCTTGGATATTTTGGTGGAATAATTTTAAGGTGTTCTGATGAGGCCCCTTTTTGCTAACTAATTGAGTGCAAGAAGGTACCTTACTGTTGGTAGGATTAACAATATTGTTAATGGTACCTTCCATTGTCTCACTTTCTAGTTTAAATTAATATTAATATTTGGAGTGAGGCTGGAGACTCCCGTGCCATCCTCAGACAAAAAGACCCTATTACTAATAGATACTAATTGAGGATTTTCCACGGTGACACATGGATTCTCCTCAGTACAATGTTTGTAAACATTTATAGCACTAATGCTATATTCATTTAAAGTCACCTGTACATTACTATTATTACTAATAGTCGCCGTGTTAATAATATAACTAAACTTAGACATACTACTTATGTCTGTGTGAATATTAAAAGCTAATAGCCTAGCTATTTTGTGTCTACAACTAATAGGTAGATGCACTTTACCCCGAGTTGATCTAAGTTTATCAATAAAAGTGTTGATATCAAGATATATAAGTTTATCACTATAGTGACCTACTAAAAAATGTATATGATTATTTAACATGTGAATGTAATTGTTTTTACTATTACTTAAATTTTCAAAATATGGAAAAGCACACAATATGATTTTCTTACAATTCAACTTCAACAACTCTGAAACACAGTCAGTGATGTCTTCCTTTTTAATCTTAGAACTATTGCCAATACATATACTAATGGTGGTACTAGGATCACAAACAGTTTTTGTTACTGATGCCATAATCTGTTTGTAGGTTGACCCGGGCATACAATTGTTTTGGGTACAATAACTCAGGTTATTACTAATTAATTTACCTAGCCCCCTACCTATACTGTCAGAGAACATAACTGAATGATTACAATCATGACTATTAGGTGAGACAAAATTATCAATCTCAGGCAGACTATCATATAACTCAGGCTGTACCATGTGTGAATCTTGTGTCATATTAGTTGATTCTTGGTTCAGTATACTGTCCTGAGACAAATTCTCAACCTGGGACGGGTACTCCATTACCTCAGGCTGGACAGTATCATGGTTGGTAACTGTCTGACAAAAACATTGACACATTACCAACTCCTTTGCTGCAAAAATATGTTCTTTAATTTCGTTCTGAGAAATTTCATACCTACTAGAAAGGGAACGTAGTGAGTCCTGAAGTACCTGTATTTCAGACTGCAAATACTGAGTATCAATTTCATATATTTTTATACTGTCTTCTAACTTTATTTGGTAATTATTTAACTTATTAACTAATTTAACACGCTCTTTCCTCAGTGGAATATATTTGGAAAAGTGTTTGTGTTGTTTCCTAAATTGATAACATTTTTTAATTAATCTATTCAGTTTTGCATACTTTTTTATTTTCTTATTGCTAAATACCCATTTAATTATATACACACGAAATTGCATCCAAATCAGTTTATCATTTAGGAGAAATTAGATGACCAATACACGTAGGTACAGAAGAATTACACATATTGAGATTAGTAGGCGAAATAAATTAGTAGCAAGAAAATGAGTCAATGTAATTGGGTTACTTCTTATTGGACGAATTTTTTACTCTCGATGCTAAAGAATTATAAAATTCCTTTTTTTTACTTTTTAAAAGATACCCGCATTAGGAATATAAATCCTGTGTCGCGGGGGACTTTACAAACATACATGAAACGGACGCAAAGAACATCCAGACTCAGAACAACAATTTGCGAATCACACAAAGTGTTGTCCCACGTAGGATTTGAACCCACGACACTTGGCGAAGTAGAATGGCGTAGCGACCGTTTAAACCACTAGGCCAACCGTGAAGTTCAATCTTATATGTATAAAATTAGAGCTGTTACACTTCTATTACGAGGACATCTTCCTCACTTTATCAATTGCTCCATTGTAGTGAGCTCAAAACGTGGCCGTACTACCTTGAACCATATAAGAGCAATAAAATTTAATATTTCAATGACCAACTTCGAATTTAATATCCTTACTTGTATTATAGACGCGAAAGTTTGTGAGTATGTATGTTTGTTGCTCTTTTACGCAAACAGTACTGAACGGATTTGGATGAAACTTTACAGTAATATAGCTTATATATTAGAATGACACATAGGGTACTTTTTATTTTAATAATTGAGACCCACGCGGGCCAAGCCACGGGGGAAAGCTAGTTTTGTAATATAAGTATGTGTAATCTAATAAAAACTAGTACATTTCTGAATGGAGTATCATACTTTTGTGAATAGCAATAAACTACTCAAAGTTTTGTCTATTAACTGCCTCGTTGGCCTATTGGATAGCGAACGTATGCGACTTCTAATCAAGAAGTCTCGGGTTCAAATACCGGGTCGAGCCTAAAAGTGTTTTTGGGTTTTTCTTAGGAAATTCCTTAGAAAAACCCAAAGACCCTTAGAAAAAGCAGCAGGAGTTTTTAAGTTTGGCGGTGATTCACGCCGTGTGATCAAATCCGTCGGTCCCGGTTGTCATGAACATCTATGGCAATCGTTATTTTGAAGTCAGTGCCCTCAAATTTACTGACAACTAGTTCAACTTTCGAATTTCAGTTCTTACCCTTAGGGTTGCGTAGGTGCGATTCCAGTCGCTCCGTGGAAAAACTGATATTCAGGTAAAAACGGTTGAATTAGTAGCCGACTCCAAATAATATTGAAATGGGATTAAAGGAAAATCAAGAAGTATAAATTAAACCGCAAGATATTTAAGGTTATGAAAATCCATTCCCACAGAGCTTAGAGTTTCAGCGCCATGCGTTACTCATCTCAACTTTTTGAATTAAAATATTAGCTGAATATAAGTTTCATTTTGTTTTCCTCATTGTAGGAGAATATAATGAGTCATGAATTAATTAAGATATTATATGTTTAGTGGACGTCATATACATTACGTTTATTGTTAAAGAGAAATATAAGTTAAATATATTAATAACTGACTTTCGCCCGCGTGTATTATAATTATTGCAGTAAAAGATAGCCTATGTGTTCATTCAGGGGCACCTCTATCTTCACGAAAAAACGAGAAGCTAAGCATTATATTATCGCTTTAGTTATTTTATTAGCTTAATATACCAATGATAAAAATTGATTGTTTGACAAAACAAAACCTAATGAGCCCTTATCCTACTTTGAAGTCTTTTTAAAAAGCCATTTTGCATTTAGTTAAAGGTCCTAGTTGCTATCATAAGATAACAGTCGTGAAGCTTAGTTGGAGGCCTTAGGGCCGCTTAAAATCATCCAACAACAAGATTACGTAACCACAACGTGTCTTGCCAGTCCCTAACCAGCACTCGGTCAAAGTGGGGACGTATGGCCTTAACCCTCTCCTGAGAACAGACCCGAGCTCATCAGAGGGACTTTAAAGGTTGTTGATGATGGAAACTAAATGTTTGTATGTGGGTATGTTTGGGTGTTTTCTATGTATAATATGTATGTATTTACAGGGAAAAATGTACATATTTATGTATTCATATAGTAGTATAAGCCCTGCTTAGTTTGGAATTAGATGGCGTTGTGTGTCAAATGTCCCAAATATTTATATAGTACCTGTCTACTAGTTGACCCAGCGAACTTCGTACCGCCCAAATTTAAAATTCCAGAACTTGATCGCAGCGCCACCTGCCGGGTCCAATTGCGAATCTAAACCATTCCCAGATCCCCTTGAACACACACAAAAAAATTCATCAAAATCGGTCCAGTCGTTTGAGAGAAGTTCAGTGATACACAGTCATACAGTTCAGTCATACACACTCACAGAAGAATTATATATATAAAGATGTAAAATAATTGTGTTCAAACATTGAAAAGTTATTTGTGTGAGATGCAGAAAACATTATAATTACTTATGACAATTTCTAGGAAAAGTACCTACCGTCCTACAATACCGATGATATACCTACACCGAATTACGTTTCTACTTATCATAGAATTAGGGATTTTAACGGTAAGAGACGATAATTACCATCGTTAACGTTACTCGCACTACTGGATAATCACCGGAATGGGGGCCATGGAATATTCTACTGAGAAATTATTGTACTAAAAGAATACTGAATGAAATTTTCCGTTAAAATATACGTTTATGCTTTTCATCTTTAACAGCTTTGAGACCTACATTAGGTTGGCCCGGCTTATTTATAGTGCGGCTATTATATTAATTCGGACTGACGATTCATGTTAAAATAGTTACACAAAGACTTCTATTAAAAACCTTAATGTAACACAAACACAGCGGATAAAATGACGTTGAAATACCAAGCTAAATATATCATTATCATCGACAACCCATGACGTCAGATTCCTGGGCACAGGTCTCGTCTCAGGAGAGGGTTAAGGCCATTCGTCCCCACGCAGACCGAGAGCGGGCCGGGAACGGCTACGAAATCCTGTCATTTGATGTTTTAAAGGCGCCCGAAGGCTTCCAACTAAGCTTCACTACTGTTCCTATGATAAAACCGAGACCAACTGCTTAACACGTTTACGGTCACGATCTACGATTAACGAAGGCGCTTCTGGCATCATGCTATCATGGCCTGTAATCATTCATGGCACTTATATATGTTTAAATATGTATGATGTGGGTTGTCATCTATTAGGTCTTTGAAGAATTATATAGGTTTCTTACAACAATATTTTGAGGTATCGATTTGTTGTTATATCGCTGATTTTTGTTGCAGTATTTCAAGCCTGCCCGCTCTCCTTTAGGCAAATGGCATTAATTGAAAAACTGTATAAAATCACGATAGTTTCACGAATTTAAAAGAAACTATAAATAGTCTTAACATTTAAGTACGATTTATTACTTTATGAGTAATGGTGATAAAAACTTCAATAACTTTTAAAAGCAAAATAAAATCAAAAGCTACTCCAAGCACCCTTTTTAGGGTTCCGTAGTTCATTACTCAGAACCCTTATATTGTAGTTTAGTCGTGTTCGTCCGTCCGTTCGTCCGTCCGTCCTCGACCTACCGCCCAAACGGTTGGTGCTAGAAAGATGAAACTTTACATGAATATATGTTGTAATTACGTCGACAGTGTTACAATAAAATGAAGAAAAATAATTTTATTCGGGGTATCATTAGATAGGTCTTTTAAAAATATTGAGAGGTTGCCCAGACCTTTAAGTTTATTGACAACCTTTTTTTTTTTAACAATAAAATGCTCTTCAAACTGAAATATCTCGCATACGAGTAGTTATACACTAGATGCTGTTGTTTGTTGTAGTCCGAAATATTTATTTATTTAATTATTCTGTTGTCACACAAATGAGGAAATACATTTGTTGTTGCGCTTGTCAGTTGACTATTCATAGCCGAGTAGCAAAACTATTGCAGTAGTTACCTACTATTTCTTATTTTACTCTTTTACAAAATGAAGTCGGGCCCTCACTGCAGTCATCGGAGGAAATCTATCGCTACCGGACGTCATACGCTCCTTGGCCGATAGCGACAGTTGTTTTACCGCAGTCGAGACCTTTTGCGAAGAATAGATAATCAAACATACAAACATACGTATGGACATATGGCTTTCACCCTCTTCTAAGAGGAGACCACAGCCCAGCAATGTTGTTTGTGAGTTGTTGATATCGATGAAAAAATCAAAACTCTAATTCATCGATCATTTCCTCTGATTCTACCAATCAAAGGTGCAATTGTCGATTCAATTCTATTTTATTGGGTCCCTTAAATAGATGTTCTGAAGGATTCAAGTCATCGGATTGTAATTTCAAGAATACCTTTTCAGCAAACAAGTCAATTTTTAGGGTTCCGTAGTTTATTACTCAGGATTATAGATTCGTCATGTCTGTCTGTCCGTCCGCCTCGACTAGCTTAGCTAGCCTTCTAGCACCACCCAAACGGATGGTGCTAGAAAGATGAAACTTGCATGAATGTGTAGTGATCATGTTGACAAAATGCTACAATAAAATTAAGTTTTTTTTTTTTATTTAGGGTACCTCCCCTATACGTAAAGTGGGGAAGCTTTTTATTCTTGGTTCCTATCCATCGTATGGTGTCATTAGAAAGGACTTCTAAAATATAGAGAGGTTGCTCAGACCTTTACGTTTATTTAGACACCCGTTTAGGAGTTATATAACTTTAAAATATTTTTTTTGTTAAAATAGGGCGCCCCTCCTCTAATAGCTAAAGGCGACCTGACTCGTAACCTGACGCGCTGGCGAAGCCATGTTATGAACTTTAAAGGAGAACTATAATGACTTGGATTACTTTAATACTTCATGAGTTATGGAGGACTAACTTATAAAAAAAAAACAAAAAAAACGAGGTAAATTAAAATGGGCAAACTTGGATAACTTCGTACAAAAATTACGAAATAATAAGTAAACATAACAATAATATTTATTGGACACGATTTTGAATTCACCAACCATTATGGGTGACTACCGACCCCTATTCTATGCGAGGTCTGACACTCACTTGGTTATTTTTTACAATTTTCATTGTTACTATCAAAAATAAGAAAAATCTTTTTACCTTTTTCTAAAGACTGAAATATGTCACGTGGATATTACGTATTCCATGCGATAAACTTAAAAGGAAAATTATAACGGCTTGGATAGCTTTGTTAGTTCAGGAGTTCTAGAGTCCTAACTTGTACTTGAAATACGCTGACTTGGAAAACTTCGTACAAAAATAACGAAATTGTAAGTAAACATAATAATTATATATCTATTAGACATAACTTGGCATTGTATAATTTGTATATGTCTACCAACTCTGCTTAGTTCCCTTAGTTAAATACCCTTATAAACAAATATTTATTTGTTTATAAGGGTATTTAAGACCTTTCAAATAGAACACTTTTATGGTATTTCTGAAATTGAAATTGATAGTAGATTTTGAACAAATTTTAATTACTAGAACTGACCCTCCCATTACCATAGTGCAGTTCTGGTTAGTTCGAGATCTGATTGTCAATGTTAAAAGTTTCTTTTAATTAGTTATTACAGTTTTAAACATACAAATATAAAATATTAGTTTTATAAAACTAAACAAACAGCCTTTTAAACTAAAAAGTAGAAAATAATTTGAATGTAACAAAGCGTGGGGCGACGTTATTGAAATATTTTCAGAAAGCACCCCACGCTTTGTTACTTTAAAACTATTTTCTACTTTTTAGTATAAAAGCGTGTTTGTTTAGTTTCTTAAAATTTTTTTTTTTACTAGGTAGACTAAAAAATACTAATTTGTTTGAACATTTTTTTTTGTTATTTTGTTTAGTTTCTTTTTCAAATTAGTGTATTGTCATCGGTCCTCGATAAATCTACAAAGTTTGAACGAAATCTGGCGTTTAAAGTGAGTCAAAATCGCACCCAAAGGAGTCGGTTATAAACAAACATACAGGTGAAGCTAATATAAAGCCTGTAAAAAATCAATTAAATTGGCAAAATTTAACAGCAATTACAGACGATTGGAGATAATTTCAGTGTTTGCAAACAAAAATAAAAAATGAATCAATAAGTGTATAGTATAACAGTATGTATCAATAAGTCAAATCAAAACAGAGTTCAGAAATAATTCCCCCCATCCTCCTAGCCATTATTCCCAAGTTTATTTGGGGTCGGCTACTAGTTCAACCGGTTGTACCTGAATTTCAGTTTTTCCACGGAGCGACTGGCATCGGACCTCCGCAACCCTAAGGGAGAACTGAAATTCGAAGATTGACCTAGTTGTCAGTATATTTGAGGGCACTGACTTCCCAATAACGATTGCCATAGATGTTCATGACAACCGGGACCGACGGCTTAACGTGCTCTCTGAGGCACGGACGTGAATCACCGCCAAACTTCCAAACTCCGGGCAGCTAGGCTAGGAATTTCCTAAGAAAATCCCAAAACCACTTTTTGGCCCGACCCGGGATTTGAACCCGAGAACTCTTGATTAGCAGTCGCATACGCTAACCACTAGACCAACGAGGCAGTTATACAACAGTTCAGAAATAATTCCAAAGTAGTCTATATGTATAAATAAATAAAAATGAAGGGTCTGTGTGTAATATAATATTCAATGATCACTTTTTATTAAATGCATATCAAAGTTTAAACGGTTCTTACATCAAACAAGTTTTATAATTTTGTCTGTTTGTTTCGGCTAATCTCTGGGAACAGCTGAACTGATTTTGAAGGAACTTTTACGGGCACAAAGCTGATGACAACAGATGAGTAACTTAGTCTTGGAATTTTTTGCCTAGCTTTGCTAAGGGCTTTACTCGCGATTAACAACAATATATAAATAAATATTTCGGACAACTTACACACAACATTATCTAGTCCCAAACTAATCAGAGCTTGTATTATGGGTACTAAACAACTGATATAAATACATAAACATACTTCTTTTTTTTGTAAATACATACATATTATATATAGAAAACACCCAGACTCTGAAACAAATATTTGTGGATCACACAAATATTTAGTCCGACCCGGGAATCGAACCCGAGCCCTCTTGATCAGCAGCCGCTTACGCTAACCACTAGACCAACAAGGCAGTAAATACAATAACAGCTGTTGACACTGGGGGACTCAGTTATTCAAGAAATAAACTCGCTGATGTCTGAGTTAGATTATCAGTTCTAAAACATTGTTAATTATCTTATCTGTTGAGTTACACTAACATAGCACATACATTTTTAGGGTTCCGTAGCCAAATGGCAAAAAATGGAACCCTTATAGATTCGTCAAGTCTGTCTGTCTGTCTGTCCGTCCGTATGTCACAGCCACTTTTTTCCGAAACCATAAGAACTATACTGTTGAAACTTGGTAAGTAGATGTAAGCTGTGAACCGCATTAAGATTTTCATATAAAAATAGACACAAAAACAACACGTTTTGGGGGTCCCCATACTTGGAACTGAAACTCAAAAAAAATTTTTTCATCAAACTCTTTCGTATTTGTATCTATGGATAGGTATTTAAAAATGATATTGAGGTTTCTAAAACCATTTTTTTCTAAACTGAATAGTTTGCGCGAGAGACACTTCCAAAGAGGAAAAATTTGTGTCCGGGGGGGACACAAATTTTTAATAACTGTAACTTCTAAAATAAGAGAGTGATAAAACAAAAAATTTTTTTTATTGTAGATTACCATGTAAACTACCACCGAAAATTGGTTTGAACGAGATCTAGTAAGTAGTTTTTTTTTAATACGTCATAGATCGTAAACCGCAATTTACCTTTCATTCAATCAATACACTATTATAAGAACTTATAAATGATGTTACTTTGCTGCTACTGAACCCTTCATGGGCGAGTCCGACTCGCACTTGGCAGCTTTTTTTTTAACATAGCATATTTTGTGCCACAGACGTCGCCAGTAACATCAGTGCATACAGCGTATCACATGTGCATATCTATGTGCAGGAGCGATATTTATCGATATACAATACGTTACGTACAATCATAAGAAGTTACTGTATGTATTTTGTTCCATTGTCATCAACATGTACGGCTACAATTAATATTTCGAGGGACGGAAACGTGTGACTCGTAACTCAAAAATCGCAGAATATTTTGCTACCCCAAATAATGGTACGTGGCTTTCAAATCGTGTCGTTCACATGCGTTTTTTGAAATTTTTCGAGCCACCCGTTTAGCCTTTAGAGGAGGGGGGACACTCTGTTTAAGAAAAAAAGCCCTTTAAAGAAATACTCGCAAACGAATTCCTAATTCAACAAATCGTCTTAGCCACCACAAATTTTTTTTTTAAACACCTAACTAGCGATACCCCACAACGTCATTCCCCACTTTACGTGCAGGGGAGCAATGTTTCTTTCTAGCACTAACCGTTCGGACAGTAAGTCGGGGGCGGACGAACGGACATGACGAATCTATATGAACAAATACCCTAATAAAAGCTAGAAAGGAAGAATGTTATTTATATAATTATTAGCTGCGCCCCGCGGTGTTACCCGCGTATCATTATGGTTGCTATGCAAGTGTGCTATGCATGGCAACCTGTGAAGTTTTGACAGGAGATAAACAGTGACACATTTTGACATCTACGATTTATGTATTTTTATAATCACCTAGCTTTCGCCCGTTTATCTCGATTATTGCAGTAAAATGTAGCCTATGTGTTATTCTGACATATAAGCTATATTACTGTAAAGTTTCATCCAAATTCGTTCAGTAGTTTTTGCGTGGAAGAGCAACAAACATACATACATACAAACTTTCGCTTTTATAATATTAGTAGGATTAACTATGTGTTTTAAATTTTAAAACTATGCATATGAGGTTATTTGGGTTCCAGCTGAAAATCAGAGCTGTGGTCACCTTCGGGACCGTAGCATTAGCTGAGCTGGGGCCCTTTAGTCACACAAACAGATCATTTCACTGTTATTTTTCTTATATTGTATTTTTGTATCTATTGTTTGTTTTGTTGTTTAGTCATGTAAATTGTTTTTGTTATGTTTATATTTTCTGAGTGTGGCTAATAAACTTATTTGTTTCTTTCATAAGAGTCTCCATGGCGGTTGTATGCCTGCCATGAAGAACAAAACGTTTACTTTATTTCACCTTATATTTCCCTTAGTTCCATCTCATATGATTCTTGTAACTAAAATTCGTGCTATTTATCTCCAAATTAACTTATTTTGTTAACGCTTGATGTTTAACATAAATTACCACAGTTTTATCACAAAAACGTAGCATATTATTAGTATTAATACAAGTCTTGTTTGGGCAAAAATTATACCTGTTAATTTTTTTTTTTTAATCTGAAATCTTTTGTCACAATTTCACAGGGTAATAAAATATTTAAATGTAAATGTGGGAACTTAAAAATAAACGTATTTTAAATTAAAGGTTGGATTTATTCCAAATATAAATCAAGGAAACCGTACCTGGTCTATTCAATAAATGAAATGTAAGCGATATGTAGGTACTAATTGTTAGATGATATCGTATTAATACGTGCCATTTAAATTAATTAAATGATGAATGAATAAGGAAATATATAACATAAAAATGAATACGAAATGATGAACAATAAAATGAAACACTAAAACGGTAGGAACGTGCTTTGAATTCGGGGGACATGATTGCCTGTTATGCAATGACGTCAACAAGAAAACCTTGATGTAATGAGGGTTCGCGTCGCAGGCTGTTTGGTGCAGGGTGTAGGCTGTGGGCGCTCGCGCACGCCGACTGTGACGTCATGTGCGCCTGCGCGGCTATAACAGCGACCAAGCGGAACCGCGCGCTCATTCGCTCGTCTGCGCGCATGCCGCGCACCTCGCGTTACCTGGACCACGACAAGTGCCACCACGCGCGAACTTTCAAATATCATATTATTTTTGTTGTGAATTGACTGTATTGTGACAATATGCCCAAGAATATTTTAGCCGAGATGGGGTCCCAAGTGGGCCTCACCCCCCGCAACGCACAGAACCAGAAGGTAAGTTCAATAATTATAATCAATATTGATGAAAATTATGCGAATGTGCGATACGCTGGTGCGTAGAGACGTTTACGTACATACAAACTTATAATAGGTATTTAGAGATATTTGAGACGAAATGAATGGCTAGCCGAAGCTCACGGCCGGACCAAAATAAACCCTATCCGCACGTCAGTAGTACAATGTCAATACCGCATACCCTCCGTAGAGAGTAGCTATAATTTAACTAAGATATTGAAGAAACTTATTAAAAATATTCAAATTATTGACAAACAATGTTGTCAAATCTTAGTTTTTATTATAAATATAATTCTTAACAAAGTTTCAAGTATTATAAATGGTACTATAATATCTTTCGATTTGTTTACCTAGTACAAAAATAAGTGAAATTCCGAAACCTCCCGCTCAAATCTATGCAATGCCGTCGAGCTTTATATAAACTGTAACCAATACATTGATCATGTACTAATCATAACGCAAGTACGTTTAGTGATTGCCAGGCAATAAAAACCTGGCAATTTGCCAGGTTTAACAAAAAAATCAACTCAGTGAAATAATTCCTCGGATGTTTGTTGTGGAATACGTTTAGTTGCAATGTGTAGAAATATCGAGGCCATACGTTTAAATCTTCATTAGGATAGATGAAAAACTGTAGTATAAATACAATTGTATTGTTATGAATTGAGTTATATTTGAACAAAAAGTGGAAAGGAGTTGGTAATCTTTTATATATATTATATAATTCTTCTGTGAGTGTGTATGTCACTGAACTTCTCTCAAACGACTGGACCGATTTTGATGAATTTTTTTGTGTGTGTTCAAGGGGATCTGGGAATGGTTTAGATTCGCAATTGGACCCGGTAGGTGACGCTGCGATCAAGTTCTGGAATTTTAAAGTTGGGCGGTACGAAGTTCGCTGGGTCAACTAGTAAATATATATGAAACGCTCAGCTGAATGGCCTTAGGTGATTGAAAACAATCACCGAGGGTAAGCAACTACGGCACGGTCAGTACCTAGATGGGTGACCGTTTGCGATATGATATGTTATGAGCGTTTCCGTGATTCGGTGCAGTCGGCCCCGGTTGTAATCATAAGATAACAGTTTGAGGCCCTCGGGCGGCTTAAAATCATCCAACGGCTAGATTACGTAGCCACAAAGTGTCCTGCCAGTCCCCAACCCGCAGCGTGAGGACATAATATGGCCTTAACCCTTTCCTTAGAGGAGATCCGAGTCAGTGGGACGTTATGGGTTGTTGATGAGAATAAATAAATAGATTAGTTTAAAATGGTTTTTAAAAAAATGTGTAGAAACTTATTAATGAACCTACTATCCACTCCAAAAAACCTTGCAACCCTATGATCTAACAAAAACCAGTAAATCCATATCGTTACATTTTTTTACATATCTATGTATAATATGTTTGTATTTACAAAATATGTTTATGTAGTTATATCAGTTGTCTAGTACTCATAATACAAGCTCTGATTAGTTTGGGACTAGATGGCGTTGTTAGTTTTATTTTAATTAAAAATCATAACTTGCTTGTCGCACAGGGCAGTCTGAACATCTAGTTATCAGGGCCTTTACCTATTAAGGTAACCGTCCTGCTCATTAAACGTATTTGTATGTTTCTAAATAAGTAAATAAATATTTGGGACATCTTACACACAACGTAATCTAGTCCCAAACTAAGCATAGCTTATACTATTGGTACTAGACAGCCGATATAAATACATAAAAACTTTTTTTTGAAAGTACATACATATTATAGCTAGAAAAAATCCACAAACTCCGAAACAAAATATATTTGTAGATCATAGAAACATTTGGTCCGACCAGGGAATAGAACCCGAGACCTTTTGATCAGCAGCCGCATACGTTAATCCTTTGTATGATCTGCAAATATTTGTTTCGTAACTTGAGTGTTTTCTATTTATAATATAAATTTACAACAAAAAGTATATAATATGTATTTATATCAGTTGTCTAGTACCCAATGTACAAGGTTTGCTTAGTTTGGGACTAGATGGCGTTGTTTGTGAGATGTTCGAAATATTTATGTATTATTTAAAAAAAGTTAACTGATGATTTATGGAGTAACTTAGGCTACTTTTAACCGACTTTAAAAAAGGAGGATTTTCTTAATTCGACTGTTTTTTTTTATTTGTTTAGATTGTGTGAATCGATTTCGTTAATTCTTTTTTATTTGAAAGCTGTGGCCTCCCATGTGCTCCCATGTTGAGAAAACCCCGATCTGATGATAGGACCCTTGAGAAATCGAGGGATCTCCTCAAATATTTGGCTAATATTTTGTTTTGATCACGTGTCTGAGTGGCATTAGCCAATGAAATAAGAAAAAAACGAAAAAGTTTGTTACTCGGAACAGTTTTTCTTTAAAGTCGGTTTTTTTGCTAATATTATTTAAGACTAGTTCCGCCCCACTATGTTACCTTGTACCTTTTGAACAATCATCGTGGGGCTTCGTAAGTTTTTATATAAAAGCATTGTAAGCCTTTGCAACTGCCTCGTTGGTCTAGTGGTTAGCGTATGCGACTGCTAATCAAGAGGTCTCGGGTTCAAATCCCGGGTCGGGCCAAAAAGTGTTTTTGGGATTTTCCTAGGAAATTCCTAATAACTGCCCGGAGTTTGGAAGTTTGGCGGTGATTCACGCCCGTGCCTCGGAGAGCACGTAAAGCCGTCGGTCCCGGTTGTCATGAACATCTATGGCAATCGTTATTGGGAAGTCAGTGCCCTCAAATATACTGACAACTAGTTCAATCTTCGAATTTCAGTTCTCCCTTAGGGTTGCGGAGGTCCGGTTGCCACTCGCTCCGTGGAAAAATTGAAATTCAGGTAAATCCGGTTGAACTAGTAGCCGACCCCAAATAAAATTGGGAATAATGGCTAGGAGGATGATGATTGTAAGCCTTTGCAAGTCTGTATAGCCGTTCTACCTTATTAGATAGTCTTAAAATGAGTCCCTAGCTTTCCCTCGTTAGCTACAAGATTTAAACAGTTTTTCATTATAATCGTAAAGATCTCTGTAATAAATCAACTATACAAATCTTGATGTTACCATTTTAGAGTTGTTGATAAATGTTGCCAATATGCAAATTCATTTTACCCTTGTAAGTTAGAAGTGGATTGGAACATTTAGTGGCAACATTGACTGTGTAAAAATAAAACATCTTTAATAACTTGATAATTTATTAAATACTAGGTGAGTCCCGCGATGTTACCTGGGGATATTGTTGTGAATCGTGAGTAACACTGCAGGGCGAAGCTAGTATAAAAGGCTTTTATAAAAAAAAATACAAGTAACGGCAAGTATATTTTGGTTATGTCCAGTGGCCCGACACTAGGCAAGCCTGTCCTGTGGGTACCTATTACGATTACCATTCAGCATAACGTTCTCGGCCGACATCAAGAAACTTAATTGGGTATAATTACAATATAAAAAAAGTAATAAAAATAAAAGATCGCCTAACCTATTTGACTTACGGGCTAACATTAAATGGGTTCATTATAGGACCCACAAATAATGATGTTATCCTAATACTACTTGTACCATCAGTGTTTTGATAGTTTAAAGCCCGTCAAAATCTGTCCAGCCCTTCCAGAGGTTATCCGTAATAAACACACAGACCAGACACACAAAAATTTGAAAAATGGTTGATTCATGTAAGTACCGTATTTATTATCAAATGCTAACGGCTTTTGAAAGTATACATACACTGTTAAAAACTACTATTTTTATATTACATACATATACTTTAATTTTATTTATTTTTAGTAGGTATCTATATGTGTTTAAGATTATCTTCAATCTCAGGTACCCACTCGGTTAACCCACATAAAGGTATTTTTCCTTCTTTGTATCGGGCTGTAGGTAATTATTTTACAAAAATAATATTTTCCCTAAGAGATGCAAATAGTAATGGTGTTCAAATGCCATAAGAAACATATTCCATATCTTCTAAAATTAACAAGTATTCTCGATTAAATATCACCATTTCTTTAAAGATTACGTAATCACATTTGTAAAAGTCTAAAAAGTAATTAATTATAAATACTCTTTTTAATTTTTCGAACATCTTACACACAACGTCATCTAGTCCCAGACTAAGCAGAGCTTGGATTAATGGTACTAAACAACTGATATAACAAATTATGCATAGAAAACACCCAGACTCCGAAACAAATATTTGCGGATCACACAAATATATGGTTTGACCGGGGAATTGAACCCGAGACCTTTTGATCAGCAGCCGCATACGCTAGTCAATAATACCTACGTATTATAGTACGCTCCGCTCGCGTGTTTGTCACATATCTCGGTATAGAGTAGCCTATGGCCTTCCTTAAGATTCAAAGTATTTTCACACTCTGTATTTCATTGAAATCGATACAGCTTTTTAAATATTTCGGACATCTAACACAAAGTCAACTAGTTTCAAACTAACTGCTATGAAAACTACATTTACTGATAGAAGTCTGTCAATTAACATTTTGAAGAAACATACAAACATATGGTCTGACCCAGAATTTGAACCCGAAACCTCAAACACAACCATCGCTTATGCTACTACTGCGCTACCGACTCCGAGGCAGGAGTTTAAGCGTAACAGACAGACAGTATGAACAACAATAACTGTGGTGTATGGAATTCGAATTAAACAATTAAATATCAGTTACATAATAATTTTAACAAAAGGAACCGACTTCAATGAAAAACTATTCCGAGTACCCAAATCGCGACATTGTGCCTATGATATTTGAGGAGTTCCCTCGATTTCCTTGGGGACCCATCATCAGATCCCGATATGGTGACGATGGGACCACCTGTAAGCTACTCCCATTCCAATGCAAAAAGAATTTTTGAAATCGGTTCATAAACGACGAAATTATCGCTGAACATACATAAAAAAAAACCGAATAATTGATAACCTCCTCCTTTTTTTTGAAGTCGGTTAAAAATATAATTCATTTATTTATATTTTGACTAACTGACCTAGCGAACTTCGTACAGCCCAAATCCCAGAACTAGGTTTAGCCGTTTAGGAATTCAGTTACAGACACATGAACAGAAGTTTTTTTTAATATTTAAGCCTACCAAAGTGACTGTACTTTGCCTGCTGGAAAGCATGACTAGAATCCAGGAGTAGGGGTCACCATCCTCATTGTGATGGTAGGCAATGCAGCATGGTGACCCCTACCAAGGTGGCCTGGTCAGATAATTCTGCATCATTCTCCCCACCTTCGGAGGCCGCGAGAATGATGCATATATGTATATACTTAAATATATTACACACGGTCGTCTTATTGCAAACTAAACAGAACTTGTGTCATGATAATCAGAATGCTAAGTAACATACATATATGTATATATGTACATTTCTAAATACTAATATTGCTACACAAAACAGATACACGTGGCCATAGCTTAATTAGCTAAATAATTAATGTCACAAGATCAATAGATGGAGTTTAATTTGGGTGAAATATTTGTGTGATCCACAAATATTTGTTTCGGAGTCTGGGTGTTTTCTATGTATTATGTATGTATTTACAAAAAAATAGTATGTTTATGTATTTATATCAGTTGTTTAGTACCCATAATACAAGCTCTGCTTAGTTTGGGACTAGATGACGTTGTGTGTAGGTATGATGTGCGAAATATTTATTTATTATTATTAATTGCAACCTTAAAGTCACAAGATAATAATATTATAATAAATAACTGAGATTAAAAAAAAACCTGAGAAAAACGGTTACCCAATCTTGAACATCTCCTTGTATGGTGAGTTCTTCCTTACGGCCAACCATGGATGAATAACTTGTAGATATGTACTGCATTTCTCGAAGGCCACATTTTTGTCCTACGGTCAAATATTTGCCAACAAACTTGTATCCTACACCTAAAGAATAGTTGTTGAGGAACTGAAACTATATGTTTAATGAGTGCCAACATATTAGTCGTAGATGAAAATATAACCAATGGTTTCTGGCTGACTTAGTAGACTGGACTACTACCAGGCTATGTAGCTCCTACTCCCGTTCTCTTCTGGCCACTTGTCTGTCTCAAACCGGTTTATATGCACGCCGGTGCACAACGAATTAATTTAAATCTAGCCTTGTTATAACACAGTTCGAGTGTTCAAGTATAAGTTAGTACCAGGTCACGGTCGTCAACTGTATACGTTGGAGTGCAATGTCTCCATTACATACAAACATAGTGGGCACAACTTAGATAAGTAAATGCACTTTATTCTCTCGTTTGTAGTAGTTCAAGTAATTGTTTATTGTGCTGTTGTGTGTTCCGATTCTTACATAACTATATTCCCCACCTGATGGAGGAACAATACATTTTTTTTTTCTTTTTTTTTATTGATTAAAAGTTTGTCTAATCCACAAATATTTGTGTCGGAGTCTTAGTCTTTTCTATGTATAACTATGTATAGTTTTTACAAAAGAAAAGTATGTTTACGTATTTATTTCAGTTGTTTAGTACCCATAATACGAGCACTGCTTAGTTTGGGTATAGATGACGTTGTGTGTAAGATGTCTGAAATATTTATTATTTAATTATTTATTTCGTAAATTGTTTAACATTTAGTACAGTCGCAACAATTCGTTCGCAGTCAGTCTCATTGATGTACTTAACCAT
Source organism: Phragmatobia fuliginosa (assembly GCA_932526445.1). Lineage (NCBI taxonomy): Eukaryota > Metazoa > Arthropoda > Insecta > Lepidoptera > Erebidae > Phragmatobia > Phragmatobia fuliginosa. The sequence continues at coordinate 17,506,673 of OW052057.1, forward strand.
AAATAAGTAGTTCGACTAACCATAGTTTTCTAGTACTAGATGTTATGAGAGGCCCTGTTTAAAACATTTTGTTAGACCGACTGTAGGTAATATGAATATAAAAGATATAATTAGTGCTAAACATCACAGCTAGAATCATTTCCAACTATGAGCAAATATGTTAATTATCAAACGGATAAATGTGTTCTGTAAAATGTTAGAATTCAGTGCATTACTCAAAGACCAACACTGAATATGAGACGATAATTAGTCGCGAATTATTGCGTCACTTGTGGAGCAGGTTAACATGCGCCATCATAAATATTTACTGCACAACACTAGCTCATTGCTATGTTTATTTGTTTTCTCATTAAACAGATCTCAGGAATACGCTGAATCTAATTTATTTGTGTCGCATTCTTTATTAGAAAACATATTCGTAATTTTATATAAATTGTAACTGATGTACGCGGCTTCACTCGCGTTCAAGGGGTATGATAAATAGATCTTGACTGATTCACAGACCTACCCGTTATGCACAGAAAATTTCATACAAATCGCTCCAGCGTTTCGTAGGAGTATAGTAACTAACATTGTAACTAAAATTGTATATATAAGATGATTAGCAGCCAGTTTAAAGCTGAATCATAGACTAACTAATTAAATATTTTTATTTTATCGCTTTTAATTACCAAAAGCAACAACTGTTGTTTTTATAAAACTCCGCTACAAAAATACATACCTATTAGATTTGTAAGTGGTCTTACCCAATAAGAAACATATATTATAAAGGAATCATTTTAACAAGGCTATGAAAATATGGATAAGCAAAGTGGAGTGCACTAAAATATCGATGTATGTATGTATTGAACGTCACATCACAAAGCATCGATTCTTATTTAATTCGATTATTATTTTGCTTGCGCATTAATAGCACTTGGGTTTATTTTACATTTTCTTATGAAATGAAAGTAATTCATGTGCAATCACAGACTATAAATGTTCTGATTGTCAGATCTGTTTAACATTTCTAACATGATTAAGTACCACACAAACATCAGAGATCTAAACTTTCACGTTTAAATTATAAAAGCAGTAAATTAAACTCGTTAAAAATTTCAACAAATCTCAAACTCAGTTGTGTAAAAACTTTTGTTAAATTTAAAAATTGCCTATGTCACTCAACTTAATATAATTTTTTTACGAATGTATTATCACCTCATATAATGAAATTGGTAGTTTAGGTACTACGATGGAACATGCAATAACACTCGTAGATCTTTTTTTTATGTGTGGAAATCCCCGCGGACCGTCACCCCGCCGGGGTTTTCTATGTTCAAACGGTGTGGCCTCTTTGCGTTTCTATTTTAGGAGGAGTCCAGGGTGATATCTCCTTCTGGACCCCTCCCAGCGCCTGCACTCGTACATATTCGCCTAACTATCTTTATGGTTTCGCCGTAGTCGGGGAAAAATATAGGTATTATTGTTATACCCAAGTAGGGATCTCCCTGGATCCTAAGGTCTATGAGTTTACAGGTTCGGAAAGGTGATGCACCTTTCAGAAACAAACAAAAATCACCTAGCGTGGTTTCCCCTAGGTTGAGTAATATTGCGAGTAATTTTGACGTCACCCTCGTATTACACCTTATTGCTACGTTAGATAAAGTACATGTAAGTAAGACATAACGCCAAGAGTTACACAGCCACAACGTGTCTTGCCAGTCCCCAACCCGCACTCGACCAGCGTGGGGACGTATGGCCTTAACCCTCTCCTGAGAAGTGACGAGTCCATCAATGGGACGTTATATGTGGTTGATTTGAAGTAAGACCTATAAATAATAGTAATAGTATATAGGTGATATACTATATCTATTTCCAGGGCAGTTATGCTATGTTACGAAATATGAATGAAACTCATATTCATGGAACCCCCGTTTGTTTGGGTCCCCAGAATGAGGAATGCGAGGTCAATGAATAATAACATTCAAATAAATTAAATGATGATCTCTCTCTTTCTCTCTCTCTCTCTGAAGTCGGTCCCTAATGTCTGAGGATCGTGGTCAGCTTCAAGGTTGCATCGAGCGGATGATCTTCCTCCACCGGTTTCTGTCCAGCACGTCTCTCACAACCGAGTAGAATTTAGAGGTCGACGAGTCCTTTACTTGATCGGTCCATCTTGTTGGTGAACGACCGCGCGATCTTTTGCCGTCGGTGTTCCCCACCACGATCAGTTTTTCCAGATTTCCGTCAACAACGCATTCTTTCCTATTTCGGAAACACAATGCGCAAAGGCGATGATAAATTAAGTGAATAATAATAAATTTTACGTTTATTAAAATTAATTTAATAGGTGCATAATCATGTTTGTAAGGCGTGTCTAGAGTCATGGCCGTTTTATTCACACTAACTTTAAAAGAAAATGTTTTTGCAACTCACCTTTTAATAAAATAATGTTATCACAGAACGCAGAGTTTTGTCCAAAATTATGAAGGTAAGCATCCCTAAAACTTCTAAAACCGCGATTATTTGATCATCGCGACGTCACTATCGCCAATAACTTTCATAAACCCATAAATGAAGTGTTCAACATTCCTGACAATATTTCTATAACTGTAAGTCACGTTTCGCTGTTCACGTGCTCTAGCAAAATGTTACCATTAGATTCCGAAGTCGCACCTGATCACAGTTTACAGGCAGGTGGCCAAAATAACATTTGCCAAATGAAATGTCTGAAAGCTAGGAGAAAATTCAGATATTTTAAATTTTTAATGAATATGTGGAAATAATCACATAGATTAAGCAACAGCGGTGCGGTCGGTACCTAGATGGATGACCATTTTGGAATGATAAGTTATGACCGTTTCCGTGAATTGGAAGTCATATTAAGCAGTCGGTCCCGATTGTTATCATAAGACGACATTCGTTAAGGTCTTCGAATCCAACGGCAAGATTACGTAGCCCCAACGTGTTTTACCAGTCTCCAACCCGCACGCGACCAGAGTGGGGACGGATGGCATTAAGAATTCTGTGAGGATACCCGACCTCAGCTTCTTAACATGTTATAATTTTACCTCAGACATTTATGAATCGATAAAAATACAATCTAATTAAGGTATTTTAATACGCGGTCTGTTAAATAAATTATACAACTAATGTTTATAACCATTATCGATGAATCACCAAACAATTTTTCCACAGTAAAATCCGCACCCGCAACACTAAACACAGTGACATATGCGAGGTAAGTAATTACACCTGCTGCACACGATATGTACTTAATATCCTACCCTTTTGCACCCTTAATCAGGGGTTGGCGTAATGTTTGAGGGCACAATATGTTTGATGATCGTTTGCCTACCTAACGTCCCTAATAATCGCTTTTGGATAGGACTCAGAAGCAAGGTACATAAGTGGAATAATGAGGTTAGGGTAAAATATTTTGGGGTAAGCAACGATTGTGCGGTCAGACCTAGATGGGTGACCGTTTGTGGCATGATATGTTATGAGCGTTTCCGTGATTCAAAGGTCACGTGAGCAGTCACTCCTGGTTGTTATCGTAAGATAGCAGTCGTGAAGCTTAGTTGGAGGCCTTCAGGCAGCTTAAAACATAACCAGATTACGCAGTCGCAACGTGTCTTGCCAGTCCCCAACCCGGACTCGGTCAGCGTGGGGACGTATGGCCTTAACCATGTCCTGAGAGAATACCCGAGGCCATTATGTGTTGTTAATTTGTTTGATTTGAGTATATTTTTCATGAGACGGTGTAAACTGCAGTAGATCTTCAGCGAAAAAGCGTAATTGTCTCAAATCCCGGTGACAGCCACTTTCCAAGAGGTTACCGGTCTATTTATTTGGACACTCTTTTATAAAAGTGCAGCAAGCAAGATGGTCTGCATGATATGAATGCGACCAGCCGAGGATCAAACTGAGCCGAATGGCGTGCAATTGAAGAGACCAATCTTTTGTAATCGACTGCAATAGGCTTATAATGAGTGGTGGTTATGGTGAGTGGTTACTGTCAGCGACATTAATGTCTAACAAAAGCAAATGTCAAAACATTTTACACATTTAGGTTACAATAAGTGTAACAGCACGCGTCACTCAATACACATTTATCATTAATGTGTTCTTTATAATATTTGAAGTGTCAGATAGTGGTGACAATAGACATTGGCATTCGCAAACACTTCGTAGGTAATCGAACTGTGGAAAATTAGCTACGATTCAATTGCGCAAAGGAAGCAATGTTACATGTGTTATTATATTTCATTAGACGTGACCACTAGACAAACAGTGATCGTAAGTGCTAAGCCAGAGGTCATTAATTAAATTTCTATCCAAAACATAAGTCTGTTTAAAAGTAATCTGGTTTCCACAGTAGATGCCCTGCTTATATGAGACCTAACGGCTCTGTGTGAGACTTATAAAGATATTATTTCACCGCAAGCTGCGCAAGAAACAAATGATTCTTACTGTATATCTACTACTTATATTGCAACATTAATTCAAATCCAATTTGAAATGAAATGTGACAATTTAGTCAGAGCATAGTCATGCACGAAAGTCTTGGCCTATCTTAGAAACCGTAGTCGTAAAATTTCGATAGGTAGGCCTTGGAGAAAAGTACGAAATAAATACGCTTATACTGCATACTGCAAATCAAACAGGTCTAATCTTAGACTGCAAGGATGGCGAAATGGTTTTAAGGTTCGAGCACATTATGCCGGGCCGCAGCGTGTCGGGGCGGGTCGCAGCGCAGCGCAAAATGCTAACTTAGCACATTGTGACGGGCCGGGTCGCAGCGCATTGACGGATTTTGAGTAGAGTGTACGGTAAATAAACACGTACTCGCGTGCACACCAATCCGCTTGCTATAGCACACTGTGACGGGGCGCAGCGGGGCGGGGCGGGTCGCATCGCACGGACGCAAATCCGCGTCGCAATAATGCGAGCCGCTGCGGCCCGACACAGTGTGCGATACTTCATACAATTTGTATTGAAGCGATTTGAGCGGATTTTTGCGCTCCGCCCCGGCACGCTGCGGCCCGGCATAATGTGCTCGAACCTTTAGAGAACGCCTCACCGCCTTCTATCCGCTCAGTGTTTTACGTTTGATCCCCATGCGGAAACACACTTTGAATACTCACAAATTGTGATTATGAGTGTGGGTGACATTTGTGTACGTACCAAGATTGCTCGTGAACTTACTAGGAGACATACCTAGTGTAAAATAACTTTAGCCTTCCCTGTTCCCATTCCCAAACGCCCAGCTATCCTTTGATCTGTTTATTATAAAAACATTACTATTGGAAAGAAAACGCTGGACTGCTTAAAAGCAATGAACTTAAGAGAATAAAACAATATTACAATAAATTTTATGGTTAGGAAAAAATAAACAATGTGTGCAACTAAGTCGAAACAAGAAAAATACAAAACAATGTAGAAATAGTGAAAAAAAAGAACACTAATTTATTACAACAAGTTTGTAAAATACATTGTTGTTCATGTATTTATAAGTGTACTAGCAGCATGCCCCGGCTTTGCACGGGTAGATATAGGTATTTAAAAAACATTTTGAACTTGAAAAATTATACACTAAAACCTTCCTCGAGAATCAATCTATCCATTGCTGAAAACACCATATAAATCGGTGAAGTAGTCTTTAAGTTTATTGCGAACAGATAGACTGACGCGGCAGAGCACTTTCTTTTATAATATGTAGTGATTATCTTAATTTAGTTTAAATGTGTCTTTGAGTATTTATGGTTAATTCAAAAGTGTCCGTTTGCAATTTTAAATTAACAGCTGTTCACTAAATGTATACCATGTATGTATAGGTACCTATACGATATAATAATTAAACATGAAAAAATTAGTATTTCAAATTTTGCCCTGTTTGTATCTCTTGACACCAAATGGAGTTTGGTTTGGGAGATAGTCTTAATATTTATGGTTTTACTTTTTCATTATTTGTTTATATTTTTTCTTTACGTATTATTAAAGATCATGATTACACCACTCTGATCGATTTCGGGCTTCTCGCATCGCACTTACGATTAACGAAACAAAAAACAACAAAGAAATACAGAATAATTATGTTTTGACTCATAAATACTGCAAATAACCTGTCGATGTTCAAATATTGTCATATTACAAGTTGTAATTAGACAGGTTATTGTCTTGGTAATACCATGGAGTTGCTAATACCGCAACATTAATGATATTAAATTAATATTGTCTTTAGGAAATGTCATAGGTACCATTATGTATTCTGTGGTTATAGTACTATTATGTTACGGGCTTGGAGGGAACGGCTCGAAACACTCAGTTATATGTGCCAGCCAACGCACTGTTGGAGCCATTCTGCCGAGCTTCGAAGCTTGGATAGGGAGTACCGACTGTGTCAGCTACCGGTTTACTCAGATACTCCCCGGACTATCTGAATAGCATCGGACGTGAGGTTACGGGACAATGCTACCACTGCGGGTCCGACCGGGACTCCACCCAGCACACGCTGAAGGACTGCCCTGTGTGAGAGGCTGAGCGTCAAGTCAAGTCGGACAGATCGGACGGAACCTGTCACCGCCAGCATTGATCGCGGCAATGCTGGCGAGTGACGAAGGATGGGAAGCCGCGGTCTCCTTCTGTGAGAACGTTATGCTCCAGAAGGAGTCCGCTGAGCGGGAATGGGCCGATCCCGCTCGAAGGAGGTGGCGAAGGGGACGTAGCAGAAGTCGATAGCCCCCCAATCGTCGCTTAAAGGGTCGTTGCAGCCACATCTTGGGTAGATGTGATCGCTGCAAACGATCCGTAACAGGTGACACCCCCGGTGCAGCCGTCTAAGGCGGTTCGGTGTTGCGTCTCTTACTGCGTGGAGTGGTGGTAGGAGCGACAGCGTCCTGCCTTGGGGGTGATAATTATCACCCCGGGATGTACCCCAGTCGTGGGGTGGACACATCGAAAGATTGGGTGAGAATCGAGCCGTTAAAAGAGCAATTCTCGGGAGGCCCTTAGGGCGGCGGCCGATGTGACGATTCAGATACCGCTAAATATGATAGAGAATAAAGTGCGCGATTGGTCTGAAGTAGCACAGAATAGAAAAGAATCACGCATTCTACTGTCGGAGGCCAAGACACACTTTGGGTCGCCGAGCCCGCGAATAAAGTAAGAAAGTTTTGTACTGCGAATCTAATATCTAGACATGTAAATGTTCTTAAACTTGCCTGAATGAAGTTATTAACTCACCGTTAGATAGTAAAATATTCGCGAATTGTGAGAGTAAATACAGTAATCCTAACAATAAATTGGTGACACCAAAATTTAAATATATATTTTTTAATAAATCGTGCTATTCAAAACGTCTTAATGTTATCCTCGCCCACGCAGAGTTTTTGCAAAAATCAACACTTAGTAGGTAAATGTGTAAAGCAATAAAACATTGAAAAAATAAGAAACTACCAAAGTTATTTATTAAGATATGCATATTACGACCAAATTGTAAGTCAATTATGAACAATTTAATAACGGTTGCTATTATAGTAGTAAATGGATTAGTAAACGACATTGATTCTTTTGTCTAAAATTTTAACAATTAAACTATATTTTTGCTGTCATATTTCCGGTTTGACACGAATCTCAAACTGTCAAGAGAAGTGCGTCTTCCAACCTCGTTTAAATAGTAAAATCTATGGTGCTACTACATCCTACTAATATTATGAACGCGAAAGTTTGTGAGTTTGTATGTGTGTATGTATGTTTGTTTCTCTTTCACGCAAAAACTACTGAACGGATTTGGATGAAACTGTACAGTTATATAGCTCAGAATAACACATGCTACTTTTTACTGCAATAATCGTGATACACGGGCGAAAACTAGGTGATTATAAAAATACATTCAATTGTAGATGTCAAAATGTATCACTGTTTATCTCCTGTCAAAACTTCACAGGTTGCTATGCATAACACAGTTGCATAGCAACCATAATGATATACGCGGGTAACACCGCGGGGCGCAGCTAGTCGACAATAAATTACAATTGAAAACTAAATTTCTTGACATAACGGTCTGGTGATATATATGGTCCGGTGAAATAAATTAAATTGATATATCAGTTAGTAATACCAAAGAACAGTTTTTTACTAAATGCTTAAGACAGAAAATACGGTACTAATGTCAAAAATAGAGAAACTTAGTTACAATAGCGCCACAACAACAGAAATAGGTATATATTTTAAAAACTTAATAGAAAAATGGCTTATCTCAGAGCTGGCTAGGTTATTGCATAGCGAATAAGCGTTGCGAACAAGCCATGGCGAATTTCTAATATTTAATTGACAAGAATTTGTACTTCTATATTTTGCTATTAGGTTGCTGGCGGTAATAAAAAGTGCATGTCTCAATGTATTGTTTAATTGCCTTATCAATTTAGGAACAATTATAATAGGACAATATTCAATACTATCTTACTATATTCGATGCTTCAGGGCCTCAGAGTCCTCAGGCACGCAAGACAAGAGTTATGTAATGCTATGTATACATATATGTAATACCACCCCGACGATAGCTCACATACGCGTCGGCTATATGAGGTATCCTGAGGTCGCATCTGGGAGGACCCAGACCCTTTTATTTCAGGTCCTAGACATATGTCGCCTTACCTATCCTAGCGTGTACCTATGAATATAAAATCCCATCTGATCTAGACTCGATCTAGATCAAATCACGTTCCATTTTTATTTAAATTCATATTTTTATACTTTCCAAAATCCGGGTCGGTCCAAAAAGTGTTTTTGGGTTTTTCTTAGGAAATTTCTTATAGCAACCCGGTGTTTGGAAGTGATTCATGCCCGTGCCTTGAACATCTATAGCAATCGTTATTGGGAAGTCAGTACCCTCAAAATTACTGATAAGTAGTTCAACCTGCGAATTTCAGTTCTCCCTTAGGGAAAAACTGATATTCAGGTAAAACCGGTTAAACTAGTAGCCGACCCCAAATAATATTGGGAATAAGGTTAGGAAGAAGAAGATTTTTACTCTTTCAAAGTGTCAGGATATTTTTAAGACGTAGATTGTGAAATTCAATTTGTATATTAAGATGCAATGTGCAAATTGAAAGAGGTGTCGGTTGACACCACTTTCATGTTGGCAGTTGAAATGTTACTTGGCAAGTTTCCTTTGTGTACCTAAGTATATTTACAATATTTCTCCAAAGTCACCTATATGTCAAAAGAGGTTGTCAACTCAGCTGTCAAAATTGATGATTATCTAGCTCAAGCTGCGCTGTTGTAAGGTGATCGAGTTACAAGATCAAGGTTCTTGTAGCGACCATATTAAGGACGGGCCTGATGTCTAATTCACACCCACACGATATCATTAACACTCATGTTTTCTCACAAAAGCATCCACTTAACTTTAGCGTGGGCCACTCCATTAAACGAACCGTCTTATTTTTGTTGAGTTGAATTAAAAATGGCGACATCCACATTGCAATGAAGATAACCGGGATTATACCAATTTTTGTTTTTGTGTTAACTTCTAATTTTATTCATATTTAAATCAAGTAAATTTCAGATCAAAAGGTATATAATAAAATATATATAGTTAATATATATTTTATTATATTTTGACTTTAAAGTCGATTAGATTTTTTTTCATCATCATCATCATCATCATCAACAGCCTTTAACAGTCCACTGCTGGACATAGGCCTCTCCTTGAAAAGGAGGTATTGGCCTACTATACCACGCTGGCCAGACGGGTTGGTATCAAGTTTTCCTTCTCTTTGCATTGATGTTGTCTTGCGTAGTTTATTCCTTAGTCGCCTTTACGACACCCGCGGGATGAATAGGAGTGGTGACACTCTGTATTATTAATCCGTCACCACACGGACGTTTTTTTCCAAACTTATTAAAATAGTTTACTTAAACGTATTTCATTGTTAATTCATTTTCACCAACACTGTATATTTGAAAACCAGTTACATCAGACTTACTTTGAAACGAGTAAAATTGACGTCACTTCTTAACAATTGTCCAAGACCTTGCATTAAGCAGTGCCAAGATATTATTCACCTAAACGAAATGAAAATCCATTGTTTTTTGGTTAAAGATCGCCTTAAGCATTTTAAACTCATTATATATAAACACAAGGCTTCTATATAATTACCTAATTATAGACGTTACAAGGTAAATATATAAAATATCCACATTCCAAACTAAAAACCATTGTCTCACTATATAATAAAAAAAAATGACATAGATTTTATAACGTCTTATTAATTGATCATAACTGATTAATTAATTACATTTTATGTTACGTGCACCAGAGTACATCACCATCTTCCTAGTTTTTATTTCCAAGAACGGCTACTAGTACAACCGGTTACACCTTTTCCACATGACAACCGGGACCGACGGCTCTCCGAAACACGGGCTTGAATCACACTCAAACTGTTATTAAGAATTTCCTGTAAAAAGCCAACAATACTTTTTTATGGACGACCCGGGATTTGAACCCGAGACCTTTTCATCAGCAGTTGCATACGCCAACCACTAGACAAACGAGGCAGTCAGTACGTGCACTAGACAACGTCACCCGTTATCTATATATATTATATATATATGTAAATGAATTGCTGTTCGTTAGTCTCGCTAAAACTCGAGAACGGCTGGACCGATTTAGTTAATTTTGGTCTTGAATGTGGAAGTGCAGAGAAGATTTAAAAGTTGAATATATAAAAATGAATTGCATTTTTTTATTAATTATGGATTCCTTTTGTTTGTTTTAAGTTTATTATAAACAAAAGTTTAGGTCTCCTATTTATCGATTGAGGCAGTACGAAGTCTGCCGGGTCAGCTAGTTCTATTATAGAAATGAGTAAACAATGGAGATTTGGGTAGGAGGATGAAGAGTTTATTAAAAATAATTTCTCGTGTGGGTCACCATGTAGCTCTGTCCACATTAACGGTGAGAACAGTGACCACCACTGTTGAATTCCACTTAAGCTTTCTACTGAGTATATTCATTTTAGCAGCTAAATTGAGAGGAAAGCGTGTCAGGCCACGCACTGGTTCCGTAGTCACCCATAATGGTAGGTAGATTTAAAATAATGTCCGATAGATAAATTGTTATGTTTACTTATTATTACTCTATTTTTGTACGAAGTTTTCCGAGAGAGTTCATTTTAAAAGTTAGACCCCTATAACTCCTGAAATAAAACAGTTATCAAAACCACTATAGTTTTACTTTAAAGTTATGGAGTTTTTTCAGATATATTCAGCCATAGTAACTTTTAAACTTTCGCGTTCCATGATAATTAATATTATTCAGTCAGGCAAATCAGAGGTATGTAATACCTTCAATAAGTGATCGCGTTAATTCCCGTAAAAATAATATTTTCAGCTTGCTTTTTAACTTTCAGAGTGTTTGCATAAAGCTAGAGGAATGTTTATTTACGACTATTACACAGCTTTTAGTACAGTTTTGATCATTAACAATGAGTAAAAACGTGCAATATTGTACTTGAATTATTGTAGCTATTTGTAACGTTCCTTACTCATATCCGCTGTACGCATATACTTGATAATCAAATTACACGAGAAACATCTAACATCCTTGATTACAATAAACTTGTGAATGCGCACCATAAAGTATGTAAAATATACAGATATAGATATTACAATATAAATTTGTCTGTTCACCCTTAGAAAATATAATAAGATGGTTTATCTATAAGTTGCTTTTATGTAGGATTCTGTAGTTCATGATTCAGAACCCTTATAGATTCGCCATGTCCCTTCGTTCGTCCGTCCTCGACCTACCGCCCAAACGGTTGGTGCTAGAGAATTACGTGGACAAAGTACTACAATAAAATTATGAAAAAAAAAATTTGGGGTACCTCCCCTACATGTAAAATGGGGATTATTATTTTTTACTCGTACCCCATCGTGTGGGGTGTCATTAGATAGGTATTTTAAACAAATTGTGAGGTATATAAAACTATTTTTTGGATTCATATCCGTTTATGTGTTATTCAACTTGAAGGCGCATTTTTTCCTTAAAACGGGGCATCCTCCCGTGCCCCCTCTCCCCTCTAAAAGCTAAACGGCTAGCTAGCTAAATCTGAAAACAAAAACATGATAGTAAATTTCAAGGAAAACTAAGGTTTTGATGACTTTTTTATTTCAGGAGTTATAGGGGTTTAACTTGTAAAATACAGTCACTTGGAAAACTTCATACAAAAATAAAGAAATAATAAGTTAACATAACAACTCTCTATTGGACCCCATTTTAAACCCACCTACCATTAAGGGTATTTATTATTATTTTTTATTACAGATTTTTTTATTATTAACACTAACAAATTATACACGCACACACGAAATTTAAAAACATTAGTTCTTTATCAAAAAATAAAAATCATGGGTGTTCCATACACACACATACAAATGTTTTTATTTTAGTAAATATCTTGGTTTTATTGTTGCTTTCGGCCTTGCTTAGGGACGTATGGCCATAACCCTCTCCTAAGACAAGACGCGAACCCAGCAGTGGGACGTTATGGTTTTTTTTTATTTGATACTACTTTTATCACGAGCTAACGACAGATTATAACCCGTTCAAAACGTTATCGAGTAGAATTTATCGTAACTTTTTAAATGTTTTTATCGGAGGCCCAATCATTCTGCATCATTCTCCCGTCCTACTGTCCCGGTGGATTTCCATGTAGGTCATTATTGTTCTATGTGATTTTGGTTTATCTGTCTGCCAACCTGACTGTATGCCAGTTTGTTTGTATTTTTGTTCTCGATAATCTCTGAAACCGCTTTACCGGTTTAAACGGGAATACTATATACTGTAACTTAGGTCACATTTTGCTTCACCATGCGGTGTTACAGCGGTTGTTGTCGTAAAGGACTTGATTGTCACCGATTTAGAGTGGCAGATATACGCACTTGAACTAAACGGTTCGGCTCTTGTTTCCTGTGCCGAACAGTTTAAAACTGGATCTCACGACCACCTCACGTGTCATCTTTTAAGAGGGGCGAGAAAAAGCATATCATTAGGCCGCCATAGTGTGGACCTGCATCGCCACACTCCCTGCATTCGAAGAGAGTATGATGGCCATAGATTAATATGTATGTGGTGGCTTCCACTCCTGGATTCTGCTCATGATTTACATCAGGCTGAGTAGAGTCACATTGGCAGGCTATCAAAATAAAAAAAAAATATGAAGGTACTTTAGTTAGTGCGAGGGAACCCTAAATACACAGATGTCTGTAGATTTGCTTTTGATATTGTGCGATGTTCTTAGTAATAAAGTGGCTATAAAGTTTAATGAAACACGCGCGAACACATCTATCAGAATAGACTAGCGTGTTTAGATTAGCTGACGGATTGCCGACACCTTCAGCTTATTTCAGCATTTCTGGTCTAGTGATTAGCGTATGCGGCTGCTGATCAGATACTTCTTGATTTCGATTCCCGGATCGGACCAAATATTTGTGTGAACCACAAATATTTGTTTCGGAGTCTGGGTGTTTTCTATGTATAATATAAATGTATTTACGAAAGAAAAAGTATGTTTATGTATTTATATCAGTTGTTTGGTATCCTTAATACAAGCTCTGCTTATAGAGTAAGAGCCCAGAGCGATCAGACATAACTTATTTTCACATGGATGAAACCTTAACTACTCAGTAGCGTCTAGTGTACTTTTAAATACCTGCGTGTTTGTGGAACTATATCTGTGACACCTGGGCAGATATCAGGTGAGAAAGGTAACTAAAAATAAGAGTTATCTAACTTAAATTAGTATGGCTGATCTTTATATATATTATGTAGAATATTATTCTAAACTTGTTTCATAAAGTGTCAGACACTTTTCATGGACCAGAGCTTGTGTCAGACGCTTTAAAGATCGACAAAAAATTAATGAACTTTACTTATTTTTACATGTCTGATTTTTTAATATGTTATTAAAGTAACTATTACAAAGTTACATTTCATCAGTCAGACAAATTCGAGTGACCAAACATCCCTTAAACACAAAAATTATTCAGCCGGGAGTGCGATCATCATGCTTTTTCAGAGCGAGTGAGACGTCCACAGCAATTTGGATCCCGTTTTTAGGGTTCCATAGCCAAATGGCAAAAAACGGAACCCTTATAGATTCGTCATGTCTGTCTGTCTGTCTGTCTGTCCGTCCGTATGTCACAGCCACTTTTTTCGAAAACCATAAGAGCTATACTTTTGAAACTTGGTAAGTAGATGTAATCTGTAAACCGCATTAAGATTTTTGCATAAAATAAAAAAAAAACAATACATTTTGGGGGTCCCCATACTTGGAACTGAAACTCAAAAAACATTTTTTCATCGAACCCATACGTGTGGGGTATCTATGGATAGGTATTCAAAAATGATGTTGAGGTTTCTTATATCATTTTTTTCTAAATTGAATAGTTTGCGCGAGAGACACATCCAAAGTGGAAAAATGTGTGTCCTCTAACTTCTAAAATAAGAGAGTGATAAAACTGAAAAAAATGTATGTTGTATACATTACCATGCAAACTACCAACGAAAATTGGTTTGAACGAGATCTAGTAAGTAGTTTTTTTTTAATACGTCATAAATCGTAAACTGTAATTTACTGCAATTTTTTATTTATTTATTTATTTATTTATTCTAATGACTGCGTCGATGATTGCGATGATTAGGAGATATTTGCTGTAATTAATCATAGTTATATTTTTGTGGAGGCAATACAAAGTATTAAATGAAGAAAGTGATGAAAAACAGCAAAAAAACAATCATAAAAAAAATGTAATCTTAAGAAAAATATGACTACATTAGTTTTTTTTTAATTTAAGATTAATATTGTGGGTGTAACTAAGTTTTATTTTATTTTTTATCTGTATAATTAAATTCTCAATTGAACAGTCTTCGTTTCATTAGGATGGCATACGTAGTTCGGGAGATATTCGGGTTTATGTGACTGACCCGTTATTTTTGGAACCGAGTGTACTTACCAAGTTTCAAAAGTATAGCTCTTATGGTTTCCGAAAAAAGTGGCTGTGACATACGGACGGACAGACAGACAGACAGACAGACATGACGAATCTATAAGGGTTCCGTTTTTTGCCATTTGGCTATGGAACCCTAAAGAACGGGATCCAAGTTGCTGTGGACGTCTCACTCGCTCTGAAAAAGCATGATGATCGCACTCCCGGCTGAATAATTTTTGTGTTTAAGGGATGTTTGGTCACTCGAATTTGTCTGACTGATGAAATGTAACTTTGTAATAGTTACTTTAATAACATATTAAAAAATCAGACATGTAAAAATAAGTAAAGTTCATTAATTTTTTGTCGATCTTTAAAGCGTCTGACACAAGCTCTGGTCCATGAAAAGTGTCTGACACATTATGAAACTAGTTTAGAATAATATTCTACAAAATATATATAAAGATCAGCCATACTAATTTAAGTTAGATAACTCTTATTTTTAGTTACCTTTCTCACCTGATATCTGCCCAGGTGTCACAGATATGGTTCCACCAACACGCAGGTATTTAAAAGTACACTAGACGCTACTGAGTAGTTAAGGTTTCATCCATGTGAAAATAAGTTATGTCTGATCGCTCTGGGCTCTTGGACCATTAGGTAGGGACTAAATTACGTTGTGTGTTATTATCCGAAATATTTCTAAAAAAAAAGAAAACATCAGAATGGTGCCGAGGTTTAGATGTGAAAGCGTAGTAGACAGACAAACAGACAAATTTACATTTGAATTCATACCTAATATTAGTATCTGTTTAAATCGAATACACAGTTCAATTTGCTGGACAAACAAAAACATGTACAATATATTTAGTGAGCTGGGTATTTTGGAATTATTCATAACACTATGGTATTAATTTGTTTTATACATAGGTTTACTTTGGAAGTAGATCTTGTAAATGATATGTATACTTATGCAAATGTGTGTAGAACAGGATCTTAATATCTCAGGCCTAACACAGCAATCTAAATGTTTTAATATGCTATTATGAATAAGAAGACATAGATTAAGGATTTGACTAACTAGTTTCTAGTGGTTATGTAGTATTTATAGTCTATTTCTAAAATACATAAAAAGTCAAAAGAAGCGCCCAATGTGTGTTTGCTCACAGATTTTTGCACAAACTTGTCATAGTAATATATTTTATTAACAACTAGCTGACCCGGCAGACTTCTTACTGCCTCAATAGATATATAGAAGACCTAAACTTTTGTATAAAAATAAACTTAATAAAAAATGCAATTCATTTCTATATATTCACCTTTTAAACCTTCACTGGGCTTCCACAAATAATTCAAGACCAAAATTAGCCAAATCCGTCTAGCTGTTCTCGAGTTTTAGCGAGACTAACGAACAGCAATTCATTTTAATATATATATATATATATATATATATATATATATATATATAGATAATTTGTAGGTAACACAAAGTGTGTGTCCTATGTTATTTATTGTTACGAGGAATAGAACCCTCAACATCCAGTAGATAGCGGCGAGGTAATCGTTGTGACAACTATACCATGTAGTCTACTGACAATAGCATATGTAAGTAGTGATGAAAAACTCTACTAAGCAATTCTCACTCTTCATGTTTTGATGAGAAGAGAGAGAGAGAGTGCAATGACCAAGTACCTGTACATCATAAAAATTCCAGTATTTGTTCAATTAATTTGTCGGATACTAAAATATGTTTTGCAACCATAAGCATAATTGTAAAACAAATATATCATTACGGTGTTAAATATGAATACTTTGGTTGTGTAGTAGTAAAGTAGGTAGTATAAAAACCGCTGCATACGTGACGGTATTTTACACGGACGGGACGGGACGGGAAGTTTTGCAAACATCGTTTCATACAAAATGTATAATGGAAATGCATACTTCACGGAGACACGGACGGGGCGGGAACGTGACACGCACGGGACGAGCTAAATATCGTCGCCGACGATGTTTAGCACGTCAATAGCAATTAAAGCCAATTCTTGAAATGATAAATTCATCTTTCCTTGTTCACAATACTAGCACGTTAGATCCGAGTCACAGTCACGGTGCGTATACATTTACATCACGTCCCCGTTTATAACGAGGCAACCACGTCCACGTCCCGTCCGAGGTAATATCTCGTTACGTATGCAGCGGCCTTTACTATGCTGATTTCAGCACGAATAGGGCATCTCGGCCGGGACAGTACTGCTGCTGCTGCTACAGTAATTGTGCCTATGATATTTGAAGAGTTCCCTCGATTTCCTTGGGATCCCATCATCAGATCCCAATATGGTGACGATGGGACCACCTGTAAGCTATGCCGAATCGAATACAGAAATATTTTTTGAAATCGGTTCATAAACAACGAAATTAATCCCTATTTCCCTTGGTCACGCCATCACGCGTGAACGGCTGGACCGATTTCGCTAATTCTTTTTTATAATATTCTTTGAAGTACGAGGATGGTTCTTACGGAGAGAAAAAAAATTAAAAGTTATCTAAATAAGTCTAAATCACACTTCTATATTCCCATACAAAAGATTCGTAATAATACTTAAAATTCAATTTGAACTTTAGTACCCTACCATATGGTTTAAGTTTTAATGGAGGGGTTCCGAGAAGGCAAAACAATTGAGTGACTGCTAGGCGGTACGAAGTTCGCGGGGTCAGCTAGTGATGAATAAATTAGATCTGATACATTTTTTTTTTATTCATGCATAGTTGGGTTATTATTAACTGCCTAGAAGATAGCGTATGCGACTCGACAGGTCTCGGGTTCAAATCCCGGGTCGGGCCAAAAAAGGTTTTCTTAGGATATTCCTAATAGCAGCCCGGAGTTTGGAAGTTTGGCGGTTCACGCCCGTGCCTCGGAGAGAACGAAAAGCCGTCGGTCCCGGTTGTCATGAAAATCCATGGTATATAATCATAGGTTTTTTTCACAGTCTAGACCTATAACTGTAACTTGACCCGAATCATCCTAGAGGACGCCAATATCCAATGGCCTTGCAGCCAAACTTGTCACTTGGGAAAAGGGAAAGGCAGAGATTGGCAAAAAAAAGGCAATAAAAGAAAAGCCAAACTCGGAAGTATTGGTGAGTGTACTCGAGAAGGTCAGGGTCGCATACCTGGAACACGAACTGACTTTTGAAGGGAAATCCAAGAACTATACTTAAAAATACATTCATTTAAAAAATTAATTGTCAGCTTTACTTATATTATTATCAAGACTTAGGGTGTTTATTTAAATGCGAAAATCTCGTGAACTACTAGTTCGTATTGAGAAAGGATTAGACTAGATCTAATCTATGTACTTAGTGTTAGATAGCCCATATATATTATCGAAAGAGGTTATACCTTTAAAACACTAGAACCACTACTCGTTCTAGTGTTTTAAAGGAATAACCTTTTTAACCGACTTCAAAAAAAAGCGGCCAAGTGCGAGTCGGACTCGCCAATGAAGGGTTCCGTATCAACAAGTAACCTTATATAAAAGTTCTTGTAGTTCGTTGATTGAATGAAAGGTAAATTGCTGTTTACGCTTTATGACGTATTAAAAAAAAACTACTTACTAGATCTCGTTCAAACCAATTTCCGTTGGTAGTTTACAGGATAATGTACAACATATATTTTTATTAGTTTTATCACTTTCTTATTTTAGAAGTTACAGGGGGGGGGAGACACACATTTTTCCACTTTGGAAGTGTCTCTCGCGCAAACTATTCAGTTTAGAAAAAAATGATATTGGAAACCTCAACATCATTTTTGAATACCTATCCTATGATGATGACACGTATGAGTTTGTTAGGATAAAATCGCCTTTCAAACTTCGATATATGTGTATACATATATGTAGGTATTACATATAAAAATGATGTTTCTATTATTTAATGGTATTTTAATGTATCGGTATTTTTAAACTATGCCAATCGACGTACCTACTTTAATGCGGAAGAACCTGCAATGGTTTTAAATAAGAGCGTGCGTCTCACGCGCCACTAACTTTTAAAGTGTCCACAATACCACGATAATAAATTTGTAATTTATAGGTTATAGGTATAGGTCTATAGGTACAGGTTCTTTTAGCGTTTGCTAGACATATAATGGAGTTTGGTTATAGGCTATTAACATCACCCCACGACCTGACCCCTTATGAGAGCTGAATAAGACCTGACCCTCAATGAAAATGTTTCAAAATTACTATTTTTATTAATATTGAACCTGCCAAAGTGACACAACTTTGCCTGATGGAAAGCAGAGAGTTGTTAGTAATAATTATAAACTTTGACAGATCGACTCATGAAGATTAGTTTGAAAGAGTAACTGAGTGGTTGACTGGTGTGATTATATTGCAAAACATGTAACCATTACATGAACTCTTACAGATTTTATAACATACTTTTATAGCAGTTTATCATTTGTTGTCGGTCCGTCACGGCGTAATGTATAATGCAAACAAGCTCCCTCAAATATACGCTAGCATTCGAAGGATAACTGGTGTTATTCCGCATTCAATACACGTACTTGTGCAGCTTGTATCTTTTAAACTGATTTATTTATCAGTATTATCAGTCATTAAAAGAGAACGCCAGAACTTGTCATCACATCAACAGCGTTTAACAGTAAACTTCATACTGTTTATCATAAAATGGTAAATATATTCATATTTATTATATCTTCCCAGCATTTTCGGTATTACTTGGTGGTTTTTAAATTTAGCTGTATTAAGAGACTACTACTACGAGACCCATTAGGAGATGTAGGATATTCAAAATACCAACCTTGTTCACAGGGGCTCAGCAAAGCATTGGTTTGCTTAACATTGACTTAATTTCATAAATTATTTTTATTGACTTTCTGTTTGTAATAATTATTTAAATTCAAACTCATGAATTATATACTATGTTCGAACTGGTTGGAGTGCTGATGTTTAAAACAAAACTAGATAAATATTTTAACTAGGTATTTTTAAATTGTAAAAAACCCATAGTAAATAACGAATTAGATAATACTTTTCTAGACCAGATATCAGCAAAAACAGTAGAACAATCTAATTATTCCTTGTGATATAAAAAGACCATTGTAATTCTGCATTGTCTTAATATCACTTGGTTTACATGAACAATCTTAAGAAATCATAAAATCAGTTGTTGCCTACTGTCTAGCGGTAACAATTACATTTTCCCTACAGTGCAGTTGTAAGCAGATACCAACCAGTGAAAGGGTTTAATACTTGCGTCACTTCATAGACATATCTCTGTATAACTTGATGTGGCGCAATGATATCGGCAGTCATTCCGCCTGCATCTACTATGAGCTTCAGTTCGATCCCTACATAGGACAGCACTTTGTATGATACACAATTGGTAATATTTTATTTTGTTCGCGTTACTTAGTGACATTAGCCAATGAAACAAGATAATAGAGAAATGGATATCGAGAAACGTTTGAAACTTGGCTAGGCTAGTCTAAATAAAGATTGCGATACTTCGTGTTTTAAATCATTCACTTTTTTTTTCATCATTTTTCATTCATTCATTCTTCACACATTCATCATTCGACTGCCTAGTTGGTCTGACTGCCTAGTTGGTCTAGTGGTTAGCGTATGCGGCTGCTGATCAAGAGGTCTCGGGTTCGATTCCCGGGTCAGACCAAATATTTGTGTGATCCACAAATATTTGTTTCGGAGTCTGCGTGTTTTTCTATGTATAATATATATGTATTTCCAAAAAGTATGTTTACGTATTTATATCAGTTGTCTAGTAACCCATAATACAAGCTCTGCTTAGTTTGGGACTAGATCACGTTGTGTGTAAGATGTCCGAAATATTTATCATTCATTCACCACACGAGTTGGATGCAAGAAGCCGAGGATCGAACGAACCAAGTGACATGCAATTGGAGAGGCCTATGTCCAGCAGTGGACTACGGTAGGCTGATGATGATGACCACACGAATACAAAGTCAAAGAAATATTTAATGAACATAATTTTCAGAAGTGCCATACCTATATTTAAACATATAATAATCATATAAATAAACCGCCACATTTCTTATTCATTCACGTTCTTATAATACGTATTAGCATTGTTATTTATAAACACAAAATATTTGCCAGAGATCTTGGCGCTTTTCGCATCGCTAAAGTCTTTGATTAAAGGGAACGGACTAGTGTAATGAAAATTGTGTAATTTCTTCAAACTAATCAGGATTGCGAAATAAATCGGTATTAGATTCTTTATTAATTTAATATATTAGTTTATTCTTTTTAACTGCCTCGTTGGTCTAGTGGTTAGCGTATGCGGCTGCTAATCAAGAGGTCTCGGGTTCAAATCCCGGGTCGGGCCAAAAAGTGTTTTTTGGGATTTTCTAAGGAAATTCCTAATAACTGCCCGGAGTTTGGAAGTTTGGCAGAGATTCACGCCCGTGCCTAGGAGAGCACGTAAAGCCGTCGGTCCAGGTTGTCATGAACATCACTGGCAATCGTTATTGGGAAGTCAGTGCCCTCAAATATACTGACAACTAGTTCAACCTTCGAATTTCAGTTCTCCCTTAGGGTTGCGGAGGTCCGATGCCAGTCGCGCTCCGTGGAAAAACTGAAATTCAGGTAAAACCAGTTGAACTAGTAGCCGACCACAAACTTGGGAATAATGGTTATGAGGATGAGTTTATTCTTTTTATTACAACGCTGTTGAGTTAGATTGTATAGGGCACCGATTGAGCTGAAATTTTAACAGGAAAGACACATTCAAAGAAATAAGAATATAATATGTCATGTCATAGTATCCTACTAATATTATAAATGCGAAAGTTTGTGAGTATGTATGTATGTTTGTTGTTCTTTCACGCAAAAACTACTGAACGGATTTGGATGAAACTTTACAGTAATATAGCTTAAATATCAGAATAACACATAGGCTACTTTTTACTGCAATAATCGAGATAAACGGGCGAAAGCTAGGTGATTATAAAAATACATTAAATTTTAGATGTTAAAATGTATCACTGTTTATCTCCTGTCAAAACTTCACAGGTTGCTATGCATAACACACTTGCATAGCAACCATAATGATACGCGGGTAACACCGCGGGGCGCAGCTCGTATGGTAATAAGAACATATTTAAAAGATATATTTTTATTAGCTATAAACAAAAAATCACACCAACTTTAGTCTCTTTAATTGCGTTTCTTTAAATTAATGATTTAATCATTCGCATTCTGTAAGTAGATTTTAACATTTTTTGTATCTAAATAAAATTGTAATTGTAATCATTGTATCAAGGTTCCGACTTTAATTATCTTGCCTTTGTTCGTGAGTACTTTGTGGAAACATGAGTTGGTTATTGTCAGTTAAATATTTATAGTTAAACGAGTCAATAATTATCTCAGATAACTTGTTAGGAAATCTTTCAACAATGTTAGTGCGCTGCGTTGTAACATCAGCTGGGTTTTCAACAACAATTAAATAGTTGATTATATTAGTTCTAAGAACAAGTCTGCGGTTGTACATACGCTCGATATTGAAAGGCTTAAACTCAAGTTAACGGTACATTGGAATGTTATATTAAGTGCGTTTTCCTGACAAATAGTGAACGATTTGTGTTATAAATTTGCATGAAACAAAATGCAAAACATTATCTTTATTTCTTCCAAGATTAATCGGTCCGAAGCTGCCCGTATAAAACGACTTCCACTTTAAAATATTGAGGATTCGAAATGCCTTACTATACTGACTGCCCTATTGGTCTAGTGACTAGTGGTTATGCTCATTTCACAAGGTAGCAGAATAGTAGGACAGAACAGAAGGATAGTATCGTTTAAATATAGGATTAGGATAGTCGGAACAGTCCCGAGGAAGCGATGGAGCGTCATTGGTAAAACAAACTACACCAAAAGAAAAACAAGTCGATACACGCGCGCGCACACTGGCCTGCTTTTTAGACAGCACTGCCCTTGCGTTCACACGAGTCCAACCACAAGCCAGACTAGCGAGAAAGGTGGTGGGGGAATCAAACTGTCCTGAAAAAATAGACCGGCGGGCTATTTACTGATCTGTCTTGGTTACTATCAAGACAGTACTGTTCTGTGCACGAACTCCGAAACGAATATTTGTGGATCTCACAAATATTTAGTTCGACCCGGGAATCGAACCCTGGATCTCTTGTTCAGCAGCCGCATACGCGAGCCACTAGACCAACAAAGCAGTCAAAATCACCGTCCTTTATAAACATATAAAAATTAAGTAATTACGTATACAATGCGTCTAATGTGAAAAGTTGGCAATGCTAATACATTCCACAAACGTTTTGTCTGTACTATAAATTACTAGTATTTGCCCGCGGCTCCGCCCTCGGTTATCTCGGTATAAAGTAGCCTATGTCCTGTCCCAAAGTTCCATCTATCTCTATACCAAAATTCATCAAAATCGGTTCAGCGGTTTAGGCGGGAAAACGTAATAGACAGACAGAGTTTTGTCAACAGATTTGATGTGACACCAAATACCTCGATTTTATGCTCCAGCATGAGTTATTACCTTAACAAACATTATGTAAATAATTTAATAATTTTAACAAAAAGGAACCGACTTCAATGAAAAACTATTCCGAGTACCGAAATCGCGACATTGTGCCTATGATATTTGAGGAGTTCTCTCGATTTCCTTGGGATCCCATCATCAGATCCCGATATGGTGACGATGGGACCACCTGTAAGCTACGCTCATTCCAATGCAAAAATAATTTTTGAAATCGGTTCATAAACGACGAAATTATCGCTGAAGATACATAAAAAAAAAGAAGATTCCGACGAATTGAGAACCTCCTCCTTTTTTTTGAAGTCGGTTAATAAAATAAATTCATCTTTAAATGACGTCAATAAGTGAAACAACCCAATTAGATGACTATTACAGTAGCCGGTTTGCCACACAATTAATGTATTTATTCCGTTGCAATTTCCAAAAATGAATGTCAAAATACTTTAATTACATAGTATCAGGTTATTTTTTTAAGAAAAACCAGTCTTAATGGAAATTCCAGAAAATGTTCACATGATTGTGTTCACATTTACAATTGTTATATTAAATGTTCGTATAAAAATAATGTTATTAAACGACATCTCATTGTAAATACGTGTTACGGATTTTAGGGTTCCGTAGTAGAGTTCGGAAACCTTATAAATACGCCATGTCCGTCCGTCCTCGACCTGCCCGAACGGTTGGTTATTATTGTGTTGAAATTACGTCGACAAAGTGCTATAATAAAATTAATAATAAAATACTATATTTATGGTATCTAAATATAATTATATCCCCTACACGTATAGTAGGGATCTTTTATTATTTGTTGCTTCTACCCCATCGTGTGGGACCTTTAAAAACATAATGAGGTTGCTAAGACAATTTTTCGATTAAGGTATCCATTATTCAACTTTAAAGCGCATTTTTTTCCAAAACAGGGGGTCCCCCACGTCTTTAAAAGCCAAACGGCTGACTCCATATATTGAAGGAAAACTATAGCTGTTTTGATAAAAAACAATATTTCAGGAGTTAGCTTGTATAATGCAATCACTTGGAAAAGCACTTCAATAAACCGCCATAGTATTAATGAACTAAATCGTTGTTCTAGTAGTGGTTAGTGTATGCGACTGCTATTTAGGAGGTCTCGGGTTCAAATCCCGGGTCGGGCCAAAAAGTGTTTTTGGGTTTTTCTTAGGAAATTTCTAATAGAAGCCCGGAGTTTGGTTTTGAGTTTGGCGGGTGACTCACACCCGTGCCTCGGAGAGCACGTAAAGCCGTCGGTCCCGGTTGTCATGAACATATATGGCAATCGTTATTAGGAAGTCAGTGCCCTCAAATTTACTGACAACTAGTTCAACCTACGAATTTCAGTTCTCCCTTAGGGTTGCGGAGGTCCGATACCAATCGCTCCGTGGAAAAACTTATATTCAGGTATAACCGGTTGAACTAGTAGCCGACCCCAAATAATATTGGGAATAAGGAAGAAGAAGTATTATTGGCATAACGATATACCCTACGATATGGTTGAACTGGACGATGGCTTGTGCATAGGTCATGCTCATGATACGGGCGCCGCCAGTCGGGGCTGGTCATCTCACAACTTCTATTTATTGTTTAATTATTTTAGGACACTGCCTGTGTAAAGGTCAACATCGTTACATTGTCCTCATATTTAATAAAATGCCTTAAACAATGTAACCAAAAATTGTAAAAACAATGTTGGGAAAGAGTGTCCATGGAGTTTCTTGTATGCTCTTCTCCATATGATCTACGAATTGGAACAGACAATTAGCTTCACGACTGACTACTTGACGTTTCAAAAGTGCCGTTGTATGGTTTATTTGGAATAAAATGGTTTGATTTGATTTGATTTCATTTGATAAAGCATTTGCCTTAAAACCCATCTTTTATTTCAGTGTTATGAGCTAAAGAATTTTGTTTCTTTACCTCATAGCACAGACACGTGCCGTACAATTGTTATATTATATAAATAATAAATCTATAATAAACTCATCTGTTTCATATAGAACGTGAGGATCTCAATCTAAGTTATACAATATTATTACCAGTCATAAATCAGGTGTCTTTTATAACATAAGGACTAGTGTCTATTCATATGATAATAGCAAAATACCTAAGAATTTTATGTAAAACGTTGATGTATAACAATACCGTAGGCATTTGTTTTGTAAATTTATACACAAATAAATATAATTGGCGTGTCTGTTTGTAATATTAAAATTAACCGCTTTTTACTAAATGCATATGTATGTATACCCGATACATATTTTTTTGCAATTTTTGTCTGTATAATATCTCTGGAACGGCTGGACCGATTTCGACGTGACTTTCACTGGCATATAGCTGATGATATAAGGAATAACTAAGGCTACTTTTTTTAGACTAGCTTCGCCCCGCGGTGTTTCCCTGTGTTGACAGACAGCTAAAGATTTTATTAACTAATTATATCTACATGCAAATCGCAGTTTGTTCTGATAGTAAATATTGTGTTTGTAATTTTCAAAGTCGTTTTTCAAATATTGAGACATTGAGGCTCATTGAATGTGGTTACGAAGCGACGCCGGCCTCGTGTTTTAGGGTTGGCCTCAAACGAGCGTAAGTAGAAAATGCATTACGAGTGCTAGCGAGACCGGTCGGCGCTGTGCGACCGGTATGGCCACCCGTCTGGGAAGTTTCCATGCTTTCCTCGACTCGGCTCCATCAAGGGAACACGATC
This sequence comes from Phragmatobia fuliginosa, assembly GCA_932526445.1. Taxonomy (NCBI): domain Eukaryota; kingdom Metazoa; phylum Arthropoda; class Insecta; order Lepidoptera; family Erebidae; genus Phragmatobia; species Phragmatobia fuliginosa. The sequence goes on from OW052057.1 coordinate 17,532,947, forward strand.
AATGATTGCATCTCTGCTAAGAATTCGCACGTCTACTTGTATGGAAAGAAGTTAGTAATTATTGCGAACCCGTTGTATATGTACATACGTATATATATATATGTTACGATTTGACGAACGTAGACAAATTGAAGTATCATAACATTGTGTAGCAAACTTAGTAAAACCAAGCGGCTAATAGATAAATGTAATATTTAGAAAATAAACAAACGAAATTGTTTTGACTGACAATGTCACGGCGGAGAAATATTCAGAATTCTTTAGAAGACAAAAAGTAATAAATGTACTTACATGCCGTTGGCAAGCATACGATTCTTCTGCTTACAGTTTTAAAATAGTTAAGAGTCAGAATGAGCAGTATGAGATCAGTGAGATGACCAGAGACGGTAGTCGCGTGGTAACTGACCGCGCCAGGCGCCAAAAAGTTTTGGCAAGCTTGCAAAGAGATAGAAATCGCACTCAACTCTTACAGTGTACGAAGGTCAAGTCAGAGGATACTAGACAACTCAGTTCGGGATTCAATGGCTTAGGAAACATGTGCTCAAAATGACAAATTAAGACAACATTGAATCTTACATTTTGTCACTAAGATGAGTTTAATACCTACCATTATTGTTATGTTAATACATACAAAACAATTTTTGTATCAAGTACAAAGATTAACTGAAAATAACATCGCTTACCCTTTGTTTAAATCGTGACATTTTGGCATAAAATTTGAAAAAAAATGTAAGTATCGTAAGGTTAAAACACTACTTACTACCTCAGTTTTTGGTATAATAATTGAAAAAATAATTGTTCACAACAATTTGAGGTGGCATAACAACAAAATGATTACATACATATATGCTTTAAAATGTAATTATAAATAGATTTTGAAATAGATTACTTCAACTGTCCGAAAATTACCAGTTTTTACATGTGCCTACAAATAATTTACGCTTGAAATGATGACAACAAAACTAACCATGATTAAATCATAGACAAACTAGAGTTTTATTGTAAGGCATGGACAAACAATAAATATGATATATTTTTATTTAGTTCGATCGGTTTTACCTGATTATCGGTTTTTTCCACGGAGCAACTGGCATCGGACTTCCTTAACCCTGAGGGCAAACTGAATTTAGAAGGTTGAACTCTTTATCAGTACATTTGATGGTACTGACTTCCCAATAACGATTGTCTTAGACGGTAATGACAATTGAGAACGGCGACGGCTTAACATGGCGGGAAACACTGGCAAAATTCAAAACTCTAGGCTGTTTTTAAGAATTTCTTGTAGCAAAAATTCAACAGTTTCGCCTCGCCATGCGAATAGAACCCGAGACCCCTTTATCGGCAGTCGAATACACTAACCACTAGACTTACTATACTAGAATAAGTACCTATAACATACAATTGAATCGTCATTGTTTTTGGCATGTTATATGTATTGTTTTTTTTTTAATTTAGGCCAAAGTGACTCTTCTCTGCCTGATGGAAAGAATGGAACTTCAAATTATAATTTCCTGTTCCCGAGTTCAGGTTCCTATCTCACTAAACTTAGTAATTCCCCATCTATTAAAATTATAGCTTTTTACTAAATTAATACGAAAGTATATTATCTACTACTTAAAACCAAGTTTTAAAGTTTTTGTTGGTCTGTCTGTCTGCCTGTATGTTTCGGGTAATATCTGGAGCGGCTGGAACGAATTTGACGGGACTTTCACTGGTGGTGTGGGTCACAATGCTGCATTTCTTACTCTCATAATGAGGATGGAGACCTCTACTCCTGGATTCTACTCATGCCTTCTATCAGGTAGAATATAGTCACTAGCCTTAAATTAAAAAAAAACAAAAAGACTAGACCGCTTGAGTCATCATCATCAATCATCAACGGCTTTTAACAGTCCACTGCTGGACATAGGCCTCTCCTTACAAAGGGAGGGTTGGTTTTGGACGGGTTGGTATAGGGTTTGTTTCAAGTTTTCCTTCTCTTTGCATTGATGTTGTGTTGAGTAGTTTATCCCTTAGTCGCCCTTTACGACACCCGCAGGATGAATAGGGGTGGTGATACTTTGTATTCTTAATCCGTCACCACACACGGAGGGACGGAGTGGGGTGCTGGAGTCAAATTCTACGACTGCAAATATAAGCATTGCCCATCAGTGACTCATATTCAAAACACCCATAATTACGGACTGTTTACAATCCTAACAACAAAGTAGTAGGTAATTTACACAGTTGCCCATTGAATATAATTTTGTTTACTAAATTATTGAAGTTATACATGTACATACCAGAACTTTTAGCAATAAATCCCAAGTCTTGTCATGTACATATATATAAATAAAACTGGATTTTCTATATGTCATATCAAATTAAAAGATTTTCACTAAATTCTTATGAAAGTATTGAATTTACGTGTAATGTACTTACACGTAAATTCAATTTTTAAAATTTTTGTGTGTCTATCCGTTTGTTTGTGTTAAGACTAGCTGATGCCCGCGGCTCCGCTCGCGTTTTAGAGGTATCATAAATAGATGTTGGCCGATTCTCAGACCTACTGAATATGCATATAAAGTTTCATAAAGATCGGGCAAGCCGTTTCGGAGGAGTATGGCAACGAAAACTGTGACACGAGAATTTTATATAGAAGATAATGCTACAAAATTATAACATTGTGATATACATATACCTCAGTAGAAAAACAGGACTCTTATAGACTAGATCGCGAGCTTAGATCTATTACAACATAACGAAGTCCGTTTCAACACATAACAAATAATTTACAAATAATCAGCCCTGTGTCCGTATATCTCTGCGATACACATGATTACTATTCACTATGTATTATGAAATTGCCTAAAGGGGTATCCACAAAGCGACAAAATTATTATAGTACCAGTATTCTTACCTTCATATTGTTGGTCCGACTGCCTTGTTGGTCTAGTGGTTAGCGTATGCGGCTGCTGATCAAGAGGTCTCGGGTTTGATTCCCAAATGTTTGTGTGATCCGCAAATATTTGTTTCGGAGTTTGGGTGTTTTCTATGTATATGTATTTACAAAAAAAAGTAGGTAGATGTATTTATATCAGTTTTCTAGTACCCATAATACTAGATGGCGTTGTGTGTAAAATGTCCGAAATATTTATTATAATTATTATTATTTATATCGAAGCGCTAATAGCCAACTGGCCTTAGGTGATTGAAAATAATCCTCGAGGGTAAGCACCGATGTCGCGGTCAGTATCTAGTTGGGTGACCGTTTGTGGCATTATATGTTATGAGCGTTTCCAAGATTCGGAAGTCACTTTAAGCCACGATATCATAAAATAACAGTCGTGAAACTTAGTTGGAGACCTAAAAAACTTCCAAAGGCTAAATTTATGTAATGTGGCCAGCCGCGATGGTGTCGTCGTACAGAGACGGTGCCGGCATAAGGAGCGGGCAGGCGCTGGGAGGAGTCCAGAAGGAACTAACCCTGGACTTCTCCTCCTCCTAAACGGAAAAGCGCAGAGAGGGCACACTGTGTGGTTTTTAGTCGGCTCAAGTCCGACACACCACCCCGCCGTAATCACCGTTGGGGGTCCATGATGATTTTCCACACATAAAAATAAAATAGGTAGCCACAACGTGTCTTGTCAGTCCCCAACCCGCACTCGGCCAGTGTGGGGACGTGTGGCCTTAACCCTCTCTTGAGAGGAGTCCTGTGCCCAGCAGTGGGACGTTATGGGTTGTTGATAATTAATTATTCTATCCTTTATCGAGTAAAATAATGGTAGGTACGTTATTTATAAAAGAAGTCTAAAATTACTTTCACAACCGTACGAAGGCGTACCAAATCGCTTCTCATTATCTATCGGGTTGTGTTTTGAAGCCCTGATATGTTCATCTTCCTAGCCTTATTCCTTATTCAAGTTTATTTGGGGTCGGCTACTAGTTCAACCGGTTTTACCTGAATATCAGTTTTTCCACGGAGCGACTGGCATCGGACCTCCGCAACCCTAAGGGAGAATTGAAATTCGAAGATTGAACTAGTTGTCAGTATATTTGAGGGCATTGACTTCCCAATAACGATTGCTATGGATGTTCATGACAACCGGGACCGACGGCTTTACGTGCTCTCCGAGGCACGGGCGTTAATCACCGCCATTTTGCATACTCCGGATTGCTATTAAGAATTTTTCTCAGCTCTTGCTCAGCAGTCACATACGCTAATCGATAGATCAACGAGGCATTGATCTATAATACACAATGCCTAGAAGTGAAGAAATGAATGGAAACGTGGATACAGATAGGGTTTTAACACTTTAATTTGACTTAATGTTTCCTACATTCACTTAAATAAGTAAATATTCATTAGGAATTTCTTAAAAAAAACCCAAAAACACTTTTTGGCCGGACTCGGGATTTGAGCCCAAGACCTCTTGATTAGCAATCACATACGCTAACCACTAGACCAACGGGTCAGTTAGCACACACAATACATTACTCGCGTACAAGACTCCCGATAGGATATAAACCTCCCAACCACATACTAAGAAAATGGAGCGTGGGTTGGACCTCTAGAAAGTGGTTCCACAACCAGGTAGTAGCTCTGTCAATCAGTCGTGTCCTAAGAACATTGGGAAAGGCCTATGTCTAGCAGTGGATTACATTCGACTTAGATGATGATAATAATATGAGTTAGGTTTTTTATTCAATTTTCCTTTTAAAATGTTTGAACAGGAAAAAACGTTTGGTTTATCTCAAAAGTTGCTTTATAAAGTTACATTTAGAAATACCTAGTCGTATAATTATGCAAGGTATGGAGTCGCTTGAGAAAAGTCGTTTGTGAACTAATAATGGAATTGCCAACATGCCAAGTCTGGTTTTATAACAGGTAAATTAGATAAACATTGTTTTAAACTTTCATGGTCAGTAACATTTAAATATAAATATGCGGGATTGCTACCATGTACCTTATTGTTTGTGAGTATCCGATATTTCGGCGCTGTTGCAAGCGCCATGATCACGGAGTAACTGAAGATCTTGCGGGTGGGATGTTATTGGCAGACATATCGGTCTACCCTCTTTCGAAGTCTTTTACTACGATCGCCCCCGGTACCACTGTTTACCAACTCACTATTCACTCGCAACTGTTCTCGACACACAACTCGACGACAACACCACACACAAACAAAAATCAGATACTGTTAGTGTTGTGTGTCGAGAACAGTTGCGAGTGAATAGTGAGTTGGTAAACAGTGGTACCGGGGGCGATCGTAGTAAAAGACTTCGAAAGAGGGTAGACCGATATGTCTGCCAATAACATCCCACCCGCAAGATCTTCAGTTACTCCGTGATCATGGCGCTTGCAACAGCGCCGAAATATCGGATACTCACAAACAATAAGGTACATGGTAGCAATCCCGCATATTTATATTTAAATAAACATTGTTAACAAGTAGGGTTTGAGATTGAGGCTCATAGGCGCACTTGAAAAGGAAAAATCGTATTTCGACATATTTCTAAACTACTAGTCGGTTTTATCCAGACGGATTGATGGACGCTGGAGCCGAAAGGTGCTAGAGTGGAGAACGTGATTAGGCACACGTAGTGTAGGACGCCCTGCGCCACAATGGACCGACGATTTGAGGTGGGTGGCTGGCGGCGGATGGATGCGGACTGCCCAAAACCGGGATGGTTGGCGTTCCTTGGAGGAGACCTTCGTCCAGCAGTGGACGGCGATAGGTTGACACTACTACTACTATCTGAATCAGTTTTTTGGCATCGGATCTTTGGAACCCTGAAGGCACATTGAATCTGAACGTCGAAATAGTTGTCGGTTTTGTTCCTAGCCTTATTCCGGTTTTATCTCAATATCAGTTTTTCCATGGAGCGACTGGCATCTGACCTCCGCAACCCTATGGGAGAACTGAAATTCGAAGGTTTGTCAGTAATTTTTAGGGCACTGACTTCCCAATAACGATTGCCCTTGATGTTCATGAGAACCGGGACCGACGGCTTTACATGCTCTCCGAGGCTCGGGCGTGAATCACCGCCAAACTTCCAAACTCCGGGCTGCCTTTTCCCTAGAACGCGGGAATTCCCTAAGAAAAACCAAAAAAAACTTTTTTGGACCGATCCGGCATTTGAACCAGAGACTTCTTGATTAGCAGTAGCATACGCTATCCACTAGACCAACGAGGCAGTTATTACAGTTTATTTGAGGGCACTGATTGACCAATAACGATTGGCATAGAAGATCATGATAACCGGTTCCTTAAACAATGTAACCAAAAATTGTAAACACATTGTTGGAAAAGAGTGTCCATGGAGTTTCTTGTCTGTTCTTCTCCATAGGATCTACGAATTGGAACAGACAATTAGCTTCACGACTGACTACTGACTGACTCTTGACGTTTCAAAAGTGCCGTTGTATTGGTTTATTTGAAATAAAAATGGTTTGATTTGAATTGATTTGCAATCACCGACAAACTCCCGTACCATGAGGCCTATCCGCCTCTTTAAAAAAAATTGGTGATATAAGAAATTCTACAAATAGATGACAGTGTCCTGTACGGACTTTTTAGTCCGTTCTGGTTGGAACATGACAACAATGTCATGCTCATAGAAGGTGCTGAGTATTTCGTGTTGTTAAGCGCAAATCTAAATTGATGTCTGTTTTAAATACAATAGCTAATATTTTCTTTAATCGCCCATTTTTTACTGAACATAGTAACAAGACGTTTGACTAATTTAAGTAGGTAACTCCTTCCATTTTAGAATTGTATAATTGAGTAATTGATACACGCAACTACGTGTTATTGAAAATTGATAAATTTTCCCCGTTTTCTCAACATTTTTTATTGATATTAGGACTACTTCGATTAAAAGACTGTCGAGTAGTGAGAGATTTTTTTATATTTCTTGTTAAAATACATTTTGAAGTCAAAAGGATAACTACATACTACTTATTTTTTAATCTCTTAGTTTCTTCTATTGAAATCATTTATACCAACATCAGATTAGAGTTTTCGTAAATGTCTAATGTTGTTTGAACTATGTTAAACAATGTCGGAAAAGAGTGTCCATGGAGTTTCTTCTCTGTCCTTCTCCATAGGATCTACGAATTGGAACAGACACTTAGCTTCACAACTGACTACTGACTGACTACTTGACGTTTCAAAAGTGCCGTTGTATTTGTGTATTTGAAATAAAAATGGTTTGATGTGATTTGAAGACGCTTCACAATAATAAAATAAATATTTCGGACACACAATATCATCTAGTCCCAAACTAAGCAGAGCTTGTATTATGGGTACTAAACAACTGATATAAATACATAAACATAATTTTTTTTTCTAAATACATACAGCATTCGTGCCGTCCTCTTTCATTGGTGAACGTGAGACCGAAGACCCAATAATTCTGCATCATACTGGACTCTCCGGAGACCTAAGCCGCCATGGTGTGGGTCACCATGCCGCATTGTATGCACTCACAGTGAGGATGGTTGCCCCTACCACTGGATTTCTCCTCTTTTTGCAGTCTTCAATGTATGTAAAAATATAATTGTAAAATCGAACGCAACTCAAAGTAAATTTCCTGGATGTCATTGTTTTAGAAATCTACACAAATAACTTTAAATAAGGTGTCTATTTCTAATATCAAACGAACAGTTTTGACTAAATGCATATCAAAGTATATTACGGTACGAATATCAAAAGGCTAATTTAAATAAAAAATGCCGGTCTATCTGTATTTTCCGGCTAATCTCTGGAACATCTCTACCGATTTCTACCAAACTTTCAATGGCAGAAAGCTGATGATACATGGGGTAACTTAGGCTATTAGTTTAGACCGGCTTCGAGCCGTGGGGTTACAGCAATAACCGCAGGGAACACTGCCGGACTAACTATTTAAGAAATAATAAAAAAAACAATGGATAGTTGGTTAGTATGAACCGATCCTAAGGCTAAAACTAACCACGTGACATAATGAGAGACACAGGTGATCTGTGCGGTGGCCGGCGCGCAACGCGCAATATCTTGCCGATAATCACAGGCGACGTTACTTACGGACACACCCACACAGCCGATGGTTAGACACAACACACAATGTAGAATCGTATATAGGAATTCTAGATAATCTTAATGTTCACAAAGTATAGTGTCACAATGTTCGTTCCCATACTCCTCCGAAATGGCTGGACCGATTTGTATGAAATTTTGTGTGCACATCCGGTAGGTCTGAGAATCGGCCAACATCTATTTTTTATATCCCTAGGACGCGAGCGGAACCGCGGGCATCAGCTAGTTATATATAACAATATTGACTTTCAAATTATGCGTTACAAAACTTGTAACTAATCATACCATAATTGGTATCATTAATGACAAGTCTGTGACACTTTTTGTTCAGTTTGGTCCTTGAGATGCAGTAGACTGCACGGTTGACTCAGTGGTTTAAGCGGTTGCCAGTCGCCACGGCCCTCTCTACTGCACCAATTGCCGTGGGTTCAAATCCCATGTGTGTGGCACAATACCTTCTGAGTCCCCCGCGACATCGGACGTATATTCCTTATTATGCGGAAGTTATCTTCTTTAAAAAAAGAAGTGCAACAGTAGTACAAGAGATATACAAGAGATGTACAAGAGGTATTCCAAGAGGATATAATATAGAACGAATAGGTACTGAAAGATCTGTGTATTGATTCAAGATTGTATACGTACTAAATACGAAAGCGGTCTGTTCAATATCAAATTACATGACGTCAACTATTTTCTAACTCGGCAGTCGTGACGTGGGCAGGCAACTTCCTATAGTAAAACAAAAATAAAATCACAAAGTAAATAAAAAACCCACTGTATTTCTAAAGTATACAATTAAAAACACATAATTTTAATTGTAATTTAGCCTCTCTCTGAAAAATAATTAATAATTTCTATAAATTCGATATAAAGTGTATGTTCAGACAGATATACACCAACATACCTACGGCCGCAAATTTGTGTAAAATCATAAAATTTTGATGTAATACCTTGGAGTCAATGAACTTGTGAGTCAATGTTGGGTCTTGTTTTAAAAATTCGGCTGCACGTTGCAACAGTGCAGTAAACAAACAGCGTACGAGCCGGTGTTTTGAAAACCTGTTTTAACATTTCTTTTCGCAAGTCAACATCTGATGGAATGAAGTAGGTAATTACGATGAAGTGGGGTCGAGCCGCGGCGGCGTCGCTGGTGCATTGAGAAAAGTGCGATGCGATTCTGATGCGTCTGTCGTCGCCACGCCCACTATCACCACGCTCTTTGCAATGTAACTGACGTAAATGTATTTGGGAGATTCGACCGCAGACTGTGAATGACTTTAACTTAAAAGGAACGGACGAAGACTCGTTAAATAAACAAAGTGTAGTTATTAATACCTACCACTGCGGTCATTTTACACAACTACGTGCACTATATAGGCCCTGTATGCATTTCTCGGCATAATGATCATTACCAGCCCTCCTAGCTAACTTGCAAACCTTTTTCTATTTTTCCAATGATATAGTTTTTTCTTTAAAACAAAATTGAAACCATTGAAACAAGAGAATAGAGTAATCTATATAAATAAATAATTTTTTTACTAAATGCATATATGCATACACGGTACATATGACAAAATATTTCTAGCGAGACATTAGCCATTGAAAGAAGAGAATATACAAATAGAACAGAGTATAGAATTGAAAACGAAAAAAAATTTTAAACTTGGTTATGAGGATAGGCCTTAATTATAATTCAAGACTAGATGCATTTCACATATTAAAAAAATCATTTCTGGATTCTGTTCATGCTTTCCTTCAGGCAGGACAGAGCTTAGAATAATTACACAGGGCAGAGTCATTTTAGCAGCTAATATAAAAAAAAGTCTTGTTATGTTTTTTTTTCCATAGCTTTATTGAAATCTTTTGTTAACTTAGTGTTCAGATCTTTAGTCAACTCTGCATTCAAACCGTCAGTCTTTGTTTGAATACTATAATAGTAATTTAATATACGCACGATATATATTTAAACTTACAAATATTTCTGCATTGTTAAAAGCAGGCGTCAATGTTTAGATATTATCATTGATAGTAAGGTAAATATATGTAGTTATGCACCGGATACTGTAAGAATTTCACGCAAGACGGAATTAGAACAGCGAATAATTACGTGACCGCGTCTATTACGTACATATACTATTTTAATTTTATATGGCCTTGGCACACATAAGTGCCCAAAAATGTTAATCGACCACACTAGCAGTGATACAACTTGATTTAATACAATAGTAGCTGCGCCCCGCGGTGTTACCCGCGTATTTTCGAGTTAAAAAGTAGCCTACATATGACTCATTTTTCAATTAGCCATTTACAAACTATGATTAAGGTTGCTATGCAAGTGTGTTATGCATAGCAACCTGAGAAGTTTTGACAGGAGATAAACAGTGATACATTTTGACATCTACGATTTAAGTAGCTAGTTTTAATCACCTAGCTTGCGCCCGTGTGTCTCTATTATTGCAGTAAAAAGTAGCCTATGTGTTATTCTGATATATAAGCTTTATTATTGTAAAGTTTCATCTAAATCCGTTCAGTAGTTTTTGCGTGAAAGAGCAACAAACATACATACACACATACATACATACAAACATGACATTCGCTAATCTCAGGAACTTCCGTAAAGGTTCGATTTGAAAAATCTTTCAGTGTTAGATAGCCCATTTATCTAGGAAGGCTATAGGCTATATATCATTACGCTAAGACCAATAGGAGCCAAGTACCATTGAAGAATGTTTCAAAATCGGGATATTTTTCTCCTATTGAGAGCTGCCGCTGCCTGCGCAGAGTAAACGGCTAGTTTCGCAAAAATTATGTATGACAGAATTGTTCCCCTCTAAAATTTCTAAAAATAAGTTCCCGACAGCATATATGCCTTACTTATGTTCATAATCATCCACAGTCCACAGCTGGACATAGGCCTCTCCTATTGCACTCCACTTTGATCGATTTTGGGCTTCTCGAATCTAGCTCCTGCCAGCCATCTTGCGCAAATCGTCACTCTACCTGGCCTGTGTAGGCGTCCTACACTACGTTTGCCGAGACGCGGTCTCCACTCGAAAACTCTTCTACCCCAACGGTCATCAGTTCTGCGGCTGATATAGCCAGCCCACTGCCACTTCAGTTTGCTAATCCAGCGGGCTATGTCAATGACTTTAGTTCTCTGACGGTTAACTTCATTCCTGATAGGATCCCTCAGAGAAACTCCGAGCATAGCCCTTTCCATAGCACGCTGAGCAACTTTGAGCTTGTGGACCAACCGCACCGTGAGTTATGTTATGGGAAACAAATTTTCTTCAGCGGTATAACATCCCGCTACTTGCAATAAAAGACGCAGACGGAACTGTATGGGTCAGCTAGTCTAGGTTAGGGTTCCTACTAATATTATAAACGCGAAAGTTTGTGAGTATACATGTATGTATGTTTGTTGCACTTTCACGCAAAAACTACTTAACGGATTTTAATAAAACTTCAAAATAATATAGCTAACATATCGGAATAACACATAGGCTACTATTTACCTCCATGAAGGACCTACTCGCGTGCGAAGCCGCGGACAAAAGCTAGTATTTGTATAAACTTTTAGCGTAACACATAATCGAAGACGAGACAACCCTGACGATTGACGAAACCGGCTCAGTTTATGGCTCATTAACAAAAACACAAGCACATCAAAATTTACAAATGTAATAAAATGCAACGTAATTACTGTTTGAATACGTAAACTCAGTGTGAGCTGGGTGTAATATACTTTTAGTTTTTACAATTTTCATATAAAATGGCAGAAGACGCGTTGCTTCCATTAAATAGTTTATGAAGTTGAATATTTACTTAATGAAGTAAATTTAGGAAACATTTATGTCAAATTAAAGTGTTAAAACCCTATCTGTATCCACCTTTACCATAATTTCTTCACTTCTAGGCATTGTGTATTATAGATCAATGCCTCGTTGATCTAGCGGTTAGCATATGCGATTGCTGAACGAGGTCTCAGGTTCAAGAGGAGTGGGGCTGTTGTAGGGTTAACAAGAAATTCTTAATAGCAATCCGGATTATGCTATGATTAACGCCCGCGCCTCAGAGAGCACGTTAAGCAGTCGGTCCCAGTTGTCATGAACGTATTATATGGCAAACTTTATTTGGCAGTTGCCCTCAGACATTTGTTGTCGAGGTTTTATCATGTTGCAACACGTAAAAACATATCAAACTTAATACTTTCTTTTTCAGCTGTGATTTCAAAAATAAATAAACAAAATTTTATTTTAAAACAAATTAAATATAGCCTGCAAATTTCATTTTGTGATGATTCTTGTTTTGCATAGTTCTACTAATATTATAAACGCGAAAGTTTGTGAGTTTGTTGCTCTTTCACGCAAAAGCTGCTGAACTTACAGTTACAAAAACAGTTACAAAAACTATACAGTACAGAAAAACACAAAATTTCAAATGAATCGATCAACCCGATTCGGAGGAGTATGGCAATTGTCATTGTGACACGAGAATTTCATATATATATAGATGTTGTACTACGTTCACACCATGCCATCTAAAAACTACGTAGACCTGGAGTTGAATATACTTTTTTGTAAATACATATTCCCGCCTTCTTTCTTACTGAACAGAACAACACGTGGTGGCCGTGGAAGTCACCGAACCTCTCAATCGACGAATCTATAAGGGTCATGAACTACGGAAGCCTAAAAACCAGTAAATGAGACATGTATAATAGTTAACTTATTATTACATAATATACATGTTACTAAATATTATGGAAACAAAATAATCTAAGCATAATTTCCTGTTCATCTTTTAAAAATTTAAATAAAAGGCGGTGATACAATTTTCAATCAAGTTTTTATTCTAGAAACTTCTTATTGTATATCCTCCTCGCGTTATCCTCATTACTGAGGATCGTGAATCCCCAGGTTTTTATATATTATAGGGGGCAAACGAGCACACGGATCACTTGATGGTTGGTGATTGCCGCCGCCCATGGACACCCGAAACACCAGAGTAGTCGCTTGTGCGTTGCCGTCCTTTAAGAATCCCGAGTACGCTCTTTTTTTGAAGGTTTGAAGGTCGTATCGGTCTGGAAACACCGCAGGCGACAGTTCATTAAACAATTTAGATGTGCGAGGCAGTTTGATGCTTGGCCGAAAACAGACCGAGTTACTTTCTAATTCAAAAAAGGTATACTATCATACCGGAAAAAAAATACTATTTGAAAAGAAATATATTTCACCGACATATAACTAAGGGAATAACCTTTAGTCCCCTAGTAATATCTTCGTTTTAACCTACCTTTAGGAGACACCAAAGTGCTTGTGTTTCTCTAAATAAATATGTGTTTCGGACACCTTAAACACAACGCCATTTAGTCCCCAAACTAAGCAGAACTTGTATTATGGGTACTAAACAACTGATATAAATACATAAACATACTTTTTTTTTATAAATACAGACATTATTATACACAGAAAACACCCAAACTCCGAAACAAATATTTGTGGATCACACAAACATTTGATCCGACCCGGGAATCGAACCCGAGACCTTTTGATCAGCAGTCGCTTACGCTAACCCAGACCAACGAGGCAGTTTCTTAGTAAAAAGACGTTTTAAATATAGTTAGGGAAACTGCCATCAAACACTTACAGTAGACACCAGAAGAGTAGCTAATGATATCTCGTCTATAAATCTAAAAGTCAACTCATAAGTAATATTGCGGTCATTGATCAAATCAAATCTCGCCTATTCGGAAATAATGTCAACGACGTATACATTGATTGACCTCTTGATATAGTTAATGACCCTGAATGCTAAGGTTGTGGGCTGGGTTGTCATCCAGGACAAATTAATTATAAATCAACAACGTCATTAAATACTTTTTGTAAATACATACATATTATACATAGAAAACACTCAGACTATGAAACAAATATTTGCGGATGACACAAACATTTGGACTCACCCAGGAATCAAACCCGATATCTCTTGATCAGCAGCCGCATGCGCTAACTACTAGACCAACAAGGCAGTCCAAAGAATAGTGTGTTGAGCCCGATTCTTGCTTCTGTGTCTGTAAGTAATGTAAATATTCCAAAATATATGAGAAAGTTCATCTCAAGACGGATTTGTTATTTTTATTATCTTACTTTGCTCGCCTCATCTAGATTCTGTTACAGCACTTGTAAAACGAAAGTTCAAAAGACTCGTATTTGCGTTAAATTTCACGGTTGGGATAAGAGACTGTTCTAACCGTTCGATATTTCTAGAATATTGTAGTTTGTTGAAGCAATAAGTACGTTAGTTAATGTTCGTCGAGGATTATGCGACTGGAATCATACAGGGGCCACGAAGTCAATTTGTCTGATGAAAGCGCTCATTCAGACATACCTCCGTCGGTCGTCAAGGCACAAATCACCCGCTATGTAGCTATGCTATCACTATAAAAATAAATTCACTTTTAGTTACCTATATCTGGATCGGTGCACTTCGACGTAATTAATATGTTGTTAGGTTGTCGTTGCATACTATTACAGGATAATGTATGTGTCCATTAGACCTACTGTTTATTTTTAATAAGTACAGAAGTTTTATCTGTGTTCTGTAGTATAATAATAATAATAAGAAGAATAATAAGCCCAAACTAACCAGAGCTTGTAATAAGCGCTAATAAGAAGCGTGTAAAAAACAAAAAGAAACTACTTTTTTATGCGAGTTAAAGTAGTAATAATTCAAAGTGACAGTGATAGACATTTTGTATTTGTCTTTTTATAAATAAGTCGGTTGCATAAGCTACATAAGAGAAATGTTCATTTAAAATAAATATTTGGCAAGTACATGTGTTGGATGAGTGATGTAATATTTCAATACATTTTAGTTACATTGCGATTCATCTGTAGTGCTTTAAAAATCGCTATTAATATGTTGCACTTTGGAATTCCACAGCGAAAATTTGTGTATATTAGCCGATATTTCGTCTGGTATATTCAGTAGATTGTCTGTCGTTGAGAATGGCTCATAAGAAAGAAGAAAATCGGCCACACATAGAATATGGTAGCAAGAATAGTTACCCATAATGGCACGTGACCCTCGTCGTGTGAAATAGATAATTGTTATGTTTATGTTTACTTATTATTTCGTTGTTTCTGTACGAAGATTTCCAAGTAAGCGTATTTTACAAGTAAGCCGTCAATAACTCCTGAACTAACAAACTTACGTAAGCCGTTATAAATTTCCTAAATAGTTCATCACATGGAGTACCATCACGAATTTTTTCAAATATTTCAATCCAGCCGTTTAGCTTTTAGAGGTAGGGGGACAAAATGCCCTTTAAAGTTGAGTAACTCGCAAACGAATACCAAAATCAAAAAATCGTCTTAGCAACATTTCCATGCTTTCTAAAGACCTATTTAGTGATACCCAACACTAACCCTTAAAAACTGTAAGCATTTATTAACCTTCTACAAAAAGAGGTTTCTATTGTGTTTCTTTTGCCAGTGTTTTTACTCCAGAAGATAGGCAATTATATCTTTATTTGAGAAAGCATGCTTCTTCTTTGACCCTAGTCTTATATTAATAAAACTCCTCTAACCATCTATAGAAGCGTGGGGTGCTTTCTGAAAATATTTTAATAACGTCGTCCCACTTTTTTTACATTATTTTTTTTTTTTACTTTTGAGTTTAAAAGCGTGTTTGTTTAGTTTTTTAAAACAATTTATTTTTTTCGTTTGTACCTCACAAGAGGTTGTGTTATTTCAGCTTCATCCTTAACAGCCTACCTTTGTCTACTGAAGATCGCAGACCTCCCCTTAGGAACATTATTATCGTAACAATTTTATTTTAGTGCTAGTTGAGTACCGCGGTGTTACTCGCTCTTATTGTTGTAAATAGCGAGTAACGGCTCGGGGCGAAGTTAGTCTAAACCAAATGAACCTAAGTTACTCGTTATGTCATCAGTTCCTTAAGCCCCGTCAAAATAGATTTAGCCGTTCCTGAGATCATCCGGAATCAACATACAAACAACTTTGGTATGTCTTAGGTGGGGCCTATGTTTAGCAGTGAACTGCAACTGGCTGATGAAAGTGATGAACTGATGACCATGAAATATTTAAATACAAATAAGTAAAGTAGTGTGGTGACGGCTTCAGAATACAAAGTCACGATTCCTATTCATTCCACAGGTACCTTTAAAGACTCGCCTATATTAAGAGGTGGATTATTAGAAATTGACTGCACGGTTGGCCTAGTGGCTTAAGCCGTCGCCACGCCGCTTCCTACTCCGCCAAGTGTCGTGGGTTCAAATCCCAAGTAGGATAACACTTTGTGTGATTCACAATTTATTGTTCTGAGTCTGGGTGTTCTTTGTGTCCGTTTCGTGTATGTTTGTAAAGTCCCCCGCGACACAGGAATTTATATTCCTAATGCGGGAGCTGTCTTCTTAAAAAAGAGAAAAGAAATCATCAATCATCAACAACCTATAATGTGCCACGCCACTGTTGGGCTCGTTTCTCGTCTTAGGAGAGGGTTAAGGCCATACGTCCCCAGGCTGGCCGAGTGCGGGTTGGGGCAAGACACGTTGCGGCTACGTAAATCTTGCGCTGTTGGATATTTTTAAACCGTCCAAAACCACTGTGGAGTTACGGGTGTCGTATTCCTCCAACACAAAGGGAGGATCCTCCGACCAGGCGAGGTGATCATGCCTGGTGGCCAACAGTTGATGTTGAGATGTTGTATATATGCTAATGACGCGAGAATGTTACTTTCGCGATTCAGGATTATCTCTGGGGTTCAGTGTTTTCTTCGGTAGATGGCGCTGTTGTATGTTTTCTCACTTGCGCTGTATGTGGAAACCGCCACACCACCAACTAAGCTTCACGACTGTTTTCTTTGGATAGCAACCGTAACCGACTGCATAACGTGACCATAGTTTTTTACCCTCGGTGGTTGTCTCCAATCATCGAAGGTCACTCGCCTATGTGCGCTTCGACTAATATAAGCGATCAATATATTTATTTATTCACGTAAAAAACTTGTGAAACCAAGGACAGCAATTATTTTTTTTGTTAGTTGTCTGGTCTCCTGTTTACTGCCTCAAATTATAATAAATCAATCAGTGCAATCAAAATTATTTATTAGGTATTTCGTACCGAAACTCTATAAATGGATTAGTTGCCATATATTGCCTAAAGCGACAGCAAATTGGACCTTGGATAAGTAAAAGTCCATCGCGTAGAAGGTTCGCACTTGGCTGTATTTCTAGCATTATAGCTATCATTCATAAAACCATCTCAACCTTGATAGTTACACTTTTGAGTCTTTAAAATCACACTTGGAAGGAATAATTTATCCCATCTGGTATGTAATTAGAGACAACACGAAGTGAGAATGTAAATCGCGGTATATGAACATATTAGGTGTAGAAACCATTGTAAAGGTTACCGCAGCTCTCAGCTGGAAAGAAGAACAGAAATGATATGCCTCGTTGGTCTTAGTAAGCGTATGCGACTGTTGATCAAGAGGTGTCGAGTTCGACTTCCGAGTCAGATCAAATATTTGTGTGATCGGCAAATATTAGTTTCGGAGTTTGGGTGTTTTCTATGTAAAATATGTATGTATTTATATCAGTTGTCTAGTACCCATAATACAAGTTCTGGTTAGTTTGGGAACAAGATGGTGTTGTGTGTAAAAATGTCCCAAAATATTTATTTATTTATTATTTCTTTATTACAAATACCAGAATGGTGATATTGACTGCCTCGATGGCGCTGTGGTAGCATATGTGATTGATGTGCTTGAGGTCTCGGTTTCGATTCCAGGGTCGGACCAAATATTTGCAAATATTTTGGTCGGAGTTTGTGTGATAAAGAAGTCTCGGGTTCGATTCCCAATCGGACAAAATATTTGTGTGATCCACAAATATTTGTTTCGGAGTCTGGGTGTTTTTTGTGTATAATATGTATGTATTTACAAAAATAAAGTACGTTTATGTATTTATATTAGTTGCCTAGTACTCATAATACAAGCTCTGCCTAGTTTGGGAGAAGATGGGTGTAAGATGTCCGAAATATTTATTTATTTATTATTGTTATTTATATCTCACTTCATCCATCCCACCCACCACCACTGGAAATGTACATAATTATCTTTACCTACTTATTTCTTTCTCCAGAAGCGTTAATGCTATCCATGGACTTATAATTTCGGTACATTCAAGTTTTTCCCCACGATTGAATTTTGATATGTGGCAGTCAGGAAACTTCTCACATTGGTACCTACATATATCACTGAATATATTACTAAATACTCGGAAAAATTATCAAGTAAACAAAATAATAAATTATATTAGTAGTTCTTAATAAATAAGTTATTTTCGTCACAATCGAAGAATTTCCGATCATTACCCACCAATAATTACGATTCGTATTGTAAAGTGACGCTGTGTAGTAGTTTTCCATTCATTTAAGAAACATACTCACCGTGTAAATTATAATAACATGTATACCATAGAAATGTCGTATAATAGATGTGTACCTACACTTAACATTATACATATATGTGTGTAAACAAATTTAATGTTTCAACAGAAGTCTCAACTTAAATAGCTATGCGAAAACGGTTTCAGAGAATTTTCATTGATTTGTTTATGAAACTTATCACATAAAAGTAGGTATTATTTAAACTATTCTATACCTACATAGGAAAATCTTGTAGTTTTTGTATTAGACACGTTTTATTATTTGTTTACTATTACTAATGGATATTTAATCTACATACTATTATTGATAATGTACTATTTTTCAAATTATATTTAAACTATTTCGGCCCTCCATGTTTTTCTTTTTCTATTCTGTTCTCGATCCATTGGCTAATATTTTATTTTCGATCACGTGACTAAGTGACATTAACCAATGGAACAAGAGAATAGAATAGTAAACGTAAAACATTTTTGTTACTTGGACAGGTTCATTAGGGCAAAAGTACCTTTTGAGTTACATCGAAAACTCCTTGAAACTTTGTTTGTTCTTAAAAAGTATTCAAGAAGTTTTCGATGAAAATCGTCTGTTTCTGTGATACAGTTCAACCTTCGAATTTCAGTTCTCCCTTAGCCGACGCCAAATAATATTACAGATACATTCATATTTCTTTGTAAAATCATCCTCTCCAAGCAGAAGACCAAAGCTGTATGAGAGGAAAAACACCTACACTAAGTTAATGGTATGTTAATAGACGGTTTTAAAGTAATAACATATATATAGTATATTACCTGTAGACCTTGTTGACGGCGTAAAACACATGGACACTTATGTGCTTGAATTCATTAACATAGAATATTTTAAACAGGTTTTAGACAATTGTTCAGTGCATAGAATAAAACAAATGTTCTTTGAAAAAAAAAATCAAGTGTATCTCGGCTTATGCCCAGTATAGATCTTCATAAATAGCTATAACAATAATGATAATTTATATGCACCTTATATATAAATAACGCTAAGACATTTTGGTACTATAAACATTTCAATTTTACTTTGAAATAGTTAGTCGCCTATTTTTGTAAACGCATTCGTTTATGCTAAGTTTTTAAACTTACTTATCTTTATCTACTTACTAGCTGATGCCCGCGGCTCCGCTCGCGTCCTAGGGGAATTAAAAATAGATGTTGGCCGATTCTCAGACTTACTGAATATGCATAAAGCCTATGTGTTATTCTGATATGTAAGTTATATCATTGTAAAGTTTAATCAAAATCCATTGAGTAGTTTTTGCGTGAAAGAGCAATAAACATACATACACACAAACTTTAGTAAGATATTGGTAAAATCATTACGCTGTAACTAACGGGAGCGGAGTATTAATTTTAAAGTGTTAAAAAAACAAGGAAACATTATATTTGCGAGTTTATTCTGCGTGCGCTGTGTAAACGGTCGAAGTTTCTCAAAAAGTTTGCATTAAAGAATGTATTCTTTTAAAAAAACAGTGACAATGTAACTATTTCTTTATATGTTAATAAATATATTATGATTAATATCTACTTCTTTTTCTATATTACATTACATATTTTTTTTGTTTAATTTTAATAATAATTTTTGATACCATACCGATATGCCTAATATCAATCTCGAATATTGTTACCTACCAAACGATTTCTATCACACACACGTTGAAAGCCTTTAGTAGACCTTACCTGGACATTATGCCTCTCTTTAGCAATAGGGTTATTAGTCTTATGCAGGCACCACACTTCGTTATGCGCTATTCAATATGCGGGTTATTCCCGCGCATACGGCGAAGTGTGGAGAGTATATTCGTTTCGTTCACCATAAAAATGACAATGACACATCTCTACAACACATATATTTGCCTTATTTGCTGCTTATTTAGCATACCAGTTCGAAGTGTGGATGGCATGTTTGTTGTTTGCGCGCATAACTAATATTTGGGCGAATACGGCGTAGACACATAACGAAGTGTGGTGCCTGCATTACATCCTGTCAAAATTAGTGCATCTGTTCTGAACCTACCACAAACGAAGGATGTTGAGAATCAGTCGGGATGTGTGTGAATATACTTGTGTTACTTACATAGGCCGGCAGGAAGGCGGTCATTATGTCCAGACTGCGTGATTGAACGGACGGACAACTTTAGATATAATGACCTACAATCCCGATAAAATGAGAGAGTTCTAGGGCAAAGCCGCGGCTTCTGTATAGAGAAATGAACCTAAAGAACACATTGCAGTCCTATTAGTAGTGGCCTAAATAAGTTCTATATCATCTTCCGAGCCTTAATTCCCAAGTTTATTTGGGGTCGGCTACTAGTTCAACCGGTTTTACCTGAATTTCAGTTTTTCCACGGAGCGACTGGCATCGGACCTCCGCAACCCTAAGGGAGAACTGAAATTCGAAGATTGAACTAGTTGTCAGTATATTTGAGGGCACTGACTTCCCAATAACGATTGCCATAGATGTTCATGACAACAGGACCGACGGCTTTACGTGCTCTCCGAGGCACGGGCGTGAATCACCGCCAAACTTCCAAACTCCAGGCTGCTATTATGAATTTTCCTAAGAAAAATCCCAAAAACACTTTTTGGCCCGACCCGAGGATTCAAACCCGAGACCTCTTGATTAGCAGTCGCATACGCTAACCACTAGACCAACGAGGCTGATAATCAGTTCTATATAATTAAAGAAATTTATGTTCGACAGAGTAATGTAAGAAGTTAGTCTGAAAATGTTCGCCTAAGTTAATTCTTATGTCATCATCTTTCTGCCAGTGAGAGTCCTGTCAAAATTGGTTCAGCCGTTCCAGAACAAATATGTATACAGACAAAAATTTAAAAAATTCCATTGATGTTTCTGTTGATATTCCATACAGACATTTTAATTTTTAACCGACTTCAAAAAACGGAGGAGGTTCTCATTTCGTCGGTTTTTTTTTTTTTTTTGTATGTTCAGCGATAATTTCGTCGTTTATGAACCGATCTCAAAAATTCTTTTTGCATTGGAATGGGTGTAGCCTGCAGGTGGTCCCATTGTCACCATATCGGGATCTGATGATGGGATCCCAAGGAAATCGAGGGAACTCCTCAAATATCATAGGCACAAGTGTCGCGATTTGGGTACTCGGAATAGTTTTCATTGAAGTCGGTTCCTTTTTGTTAAAATTATGATCAAGAGCAATTTCAAAATATACGATCTAAAGAGAACGCTTTTAAAACATTTTATATTTATTTGTATAAATGTTTAATTGTATGCCATCAAGAGACCGGTCTCATGTCATTCCAATGCGAATTCAATTTAAAATCATTAAACATTTAAAACAAAATACAGCTTGTTAATGTGAATGGCAGACATTGCGATGATTGGAGCTTAAATTGAGTCATTGGATAACTGGTCTATTGTTGTGAGTATAAGATTTATTCAGTCCCAGAGGATGCAATCACTCAATCAAGGCAACTCAATCACTCTTCGCAACGATTCATGAAAGAGATATGTATACTGTGTATGTATGTATATGTGTATTATAAAGTGTAGCACTTCTCAAATGTGTCCTATAGAGGCCAAGGTGTTTCGTGTATATATAGTACCTTGGCGACCGAGCTTCGTTAGTGCTAGTTAAGGAAGTTATCAGTGATTTTCCAGTAGTTTATATATTTATATTTTTTTATTTATTAATATTTTTATTTAATCGTTATTAGGAAGTCAGTGTGCCCTCAAATTTACTGACAACTATAGCCGGTTCCAAAAATAACGGGTCAGTCACATAAACCAATAACGGGTCAGTCACATAAACCCGAATATCTCCCGAACTACGTATGCCATCCTAATGAAACGAAGACTGTTCAATTGAGAATTTAATTATACAGATAAAAAATAAAATAAAACTTAGTTACACCCACAATATTAATCTTAAATTAAAAAAAAACTAAAGTAGTCATATTTTTCTTAAGATTACATTTTTTTATGATTGTTTTTTTGCTGTTTTTCATCACTTTCTTCATTTAATACTTTGTATTGCCTCCACGTGATGAAGCCTCCAGTGATGAAAAACAGCAAAAAAACAATCATAAAAAAAATGTAATCTTAAGAAAAATATGACTACTTTAGTTTTTTTTTAATTTAAGATTAATATTGTGGGTGTAACTAAGTTTTATTTTATTTTTTATCTGTATAATTAAATTCTCAATTGAACAGTCTTCGTTTCATTAGGATGGCATACGTAGTTCGGGAGATATTCGGGTTTATGTGACTGACCCGTTATTTTTGGAACCGAGTGTAGTTCAACCTTCAAATTTCAGTTCTTCCTTATGGTTGCGGAGGTCCGATGCCAGTCGTTCCGTGGAAAAACTGATATTCAGGTATTAGAATATTGGGAATAAGGCTGGGAAGAAGATTTATAAATATTTCGAACATCTCCGCATCGTTACTCGCGATTTACGACAATAAACGTGTGAAAACATCATAGGACTTAGTTAGTATTTACTATAAAGGTGTAAGTTTAAATGGACGTTACTTAGAGTCATTCTAAAACTAAATGGAACTGGATAAAGCTTGACATAGAGATAGATT
Source organism: Phragmatobia fuliginosa (assembly GCA_932526445.1). Classification (NCBI taxonomy): domain Eukaryota; kingdom Metazoa; phylum Arthropoda; class Insecta; order Lepidoptera; family Erebidae; genus Phragmatobia; species Phragmatobia fuliginosa. The sequence continues at coordinate 17,556,075 of OW052057.1, forward strand.
AAATTAATGCAAAATCCCTCCCAACCTCCCCTTGATTCTGAGGAGATACACTCATGTTTGAGCTGCTGATAATAAGAAGTGATTGTTATCACTTATAACTAGATGATCATGTCTGCTCGTTCTGACCTGTCTATCATAGAATACTGTACTTACTCTGAAGAGTATGCATTCTATTCTATAAAGTTTCAGTTAATATAAATAATATTATCTGAAACTTTATAGAACAGTATTTTCATTGTTTTAAACTTTCATGATCAGTAACTTCAGAATAGAAATCTACGGGGTTTTTCGATGATACTCATTAACAAAAAGGTACCTGGTAGCAATCCCGCAGATTTATATTCTAGTGTTTTTATGTACAATTAATTTATAAAGGGAAATATAAATAGTTAGGTTAAAAAAATAAGGTTACTTGGTTTTAGAATATTGTTCACTATTTCGTCATCATCATCATCAGCCTATCGAGGTCCACTGCTGGACATAGGCCTCTCCCATTGCACACCACTGTGATCGATTTTGGGTTTCTCGCATCCAGCTCCTGCCAGCCATCTTACGCAGGTCGTCACTCCACCTCGCCTGTGGGCATCCTACACTACGTTTACCGAGACGCGGTCTCCACTCCAGAACTCTTCTGCCCCAACGGCCATCAGTTCTGCGGCTAATATGGCCAGCCCACTGCCACTTCAGCTTGCTAATCCGGATAACCGTATTTTTGTTCTTATATATAAATAGCGGTTATTACTCTTTATAACCACTGTTATATGTTGCCAGAGATCAGTATCCAGAGATTAGCCGAAATAAACAGTCAGAACATTTTCATTTTATCGAAGTATATATTAAAATTTTACTACATTAATAAGCGCTTCTCAGGTGTTTTTAAAGTGCAGTTTCTCACTTTGTGTCAGAATCATAACAAACATCACATAATTCAATAGCAGCGAGGTCACCATGTACAAGTAGTAGATTGCCTAATATCGGCTAAGGCCAGTGAGTATGCACTTATACACTAATGACACCGATCTAGCACTTAATAATATGTCACAAGTTTTAAGCATATCCATACAAATATTATAAAACCAATGAGTTTGTTGGTCCTTGTTGGTCTAGTGGTCAGCGTATGCGGCTGCTGATCAAGAGGTCTTGGCTTCGATTCCCGGGTCGGACCAAATGTTTGAGTGATCCACAAATGTCTGTTTCGTAGTTTGGGCGTTTTTTCTATGTATAACATGTATGTATTTACGAAAAAAAATATGTTTATGTATTTATATCAGTTGTTTAGTACCCATAATAGAAGTTCTGTTTAGTTTAGGACTAGATGGCGTTGTGTAAGGTGTCCGAAAATATTTATAAAGAAAATAAAGTTTTTATTGTATATTCTACGCAAAAAGGGCCTCTGTGTCCTTCGAAACAATGTTAGAACCACCTAAAATACATACAAATTTAACTAAAACCTTAATTGGATGTGAATTGTAGTATCACGAACGTAAGGTACATACACAGGTGCGAATTCCCAAAACTGTTGAACAACATAACAAAATAATGTAAGGCCGGTGTGTAATCAACGTGACGTGAACTCAATGGCAAATAAATTAAAACTATAAATATTATGTGGAGTAACGACACTGCTTCTTATGGCAATAACATGTTTACATATATTTTTAAGTTCTAAAAGTCAATGTTACCTATCCGGAAACACATGTTGCCATGTCTCGGATCCGGATATTTTAATCTCTCTAATTCAACAGCCCACCCACACACTTATATATATAAAGACTAAAAATGAAACTAGCGAGTTTAACAAAAACTGCGGCTCATGAAATCGTGTATTAATTTGATAAATCACATAATTTCACCTTTTTTAAACACGCTAAAAAAATCTTTATTCATTCCACACGCCCGCCACTGTAACTCCAGTACACTAGCATTAATAGGAGTGACCCGGGATCATGAGATGTCTCAGGAAAAAATATTAAAATATCTCACGACTCACTACTAAATTACCAAAAGAAAATTTGAGATATTAGAACGAGAACAAAATCAGAATATGTTTACATTTTTGGCTTGAACAATTTTTACTCTTGACCTAAGTACCTATATGAATTTGCAATTAAACTTTTAAACTAATATAAAAGAATTAGTTGAAGACCGTATTAGTGCAAACTGTAGCAACACTTCTTCTTCCTAGTCTTTATAATAATCAAGACTATTTGAGGTCGGTAACGAGTTCAACCGGTTTTTACACGGAACGACCCTCATCGGACCTCCGCAACCCTGAGGTAGTACTGGAATTCGAAGATTGAACTATTTGTTAATATATTTAAAGGCACTGACTCCCCAATAATAATTGCGACAGATGTTCATGGCACCCTGTCTGTTGTTGCCTTCACAGTGATTAGGACACCGTCGTCTGAGTCTGCAGATTGTATTTCTACAGAGATACTATTTGGGTTCAGAACATCCTTACTGATATCTTCACCAGCGATTGGTTTATCCTAATATGGTTTCAAAAATATAGGAAACTAGCTACGCCCCGCGGTGTTACCCGCGTATATCATTATGGTTGATATGCAAGTGCAAGGCATAGCAACCTGTGAAGTTTAGACAGGAGATAAACAGTGATACATTTTGACATCTACGATTTATGTATTTTTATAATCACCTAGTTTTCGCCCTTGTATATCGATTATTGCAGTTAAAAGTAACCTATGTGTTATTCTGATAAATAAGCTATATTACTGTAATGTTTCATCCAAATCCGGTCAGTAGTTTTTGCGTGAAAGAGCAACAAACATAATGTACACACATACATACTCACAAACTTTCGCATTTATAATATTAGTAGTAATAGTAGGATAGTGAATAATTAACCGGTTGAACTAGAAGCCGACCCCAAATAAACTTGGGAATAAAGGCTCGGAAGAGGTAGCAGAGAAGAACAATTAAAATGTAAAATATTTAATTTATCTGTTGCACTTCAAATTTTGAGGTCATGAATATGACAATTTAATTTATATAATCTCGTGTCGCGGTGTTACCAAACTCCTGCAAAACGTGCATATCGGGTAGGTCTGAGTATCGACCAAAATCTATTTTTCTTGGACGCGAGTGAAGCTGCAGGCATAAACTAGTTTCTTTATATAATCTAATTCAAATACAGATCCTAGGGTTTGACCAAAAAGTATTCATATTTTACAATCTGTTTATCAATCTTGTTCAAAATAAATGCATTTTTTAATAATATAAGCAGTAACGGAACTGTCATTGTGGGTTGACAACAAACAGCTGGGCACCGTCCAATTAAGCTTGTTTGTAAATATGACTGATGAGATATTAAAACAGCTGCTTCCACCAATGGTCTATAATTATAAAATCACAATAATACTCATAAATTTAGTTGGTGTTATGAATATACATATATAGTTACTAAATGCTTATGAAGTTATATGTATACAGTACTTACATAAAAAGGCAATAAAAATTGCCGGTAATCTCTGGAACGACGATTTCGACGGGAATTTCACTGAAAGAAACTCATGACATAAGGACAAGTAACACCGCGGGGCTCAGCTAATAATTTATATAATATCCCTCTTTGGTCGTCGTCGGCTCGAGCCCGAATTTCTACTTTCTCGGGGACTCAAAACCATTGATTAAAGTTTGTGAAAAAAAATTGGGAACTAAAGATATATATGTTTGCATTATGGAATAAATTCTAAATAAATAAATATTTTGGACATCTAAAACACAACATGATCTAGTCCCAAGCTAAGCAGAGCTTGTGTTATGGGTACTAGATAACTGATATAAATACATAAACATACTTTTTTTTGTAAATACATACATATCATACATAGAAAACACCCAGACTCCGAAACAAATATTTGTGAATCACACTAATAATATTTGGTGCGACCCGGGAATAATATTTATAAACTACTCTTTAACATTATACCAAACACGGCATATTTATCTCAAATTTATTGTTAGACGCTAGAGGGCGCAACATTAGAAACAGTAACACGTCATATAGCCTATAACCAGCGGACGACCAAGACGCTTCTAATGATGCCCTATTTGTCCACTTCTAATAAGTAGTTGAGGTGTTATGAGAGAACGAAAGAATATACATAAGTACTATATACACACTTGACCTATCAAAATTATAATCCTCCTTTGTCCTCGCCGTAGTCGGGTAATAAAATTGAAAATTTATCCCAAACGCAACTGGTGGTCGTGTACGGGTTAGCAAGTTCACTATATTCCCACCTGTTTCAATATCTTATAAATTAGACACTTATTTGGCCAATATTTGCAGTGGGCACAATGATATTATATATTATCTTTTAAATTTGTTTATTAATGGGGAGATATGCCAAGAAATTCGTCATTTTCATAAGAAACCATTACCCGCAGCCAACTATCACATTTGTATTAACGACTTAAATATATATAATTTAGAACGCGATGTTTGAGGAAAGAATTAGATCAAGAAGCCTTGACGTTTAGCGGAAATTTCCTATGATTAATGTGTTGATATGGTACCATAACACGGCCCTTAAATCAAGATTGGCCACATGATGTGTTGACATACCAGTTATTATTCATTTTGGAAGTTTGTGTAAATATGTGAGGATTCTTTAACTTTAGTATTTACATACCGAGTTTATTTACAGCTTTATGTCATACATATATGTATTTTTTTTGTACATGTCTACATTTATAAGATTCACATAAATCGCGGGACTGTATAGGATATTATTTTTAATATTTTTGGTTAACAGTGAGTTTTGCTAATGTTTTTTTTGTGATGAAGATCGGTCGTTGGTGCTACAACCTTTTTTTCTTCCTCACCTTTATTCGAAGATTATTTGGACTCAGCTACTATTTCAACCGGTTTTACCTGAATATCAGTTTCTCCACGGAGCGACTGGCATCGGACCTCCGCAACCTGGGAGAACTGAAATTCGAAAGTTGAACTAGTTGTCAGTATATTTGAGGGCACTGATTTCCGAAAAAGGATTGCCATAGATGTTCATGACTACCGACGACTTAACGTGCTCTCCGAGTCACAGATGTGAATCAAATAAACTTCCATACTTTGGGCTGTTATTAATAATTTCCTGTATGAAAAACCGAACAGCACTTATGGCTCAACCCGGGATTTGAACTCGAGACCTCTTGATCAGCAGTCGTATACGCTATAACCACTAAAACCAATTTACAGAATATTTTTGAAGATGTAAATTTATTTACATAACTAAAAAGGAAATTCTTACATTTTTACTAGAGCTCTTTATTCATAATGAGGTTACATTTTTCACCGCATCAAATTTTTTTTAGCACTATTATAAATGCTTTAGTGTTAATAGACGTTTGCCTCCTTAAGTCTCGATAAAATTTAACGAATAAACATTACCCTATAGTTCATCACATTTAAATACTGTACACACAGAATTGGGAGACCGAGCTTCACTCGGTTACAACTATTTTTTGTTTAACAACGCCATCTATTCTCTAAAGTATGTGTACTGTTACTGGGTTTGAGTACCAACCACCAACCAACTAAGTGTCACTAAGGGCCACAGCACACTAGCTACTTTTAGCATCGGCGATCGGCGATTTGGCGACTGCATCGATGCTGCATCGCGTTTTAGCGACTTCCTGCGTTCGATCGCGGTATCGGAAACGCGCGTTTCAGCGACTGCTCAGATGCCAAATCGATGCTACCGGCATCCGAATGTGTGCGGAGAGTAGCGTTCAGCTGCTGTGTCGCGTTTCTATAAAGCGACTCAATCTCCGCGTTTGGCGTTTTTAAGTGTGCGGTGTAGAGAGTTCGGTCGCCGTATTTAGCTTCTAAAAAGCGACTAGTTGCCGATCGCCGATGCTTAAAGTAGCTAGTGTGCGGATGCCTTAAAAGAGCAGTATAGATGTCAAGAGTAATGCGAAAGAAAAACGGATGAAAACTCGAAGCATAACACAAATCATGATCGAATTTTCACCCTGCGGAACTCGCAAATACCCAATTTTAGCGATATCGCTAGAGCCGTTTCCGAGTTTTCGAAATTAATCTATTTTTGATACAAATCTGTGTCGTCACGGCCCCGTCAAGGATGTGTATCAGAGGCTCGCCCACTACCATCACAAAATCACAAGACACAATGCAAACGAATATTTCAAACTGGTATTTGAAATGCAGTATTGTTTTGTTAACTAGTTATTTTTTGGCAGATACGCGAATAGGTTTTTTTATTAATTAAATGAATTAACAATTGAACCAAATTATCAGTGATGTACTCAAACTTTCCAACGAGCATGTAGGCTGATACTAAATGACTAATAGTCCAGGCCTCAGACATCAGACCCAAAAGCATGTTGCACAAAGATGGAAAGGCCACATGATTATCAATGTTTACATTGTTGCACATTTTTTTTTTATTATTAAATTTAATCTTTAATTTCAGGAGCCAGAGGAATGGAAGCGTCGGCAGAGTGGACCGATGGTCAATCCTTCTTTCGAGCCAGACGATTTTCTACCACAAAGGTAAATAAAAAACTGATTGTAAGAAAGAAAGATATATTAATTTTGTTATTCATAAGACAGCGCAAAATTTTGTCCTTATATTTTTTTAAAAACCTAATATATTAATGCTATTAATGAAATTGATAAACTTTTGATGATAGTATTATTGATACTTTAGTATAAATTATTGAAATAATTACTCGAATAAATCAAAATTGCTTAGCCATCTAGTAATATTCCCTAAAAACACAGTATATTTTATTGCAGATGTCCCTTGAATTATTTTAAGACTGGAAAACAAAAAAGTTTTGTATTATAAACATTGCTGCAATTAGCTAAATGTCCCGTTCTCCCCCTTTAATAAAATACGATGGCGGTTCGCCCAGACCTGGACCCGGACCGAAGACATTTTGCTTTTAAAGATTCATATTAAGATTCGTTCCACACAGCGCATTGATCAAAATCTTCTTTTATAGATTTCTAGATAATTTATTGCGTTGTTTTTTATACGTAGTCTGTTACTCTATACTTCTGAATGTCTTGGATAAAATATAAAATAAAGTTACATAAAATATTGCATAGTATGTAATTAAATTAATTTAAAGACGAAGTAATACTTTAACTATGGTATCAACCGTTACCCTAAAACAGTTAACTTTTCAATATTAACAAGCTTTGTAGCTCAAGTTTTGATTATATAGCAAAATTCCCTAACAAAAAATATATCTACTTAAAAATAGAAGCAAAAATATCGTTAATGTACGTATCTGTATCTATAAAGTACACAATATAAACTTAGAAGGCTATTGTTTACTAAAATATGGGAGAATGAGTTTTAATAGTGTTTCAAAGTATTCACGTTTTCTGATGCCTTTCTTTCGTCACTATATTCATTTCGCGTAACTGCATAAGCATTTTGTTGAGCGGGACTGAGAAAGCATATAGCAAGAACCGTACCCATAAAATCAAAACCTTAAAAACTAAATAAAAACCCGCTGAAACTAATAAGGAGTTAGTATTTCATACCTTCGACTTTCTTGGCACTAACGTAGGTTTAGACTCATTCACTTGCACGTAATAAAAAAAAATTTATTATTATTTTGTTCATAACCGCATAATCGATGCTGGCAAGTTCAGAAATAATTGCCCACTATGCAGAAGACTAAAACACGCAGTCACTAATTGTATTAAATAAAAAAAACTTCGTTAAACTGCACACAAGTCTATGGCTGCGGAAATAATAAGACCACACTTCTTAATTGTTTCCGATTTGGTCTTCTAATTGTGTCACCACTTTATTTTACAATGGGTCGTTAGGATATGACGACAATAAGCCCGGCGAGTAATACAGTTTAGAGGAGCAAGGATTAATTTATATATAAAATTTATTAACTACATACATTGAGATTTAAAAAATAATTACAATTGGAAAATACAATCAGAGATTTACCTTTTTAGTCTATGTTTGTTTGTGATTTTGTGATTTTGATGAATGAGGCGTCCCTAGATTTATGATAATGGCGGGCGATGTAATAGCATATTTAAATTTCACCAAAAGTACGTTAGGTTAGGTATTAGGATTATAGTTTTTAAACTTCTTCTTGTTATAGTTATCTAGGTAGAAAATCAAATAAACCAGTAGTGTCGGTTGGTCCCTTTTTGTTTCATCAACCTATAACATCCCACTTCTGGGCTATAGGTCTCCTCTCAGGAAAATGGTTAAAGCCATATATATGTAGTACATACTGTGGTAGGCTGGCAAGACACTTTGTGTGACACCTGTAAATCTTGCGAAATAATTAAGATATTTACTTAAAATACCTGTATCGTACTTTAGTATGAATGGGCCGGCTCTACCGGGGCAGTACTACCCTCACACAGAAGACCATCTTAACAATGACAGCATTCTCGCTGTCGTATTTCGTTGGTGAGTGTGAGACCGGAGCCCCAATTATCTAAACAGGCTGCCATGGTATAGGTCCATGTTGCATTGCCTACCCTCACAATTTAAATGTGCCCCTACTCCTGGATTCTACTCATGCTTTCCATCAGGCAGAGTAGAGTCACTTTGGTAGGTTTCAATATAAAATATTATATCTTCAATTGTTTGTACCACCCCTTACAGAGGTAATACGGGGTAGGTAAATAACGACCTCGGCTCAGTAATTATATATTTGTGTTGAAAATAATCAATATAATGCCTTTAAAAACATAAATTGTAAAAAAAAACAAGTCGTGTACAACCCAGTTATTCTATCGTATAAAGTTGTAAAAATCCATATCCGATTCCTATTTATGTAAAGTAACTTTTTACTTTCGATTCACATTCAACATAACATATCTGAAGTCATCTGGATCTTTGGAACTAGCAATAACAACTCATTATACCGTATTAATTGGTGTACTATATAATTATAGTTTATTCTATGCCATTCAATTCCGTTCTGTTCCATTCCACTCCACTTGACTCAACTTCGTAATTCTATCTCGGGGTACTCTATTTGGTTTGTAGACTAAAAACTAATTGTATTTTGAATTTGATTTTATGTCTGCAAGTGCCCTGACTTTTTGATGATCGGTCAGTGAGTGAGTAAAATGATTACGAAAATTTGACTAGTCATAATTATTAAACTATAAGGTCAAATAGAATAAAATTTGAAATATGTATAATGTGTTTATATAATACTATATAGTACAGGATCCCTGGTTCATTTTTACTCTTGATTACTAACAAGCTAATTTTCCTCGTTATCGATACATGTTGGAAGAAGGGGTACTCTTTGATCAAACCATATAATTTGTAGGACAAATATTTTTTTGAATAATTTAGATAACTATCATCAGATTTAACCGAAGAAAACCCTGTTAGTAATAATTTTTTGAGAATCATCAAACCAACATATTTTATCCCTGCTATCGCTGTTACCTACCACAACCAAGAATTTTCGCACCGGAAAAGTTGGGCGTCTCATCGGAACGAAGCTACTCACGGAAAATTAGCTTGATAGTAATCAATTTTAAAAATGAACCAGGGATCCTGAACTAATACTACTATAATGTGTATATATTATTGATTGGTTACTGTAAATTCAAGCTTCTTAGTATATCCACAAGGAAGTTAAAGGGAGTTTAAAATGGCCTAAATTGCCTCGATAGAAGAATGGTACGGCAGTGCCGCTTTTTTGCTCGACTAGGCGGGGGCGCTACCGCTCCCCCAGATACGGTGCACTTTCGACCAATCCGTTGCATTTGCCACAACACTACAGCACTAACCCAAATACATTTTTAATAATTCTAATACCAACTTATGATAGCCGTTTAGTAGCGAACCCCGTGGTACACCAACATATTTAGAAGCCTAATTTTAAATCAATATAAGTTGACGTCTCCTAGCAATATCAAACTATTAGTTACTATGGAAGGGTATGTCTATACGTAACCTTCTTTCTTTGTATTTCATCAACAAACTGGTTTCAATACATATTATCGTATAATTATTATATCTCATACGAGTGTTAATGTTAACATAAAAGTGTTAAAATGTAAGTTATACTAAAAAATAAAAGTTTATAAATAATTTCATACACGTTAAATTTTTGAATTGATTTCTACTTGTGGTATTTAATTGTTGTCTGTTATTGTCTTGCAGCCTATCTCCGGTGAAGGATGAGAAGAAGCGACCTGGAGACAATGCAATTTTTCTCGTTAACATGAAACAGAAGGATATGCAAGATACTGAAGAATATGAACCTTATGATAACAGAGTAGTTGACCATCCTACAACGTAAGTAAAATCTATTATTACTTATAACCAAATTGGTTACAAATTGTTACGTAATTATGAAATAATCAATGACATAACCTTAACCTATAGGAGTATATGTCTACCTATGTTAATGTATTGTGAATGAGATCTTTCAATATTAACTATAGCTGTGAGGGCTAGCGAACTACAAGTTTTAGATACAAAACATTATCTACATACAGTTTTTAATTGCATAGGACCAAATATTCACACACGACACCGTTACCACCTGCAATTCAAGCGTTGCCTATCTTATGTCCTTATTAACTCCAACAGAGAAAGATAGCTTTAAAACTTTGGCAATTTCACGCTCTCCGTGTTAATAATGAAAGAATTCCTTTTCTTCAAAGTTCTGTAAGATCGCACTAACACCTCGATTGAGTCGCCTCATTATGTGTCGAGGCTCAACTCTTATATAATGTACCTTTTAATATTCTCATTATATATTGTACATACATACATGGGGCACTTGTAAGAATTCAAATATTTCTGTCCGAGAATCCGTGCTTGCATGAACGTACTTAAGTAGATAACTTACGTTTATTAAATTGGTAACAATGGTAACAAATCAAATATTTCATTATAAATTATTGCGATACAATTCATAAGGATTTAATACCCTATTTACAAAGACTACCAGATACCTTTTTATACTAAGCCTACCAAAATAACTCTACCCTGCCTGATGGAAAGCATGAGCAGAATCTAAGAGTGGGGGCCACCACACTTGCTGCGATTGCAGACAATAAAGTATGGCGGCCCACACTATGGCGGCTTAGTGAGATGATTTTTCATGCCCCGTTTAAAAATCAGAGAAAAATATCTTTAGACTAGAAATATCACGCCATAGAAAACATATATATAATCGTTGTATTCCAAAGGTAAAGTGTGTAAACAATTATTGACAATTTTATTAGACTCTCGTGCAAAGTACACACGTCACATCAATAGAGCGTCGTTTTCGCGGCCACTTTGATCTTATTACGATCCCACCAATGCAGTTCTAGTGCTTTTATTGACATGCAACTACCGATCTAGTGTTGTGGAAAAAAACATTATAAATACCAATTAATTGATTGTCTCATTGCCGACTCGTTGTCTCAATATTGAGTTTAAGTTTTATTGCTGTGATGTGTGTCGGAAAATTAACAAGTCTGTATTTGCTTCGACACCAATTATTGCGCAGGTCGCGTATATTTTCTCATTTGACACAGAAGTCAAGATGTTTCTAAGTTCAATTATTTGAACCTGTTGTCATTTAATTGTGCATTTCAAGAATTAATTACATGTACATATCTTCCAATCTTTTTTTTTCAATTTATAGTTAAAAACGTTAGCCATAGCGCCCATAGCACACATTTTAGATGTGGGGAGTTGGTCTATTATATTACAAGATAACTCATCATCTTCCTAGCCATTATTCCCAAGTTTATTTAGGGTCGGCTACTAGTTCGACCGGTTTTAACTGAATTTCAATTTTTCCACGGAGCGACTGGCATCGGACCTCCGCTATCTATCCGGTATCTGTACTATAAAATATCATGGTTGTGTTTGTGTTAGTATTGCTGCAGAAACAGCGGAAGTGACTTCATATTAAGCAAAGTCATAGGAGGGTAATGATTTTGACATGCTGTGTATGTATGTTCATTTGTACCCTTATAGCTCCTCAACTACTCATCAGAAGTGGACAAATGAGCTATCGTTAGAAGCGTCTTGATCGTGCGCTGGTTATAGGATAAACATATGACATATATCTCACTGTATCTAATCCCTCTAGCAGTCATAAAGTACTGTGTTAAAAAATGAATTTACTATATTATATATTACTGATAATTTGCCCGGCAATGGCGATGTCCAATACATCAACGACCTTTAATAGTCCACTGCTGGATGTCTGTGCCTCTCCTTAGAAAGGAGGGTTTTGGCATACTATACCTTGCTGGCCAGATGGGTTGCTAAAGGCAATGTTTTAAGTTTTCCTTTTCTTTGGAGTGATGTTGTTCTAGTTTGTTCCTTTTGTCACCACTTACGACACCCACGAGGTGAATAAGGGTGGTGACACTCTGTATTCTTATTCCGTTATCACACGTACAATACTTATATGACTTATACACTAGACATCAAAATATAAATATATTGTTTTGTGTGGTGGCGTTATAAATGTCAATCTGGTAATAAATTCTACCCAACAATGATTTAATTGTCCATAATTAGCTATGAATTCCACGAATGGTGACTTGTCTATAGAATGAATGAGCTATTTAATGCATATGAAAGTATATACGATTCATAATATAGATAAAGAAAAACCTAAAATGTCAACATTCGTAAATCAGGGCAGTGGGTTTTTGAGTTTATCGCGAACAGACAGACAGACGTGGCGGAGGACTTTATAGTATGTAGTGACAGTGATAGTGATTACGTTACGTCGTGAAACCCGATATGAGATAGTTGATAGTCTTGTTTTTACTGTAAACGGGACTTATTCGCGATAATATCCTAAAGGTTACGATACGATACGATACATTCTACCCGTGACCACGAACGGGTTATACCGCTCGTGGTCACGGGTAGACTGCCCGTCTACCCTGTCTACCCGTGACCACGAGCGGTATAACCCGTTCGAAACGTCGGAAAATAGAAGGTATCGTAACCTTTATAATATTATCGAGAATAAGTCCCGTTTACAGTAAAAACATGAGTATGTGTAAAAGTCGCGAAAGTCTAAAAACAGTTAGATGATAGTCTTTCCGATTTACATTATTGTAGTTCCAAACCATGCTATTTTAAAAGGCATAAATTCAATCGATAAGGTCAGCTCCACAATCATTAATTCGGTGCGAGTCATGCCTCATATTCTCTTTATGAGGTTTATAGCTTCTTAGGATTTTTTCTATTAGCATACGCATTTTGAATAGTCACAATTTTGATGAGTTTTTGACTCAACATTTGGTCATTTTGATTAAGTCAGAATGCCATAAATCATTTAGGGGGCAAACAAGCAGAATGGTCACACGCGTTGTTATGAACAAACACCGTCAAGTAATTGAGTGCGAATGTTGAATAAAATCTAAATAGTATTAAATCATCGTTCTAATTAGTATTAAATCTTTGTTTTCAGGAACATAGAAACATTTCTGCATCTAATGAAGGGTAGTTTAGGTACGGGGATCTTGGCGATGCCTCGCGCCTTCGCCAATGCTGGTTATGTGGTCGGTTCCATTGGCACAGTGATCATCGGGGTACTCTGCACTTACTGTATACATATCCTCATAGACTCCTGCTATGTTCTCTGCAAGAGGAGAAGAGTGCCGTCTATGTCCTACACAGTTGCTGCCGAAGCGGCTCTCTCTGAAGGTCCTGCTTGGTGCAAGGCTTGTGCTCCCTATGCTGCGTAAGTATACATATTATGAACAATGAATTAGAATGTACTGAAGCCCTTAAATTAAAAAAAAATGCCCATTTGAGTGTCAGGCCACATAGAATAGGGCTCCGTAGTCACCCATAATGACACGTGGGTCATTGTTATGTTTACTTTTTATTTCGTCTTTTCTACGAAGTTTTCCAAGGAAGTGTAATTCACAAGTTAGTTATTACTCCTGAACTAACAAAGTCTATGCCGTTTTGTTTTCCTTTGAAGTTCATTACATGGACTATTATAGTGAATTTATTCAGATTTTCCGAGCCAACCGCTTAGCTTTTAGAAGGTGGAAGCCCTGTTTTAACAATTTTAAGCACAAATTGTAGTTCCGGATCAGAGTATTCTGTGTGCCTTTTATTTATGATTGAATGGTCTTACGCAACTCAAGTATTGCCATTACGAAAAATTCAATTCTTATAAACAAATTATTTTGTTCACAGGCACGTCGTTAACACCTTTCTACTAGTATACCAGATCGGTACCTGTTGTGTATACGTCGTCTTCGTATCAGAGAACATATACTTCGTGCTGTCAAAACACTTTCATTTGGACGTAACAGTCTTCCAAGTGATGTTGTGCGTTCTACTGCCGTTGATCCTTATAAACTACGTGCGTGACTTGAAGTACTTGGCGCCTTTCTCTGCGATTGCCAACGTGGTCACCATCGCAGGGTTCGCCATCATCCTCTACTATATATTCGAGGATGTACCCACTCTAGAGGGCAAGGTCCCAGCTGGGAAACTGGCCAACTTTCCTCTGTTCTTCGGCACTGTATTGTTTGCTCTTGAAGCTATTGGTGTGGTAAGGATATTTTTCTTTTTTTTCTTTTTTTTTGTTAAAATCATATTTGACGAGTATCTATTAATACTCCAATCAAACCTTAAAGTTCAAGCTTTAAACAGTTTCGCTTCGGACTTATAGTGACCGTTTGTGGCATATGTTATGAGCGTTTCTGTGATTCGAAGGTCACGTTAAGCAGTCGGCCCCGGTTTTTATCATAAGATAATAGTCGTGAAGTTAAATTGAAGGCCTTCGGGTGCCTTCACCCTCTACTGAGGTGAGACCCGATCCCAGCAGTGTGACGTTATGGGTTGTTGATGTTGATGACTCGTAAATAACAATAGTTATAGTCAAGGTTCTGATTTATTATTTTTGAAAGACCATGAGGGAATTTTATAATGAAACTCGAAAAACCCTGATGTAATGAAATGTTGTCTGGGGAAAATATAATTACAAAGAGCAAATAACATATATATTTTATCTATTATGTGTCAATCTTAACAACTGATAAACGGTTCTAAGCAGTTAGATACTTATTGTAAGTCTTAAACAATAGAAATAAATGTCTCAATTGTCAAGTTAAATGTAACATAAAATTTAATTTGCAATAATGTTAGTATTTTAACTCAGAGAATTACGACAGTTTAAAACAAAGCAAACTAATTCCTTTCCAGATCCTTCCACTAGAGAATGAAATGAAATCTCCGAGGGACTTCGTTAGTAAGTTCGGTGTGCTGAACTGCTCTATGGTTAGCATCATCGTTCTATACGTGGGCATGGGTCTTTTCGGCTACCTGCGATACGGTGACGAATCAGAAGGCAGTATTACACTCAACTTACCTTCTGAAACTGAAATGTAAGTGGAAAACTTTATTTATACTGTTTTAAAAGCGCAAAAAACGCAATAAACTTCCTTTCTGAGGAGTTTTGCTTAATGTACAGTTGTCGACTGATGAAGTCTGTTGATTAACTTTATAATCGCAAAGTAGGGTCAGTAGAAATGACAATATTTTTCTTTTCCTCCAGCCTGGCCACAGTCGTCCAATGCCTCCTTGCTCTGGCTATATACATCACCCACGGGCTCGCCTGCTACGTCGCTATTGACATCGTGTGGACGGACTACATCGGTTCGCGTCTCCTGAACAGCAAGCACAGACTCATTTGGGAGTATATCCTCAGAACTACGATTGTTCTCGTAACTTGTGAGTATTGTATATTCCACGAATATTAAGAAAATTGCATGACTTTCCTTTACTTAAATTTGTCGTCTGCTCAAAATTGCTCAGCCTTATTATACACTATCAACACCAACAAGGTAGTTTTTGCTGTGGTAACCTTCCTTGTTTATTAGTCCATAAGTGCTAATATATTGGAATCAACCCTAGTCCTGTATATTTACAGGAATTAACGCGCTCTTGATTCTTAACATTACATACCTTTAAAAGGCTTTTGTATACGCATTAATTTCCATCACTCCGCTATAGTTTAGCATTATAATATATTGCTGAGAAAAGTATTAAAACATGTTTTTGAACATATTCAGTTGTAATACTCAGTCTGCAGTGATTTCTATTTGTTGTGTAATTGATATAAAACAATTTTGTCAACAGTCGGCATCGCCGCTGCTGTCCCCTCTCTCGAGCTTTTCATCTCGCTGTTCGGAGCTCTATGCCTTTCCGCCCTTGGACTCGCCTTCCCGGCCTTCATCCAGAGCTGCACATACTGGTACTACGTTTCACGATCCGAGCGCATCCGAATGATCGTGAAAAACGCCATAGTCGTCGTGTTTGGTGTTCTGGGGCTGGTCGTTGGTACATGGACCTCTCTCGACCGGATCATAGCAGAGTTCGGCTCTTCACCCGAGGAGCACCTCATGAACAAAACTCACATCATCCACAACGAAACGCTAAGCCCTTGAAAACGGAGGAAGGCTTTAAATAATCAAACAAGTGCCATCAAAAACCTCTATTTACACCGTGTACCATGTACAAGTAGGTATTGAAGTATTTTTGATGAAGGTTTCCATTGAAATGTTATGATATTATGATTAAGAGATGTTTTATGAATTGTTGACCTATATTATTTTAAGACAGTTTATATTAGTGTTATAATATTATTTTAAATTACTTTATAATATTTTACAAATACATTAAAATGTGACGTACAAAAATGGTGGTGCATAGACAAAATATTCATTCATATTTAGCTTTTATTTATATATTTTCGTGTTTGTTATGTTAAGTTTAAAATGTAAATTAGAAATTTGACTTTTGATATTTCAAATTTATATTAGAGTATTTTTTTAACGTTACACTTTTTTCAACGAATGTAGGTTTTTGTGGAATAACGTTGAAGAACCTGAAGAAATTTAATAAAGAAGTTGCAATAAATAATAATAAACATAATGATAAGTAACAATTGTAAAATATGTTCTAGCTGACTTCTATTTTGCTAAATGTACCAAGTTCTCTTATAAACTACTTATCTCACTATATCTAGACTTCAGAGCCTATAACCAAGTTTAAATGACATAGTTTCCTAAACTTACGTATGCATTTAGTTGAATATTTAAAAGAAATTTAATTTTGAATTTTACTCTAAAATTTCAATTTCTTTATCTGTTCGGTAACAAGCCCTTCTACCCTATGAATGTATTGTTGTGACTTAAACTCATATTAGTAATTCTTCTATATCATGTAAGTGCACATTAATGGATAGTGCTTAAAACAATAATTATCCTAAAACTGCTTCACATTATTTTTTGCTGGTTTATTGTAATTGTCTAACATTGAGCTAGTCTTTTTATTGAGAACCATCCTACCTTACACAATTCTTCTGTAGGAATGTTTTCCTTAGATGCAATTGGGCAAGACTATAAGGAGGAGGAAACGGGCGAGGAAGCTCCTTCGCTTCGAAGAAATCCCGAAGTCTACCCCGTGACTGGCATAGCTACTAAAACAATAAATATCTAGAATTATTAAAAAATGTTTAGGCGAATTATAACTTTAAAGTTACATTTCGTTGCAAAGCGCTTCAAATGTGATCGCTAGAAAAAAAGAATCGTGTGTAAGCTGTTGTAGGAATAATATCACTCACAAAAAGCGCGGACGCCTTCCTTAATATAAAATAATATTTATACATTATTTAATCGCTTAGGTACTTGTCTTACTTCTAACAAGTACCTCATTTCAAGAATATTTTCTAACTATAATCCACTTTCAATTGTTATTTTTTTTTTGAGATATAGAGATCTTTGAACCGAATTCTGCAAATAAATACATTCTCTGAAGTTGTATAGTAAGAACACCAGTGAATAAATGGTTAAAAATAATAACATATTAGTTTACGATATTATTATGCGTTTATCTTAAAGCTGTGAGAGTAATGTCATTTTGATGGTACAATGAAAATATGGCATTTTTAAAAGTTTAGGTAAAGTAAGTACAACGAAATAGATATAAAATTCACATAGTTAATATTTTGTGAATGTTTTACGCCACACATTTAGATATTATTAAACATTTAGCTTTTATGATAGAGTTATATTGATAGTGATTATTGTGTGTGATAACTGTTTCTTTATAATTCCTGAATGTGCAGCTTACAATAGAAAAAGTACAGGCAACTATTTAGAACATATTAAATTATATACACTTAGCTAATAGATATTTGTATTTTAGCGAGACACTAGCAACTTTGTGTAGAATTTTAATATATGTGCGTATTATTGCCAAAATTAGGTGGAGGGCACTGATTCTTCAACTTCAACCTTCTATCTTAATCCACTTAAGCAATTTACGCCATCGGTCATTGTAACTATCTTATTTCCCTCGAGATGAACTAATTAATGACATCACTAGATATCGTTAAATATATTTCACTTTATTTTTCTAATATCTTTCCAACAGTCCCAGCTAATGGTTGCCTTTGCCTATTATTTTTGGTTATAATGTGACCGGATTTGCGAAATTTAATTTTAGGAGCCATAAAATGTATTATTATAATATCGCTGCTATAGGAAAATTCTCTTCTAATAAATTTCAACTGTTCTAATTCTTCTAACATATAAAATCAATGTGAACGAAATTAGTTCCTATATTTAGTAATGTATATTAAATTATATGATATTAATTAATTAATGTTTAATAAATTATTTATAAAGAAAACGCCAATCGTATTCCGGTCACCAATTGATAGAAACTGTGATGTTAGTAGCTGTTAATATATTTATTAGGATGCGTTTACATAGATTCTTGTAAAATGTGTCAGTGTGTACTGTGTGTCTGACATAACAGTGGAATTGTGCTCACATGTGTAACGGGTCACACCCGCTGTATATAATAATCATTGTTATATATCGATGTTTCTAATGAATGCAATTGCCAATGTGAAATGTAATTTCGGAGAGAAACATCAAATAAAAATAAAGTATTCAATTTACAGATTGTTTTTATTTCTCTCTATAAATGTATTCCAGATTTTGTTATAATATACTGTCATTTAAGTAAATGGGGCATTTCACGTCAAGCGGACAACCAAAAAAAAGTGAGGTCATGAATTTTGTTTATATTCTGGTTAGTTATACTCCTAGTAGACGTGGATGTGTACACACAATAATTTTTTCGTATGATGCTTTATTGCTGAGTTACGAGCTTTTAAGAAATCACTAAAAATGAATTCATGAATTTTTAGATGCTTAATATGTGCGTCAAATATTTTTTTTCAAAACTAAAAAGTATGGTTTCTTATAGTAGGAAAGTTGAAGTTTATATTTTTTTTTGTCGAATTCCAAATTTGATTTTTTTTAGGTATAGTAAACCGGAAGTGAAAATTTCAAATCGTTTTTTGAGTAACTTCGACCCTTTTTATTTTTATTTTTTTTAACTTGATTTACAGCTACAAATATATTAATTCTTTACAAAAAAATATAGAACGTGATCGCCAACAGTTTAGGACTTAGAGCACATAGAGTACATACACATAGGTAAGAATACATTCTAAGCAATTGGGTTTTTGCGCTAAAATGCCAAAATACTACTTTATTATTATTTTATTCCTTCATTCTAACGTGCAAAAATATAAAGTATACCAATGTTTTTAAAAATTGAATATAATGAACAATATAAATATTTTTTTTATAATAATTACTAGTTCATACAAAATAATAATTTCAAAACCTATGATACTATGGTGAAACACACCAGTAACGACATCTCGTAGCTAAAAATGTTTCACTAGGTAACAAATATAATGCAATAACGCTATCACTAAACCTATAAGATTATATGAATGGGCCAAGTCATCATTGATGAGACTTCATTTTACTACTGCTCCAAGGAAAGTGGAGATTTTCTGTGAGTTCATTTCGCTTCTACTATTACCGTTCCAGGAACTAAACAACTTCATTCTTTTCTTCCAACCAACAGGAGCATATGTGTATAGAGAATTAGTGCTAGTGCAAATAGTAAAATTAAATAATTATAAAATAAATGTATTTTCAATAAAACTGTTTCAAATCTCAATTAATAAAACCGCTCTAAGTCAAACTATTAGCGATCACGTTTTAATGTTTTTGTGAAGAATGAAAGAAGTCGTTAATTTTATATTTTTGCACGTTAGAATGAAGGAATAAAATAATAATAAAATAGTATTTTGGCATTTTAGCGCAAAAACCCAATTGCTTAGAATGTATTCTTACCTATGTGTATGTACTCTATGTGCTCTAAGTCCTAAACTGTTGGCGATCACGTTCTATATTTTTTTGTTAAGAATTAGTATATTTGTAGCTGTAAATCAAGTTAAAAAAAATAAAAATAAAAAGGGTCGAAGTTACTCAAAAAACGATTTGAAATTTTCACTTCCGGTTTACTATAACTAAAAAAATTCAAATTTGGAATTCGACAAAAAAAATATAAACTTCAACTTTCCTACTATAAGAAACCATACTTTTTAGTTTTTGAAAAAAAAAATTTGACGCAGATAATAAGCATCTAAAAATCCATGAATTCATTTTTAGTGATTGTTTAAAAGCTCGTAACTCAGCAATAAAGCATCATACGAAAAAAATATTGTGTGTACACATCCACGTCTACTAGGAGTATAACTAACCTGAATATAAAAACTTTTTTTTGGTTGTCCGCATCACGTGAAATGCCCCAAATGTGTATAGAGTAGTAAAATATATGTGGAAAGTATCTTTAGCAGTTTCACGTTGTGTTACATTGTGTGAATACAATATGTGTCCGTGTGGTGACGGATTAATAATACAAAGTGTCACCACCCCTATTCATTCCATGGGTGTCGTTAGAGGCGACTAAAGGAACAAAATTTGCAGCTAACATCACTGCCAAGAGAAGGAAAACTTGAAACAAACCCTTTACCAACTCGTCTGGCCAGCGTGGTATAGTAGGCTAAAACCTCCTTTCAAATGAGAGGCCTATGTCCAGCAGTGGTCTGTTAAAGGCTGTTGATGATGATGATGTATGATGAATACAAAAACACGCAAAAGCTGAAACAAATGTTTGCAAATCTAAATCTCTTCGGCAGGCACTAAGAAGTCACGTACGGTTGAAATGCAATTTCAAACTAATGTCTATTATAAAAAGTGAATAAACAATATCAAAATATCGAATGGGTTACCATGTTACAGAGTAACATTATAGATTATATACTTGGCTATAAAGCGATCATGGCCAAGTGGGAAGCGCTAATTACCAAGTGCCAATAGGTGATTGGAAACAATCACCGAGTTTAATGCAACGACTATGCGAAAAGCCCAAAACCGATCAGATTGGTATGCAATTGGAGAGGCCTATGTCGGGCAGATGACTACGAGTGATGATGATGATGATGATGATAAAGCAACGACGGCGTGATCACTAACTAAATGGGTAACCGTTTGTGGCATGAAATGTTCTGAGTTTTTGTGATTCGGAGGTCACGTTAGGCAGTCGATTCCAGTTGTTATCATAAGATAACAGTTGTGAAGCTTAGTTGAAGCCTACAAGCGTCTAAAAAACATCAAACGGCAACATTAAATACATTGTCACGACGTTGTCTTGTGATGGCTTTGACTGACGTGCTCTCGGCACGGGCGTATTAGGAATTTCCTAAAACCCAAAAACACTTTTTGGGCCGCCTCGGGACTTGAACCCGAGACCTTTTGATTAGCAGTCGGATACTGAATCCTGCGGTGTTACCCGCGGTCATTGTTGCAAATGGCGAGTATTCCGTCGAAAATCCTGTCATAATCGATCCAGCTGCTCATGAGAGTAGCCGGAACACAAAAACCTGTTCATTTGATATTACATCATCATCATCATCAACAGCCTTTAACAGTCCACTGCTGGACATAGGCCTCTCCTTACAAAGCAGGTATTGGCCTACTATACCACGCTGGCCAGACGGGTTGGTATAGGGTTTGTTTCAAGTTTTCCTTCTCTTTGCATCGATGTTGTCTTGCGTAGTTTATCCCTTAATCGCCTTTTACGACACCCGCGGGATGAATAGGAATAGTGACACTCTGTATTCTTAATCCGTCACCACACGGTATGGTTGTCTGGAAGAAATTGCCATGAGCGATAAGACCGCCTATTGTTTTAAGCATACTCGAATTATTTTGTAACCATTTTATTTCTTTTCTTTTTGTACTATTTTGTGTAAACAATAAAAACAAATTAATAAAAAAAACATACAATTAAATGGTTGTTGTATTTCTAAACAGATGCGAAGAAGATACCACACGCGGAGAGCCCAAAAAGGAAGATAGCAAGTATTTTTAACAAAAGTCCCGATACCAAGAAAAAAGAAAATGGTAAAATCACAAAGGCCGGTCCAAATTCCATATTCAAAAACGGTTAATGTATACAGTTGGTTTCAAGTTTTCCTTCTCTTTGCATTGATATTGTCTTGCGTAGTTTATCCCTTAGTCGCCTGTTACGTCACCCGCGGGATGAATAGGGGTGGTGACACTCTGTATTCTTAATCCGTCACCACACGGAAACTGCTAGAAGCTGGAGGTTGCTGCTTCTCCAATTCACCACTCGATCCTTCTCCATTTCCAAGGTACTAAAGCCACGGTGATTGCAGCACAAACTGGCCAGTACTACCCTCGCACAGATTACCAACCTAATAATAACAGCATACGTACTGGTATATTTCGTTGGTGCTTGCAAGACCGGAGGCCCAATAATGTCGAAGCCATCTCACTAGACCGCCATGGTGTCGGTCACCATGCTGCATTGTGTGCTCTCACAGTGAGGATCGTGACCATCACACATACAAACACACACAGGAAAAAAAACAATGGCGGGCAAAGAATAAACGGTAAAAAAGCTATAAGTAAAACATATACAGTAGAATTAATTTTATGTTTATTAATAAAAATCAACATAATTACATTATTAAAAACATAGAAATCACATATCCAACCCATATAATACACAGACACTTGGTAATGGCCAACAAATCTAACTAAACTAAAGAAAATTAACATTAAATTTAACCTGACATTATAATGTAATATGTATTTTTTTTTAATGGCAACACAAGAGTTATAGCTCTGTGTTGCCATTAAAAAAATATTACCTAATTTAATTATCGCTTTCAATAACCATACTTCAACCATTTCCTTACTAAGAGTCTCCGAACGTAGGTAGTCTCTGAATTTTAAAATAAATTTAAGAACTTAAGTATCCCCTTAGAGTTGGTGTAAACGTATCACTAAGGGATACCTCTCTCCAAGTAGCTCCTTAAATTTAGGGGACATTAGAGAAAACGACAGCGTACCTTCAGATGAAAATTAATTAAAATAACACATTTTCAAAGACATTTCGTCTTCTTCCATTAATGATAAATTAATACATATTAAATCAAATAACTTTAGTAAGTAAAATATTTTAATAAGACACAATTTGTACTATAAAAACAAATTCACTAAACTTACACACTAAACCCCAGTTGAGTTGATACTTAAATTTAATGTTCACTATATCTAATCTAAATTAGTTTGTATATCCTTCCCAAAATTAAAACATTCACTAACACAATGACGTCACAGACTTACTTACGTCACGACCAGGGCAGAACTCGGAACGACTGAAATTTTCTAATTTTTTTTATTTATTTATTTTAATAAACATACCATAAATGGTATGAAAAGACGGAGAACAAATACATTGCATAATTACGATAAACCTGACAAATTTGATTAATTTTCTACATAATACCCTAGTACTACCCTACTACTATAAAAATGAATTGCTGTTCGTTAGTCTCGCTAAAACTCGAGAACGGCTGGACCGATTTGGTTAATTTTGGTCTTGAATTATTTGTGGAAGTCCAGAGAAGGTTTAAAAGGGGAATGTACAAAAATGCATTTTTTTAATAATTATGGATTCCTTTTGTTTGTTTTAAGTTTATTTTATACAAAAGTTTAGGTCTTTTATTTATCGATATGGTTATAGCACTTCACGACAACAAGGTTGAATTGAAATGACCGTGTTTAAAGGTTTAAAGTTGCCCTGACTCTTTCTACTGCGTTAAGTTTTGTAGCTTCGAAGTACATGTCCTGTGATCAATTCTATTTTCTGACTTTACATTTTTTGAGACTGTGTAAGTAAAGCGCGGTGCAGGATATATTATTAGTTTTTTTTTTTTTTAAATCGTAGTTATTAAAATCGGCCAACTGCGAGTCGGACTCGTACACGAAAGGTTTCGTACCGTTTATCTATACACTTCTAAAGTCTACCTATTGCCGTTCACGTATCACGGTTTATAAGATACAGTTTGCTGACAGTCAAAAAGTCCTAGTAACAGGGCCCCATTTTTACCCTTCGGATACGAAGCCCTAAAAGGGCACGTCCTTTTTGGGGCTCAGTATCCAAAGGGACTTGGAAAGGCCCTCGAAATTATATATTTTCGACCTAAAATTACACTTTTCGGTTTTACCTATTATTCTGTCTGGTAAACAAGATGTCGAAAGTTTATGTCTAGTCTTGTTATACAAGGTGTGTCTCCAGCAAATACAGTTGGCAAAACTCATGACTTCAGCTCAACAATCTGAATAACATTCCCGTAGATACATACACTGGCCAGAGAATTGGTTGTTTTGTAAGAAAAAATAGCATAAATAAATAAATAAATATTTGGGACATTTTACACACAACGTCATCTAGTCCCAAACTAATCAGAGCTTGTATTATGGGTACTAAACAACTGATATCAATACATAAACACACTTTTTTTTTGTAAATACATACATATTATTATACATAGAAAACACCCAGACTCTGAAACAAATATTAAGTACGACCCTTAGGACGATGAACTTAAATTATGATTTGGCTTATTGTCTTTATTGGAAATACACCTTGTATGTATGCATATAATTAAACCACTTATATAATTAAAACTAAAATGATCACGAACTGAGGTAGTTTTACTATAGGTTTTTAAAACAAACAATATCTACAAATAATTTACGGAATTGAAAATTATATATGAATGCAAAGTATATTAAAACTACATTTTAATTTCAGAATTTGTTGTTTGAACAGCCGTGATTAGAATTGGTCGCGAATTTGAAAATACTTAAGTTTTCGACCGGTGCATATCTCGAACAGGCAACTCATCATCAACAGCCTTTAACAGTCCACTGCTGGACATAGGCATCTCCTTAGATAGGAGGTATTGACCTACTATATCACGCTGGCCAGACGGGTTGGTATAGGGTTGAATTCAAGTTTTCCTTCTCTTTGCATCGATGTTGTCTTGCGTAGTTTATCTCTTAGTCGCCTTTTACGACACCCGCGGAATGAATAGGGGTGGTGACACTCTGTATTCTTACTCCGTCAAAACACGGCACAGGGAACAGGCAATTAAAGAGACGTAAATAATTAAGGTCATCGACATAGCCCACCGGATTAGCAAGCTGAAGTTGCAGTGGGCTGGCCATATTAGCCGCAGAACTGATGACCGTTGGGGTAGAAGAGTTCTGGAGTGGAGACCGCGTCTCGTCAAACGTAGTGTAAGACGTCCACAGGCCAGGAATTATTGGTATAGACAATTGACGTCCTGAAGGTCAAAACATTTCACATACTTAACGAAATGGGACGAAGTTCACGTCATTTGAAAACATCAGGAGCTGAATGCGAGAAACCCAAAATCGATCAGAGTGGTGTGCAATGGGAGAGGCCCATGTCCAGCAGTGGACTGTTAAAGGCTGTTGATGATGATGAATCACATAATTTCTAAAGTTACTTGTCTATCTTTCATATCTTACACTAGTGCCAGAAAATACGTTTATGGTAATATTTAAATTACAATTATATGTTATGTAAACATTGCGATAATATTACAACTACTTCTTGCCAGCATCGTAGCCCGCCATGATGCTGCGAAGTGCAGTTTTCAGTTCCTCGTTAGGTTCTACTTCGTAATTCGCCAAGCTTTGTCGACAGCACGGACAGATGGTGCCGTTGGACTTGAAAGCAAGCTTGATACAAGCCTGAAAACATTAAAAATTGTAAATAAATGTACATAGAATTTCAAGAGGTCTCGGGTTTAAATCGCGGGTCGAGCGAAAAGTGTTTTTGGGTTTTTCTTAGGAAATTTCTAATAGCAGCCCGAAGTTTGGAAGTTTGGCGGTGATTCACGCTCGTGCTTCGGAGAGCGCGTAAAGCCGTCGGTTCCGGTTGTCATGAACATCTATGGCAATCGTTATTGGGAAGTCAGTGCCCTCAAATTTACTGATAACTAGTTCAACCTTCGAATTTATAAAATAAAAATAAAATAAATAGACAACATGCAAACTTCAAAACAAATATTTGCAAATCATACAAACATTTGGTCCGACCCGTATATCAAAGTTCGAATTCTCAAGCATACCACTGAACCACCCCAACCATTAAAAGAAACTACGAAATAATTGCCTAGGATGGTTTGGTACTACTCGATCGCGGTAGTACTACCCTCACACAGAAGACCATACGACATAATGACAGCACTCTTGCTGTCGTATTTCGTTGGTGAGTGTGAGACCAGAGGCCCAATCATTCTGCATCCTTTTCCCGGCTTCTTGGGTCAACATGCTGCATTGCCTACCATGATGGTGGCCCATAAGATCATCCCACGAAGACCCAGACAGGGCAATCGTGCGGGGCGTGAGGGGTGAGACTGGGGAACGGCTGTCCCGAACTGTATACATTTACAGTGTTAGTAGTTCGGGACACAACTTTCAGGGCTGTCGTGTGTCACTTTATTATTTTGGAAAATAATTAAAATGGTGTGTTGTTTAAGATTGCAAGTCGTCATCTCGCATTAATAAAAAAACTGCGTGTTCATCGATTTTCGAGCACGGATGAAAGGTTAGAAAACTAAATATTGTTTACTTGAGACAACCCTAGCAGTTGCGACAATGTCTAGACGTTGTCGGCATTTACCAGGAGATCAAAGACGTCGTCCTACTGTATGTTTGTTTATACTGTGCTTAAAGTGCTTAACATCTATAGGATTCTACAATACAAATAAAATTTGAACCTTACCATACAAAAGTTATGTAAGCAGGGTGTCGTGACAGGACTAACTGCTAGTTCTTGGCATATTATACACAGGAACATTTGGCTCACATATTCTACAAATTCCTGGAAATTAAAAGAAAAGATTATATATTGATATATATTTCGGACATCTGACACACAACATCATCTAGTCCCAAACTAAGCTGAGCTTGTGTTATGGGTACTACACAACTGATATAAATACATAAATTTATTTTTATTGTAAATAAATATATATTATACATAGAAAACACCCAAACTCCGAAACAAATATTTGCAGATCGTACAAATAATTGGTCCGACCCGGGAATCGAACCCGAAACCTCTTGATCAGCAGCCGCATACGCTAACCACTAGAACAACAAGGTAGTAAAAGTAAATATATTGAAGAGAATTTCATATTATAATCATAGACAATACCTTTTTGCTTCTAGTATCACAGACAATAAGGCACTCATTCCATAACTTGCTATTGAGTGTGTCAGCCAAAATAGCCTCTCTTTCTTCATTAGTAAGACCGCTATTTGCTTCTGACTTTGTGGTTTTACCATTTTCTTTCTTCTTAGTATCGGGACTTTTGTTAAAAATACTTGCTATCTTCCTTTTTGGACTCTCCACGTGTGGTTTCTTCTTTGCATCTGTTTAGAAATACACCAACCATATTAACTATATGTTTTTGGAACGAAGTTCCTTATCGCGCGTTGCGGCTAGATGGAAAAAATTAAGACAAAAAGTTGTAACGACACTTTTTGCTACAGTTGTAGCACTTTTTGTCACAGTTGTAAGCCGTGCGGCGTGCGCGTGTTTCTCCGTCTGTTTCTCGCTCTCTCTCTTTCTCTGTCTCTCTCTCATAGAAAACAAGCCAGTTATTTTCGTTTGGTCTTTCTATTTCGCATTGAACAGTATGGTGTCGCGACAATTATATTGTTGAGTATACAGGTTTTTTTGTACATATTAAATAATAAAAAATAATAACAATAATGAATCCTGACAGTGTTTCTGCACAAGTTCCGGGTATTGCTGATGGAGTTAGGTAAGTAGAGATTTTATACAGACAATAATAAATGCTTATGTATTTTTAGCAAGTACGCATTATAACCTCTCTTTACTATTGTGCTAACCAAGTCCTACGCGTTATAATCTCTCCATTATTGTGTGTTCAGCAAGTGTACGCGTCATAACTATAAAAAAGCAAATTATATTTTAATATTACATCGTTGTGTATGTATTTAGCAAGCCGTGCGTGTAACTTCGGTCCATCCGGGTGTCCCTTGACACCTCTCAAGTATTTTTTTTTATTTGTCTTTATTGTTTACACAAAATAGTACAAAAAGAAAAGAAAAAAATGGGTTACAAAATGGGTCTTATCGCTCATAGGGATTTCTTCCAGACAACCATATAGTAACGACTATTGTACCAATGATCGCCGAATCTACATTCCACATATCAACAATCTCGTGAGATAAATCCATTAATATTATAAATAAATATAAATATTTTCAGACATTTTTTTTACACACAACGCCATCTAGTCCCAAACTAAGCAGAGCTTGTATTATGGGTACTAGACAACTGATATTAATACATAAACATACTTTTTTTTGTAAATACATACATATGATACATAGAATACACCCAAACTCCGAAACAAATATTTGTGGATCACACAAACATTTGGTTCGACCCGGGAATCGAACCCGAGACCTCTTGATTAGCAGTCGCATGCGCTAACCACTAGACCAACGAGGCAGTCGATTATGCCCAAACACAGAACAAATATTTTTGGACTTTTGGACACCTTACACACAACATCTCAAAATAAGCAGAGCTTGTGTTATGGGTACTAAACAACTGATATAAATACATAAACATACCTTTTTTTTGTAAATACATACATATTATACATAGAAAAACACCCAGACTCCGAAACAAATATTTATGGATAACACAAATATTTGGTCTGACCCGGGAATCGAACCCGAAACCTCTTGATCGGCAGCCGCATACGCTAACCACTAGACCAACAAGGCAGTCAATGGTCGTGCTCATCACTCAAATACTTGAACTAAGCGAGCATCAAACTCACGAGCCTGCTGGGCATGTGATCCTGTCTGCTAAACCTGGACCTTCAATTTAATCATACACTTACCTCGTTCGAGAACAGTTTTTCGTTTCTTAACGGGTGGTGAGACATCTCCTTCTGACTCTGTGGATTGGTTGCTTTCCCTCAGGGCACGTTTCTTGTTGCCTTTAGATTTGGTCACGGTCTTGCCTTTATTCTTTTCTTTGAGTGCTTTCTTTTCCGCTTCAGCTTCTAAGTATCCATCTGGATACTGAAACACATAAAAAAAAAAAAACTGACATCTTACACACAACATCATCTAGTCCTAAACTAAAGCAGAGCTTGTATTATGGGTACTAAACAACCGATATAAATACATAAACATATTTTTTTTTGTAAATACATACCTACATATTATACATAGAATACGCCCAATCTCCGTAACAAATAGTCATCAAGCACAGCAGTCGCATACGCTACCACTGCGCCACTAATATAGCTTACATATCGGAATAACACATAGGCTACTATTTGCCGCCATGACGGACCTACACACGGGTGGAACCGCGAGCAAAAGCTAGTAATCATAAAATAAACAAAAATCGCTTACTATATAACCACTAAATAAACAAAAAATCACTTACTATATAAACTAAATAAACAAAAAATCACTAACTATATAAATTTAAGAAACAAAAAATCACTTAACAAAAATCACTTACTATATAAACTAAATAAACAAAAAAACACTTACTATAAAAACTAAATAAACAAAAAATCACTTACTATAAAAACTTAATAAACAAAAAATCACTAACTATATAAACAAAAAATAACTTACTATAAACTAAATAAACAAAAAGTCACTTACTATAAAAACTAAATAAACAAAAAATCACTTACTATAAAATCTAAATAAACAAAAAATAACTTACTTTAAACTAAATAAACAAAAAATAACTTACTATGATAGGGTATTCTTTGCTGCCTGGCTCCCAAGGAGCAGGGTTGGGGTCATCACGCCGTAGTAGGTACTTCCACACGCGAAACCCAGATAGACCCTTCTCTGGGTAATACTTGACCACTTTGTAGATACCGTCATACCTACGCAAGTACGTAACTGTTTTATAGTTATATATTATTATTATTAAAAAGTTTTGAGACTGGCTTACACTAAGTATAGTTTTAAATAAGGAGCTATCTTGTATAAGGCTAACGATTGATATATCCTACTAATAATATAAACGCGAAAATTTGTATGCATGTTTGTTGCTCTTTCACGTAAAAATTACTAAACGGATTTAGATGAAACTTTACAGTAATATAGCTTATACTTCAGAATAACACATAGGCTACTTTTTACTACAATAATCGAGATACACGGACGAAAACTAAATGGTTATAAAAATACATAAATCGAGGATGTCAAAATGTATCACTGTTTATCTCCTGTCAAAACTTCACAGGTTGCTATGCATAACACACTTGCATAGCAACCATAATATTTTGTAAATCGCTAATTAAAAATAAATTCTGGAAAATCACTTATGTAGGCTACTTTTTATCCTAAAAATTCGTGGGTATATATAAAACCATACCGGATTCCTTCTTTAGGTGCGTATTTAGGGAAATGTTTCAACATCTTGTATGATCTAACGACGCGTACGGGCTTCCCATGTCTCCAGTCGTCTCCTGCATCACCCCCCTCCTCTGTGATCTGCTTCACGGCGCAGTTACGCGCCAATGCCCTGGAACCAATAACAATGATATCATTTCTTAGAAAGGAGTTATTGGCCCAGTATACCACGCTAGCCAGACGGGTTGGTATAGGGTTGAATTCAAGTTTTCCTTCTCTTTGTATCAATGTTGTCTTGCGTAGTTTATCCCTTAGTTGCCTTTTACGACACCCGCGAGATGAATAGTGAGGGTGACTCTCTGTATTCTTAATCCGTCACCACACGGAAAGAATATAATATTAATAAAAAAAGAAAACCAATAGTTAAGAGTTATAAAAAACATAAAACAGCAAATGAATTAGAATCCAAACTCTGGCGAGTTTAGGCTTGCCGAGGTACAGATTTAATTTTTTCTTTTGAAATAAATAAGTTTTTTTTTGACACACTGATTTAATAACTGACCTTGAAGTTATATCTTACCATTTAGCTAATTAAATGAAAGAAAGTAAGCAAGAAATAAATAGAAATAATGGTGTGACATAAACATAAATACTGACTTGTTTTCTCTAGTGAGTGTCTGATCACAAGACTGTTCGGCCGTTCGTTTGTTGCCGGAGAGGTCTCTGCCGCCGCTGCCAGTGTACGTGAATTCATTGCCGTGATCTACATCGTCTTCGTAACCACCTAAGATGAACGATAACTATTTAAAAAGTGATGATAATACGTAACCACGGTGAACACAACGGGAGTGTGGAGGAACGGGTGTAATGTTCCTCCATCACAAAGGGAGGATCCTCCGACCAGGTAGGGTGATCATGCCTGGCGGGCTAATGGCTCACGGAATCGGCGCGAGAATTTCTCTATCGCGATTCAGGATTAGTACTTCTAGTTAGTTACTTCGTGGTTCAATGTTTCTTCGGTAGATGGCTCTGTTGTATTTTTTCGTCACGCTATATGTGGAAGTCGCCACAAGAGTGATATTTATTATACAGAAACTCAGGCGTTTCATTACTTTAATATATCATAGTAATATGTGGCTGGTGGTACCGACTTACAGCTACATTTAAAAAAATCATGCCATTAATCTCGACAAGATAAAGAGTGTCCGAATTCTACGTGATTGATAATAGACTCATATCTGCAATATGCTGAGATAGCTGGCCAGGTTTAAATAAATAATTCGGACATCTTACACACAACGCCATCTAGTCCCCAAACTAAGCAGTCAGCCTGTGACCACGGCCAGTGCAACCTGGTCGAAATGTCAGGCAAATCAGAGGTATGTAATACCCTTAATAAGTGATCGCGTTAATTCCCTTAAAAATAATATTAATTATCATGGAACGCGGAAGTTTAAAAGTTAGTAAGCAGATCTTGTATTATGGATAACGAGACAACAGATATAAATACATAAATATACATTTTTTTCTAATACATACATATTATACATAGAAAACACCCAAACTCTGAAACAAATATTTGCGGATCACACAAACATTTGGTCCGACCTGGGAATCGAACCCGAGACCTCTTGATCAGCTCCCGCATACGCTAACCACTAGACCAACAAGGCAGTCTTATGGACATGTATAAAGACTTGAAAGCAATATACCGGATAATACGATGCTGTAAGCTCCGTCCACATCCCGTCCGTGTATTCCAGATACCGGAGGTCGATGTACGCCAGTCTCCGACAACTGTAACCAATAACAATTATTAAATTAAGGGGTCGGTAATATCATGATGTTTTTTGGCATTTTCACCCTTACCTTCTCTCTATTAATACGTGGTGAGGTTTAGGACACCCCCCTCCCCTCCCTACCCAAAATCTATTTATATAAAATGAATTGCTGTGCGTTAGTCTCGCTAGAGAACAGCTGGACCGATTTGGCTAATTTTGGTCACGAATTATTGATTTAAAAGGCGAATAATTATATAAAATGAATCTCACTTTATTTATTAATTTTGGATTCCTTATGATAAGCCCCTAATTAAATGACAATATCTGTACAATAGTTTCACTAATTTCAAATAGTACCTAGTTAATTTTAAAACATTTTAATTTCTTTTTACTGCTGGTAAACACATTGAAATAATATTGTGTACCCATGGTAGAGCTAGTCTAAACAAAGTACTCCTTATAACATAAGCTATCGGCCAGAGAAAGTCCTGTCAACATCGGTACAACCGTTCCAGAGATTAGCCGGAACATGGAGACAGACTGACAAAATTAATAAAAAACTATTTTGTAAATCTTTATATATATAATTCTTCTGTGAGTGTGTATGTCACTGAACTTCTCTCAAACGACTGGACCGATTTTGATGATTTTTTTTGTGTGTGTTCAAGGGGATCTGGGAATGGTTTAGATTCGCAATTGGACCCGGTAGGTGGCGCTGCGATCAAGTTCTGGAATTTTTAAAGTTGGGCGGTACGAAGTTCGCTGGGTCAACTAGTCTTTATATATATAATTCTTCTGTGAGTGTGTATGTCACTGAACTTCTCTCAAACGACTGGACCGATTTTGATGAAATTTTTTGTGTGTGTTCAAGGGGATCTGGGAATGGTTTAGATTCGCAATTGGACCCGGTAGGTGGCGCTGCGATCAAGTTCTGGAATTTTAAAGTTGGGCGGTACGAAGTTCGCTGGGTCAACTAGTATTGTATATATTTCCAACGCATTTAGTGAAAAAGCTGTTAGTTCGAAATTCCAAATGGACGGTTAAATTGTATTTGTATATGTGTACTAGCTGCGCCCCGCGGTGTTACCCGCGTATATCATTATGGTTGCTATGCAAGTGTGTTATGCATAGCAACCTGTGAAGTTTTGACAGGAGATAAACAGTGATACATTTTGACATCTACGATATAATGTATTTTTATAATCACCTAGATTTCGCCCGTTTATCTCGATTATTGCAGTAAAAAGTAGCCTATGTGTTATTCTAATATATAAGCTATATTACTGTAAAGTTTCATCCAAATCCGTTCAGTAGTTTTTGCGTGAAAGAGCAACAAACATACATACACACATACATACTCACATACTTTCGCGTTTATAATATTAGTAGGATTAGTAGGATAGATTTAATTGTGTATGATGTTTAGGTACCTGTATCCTGAACCTCCAACACATGCCAACTTCGATGCCAGGGATTGGACCGAAGTGGTTGGGCGGCATTGAGCATGTTTTAGTTTTACCTGTAGCAAAAACATTTTTTTTAAATAAAAAAAAACAACTCCCGTATTAGGTATCCAGGATATTTACAAACATACATAAAACGGATACAAAGAACACCCAGACTTAGAACAAGAATTTATGTAACACACAAACTGTTGTCCTGTGTGGGATTTGAACTCACAACACTTGGCACACTAGGCCAACCGTGCAGTGAATTTCAGATTCAAAATATGATTGCAGAATGATTAGATTTTTTTTACATTTAAGCCTACCAAAGTGACTCTACTATGCCTGATGGATGGAAGAATGAGTAGAATCCAGGAGTAGGGGTCACCATGCTCATTGTGAGGGTAAACAATGCAGCATTGTGATCGATACTAAGGCAGCCTGATCAGATGTTTCTGCATCATTCTCCCGATCCCTGAAGGCCAGGATGGCTTGATGATTGGGCCTCCGGTCTCCCACTCACCAGTGAAACACGACAGCAAGGATGCTGTCATTATGTCGGATGGTCTTCTGTGTGAGGGTAGTATTGCCGCGGTCGAGACGGACCATTCGTGCTGGAATCAGCGTGGCTGATTAATCGAATTCAATTTAACAGATCTTTTATGAGTACGAACAAATATGATCACAGTATTTGAAGGCAATCACTTAGATCATTTTTTCATAAATATTTCGAACATCTTACACACAACATCATCTAGTCCCAAACTAAGCAGAGCTTCTATTATGAGTACTAAACAACTAATATAAATACATAGACATACCTTTTTTTATTAATACATACATTTTATACATAGAAAACACCCATTTGGTCCGACCCAGGGAATCGAACCGGAGACCTCTTGATCTGCAGCCGCATACACTAACCACTAGACCAACAAGGCAGTAAATTGATCTATTTCAGTATACACACCTACACACGCCATCCCTCTGCCCCAGTCACGGCTCGTCTTGGTTGATTTCTTAGTCTGCTTAGCAGCTCCTGGTGCTATGACGTCATTAGGGTCACGTTTACACGAAGGGCAGTACCAATCTTCCTCGGGCAGCTCGGTGAGTGGCGGCTCGAGACAGATCATATGGTAGCCGTTGTTGCATTCATCACAAAGCACTATCTGTGGAATTAGAATTGTACTTTTTATTATTTACTGTCGTCCTGGCTTGGCGTTTCACGGAATCATTTTGATATAATCGGATTTCCTCTACTATAAATATACATTCACACACATGTGTGTGTGAATGTATATTCTCTCACTCACACACACACAAACTCACACACATTGCACACACGCACACTCATATAATATTAACCTATTTTTAAGATGCATATGTATTGCATTGTGTTGCACAGCTTATTGTACGCTGTCTTCTGAAAAACAGGTATATAACCTAGTTCAGAGGGCAGAGTTTCTATAGAAATAAAAACAGATCTTGTAACGTTCTAACTATTGTATCTGTTTTGTATAATATCAGTTTTTCCACAGAGTAACTGGCATCGGACCTCCACAACCCTGAGAGAGAACGTGCTTTCCGAGGCACGGGCATGAATCATCACTAAACTTCCATACCAAGTTTGATGATGATTCACGCTGTTATTAAGAATTTCCTGTAAGAAAACTCAACAACACTTGATCAGCAGCCGCATACGTTAACCACTAGACCAACGAGGCAGTCTATAATATACAAGCAATAGCTTTCGCCCGCGGCTCCGCTTGCGTGTATCTCGATTATTGAAGTAAAACGTATCCTGTGTTATTCTGATATATAAGCTATATTACTGTAAAGTTTCATCCAAATCCCTTCAGTAGTTTTTGCGTGAAAGATCAACAAACGTACATAATCACAAACTTTCGCGTTTATAATATTAGTAGGAGTATATGTGTGTATTACAATGTTTAATGTTACCTTCTCTGGAAACTCCTTGCCCGAACACAAATAACATCCGCAGTCTTTACACGGTCTGTCTTCGTCATCTCGGCATGTTAAACAGTTCAGTGGCACCGATCCTATGAATATTAGTAACAATGTCAATAGCTGGTTTTTCTAAAACCCCTGTACAATTACGCCGCTTTTAAATATCCAATATCTTTATCATCATCATCATCAACAGCCTTTAACAGTCCACTGCTGGACATAGGCCTCTCCTTAGAAAGGAGGTTTTGGTCTACTATACCACGCTGGCCAGACGGGTTGATATAGGGTTGGTTTGAAGTCGCCTAAGAGAGGGTCGTCGAACAGAGACGGTGCCCGCATCAGGAGCGGGCAGGCGCTGGAGAAGTTCAGGAGATACCACCCTGGACTTCTCCTCCTCCTAAACGGAGAAGCGCGGAGAGGGCACACTGTGTGTTTTTTAGTCGGTTCAAGTCCGACACACCACCCCGCCGTAACCCCCGGTGGGGTGACGGTCCATGATAATTTTTCACACAAAAAGGGGTTGGTTTCAAGTTTTCCTTCTCTTTGCATCGATGTTGTCTTTCGTAGTTTATCCCTTAGTCGCCTTTTACGACACCCGCGGGATGAATAGGAGTGGTGACACTCTGTTTTCATAATCCGTCCCCACACGGACAATATTTAAGTCCCCCAGTCCAATATCTTAGTCTAGTCTCCTGAGACGAGAACTGAGCCTCGCAGTGGGACATTGGGGGGGGGGAGGGGTTAACAAAAAATCACGATATATCACAAGGGGGAAGGGGGTGTAGTAATCTGTAGTAATCTGCAAATTTTCGCATTTCTATGTCAGTCAACCTGCAACCTTTCTACTATACTTTTGAACATAATTATTATTGTACTCTATTAGTTGATACCTATACCTGTATTTTATTAATATTTAAAAAAAGGAGGTGGGGAAGGGTAGTCTTACACTTCACCATATATCACCAATGGGAAGACTCAAGTTTTCCATCAGCCAGAATAAATAGGTTAAATAGGCTTAAATAATACTTACTTTTGTCAGGTTGAGTTGTCATCATCTTTTTATACTCATCCGTTCTCTTTGCAACAGGTACGACTTCTTCAATAGCGAATATCTTGTCCAGCACACGTACTTTAGTGTCATTCTGAGGCACAGCATCAGGTCCCAGATACAGTGTTCCAATTAAGTCATAGTTGCAGCGCATTTTCTTTATTTCTGATATTTTGAAATCATACCTGTAAAGACATGAATATCTTAATCTTTATATAATTGGACGCTGTTAAGCATTTGTGTGTTAACCCACACCGAGCTAGTTTTGAGTAATCAGCTGTTAAAGTTTTTTAAGAACAATCTTCTTTTTCCGCGTATGTTAAGCAAAAAAATATTGTTAAGCGGTATCATTTTTTTTGTTGAAATGCATAGATTATTAAAATTAATGTAGATTTCTTAATAAATTAATCATTAAATAGAAAAAGCATAAAAATGATTGATGCTTAAATTGCTGAAGGGTTTATTTCATTTAGCATTAATGTGTTATGTGACTTATGTGCCTTAAGACATTAATGCAAAATTCTGATTTGTTGTTTTAAAATGAATATCTGTACTCATTTTTAAAAAATGTAATAAAATAAACTGCTAACATATTAAAATGTTCATGTACTTATTTTTTTAAGTAATTGCTTTAACATGTTTTGAATCACATTTTAAGTTCTGTTTAAAATAAGAAATACAACAAGTTATCGCTTATATTATTTCAATTGGTCAAAAATCATAACCAAAAATTTTAAAGTTTTTTTATTATTATTATTTTAATCATATTACCTAAATAAAACCAATTTTTTTTGTATCCATCATATGGTACAAATCTATTATAATCCAAGAAGCTATAGCTTTGCAATCTTCTGGAATTAACTTATGAATATCTTTGAGATCTTTTACTTTGCTGCTGGATAATTTCCTACTATTTGGCCATAACAAAGGCAATGTAATGTTTTTAAAATGTTACATATTTTTAATTTTTTGTTTTTGGACAAGTCTACTTACTATCCGAGGGGTTTCATTTAAAGCAGATTTTATATACATCATGGAAGAAGTATCTTTTTAGGTTTAATTTGAAAAATTTTAAGCCAAGAAATTTTCTTCGTAACTAAATATTTTTTAGTGTATTGATAGCTTTTAGCAAAGGACCTTTGCCGTTTAGCTATTGCATAGCTTTTATCGCGGGCTTTGAGCGCGGCGATCGAATCAAGAAATACCGTAACGAAAAGAAAACCTAACACCATGAAAACGTATAGAGATATGATTGTCACTGCAGTGCGACAAGGACGCCACATGCGTCTCCGTGCGCATGCGTACTGCCGCCACTGGCCGTTATCCGTTGCCTTGACAACACAGTCATTCTAGATTCTTCATAGGAACCCCATGGAGTTTGGGCTCGTTTGATTCGTCTTGACGAGTACCTTGACACTATATGGTAACCAGGGTCAGATGATGGAGCTGGAAGGTGGCCATAGGAACCCCATCGAGTTTGGGCTCGTTTGATTAGTTTAGACGAGTACTTTGACACTATATGGTAACCAGGGTCTAGGATGAAGCTGGAAGGCGGCCATAGGAACCCCATCGAGTTTGGGCAAATTTGATTCGTCTTGACGAGTACTTTGACACTATATGGTAACCAGGGTCTGATGATGAAGCTGGAAGGTGGCCATAGGAACCCCATCGAGTTTGGGCAAATTTGATTCGTCTTGACGAGTACTTTGACACTATATGGTAACCAGGGTCTGATGATGAAGCTGGAAGGTGGCCATAGGAACCCCATCGAGTTTGGGCTCATTTGATTCGTCTTGACGAGTACCTTGACACTATATGGTAACCAGGGTCTGATGATGGAGCTGGAAGGTGGCCATAGGAACCCCATCGAGTTTGGGCTCGTTTGATTCGTTTAGACGAGTACTTTGACACTATATGGTAACCAGGGTCTAGGATGAAGCTGGAAGGCGGCCATAGGAACCCCATCGAGTTTGGGCAAGTTTGATTCGTCTTGACGAGTACTTTGACACTATATGGTAACCAGGGTCTGATGATGAAGCTGGAAGGTGGCCATAGGAACCCCATCGAGTTTGGGCTCATTTTATTCGTCTTGACGAGTACTTTGATACTAAATGGTAACTAGGGTCTGATGATGGAGTTGGAAGGTGGCCATAGGAATCCCATCGAGTTTGGGCTCATTTGTTTCGTCTTGACGAGTACTTTAACACTATACGATATGAATGTTATTTCAACAAAGCAAAATATTAAGTTACCGTGCGTGGAACTTCGTTCCATCCGGGTGTCCCTTGACTTGAGAAAGAACTTGAGAGGTGTTCCTCTCAAATTATTTTTATTTATTTAGTTTTTCATTCCATAGATATGCTCATATCACTATTTATTATGTTCTCTGTTTAGTTGTATTTCGGTTAATAGGATGATTATACTGTTTGGCAATAATATTGTTAGAATGTATGTTAGTAAAAAGACAGTGTATATTGTTTTGTAAACTTGAATTAATATAAAAAAAAAACAATAAATAAAAAACAGTTAAATTGCTTAAGTTGATAAAAATGCTATGCAATAGCTTTGCCGCGGCAGTCCCCGAGTGCCACACGACTGTTTTTTTTTACAGCACGCTACAATTAAACTCTACTCTGGTACTCGTAACTTAATATTTTGCTTTGTTGGAATAACATTCATACCGTATAGTATTAAAGTACTCGTCAATACG
This sequence comes from Phragmatobia fuliginosa, assembly GCA_932526445.1. Classification (NCBI taxonomy): domain Eukaryota; kingdom Metazoa; phylum Arthropoda; class Insecta; order Lepidoptera; family Erebidae; genus Phragmatobia; species Phragmatobia fuliginosa. Next base: position 17,595,748 of record OW052057.1, read on the forward strand.
AATCAAATGAGCCCAAACTCGATGGGGTTCCTATGGCGACCTTCCAGCTCCATCATCAGACCCTGGTTACCATATAGTGTCAAAGTACTCGTCAAGACGAAACAAATGAGCCCAAACTCGAAGGGGTTCCTATGGCCATCTTCCAGCTCCATCATCAGACCCTGGTTACCATATAGTGTCAAAGTACTCGTCAAGACGAAAAGATGAGCCCAAACTCGATGGGGTTCCTATGGCCATCTTCCAGCTCCATCATCAGACCCTGGTTAGCATATAGTGTCAAAGTACTTGTCAAGACAAATAAAATGAGCCCAAACTCGATGGGGTTCCTATGGACACCTTCCAGCTCCATCATCAGACCCTGGTTACCATATAGTGTCAAAGAACTCGTCTAAACGAATCAAACGAGCGCAAACTCGATGGGGTTCCTATGGCCACCTTCCAGCGCCATCATCAGACCCTAGTTACTAGTTAGTTAGTCCCAAACTAAGCAGAGCTTGCATTATGGGTACTAAACAACTGATATAAATACAGAAACATACTTTTTTTTTGTAAATACATATATATTATACATAGAAAACACCCAGACTCCGAAACAATTATTTAATACTAGCTTTGGCCCGCGGCTCCGCCCGCGTATATGTCGGTTATCGTGGTAAAAAGTACCTTCCTCAGACTCTAGACTACCTGTGTACCAAATTCCATCAAAATCAGTTTAGGTGTGAAAACGTAACAGACAGACAGAGTTACTTTCGCATTTATAATATTAATAATAAAATAATAATATAATAAATAATAAAATAGTTATAATAAATAATAATCTAGAATGACTGTGTTGTCAAGGCAATGGATAACGGCCAGTGGCGGCAGTACGCATGCGCACGGAGACGCATGTGGCGTCCTTGTCGCACTGCAGTGACAATCATATCTCTATACGTTTTCATGGTGTTAGGTTTTCTTTTCGTTACGGTATTTCTTGATTCGATCGCCGCGCTCAAAGCCCGCGATAAAAGCTATGCAATTGCTTAAAAACTTACATGTCGGTTTGGTCAACAAGCCCGCGCAATCCTTACCGCCCCGCCACCGTCCGCGCTCGCCAAATATTGCATTTTTGTTCTAACCCACAATCCGATTTACGCATTTCTATGTTAACCGTAGTATAACATATTAATGCTTTTTGTTGTAGTCTCATTAGATTTTGGCATTAATAATGTAAGGCACTTGTGACATAAATGCTAAATACAAATCTTAATTTAGGAAATAAGCAATAACAATTTTTGTACTCTAGAATATTCTGCGATTTGTTTTCAATAAAATGGATTGCACTATCGTAAACCTTATGATCTAAAGATTAAGACAGCATTCATAAGTCAAAACTCGATTTTTTGTGGGTTAACACACGAATGCTTAACAGCGTCTATATATAATTCTTGTGTGAGTGTGTATGTCACTGAACTTCTCTCAAACGACTGGACCGATTTTGATGAAATTTTTTGTGTGTGTTTAAGGGGATCTGGGAATGGTTTAGATTCGCAATTGGACCCGGTAGGTGGCGCTGCGATCAAGTTCTGGAATTTTAAAGTTGGGCGGTACGAAGTTCGCTGGGTCAACTAGTCTAATATATAAAATTCTCGTGTCACAGTTTTCGTTCCCATACTCCTCCCTCCAAAACGGCTTGACCGATCTTTATGAAACTTTATATGCATATTCAGTAGGTCTGAGAATCGGCCAACATCTATTTTTGATACCTCTAAAACGCGAGCGGAGCCGCGGGCATCAGCTAGTAGTTTTATAATTCTGTACTAATATAAATCTAACAGGTTAGAAAAGAGACAAATGAGTGATGCCTTGGTGAACCCTTATGTTAAAAGCTGTTGGAACATTTGGTGCTTGCATCTAAGATAATTATCTAATAGTTTGTTCTTTGTAGTATGCACAAACAGCCATCACATAGTATCAAAATTGTCTACTTAATGTTTATCTTAGAAATTAAAAAATCGGCCAAGAAAGGTTTCCTCAGTCACACATAATGGTACGTGGATTTAAAATTATATCCAATAGATAATTGTTATGTTTACTGATTAATGCGTTAATTTTGTTTGACGTTTTCCAAGGAAGCGCATTTTACAAGTTGAGTCTCTATAACTCCTGAACAAACAAAGTCATCTAATCCGTTATAGTTTTTCTTTAAAATTCATGATATGGACCATCGTCACGAATTTTCACAGATTTTTGTACCCAACCGTTTAGCTTTTAAAGTGCCCAAGAGGTCTCGGGCTCAAACCCCGGGTCAGGCCAAAAAATGTTTTTGGGTTTTTCTTAGGAATTCCTAATAGCAGCCCGGAGTTTGGAAGTTTGACGGTGATTCACGCCCGTGCCTCGGAGAGCACGTAAAGCTGTCGATCCCGGTTGTCATGAACATCTATGGCAATCGTTATTGGGAAGATAGTGCCCTTAAATTTACTGATAACTAATTCAACCTTCGAATTTCCGTTCTCGCTTCGGGTTGCGGAGGTCCGACGCCAGATGCCCCGTGGAAAAACTGATATTCAGGTAAAACCGGTTGAACTAGTAGCCGACCACAAATAATATTGGGAATAAGGTAAAGCAGGCACCACACTTCGTTATTCGCTATTCATTATGTGTCTACGCCGTATTCGCCCGAATATTTGTTATGCGCGCAAACAACAAACACGCCACCACACTTCGTACTGGTATATCAAATAAGGCAAATATGTGTGTTGTAGAGATGTGTCATTGTCATTTTTATGGTGAACAAAACGAAACCATACAAACGAACGAAACATATTCTTTTAATTTCCTTTTTATTTTATTAAATTTACAGAAACAATACTTAAATGAAGTCTAATTATTTTGATCATATAATAAACTAATTTAATCGTTTAATCGATTTATTCTATTTCAAAAACTGTTTTATAGTCTATGGTTGTTAGTTATGCACAGGGCACTTCACTACCCGTCCGAAGTGTGGGCAGTCGATGCGTGTATTCGCCTTATTCGTGTCCTTTGAAGTGTGTCAAAACACCGACAAGTCGACGTATATGCGCATTCGCTATTCGATGCGTACGAATAAAGCGAATATTGGCAAATATACTCTCCACACTTCGTCGTATGCGCGCGAATAACCCGCATAACGAATAGCGCATAGCGAAGTGTGGTGCCTGCTTAAGGAAGAACATTTAAATATGCACAGGTATACATACCAGACTCCTTTTTCCAATGGATCGTCAGTATTGTGGTTTATCATAACTTTCTGGCCAACTTGAAGATCACTCACTTGAATTTCGGTCCTTGCCCGAGGTCTTATTTCTTGCAATTTGCAATATAAATTAGAGTCCTCATCACTGAAATAAAATAATTGTTTAAAATACATTTCTTAAGGTACACACAGCATTGAAAACAATATACTGGACCCTTAATAAATAAATAAATATTTCGGACATCTTACTCACAACGCTATCTAATCCCAAACTAAGCAGAGCCTGTATTATGGGTACTAGACAACTGATATAAATACATAAACATACTTTTTTTTTTTTTAAATATATATACATATTATACATAGAAAACTCCGAAACAAATATTTGCGTATCACACAAACATTTGGTCCGACCCGGGAATCGAACCCGAGACCTCTTGATCAGCAGCCGCATACGCTAACCACTAGACCAACAAGGCATTCAATAATGGATTATCAGGGCTGGACTCCCTGTCTTATCCGGCACCTTTTTTTTGTCTATATCACCAGGTGGTGGTTATATCGGACTCGAACCGACCAAAACCGCACACCGTCTCAGGTACCAATAGACAGGGAACCAAGTGTAATCGAGAAAGGAAATTCCTGGAACCTCGACGTACCTCGGGACATCTACCTACGGCTTGTAGATGACCCACTTGAAATATAGACAACTAAAAGTGAGGTCGTGAATTATGTTTACTCTCTGGTCAGTTATGTACTTCTGGTAGACGTGGATGTGTACATATTTCTTTTCATATAATTTCCCGAAATTATAAAAAGAATATGTTCTAAAAACCCGTTTTTAGGCAGTGCTGTATAATCTAAAAAATTCAATAGTCAGATTACAGGGGGTTCATTGTATACAGTAGGTAGGTTTTAAAGATGTAACTAAATTACTTACTCCGCATCTAGTTGCACTTTAAAAAGCAAAGTGCCATCAATTGATTGTTTGACTTCATCTGTCTTTTTTTCATTGTTAATTTTCTTCTGAACTGGTTTACTCGTCGGTGAAAAATATCTAACAATTCCTTTTCTTTCTGTTTTAGGAGAGGTATCTGCCTTTGTTGTATCACTAGGTGGTTTATTTTCTACATCGTTTTCTTTGTCGAAACTTTGGCTATTGTTACTATTATCTAAGTTGGGTACAGGAGTGACCGTTGAGGATGTACTGTGTATTATATCAGGTATGTGGGGAATGTCTGGATTGTGGACGATTCTAGTAATTTTCCCTTCAAGCCAGGACCCATGTTCTCTGTCCCTCATATCTATTAAGTCACCAACTTCATAGAGGCTGCTTTCGGCATCTGTTCAAGCAAAATGTACTGTATAAATAAAAATGGATAATTTTTGATAACAGTTATATCTATTAAAGAAAAGATTCAGTTTGATTCCTGTACAAATGTATATAATAAAAAATATAGTTCTACGCCTCGTTTGTCTCTCTGTTTGGTATAAGTTCAAAAACCACTGTACCAATTTAAATGAAATTTTGTAGCCAGATAGTCTTAAGCCTGAGAAAGATACAGGTAGGCCTATACATTGTGCTATCAGTGCAGAGATTCATCTGTCTGCGCATATGTTCAGGACAAGCTCTGCTTAGTCACAAGTTATGCTTGTAAAATAAAAACTAAGCATGCTTTTAAAATAAAAACTAAATATTGTACCTTTATACTCTGTTCCCTTTGTGCCATCTGTATTCTCTTTATCATCTGATACAATTTTCTTTTTAGGACTGTCTTCTGGCTGCGCCCTAACCATGAGTTGAATGACGTCATTGAGTTTGATATTGTAATCGTGGAATGTATAGCCGTTTTCAAGCTGAAATTATCAAGAAATTCTAACTGTCAAATTGTTTGTTTTTTATGAACAGGCGAATCAAATAATAGGAAGTCACTAATGCCACCATCTATATGATAACTCAGGACACACTACACTGTCACCCTAAGAGTACCTCTCTCCTCAAAATAGAATCATCTCTTTCTAAAGGAGGATTTAGCCTACTAATATCACATTGGCGAGATGGGTTAACGGAATGAACAGGTACCATACCTCTTCATTCCACCGCCACTCTGTATTCTTAATCTGTTCCCACAATAATTCAATTCAATCCCTATGTATCATAGAATGGCTTCCCCAGGGCACCTTTTTGACAATTAAATAATGTAAATCTTTACAAATGTTTACAATAGAGTGGTCTGTTTTAAATTTAAAATAAAATTTGGCCAAGTGCGTGTCAGGCCATGCATAGAATAGAATTCCATAGTCACTCACAATGGCATATGAATTTCAAATCATGCCTAATGGATAATCGTTATGTTTACTTATTATTTCTTTTTTGTACATAGTTTACCTATTGAGTGCAATTTGCATGTCAAATCAAATCATTTATTCTGCAATTAGGTTACATGTACACTTTTGCAAGTTAAACTTTTTTTTATGAGCAGATGTGTTCGGCCTTCCTTACTGGACTAGCCCTGAGAAGAAACGACGAAAGAAACTCAGGGATCACAATCTCTTTTAAAGTCCAGACAATATTCTTAAATGCGATAATTACAATTTGAGTCACAAATATAAAAATTAAAGAATGAAATAATTTATTTAATAAGTCCTGAACTAAAAAAGTTATCCAAGCTGCTATAGGTTTCCTTTAAAGTTCAATATATGGTTTACCATCCATTTAGCTTTTAGAGAGGAGACGCTGTGTTTTTTACAAAAAAAGATTAATAACTCGCAAACAGATACCTAAATCAAAAATCGTCCTAGCAACCTATCAATGTTTTTAAAAGATCTATCTAATGATATCCCACACAATGGAGTATATAAGGTTTCCGAGTCAGGAACTACGGAACCCTAATGAACTGTCTTGTACTGAACTCATATGAAAGTAGAGTACTTATATCAAAAAAGCAATTATTGTTATCAATCAAATAAAAATAGAATTGAAAATGTAATTATTTAAATTTTTTCCTGTTTATTCCAGCTTTGACGGAATTTTCACTGAGAGACAGCTGATAACATACGGAGTAGCTTGACTAATTTTATTTTAGACTGAGGAAGTCTAAATAAAATTACTCACACTCAGGCTTTCCTCGCTATTTACAACCCTATAAATCACCTTAGGACTCAGCAAGTCGAATATTACAAGAATTTTTAGCAGGAAAACACTGGGTATTACTTTTTCTATCACATTATATTAATGTAATGGTAGTTAATGACAATCTTTATATATATAATTCTTCTGGGAGTGTGTATGTCACTGAACTTCTCTCAAACGACTGGACCGATTTTGATGAAATTTTTTGTGTGTGTTCAAGGGGATCTGGGAATGGTTTAGATTCGCATTTGGACCCGGTAGGTGGCGCTGCGATCAAGTTCTGGAATTTTAAAGTTGGGCGGTACGAAGTTTGCTGGGTCAACTAGTTAATTTATATAATGTAAACTAATAGGTCAAAATAAATATAAATGTTTTGTACTCCCAAAGCAAATATTTGTCGATCACTCTAACATTTGGATTGACCCGGGAATCAAAGATTTTATTGAATCTTATGATGTTGTGTAGTACATAGATTAAATGTAGTGTAGGAAGTCCACAGGCCAGGTGGAGTGATGATTTGTGCAAGACGGCTGGCAGGAGCTGGATGCGAGTAGCCAAAGATTGAACTAAGTGGCGTGTTTATCATTATAATGTAAGATATATTGAGTCCATGTTCACAATGAACACGAACACCCAATTGAGAGGTCACTCCATGAAGCTTAACAATCTTCGGTGCGCTAGCAATCCCCGAGAAACCATTTCTGACCAAACCGTGTGGTGCGAATGTGGAACTCTTTACCAGAACCCGTCATTAGTGCCCCAAATGTGAACATCTTCAAAAACAGACTTGATAAACATTTTAAAACACAAGTGTAATGATATACACGCATCAGCTTTAAGCTGCTTATGTATTATATAATAATAATAATAATTGGAGAGGCCTATGTCCAGCAGTGGACTGCGATAGGCTGATGATGATGATTATGATGTTGATTTAAAGATGATGCGCTCATAGCCTTGTGGCCTTGGCTCATAACCTAATTAATTGTAAACGAAAATCTAGGGATTAGCAATGACGACACTGTCAGATCTAGATGAGCAACCATTGATAGCATATTTTATGAGTGTTTCCTCGATTTGGAGATGGCATTAAGCAATCGGTCCTAGTTGTTATCATAAGATAACAGTCTTGAAGCTTAGGTAGAGGCCTTTGGACGGCTTAAAAACATCCAAAGGCACGATTACATAGCCACGGCGTTAGGGTTAGACACATGTCTAACCCTAACGCCGTCGCTGCTAAGTTAATTTCTAGTCTTCAAATAAATTATAATGTCGAAAATTTAGCTGTAGTGCTTGCAATGTCATTATGTATTTATAAATTGTGTAGCTTTAGGTCTATTCTTATACAGAAGGTAGATTTTTGAAATTAAAAACACTATCTACATTATCTGTTTACCACTAACACATTCCAAATGATGGTTGTAGGTTGCATATTCATATAGCATGTGTAGTACAAAGAGACCCTAGTGTCCTATATCCTATTATGGCAAACTTAAAACTCTAGAAAGTTATAATATAACGTTTATAATATCTTCAAAATGAGAAAATAAATATATGATAGCTAGAACAACATAGGAAATGATACATACCAATTTACCTCCGTAAAACAATCGCTGAAGTTTAGGTTGAACACCGAATTTATCATTTACTATCCGCCTGAACTGATCAATTTTCGTCAACTTCGACTCGACAACTACAATCGTATCTGGCTTGCCAAAAACGCGAACTCGTACATGCATTTTAATGAGAATAATTTACAATATTTATACAATGGTGATTTAAACTAGGTTCTAACTTCTAACGTAATCTTATCCTAAAGCAACTGACAAAACAATAACTTGGCGCCAAATTTCGCTCAATAACAGTTGACACAAAATATAGACTATAAATAATTCTACGCACATCTGTCATTGATAAAGATGTTGCCTGACAACAAAATTTATTCGTGTTGGAAATGTTTGTCTGAGTCATATTAGAACAATATTAAGGGTAATATTCCTCCGTGCGAGGTGAGCTCTAAATTTTGATTGGCTTGATGAAGAACTAAATAACAAAGGGCAAGTATTTGGAACTGATTTAGATCGAAACACTTTTTTGATATGAATTGGAATTTACCTTCGTGTTCAGTCCAATTTTAATTTGAAATGATGTAAGTGTAATAAAGACTTAATTTGCTGTCAGTAAAAATAGCATAGTAATACTTAGAAATAAAAGGACTTTTAGGTTCGACTAAGTTTTAGGAAGGTTTGTTTGCACTAATAATATACCCTCACTAGCTTTCGTGCTGGTCGTGTTTTGTTGGAGTCGATAGTATGGGTCACCTTGCATTATCTACATTTGCACACTTTTTTACTGCAGTAAAAAAGTGCCTTAACCAATTTGGATGAGGTTTCACCTATATATGGTGATAGATAGATAGTCTTTATTTGTAAAAACATGGTGTACATACATTGCATGCAAGATCTTAATAATTTAAATAGTCTCAGTCATGTTTGGCCGCATTAAACGACATATAAATTGGTTGAAGGTCATAGGCCATTCTAGTGTTTTTTTACAATATATATACAATTTTTTTTAAATCAAAACTACTACCTACGCAGGTAAGTAAGGTGGTAAGCTCATTAATAATAATAAATTTCGGTCATCTTTCACTCAACGCCATCTAGCCCCAAACTAAGCAGAGCTTGTATTATGAGTTCAGACAACTGATAAACATACATAAACTTTTTTTTTTGTAAATACATACCCATACTCCGAAATAAATACATACCATACATAGAAAACACCCAAACTCCGAAAGAAATATTTGCGGATCACAGAAACATTTGGTCCGACCCTTGAATCGAACCCGAGAACTCAAGCACAGCAGTCACATACGCTCCCACCAGCGGCACCGAGGCAGTCGAAACATTCAATGGCATTTTAATTTGTAAAACAAATAACCATTTAATTAGTATCTAAAATTCAAAAGAGTGACTGTTGTTTGTCTTGCGTTTTTGGTTTTTTCCAACCTGTTGTTGTTGTTGCATGTTTGGTAACTGAGGGAATTTCATGTACATAGGAAACCTCTTTTTATTGTGGTATCTTTTTATTTATTTATTAAAAACATATATACACAATAATACACCGTAATTGATGACTAATTATGATAATGCTGGTGTACTCCTTCACATAAAGGAGATCACAACAAGCAGATAAAAAAGATAGTAGTTATATTAACTAAGCGAACACAGAAAATTGAAACACATATCCAAAGAGTAACAAATATCAAAATAAAATTAAACACTAAAAAGTAAACGTTGCAAATTTTACACAATAAATAATAGAACCCAAAAAAAGGTCAGTCCCGCACTGGGTAGGGACATATGGCTTTAACCCTCTCCTGAGAAGAGATCTGAGTACAGAAGTTCAGGACATTGTGGGTCGTTGGTGCAAAAAAAACCGCAATAAAATTTAAAATAATGAGGTTTTACACTACCCATACTATACTATTATGTACCAAATTTCCTAATCAGAATTTTATCAAATATGTTATGTATTTATGCATAGTGGTGAAATGACCCAGATTAGTTTTAGACCCATTTAAGCATAGATCGTCGATCTATGCATGTATGTATATCAGACTAAAAAAGTTGTGTCTGGGAATCCGAGTTTGAGTATGAATGGAATCTATTTTGTAAATCGATAGTTGCTTAGCTAAATGATCGAGGCTCAAGTGAGTGTTCACTCACCGTTTGGTGTATGCTCGTAGTGTGGAAGAGCTCTTTAGAACACTCCCCATGGTAAAGGCGATAGAGGACTGCCATAGAGGCGACATCTCTTCGCAACTGCAAGGGTTCCAAGAACTCGGTGGCTTCGGGGCTGTCTATGATGCGAACTGCTCGCCTCTGCAACCGATCGAGAGGGTCGAGCATATACTGCGCAGATCCATCGCAAAGGTGAGAATAGTACTCCACGCAGGAGCGAACCTGGGTATTATAGAGAAGACACAGATGCTCCGGCGAGAAGAACCGTCTCACCCTATTTAGTACGCCTAGTTTCCGCAAGGCCACCTTTGTGACACTCTTAATATACTCCCATCGGTTGAGATCCCGGCAAATATCCATGCCCAGGATACCAAGCTTATCCTGTAGTGGCAGCTGAGTGTTCTGAAAAGTAGTTAGGGGAAGGAATGGAGACTTTTTGGCGGTGAGCGCGCAAGCCTGTGTTTTTTTTGCCATTGAACTCGCCAAGATCTCATCACCCCATTGGCGTTCAGTTCTGCGACAAGTTCCTGTCGTTTTTCCTAGCGTCCGCCGATTTAACTATAGGATGTCCAAAATATCGTCCGTGTACTGATCTGTCATCTGCATAGCAATGTATGCTGCCAAGGGCTAACATGTCATTGATATGCAGAAGAAACAGAAACAGCTTGCTTTCGCAGCAACGGTGTTTGGTTTCCCCCACCCTTGGATTCTGCTTGTGCTTTCCATCAGGCAGGGTCGGGTCACTTGGCTACGCTAACCATAAAAAAATACCTGAAATTGTCAAGTAACTGTCAGAAAAGTAACCGTTGATTACTTCTTTTGACTCCCTGTTAACTACGTAAGATGGAAACCATCCCATCAACGTTTCTCATACACCAATTTGAGAATAAGAAGTATAGTACAGTATATATGTTCTTAATAATTATCTACAAAATTATATTGAGTATTTGTTTCTATCTATTGTATTTGTGCCATATCTTTTTTTGTAAAGAGAAATAATTTAATAATTATTATTTCTATTATTCGCGAAATAAGGGTTCTTTTGCTTATATTCGAATATACACTTTCAAAGCAATTAGTTTAACGACACTTATCAATTTTCAACTATCAAGGTAAATTGACTGTTGTGCATTTCAATTATTTTTAACAAGCCAATAATTTTCCCTTTCTTGTTATTTAGTTCAGACTTGGCTTACAAATTCACAATGTTGGTCGTTTGGATTTTTTCATTTATACTTTTCTGGGTTTGCAAGAATGTCAATTCTAAGTTGCCTTCATTGGTAATATTAACGTTATAAATAAACCGTTCTTTAAATTAAAATGAGGCAATATGTATGCTTATATTTATATTTCTGTTTATAGCACCCAGTTTTAGTGGCTCGGTCATCGTTGGATTGGATGCCAAGCAGAGTAAATTCACTGTATTCAGATGTTGGGGCATGGAGCGGAAAATTTGTTGGTATTTTTATTAATTAAAATCTTATGATTAAGACGCACTAGCTGTTAGTTAACGGTACTCCAGTAGGACAAAATGAAACGAAACCATATACAGCCGCAATGAAACCCCAAATTTTTACCGTCCACGTCGTCTTCTTCATTGTGGCCGACAGCAATTGTCAGTGTGACTAGAATTTTAAACGTGCACATATATATTCATATTATTGCGTAAAATTCAGAACAATACAACACATGTATATACTTTAACGACGGACTGGGACAAGATCCATTGCATATGGTGATGAGTGCATCTTCTAGTGCGTTTAAACAAAATGGTATTCTGACCAAACGTCAATTCGTTGGCATCACGCATTTTCATGTTAAAATCAATTTACGGTGAAAGCGTACATGGCACATAGCAGCGAACAGTAAGAACAGTAAGGAAAGTGCGTTTAAAACCTGACCAGAATAAAACATTAAAACATAAAGAAATTAAAAATGATGTACATATTTAAGATTTATTCTAACCTTTCCAGAGACCGGTAATGGATGAAATAGAATCTGATGAGGCCTTGAGGTTCTACCAATTTCTTAATTACTTAGATGGCTCAAGTTTTGGAACAGGCTAGTAAGAAATATATAAAACAAGTACATGTAATTAAATATTTAATATAAGATGTATATTTATATTTCGTTTGGTAACTAGGTCCGATTGATGAGTTCGTTGAGGCTATGACGAGATTAGCCAATTATATGAAACAATCAAATAGCAGAGAAACACAAGCACGAGGCATGCGGGAACTTGAAGCAATAAATGGAGAAAAAGGTTTATAAACCTATAATAATATGTATACACAAATTATCTTGAATATGTTTTCAACAACGGTGGAACCAAGTCGCGAATATATTTTGTTTTTTTTCAGGCAATAGTATTAAAACAGTGCTTGATGTGAGCACTCTAATCATGCGAAAAAAACGGAAATTCTTTTGCACTGGTGAAGTAAAGGAACCTATTGTAAATAATAAAATTATATGCAAGGTACATTTAACAATATTTCTTTGGAATATAAATTTAATTTAATTTGGTTTTGAAAATAATTTTCGGATTTACTCAGGATCGAATTCTATTGCCTATTGCTGGTACTTCCTGCAGAGACGCAATAATGTATTGGCATCCAGATTTGACAGAAGAACATTATTGTGTTGGAGCTCTTGAAGCTAAAAGTGCTGTTCATATAATGGATATTGAAGGTATAATCTGGATGATACATTTTAATTATTACAAGTTTGTTAGAACAAACAATTTATTATTACCAAGACACAGGATTTTTGTGTGTTAGAAAGCCAATAGTATTTCTTCTTCCTAGCTTTCTATATTCTCAAGATTATTTGGGGTCGCCTACGAGTTTAATCTCACTATTACTTTTTATCTTTATTTCTACTTTTTACTTCTTAGATCTTCGCAATCTTGAGAACGAACTGCATTCGAAAGTTGAACTAGTTGTAAGAAGATTTAGGTGCACTGATTTCCCTATAACGATTGCCGTAGATGTTCATAACAACAGATTACGTGATCTTCGAGGCTCGGGTGTTAAACATCGTCACTTTTAATATTCCGAGCTGTTATTAAGAATTTCTTGTAAGAAAAATAAAACAACAGTCCGACCCAGAATTTGCCAAAGCTAACCCCTAGACCAAATGGCAGAATACAAATATTTAACATTTTCTAAACTTAATGTTATAGGTGAGATGTTCTGTAAAGGAGACGATTATTCAAAACGAGAATATCTATTGGCATGTGATTTCTACGAAGATCAAGAGGCACCTGTAGCAGATCTACTTCAATACTATCCGGACGCTGATCCAGAAATTACACCCAAGTTATTCTGAATCCCATTCGAAATGAGTAATAAAATTTTATAATTAAAAGTTTAGTTTTCATTTCAATCATCATCTTCCTATCCTTTATTCCAGAGTTTATTTGGGGTCTTCTAGTAGTTCAACCGGTTTTACCTGAATTTCAGTTTTTCCACGGAGCGACTGGCATCGGACCTCCGCAACCCTAAGGGAGAACTGAAATTTGAAGATTGAACTAGTTGTCAGTATATTTGAGGGCACAGATTTCCCAATAACGATTGCAATAGATGTTCATGACAACCGGGACCGACGGCTTTACGTGCTCTCCGAGGCACGGGCGTAAAACTTTCAAACTCCAGGCTACTATTAGGAAATATCTAAGAAAAACCTAAAAACACTCTTTTTTGGCCCGACCCGGGATTTGAACCCGAGACCTCTTGATTAGCAGTCGCATACGCTAACCACTAGATCAAGGAGGCAGTTAGTTAGTTTTCATTTAAATATTGGATTTAAATTGAAACAGTAAATAATTTAAGCAGACCAAAAGAAAAACATAAAACGTAGGTCTGATCATGACAAGGAAGAAATTTCGAGAAATGCTGTTTGACCTTTTCAATGTTATGACAAAATGTATGTAAAGTAGTAGTGGAGTAAAAACAAATTGAGAGCTTGGATTGAGCGCTTTGTAAACGGTTAAAGTTGTACGAAAACAATAAATGAAACCATTGAAATTAAAAAAAAAATCCTAAGCAGCATATCTTTCTTATTTTACTCAGTATGCCCTTTTAATGGTAAATTTTGTTACGCAATCATAATATCATACTACGTCCAATAGGAGCCGCAGACGAAGTTGCGTGGGTCTGTTATTAGCTTTCGTAGATGGCCCGCGTCGAAGTTCCAAGGGCTTCCTTTTGAGGCCACCAATTAGTGGTATCCGTGGTGATTGGCGCACAAGAAAAATCGGTCATGTTCGTCTCAGGCCACGCATAGAATAGGGTTCCGTAGTTATATACAATACCAAGCGAAGTTCAATAGATAATAGATATGTTTACTTAATATTTCGTAACTTTTATACGAAGTTTTCGAAGTAAACGTAATTCACAAGTTAGGCCGCTATAACTCCTGAATTAACAAGTTTTCCTTTAAAGTTCATTATATGGATTAAGAATTATTATTATGTATATTTCAGATTTTTTGAAAAAGCCGTTTAGCTTTAAGCCCTTTTTTATTTTAAAAAAATAGTTTTAGCATTATTCCTATTTTTTTATAATTTATTTTTCATCGCTCACCGTCTCGGGTACTATGAGATGAGGAACCAGGTACTCCCTCTAAAGGAATTTCCGGGAACCCCGACGTACCTCGGGCAACCTACAGCTTGTAGATTGGAAACCTGCGGCTCCTTCTGTGTTGGAACCCCGATATTCCTTTTGTTGTTCAAAACAGGGGGCGTGCACGCTGGGTAGCGCTCCCGCCGCCACCCGGGCCCGCTTCTGCTAGGGTGACAGATGGCATCATCTGTCACCCCCAGGCATGCGCTTATGTAGGACGGAGATCTCTGAGAGATCTCCTGTACCTGGCATTCGAACATTCTGCCAGCATGTGGAGCGCTTTGTCCGCACTCTGGCCATCGCAATGGTGGTAATCAGGCTTTGGTACCTTACGTATCAGACACATGTGATCACCAAAATATGCTTTTCCAGTGATCACCAGAGGCTCCCGTGACGCCTCTCGAGCCAATCTTCCATAACGGGACTTATCGTCGCAATAACGGCGTGCCCAACCTCCTCATGTAGCTTCATGTAATAATACAATCAAAAAAAAAAATTACGTGATATATGCTGAAATTATATGGAGAGAAGATTCTGCTCAAAAAAGGTTAGATGAATTTAGCTTGACCCTTCAGACCCTTCTACACACCTCACATAATTAGCACACGCCCACTTACACACGCTCACAACTTACAATATACTTATTTACAAAAATATATGATGATATGCAACCTCATAATTTTAACAAAATGAGACACTGTTATAATTTTTCACACCGGTATTGTATTTATTATCTGGGGGCACGGTAGCGCCCCCGCCAAGTCGGGCAAAAAAGCGACACGTCCGTACCATACTTCTTGAACTAATTCAGGCCATTTTCGACCCTATAACTTCGTTGTGGATATACCTAGAAACTTGAGTTTACAAATACCAAGTGCACTCTAAATATATGAACACACTATATTCAAATTTAATTCAATTTGGTTTTGTTTATTTTGATTCATTTGGGTGACAGTCATCGTGGTATGTGCGAGCAGTGGAATGCTTGTGGAGACAATGTGTGGGTGGCGCGGATGGAACTGTTGTAGGGCGGATGTTGGTTGTCGCCGTCTGCGCTACCTTATGGACCCATCCTTCTCCGTCCTCTGGCTTCACGTAGATTACGGGTCCATAAGCCAAGTCTACGAGTTACTTTATCGGTCCCATTCCGGACATTGTAAGACAACCCTCTCTCTCTCTCTCTCTCTCTCGATCACCTGACTCAGGCTGCGGATGGAGCACATGAACAGTTTCTAACCGCCCAACTGGTAGTTCTGAGAAACTTTTTACTATTAACATGGACACTATAAGATATTTTTAGGTTATCTTCCTTAAGTAGGGCCTGAATTAATTATTTGAATTGGTAGGTAATATGTGGATCTTACAACTTTATATGGCAGAAGAACTGGGTTGTGCTCGGCTTGGATTTTTTACTAGTTATGTTTTTGATGGCATTATGTTTCCATTTTTAAAAACCATATATTCCAGTAAAAAAATGACAATCACTCAGTTTGACGAGGGTATTGTTGAACTTGATACTTTTCTTTCAAGTTTAATGATACCTTTTTTTAATGTGTTCAAACCCCACGGGTCGTCAGCTCACCGGTGTTTAAGCGGTGTCAGAATCGGACCTACCAAAATCACATGTTATTTTTTACATGGTGAATGTTATTACAACATCCTCATCGGAGTGAATGTTATTACTTGTTATTGTCTGTCCAGACGTGGTATAAGAGGTGTAAGCTAGTAGTATGGTTTTCCTTGATCTTAAATAAATAAAAAAGTACCTTTCTATTGTTATGAAATATACGGATTCGGTAATTTATTTGTGCGGTATGTTATTTGTGAGTATGTATGTATGTAAAAACTGAAACCTTACAGTACTTAAATAGCCTATAATTATATCAGAATAACACATAGGCTACTTTTTACCACGATAATCGACATACACGCGGGCGGAGCCGCGGGCAAAAGCTAGTACATACATACATACTCACAAACTGGCGCGTTTATAATATTATTAGGATGAATGAAGTAGGTACATACTAAACTGACCAGCTCGACTGATGCCTTGTCTCTCGCTTTCGTGATTTTATTACTGTAGCTTTAGTACTGCAAGCCAGACTATGATCAGTTATAAATTGAGACGGATGTAAAATAATGAACAAGAATATCGAAAATTTTCGTAGGTTTCATTATTTTTCAGAATAATTTTTATAGGTATTAGGTATAAAATTTTTTCTTCCTAACCTTTTCTCCCAATATTATTTAGGGTCGGCTACTAATATAATTGTGCTTAAAATATTATTACCGAAAATAAGAAGAATAATATGATTCATGTTAAAATACTATGTATATAAACTTACACTTACTGATGCAATCTCCTCCTTGCGTCGTTTTCCTAAATTCTGAGGGTTGTGACCCCTACTCAATAGAGTTCTGCGAATGGCGATTCGCCATTTGTGTCGGTTTCTGGCAGCAATCAGCATGCAGAGCAGCATGAATCGTACTTCCGAGATGATGCAATAATTTAATATATATTAAATGAAAAACTCGATCATTCGCCAAGTCATTTACTTTTTAAAATAGAAGAAATGATATAATGATTGTGTCTGTCTTTTCTAAGGTTCTAAAATATGTAAAACATCTGGTTTTGGATCTTGTGTCCCAATTACCTTTTTATAAATCGAGATAAAAAAAAAACATTTAGTTCAATAATTTCTACGAACCAATCAAATATTTATGCAATTATACTCTGTGGCATTATGAGAGCGGGAGCGGAACCATACATACTTCACTTCACTTCACTACGTTAGCGGGCTGGTTGAATGGTGGACGTAAAGTGTAGAATTTAGCGCGAATATACGCATCGCGTGCAATCTTCTCACAGAAAGCGGGTGGTTTTAATTATTTTCTCGTTGTTTTTTTATTTTCTTTTTATTTTGTTTAGATTTGGCAATAGGTGTTAGCATCATTCCTGACGTTTAACAGGGAATGTGGAAAGGTTAAAATAGTGTCGGTTCAGGTTACTTCTGCGGGCTGCGAGTCGTCATAAATGAAAAGAAGTATTTTGGAAGTGCGATAAACAGTAAAATAAATTATTAAAAATGCCTGACGACAAAGTAAAAATGAAGAAGCAGCTAGGTCTGCTGGAAGGGGTAGCCATAATACTGGGAATAATTTTTGGAAGTGGAATTTTCATTTCGCCCAAAGAGGTCTTGAAGCAGACTGGCTCGGTGTATGGGGCTCTGACCGTTTGGGCAGCATGCGGAGGCTTGGCTACCCTTGGAGCTCTATCTTACGCTGAACTAGGTAAGTAAACTTTTTAATGTGTGTGGCATAATATTTACATTGAGTGTTACAACTGTAAACAACCCTAATAAATATATTTATGTAATAAATTTGTGTGCTTTTTGACTGTCTGCCAACCTGAAAAATATTCATGTCACTGCTTTGTTTTCTTTCTACAATGTTAATAGAATGGTACCTAGCTACTTTTAGAATTTAAATCTGTTTTCTCCACAAGGAATGATTCTCATATTAGTCTCTGTGGACCTATTTAACAGTTATAAAGGGCAACCAGTCATGATAACAGTATAAATCAACTCTTCTGGTAAATCACTTCCTTGTTGATCTGGATTCAAATCCCGGGTCGGGTCAAAAGTGTAGTTGGGTTTTCCTAACAAAAAATTCTTAATAACAGCTAGAGTAAGAAAGATGGCAGTTGGTCACGCCTGTGCCTCGGTGAGCATGATAAGCTGTCGGTCCTGGATGTCATAAACACTTATGGCAATCATTATTAATAAATAATAAATAAATATTTCGGACACTTTACACACAACACCAAACAGTCCCAAACTAAGCAGAGCCTGTATTATGGGTACTAGACAACTGATATAAATAAGTACTTATACATACTTTTTTTTTTTGTAAATACATACATATTATTACATAGAAAAAAAACAAACTCCGAAACAAATATTTGCTGATCACACAAACAATTGGTCTGACCCGGGAATTGAATACATGATGATAAAGTAAGGAATACCTTTTTTTTTAAATCTGGTTTCTTTTAGTATCCCTTCATTGAATTTTGAACATTCCATTGTCAGGTCTAAGTATTTCTTGTAAGAAATGTAATCATAAAAGAATTTCTATTTTTTTTTTTTTATTTATTATGGACAAGGCATTACAGTATACATATTATAATATTTATCACAATCACTCGCTTAAACCGTGTAGGTTTTTATGCGAGAGGGATTCGCTCACTCAACAAAACATTTTTAATAAGAAATGTAATCATATGGACTGTTTTTTATTGTCCACTTTCTAATTATTGTACTGTGAATGTCTGACACACAGCGCCAACTAGTCCCAAACTAGGCAGATCTTTTAATATAGGCACTGGATATCAGATATAAATACTTGAAAATTTGTTTTGTAAAAATACAAAATACCTATATCACATATAGAAAACACTCAAACAGAGAAACAATTAATTGTCTGCATCATTGGTCTAGTGATTAGCGTATGCGGCTGTTAAAGCGGTCTCAGGTTCGATTCTCCAGTTTGAACCAAATATTTGTGTATTCCACAAATATTTGTTTCAGAGTCTGGGTATTTTCTATGTATAATATGTATGTATTTACAATATAAAAAATGTGTTTATGTATTTATATCAGTTGTTTAGAACCCATAATACAAGCTCTGCTTTGTTTGGGACTAGATGATGTGTGTTTTTATTTTATTTTTTTACTGGAAATTTTAACAACCACATATTGGTTCTCCTGGTGTAATCAATAGGCATGACGAAAGATTTTAATATCCTCTTCCATAATGTGTGTCTGCATTTACTATTTACGAAAAAACCTTTAATTCGGTAGTAAATTAAAGTTTAACGAAGTTTAAAGCGATTTTTCTAATAGTGTTTAAATAGAGCGCTATAACAGCTCGTAGTATCATGGCGTCGGGTCTGACGTCACGGTTAGGTAAACTACAAATGTGTGTACGCAGTCAGAGGAGAGAGAAAACAAACGTTGTATATTTTGTGTTATAGATATGAATTCCAAAGTTTACGTGTTGGTCAGTACCTAAGTGTTAGAACTCGTCAATGAAGGCTCCCAATAAGGTGTTTGTACATGTCCCAAAGAAGAAAATAATAAGGGATAATTGCTTAAATTTATTAAAGCTCGCACGGTTAAACACGACCGACGTAGTCACGAATTCACCACTTTAATACTGTTAATACAACTTTGATGCATTAATTAAAAGTAAAAAAAACATGTTCTGTCTGTCAGCCTAACTCTTGACCTTAATGATTATCAGACAAAATTTGTTCATGAAAAAATCATCATCCTCCTAGCCATTATTACCAAGTTAATTTGGGGTCGGCTACTACTTCAACCGGTTTTACCTAAATTTCAGTTTTTCCACGGAGCGACTGGCATCGGACCTCCGCAACTCTAAGGGAGAACTGAAATTCGAAGGTTGAACTAGTTGTCAGTATATTTGAGGGCACTGAATTCCCAAGGACCGACGGCTTTACGTGCTCTCCGAGGCACGGGCGTGAATCACCGCCAAACTTCCAAACTCCGGGCTGCTATTAGGAATTTCCTAAGAAAATCCCAAAAACAATTTTTGGCCCGACCCGGGATTTGGACCCGAGACCTCTTGATTAGCAGTCGCATACGCTAACCACTAGACCAACGAGGCAGTAAAGTAGCAAACTATAGGTTGGACCAAAATTCGTTTAAATTTGAATCGGTAGCTGCGAAGGCAAGTTGGGACGGATTTGAATCGGTCAACAACAATTCCTTTACTCTAGTGCAACAAAAAAAAATTGCGCTCATTACAACATACGGCGTAAAAATGACGCTCCATCGATTAAATTAATTAGAAATTGGGTACAGAAGTTCGTGGAGACAGGTTCAACAATGAATCAACTACGACCCGGCCGACCTAGAACATCAAGAGATCCCGAAAACGTCGAGCGTGTAACGAAACACTTGTCCATTATTCAACATTTTCGCTCCAGGTTGCAACAGTGTTAAAATAGTCAAGTTTCACATATGTATGGTGTCATTTAAAAATAAATGAAATCCCCTTTTGTGTACTTTAATAATAAATAAACAGTTTTTATTTCACTTTACTAATTTCTTTTAAATCATAATTTGAAATGTAAACGAATTTTGGTCCAAGTATATTTTGGTCCTGTATAAGTTTGCTACTTTTGTTTTATACATTCTAAAATATTTTTTGTTATTGTTTGTATTACAATAGCTTCGAAGTAGTTCTCATCAATAAACAATATCAATATTTATTGTACGAATATCTTGAAAATACAATTAAATAAAGTCCTACAAGTTCAATAAGAGTTTTATTAGTTGACTAGCTTTCCGCCCGCGGCTTCGCCCGCGTGGAATTCGTCTTACATGATTTTATGTTTGATAGTGGAACTTCGACACAAATTTTCGTCCCCTATTTCAAACCCTTCTACCTTTATTTTCGCGATAAAAAGTATCCTATGTCCTTTCCCAAGTTCAGTTCAATCTTCATACCAATTTACATCAAAATCGGTTCAGTGGTTTAGGTGAAAGCGTAACAGACAGACAGACAGACAGAGTTACTTTCGCATTTATAATAATAGCCGGGATTACGCCATCGGAAAGTAGAGATTTCATCAAACAGAAAACACCCCAATTTTTCGAAAATAGTCGAAATAGGGTGAAAAAATTAAATATTTCAAATCAAAAAAATTACAGTGTATTCGGGACATAAAAAGGTAAATTTTCACTAAACTTCGTTTAAAAATTATTTTATTTGTAAAAGACAAAATAGAAAACCAAAAACTTTTTTTAATTCTTCACTTATAATTTGAGGTTAAGTGAAAAAAAGTGTAAATAAAAAATTGGCCAAGTGCGTGTCAGGCCACGCACAGGAAAGGGTTCCTCAGTCACCCATAATGGTACGTGGATTAGAAATTGTATCCAATGGATAATTGTTATGTTTACGTAATAATGCGTTAATTTTGTATGAGGTTTTCCAAGTAAGCACATTGTAGAAGTTAAGCCTCTGTAACTCCTGAACTAACAAAGTCATCTAATTCGTTATAGTTTTCATTTAAAGTTCATTAAATGGACCACTATCACGAATTTTTCCAGATTTTTTGAGACGGCCGTTTAGCTTTTAGAGGGGGAGGATGCCCGGTTTTACAAAAAAGTGGCCTTTAAAGTGGAATTTCTCGCAAACGGATTTCTAAATCAAAAAATCGTCTTAACAACCCTTTAATGTTTTTAAAAGACCTATATAATGATACCCCACATGATGGGGTAGCCGCGAGAAAAAAAAGCATCCACATTTTACGTGTCGGGGAGGTACCCTAAATAAAAATATTTTTCATAATTTTATTGTAGCACTTTGTCGACGTAATTACAATACATATTCATGCGAAGTTGCATCTTTCTAGCACTTACAGTTTGGATGGTAAGTCGAGGACGGACGAATGGACAGACGGACATGACGAATCTATAAGGGTTCGAAGTCATAAACTTCGGAATCCTAAAAAGTTGTAGATCTTTGAATTACCTACAACTTTGTCATTTAACTTTTTTCCATAGGACTTGTAGTTTTGCCGGAAATTGAGATAAACCGTTTTTTACCCTTTCACATTCCTAGCCTTATTCCCAATTTACCCTTTGTTTTATATATTTAGCCATTCAAAGTGACTCTACCCTGCCTGATGGAAAGCATGAGCAGAATCCTAGAGTCGGGGCTACCACACTTGCTGCGAATGCAGACAATAATGTATGTCGGGCCACACTATGGCGGCTTAGTAGATGCTTTTTCACGCCCCGTCCGAGGAGGACCCGAAAACCTCCCCCCCTACCTGACCCCCCTCAGATCGCAGATCGCCCGTAAATTATTTTTCCTTTCATTTTTATAATATTCTCCTCCTTTTTTAATGGGTTTCATCGTACTATAATTTTGTTTTCAAAAATTATCTACCCTGCTCTACTGGTCTTTATTTACAAACTATCATTATGGTTGCCATGCAAGTGTGTTATGCCTAGCAACCTGTGAAGTTTTGACAGGAGATAAACAGTGATACATTTGACATTTACGATTTATGTATTTTAAAATCACCTAGGTAAAAATGTAAAAACCTTTGTATCTCGATTATTGCAGTAAAAAGTAGCCTATGTCCTTTCCCAAGTTCAGTTCTATCTTCATACCAAATTTCATCAGAATCGGTTCAGTGGTTTAGGCGTGAAAGCGTAACAGACAGACAGACAGAGTTACTTTCGCATTTATAATATTAGTATGGATTGTGTATATATCAACTTCAAAAGATGAATGCAAAATTTACTTACAAGGAAGTTTCACGTTTCTAAACTCAGACGAGCAAAACTTTATTTATTGCGAGGAAATCATTCAATATCAACACATCAATCCTGGGTAAATTTGAGCTGTTTGCCTTAAACAAAGCCTGGTGAAATTCATATAGATGTGTTGCAGAGACAATACATCATACTAAATTAATAAAAAACCATCCAAATGCATATTTATCAATAGAGTACAATGAAGAGAGAAGTAAAGTTTGTTACCTATCCGTGACGTTATGCGCTGTGATTGGTGTTTCAATCAAAATGGCCGATTGTAATAATAGGTCTTTACCTATGAAATTGCCGTGTTGTATGCAATAAGTAAAAGTACTTGTTTGTTCAAACTTTTTTATTTCTGTTATTCGAAGTAATCACCCATGCAATCGACGCATCTTTGCCAACGCATTGGCAGTTTATTGATGCCCTTCTTGTAAAAAGCGGCCAAGTGCGAGTCGGACTCGCCCATGAAGGGTTCCGTATCAGCAAGTAACATCATATAAAAGTTCTTGTAGTGCGTTGTAACTTTCATCGATGTTTTTATACTAGTGTATTGATTTGATGAAAGATAAATTGCGTGTTACGATTTATGACGTATTAAAAAAAAACTACTTACTAGATCTTGTTCAAACCAATTTTCGTTGGTAGTTTGCATGAAAATGTACAACATATATTTTTTTTAGTTTTATAACTCTCTTATTTTAGATTTAGTTAGATGGGGGGGGGGGACACATTTTTCCACTTTGGATGTGTCTCTCGCGCAAACAATTAGGTTAAAAAAAAATGATATTAGAAACCTCAACATCATTTTTGAACACCTATCCATAGATACCCCACACGTATAGGTTTGATGAAAAATTTTTTTTTGAGTTTCAGTTCCAAGTATGGGGACCCCCAAAATGTATTGTTTTTTTTTCTATTTTTATGTAAAAATCTTAATGCGGTTCACAGAATACATCGACTGACCAAATTTCAACAGTATATCTCTTATAGTTTCGGAAATAATTGTCTGTGACATATGGACGGACAGACAGACAGACTTGACGAATCTATAAGGGTTCCGTTTTTTGCCATTTGGCTACGGAACCCTAAAAATCAGCTGGACGGGAGGCAACAAACTCTTCAAAGGCATTTTGTAGTGCCTCTCGGGAATTGAATTTTTTACCCACTAAAAAGTTGTCTAAAACTAGAAAGTGTTACGTGCGACGAAAAATGGATTCTTTTCGACTATCGAAAGCGCTCAACAATTTGGTTAGACCCTGGTTCAGCACCAAAGCAATGCCCTAAACCAAAATTGACCCCTAAAAAGGTGATGGTCACTGTTTGGTGGTCTAGTGCGGGTGTGATTCACCACAGCTTTTTAAAAAACGGCATGAGCATTAATGCAGATGTGTACTGTGAAGAACTGGAGAGAATGATGGAGAAGCTTGCACATCTGCAACCAGCTTTGGTCAATAGGTCGTGCCCACGGCTCCTTCACGACAACGCGCGACCCCATACTGCGCAACAGACAGTCTTCAAGCTGCAAGAGCTGGGGTTGGAAGCTCTCCCTCATCCGCCATACTCTCCAGACCTTGCACCTACCGACTATTACTTTTCCAAAATTTAGACAACCTTTAAGTGGGTAAAAAATTTAATTCCCGAGAGGCAGTACAAAATGCCTTTGAAGAGTTTGTTGCCTCCCGTGCAGCTGATTTTTACAAAAAGGGAGAAGGGCATCAATAAACTGCCAATGCGTAGGCAAAGATGCGTCTATTGCATGGGTTACTTTAGGTTAGTCGATTACTTCGAATAACAGAAATAAAAAAGTTTTAAAAAATAGGTACTTTCACTTATTGCATACAAAACGGCAATTTAATAGGTAAAGACCTAATATTTTTGTCTTTTATTTTATTTGTATTGAAAATATTATTAGTCTCGAATTTTTATTTAAAACTCTTGTTTAGACATGTTAATATATGGTTCTGTGAAATAATACCAATATTTTAACTGCTTGTATTGGTCGGGTGCAGTGTTGGGCAAAATTTAATTGCAAGGAAACAATTAACAATTAACAATTGATCAATTGTTAATTGTAAAATATCAACTAACAATTAATTAATTGTTAATTGTTAGTTTTGCAATTAACAATTAATCAATTGTTAACTGTTAGTTTTGCAATTAACAATTAATCAATTGTTAATTGTTAGTTTTGCAATTAACCATTAATCAATTGTTAACTGTTAGTTTTGCAACTAACAATTAATCAATTGTTAATTGTTTCTGCAATTAAACTTTAATTAAATTTAAATAAAGTAAATAGAAGATGGAGGAGTGGCACAGGGTAGGGCTCTCACTTGACTGATAACCTTGCAGTCAGCAGGACTGACTGAACTGAACTGACAGGACTGACTGAACTGAACAGACAGGACTGAACTGAACTGACAGGACTGATTGAACTGAACTGACAGGACTGACTGAACTGAACTGACAAGACTCACTGGACTGACTGAACTGAACTGACAGGAATGACTGACTGAACTGAACTGATAGTACTAACTGACATGGACTGACAGGAGTGACAGAACTGACTGACGTGAACTGACAGTACTGACTAAACATACTGAACTGACAAGACTGACTGACTGAACTGAACTGATAGGACTGACTGACATGAACTGACAGTACTGACTAAACATACTGAACTGAGAAGACTGATTAACTGAACTGAACTGACAGGACTGACTGACATGAACTGACAGGACTGACTAAACATACTGAACTGACAGGACTGACTAAACGGACTGACTGGCAGAAGTTAAGTAGATGGCCTTAAGTCTGAGCGAGAGCTTAAAACTTTGACAAACAATCTTGACTTTTCGCTTACCTGCGCCCGCGCGAATAAAAAAGGATTGTATCTGAACAACAACAGGTAACAACAGTTTGCATTGAAAAATACACAGAAACAAACAGGAAGTTTCGCGGGGTTATAAGTAAGATAACAAGGAAGATAATTTATATTGTGTGCACCTACACAGGTGCAGTGCAGAAAAACATGATTATTAATTGTTAGTTTTAATTGTTTGTTGCAACAATTAAAAATATTAGTTGCATTATTTTAATTGTAATTGATTTAATCACAATTAATTGCATTGCAAAATTAATTGCAATTGATTTAATCACAATTAATTTCATTGCAAAATTAATTGCAATATTTTGCAATTGATTTCAATTGTGATTAAATCAATTGCAAAATTTTGCAATTAAATTAATTGTGATTAAATCAATTGCAATTAATTTTTCAATCAATTACTACGATGATTAAAATATTAATTGATTAATGCCCAACACTGGTCGGGTGGTTAGCGTATGCGGCTGCTGATCAAGAGCTCTCGGGTTCAATTCCCGGGTCGGACCAAATGTTTGTATGATCTGCAAATATTTGCTTCGTAGTTTGGGTGTTTTTTTATGTAAAATAATATACTTAAAAAAAAATATTTGGATTTATAGCAGCAGTCTAGTACCCATAGTATAAGCTCTGCTTAGTTTGGGACTCGAATATGTTGTGTGTCATTTGTCCGAAATATTTATTTATTTATTTTGTACAACAGGTACAGCTTTGGCACAGAGCGGTGGTGACTATCACTACATCCACGAGGCATATGGGCCTCTACCAGCTTTCCTCTACCTGTGGGATGCCAATTTGGTCTTTGTGTAAGTACCTACATTTTTTTATTTACGCAGTATAAAATCACTGCGCAGGAACGAAAACTTCAAACAAACCCTATACCAACCAAGGAGACTGCCGCGATAAAGCTATTGTATAGCATTTTGTATCAACTTATGCAATTATATTTATTTATTTATTATTTATGCCTGTAGAGCACGAAGCCGACGCATCCTTGTCGCACTGCAGCTACAATCATATTCTCTATCCTTTTTAAGGGTGTTAGGTTTTCAGGGTGTTAGGTTTTTGCGTTACGGAATTTCTTGATTCGGTCGCCGCGCTCAAAGCCCGCGATAAAAGCTATACAATAGCTTAAAACTAAAAATATACCATTTGTAAGGATATCGTTGAATGGGTTTTGATATAATGTGAATACTTTTAGCCCAGTTAATGCACGAGGTTTAAATATTTGTATTGGGTTTCGTTGATCAGGATGTTTAAATTTCACGTGTTGAGCTAGTAAAATGGGTCATCTTTGAATAGTCCAGTGCTGGTATAAGCCTCTCCTTAGAAAAGAGGTTTTGGCCTGCTATACCACGATGGCCATACCAGTTGGTATATGCAATGTTTCAAGTTTTTCTTCTGCTCCCGTGGTCGCCCCTTACGACATCCGTGGGATGGTTAGAGATGGTGCTAATCTATCTGTATTATTAATATATCAAGAAGTTTAACAAAATTTTACGGTAACGCAATAACGGTACAACTTATTGGATAACAAACACATTAAATAGTATGTTGTTTACAAATTACTTATTGCCCCAGCGTTCTGATTTGTGGTCGATTTTGGACTTTTTGCAACTAGATTGTGCCAGACACGTTGCGTAAGTCGACACTCCACCTGGCCTGTGGGCATTTTACACTACATTTGCCGAAGCGCGGTTCCCTTTCCAGAAATCTTCTGAACCTAACGATTGTTGCTTACTAGTCACTAAAGCTTGCCAATCCGGTGAGTTATGTCATTGACCTTAGTTTTCTGTCGGATTATCTCATTCCTGATACGATCCCTCAAGGAAACACGGAGCACTATAATTCTCATAGCACGCTGAATGACTCTTAGCTTGTGGACCAATCGTACCGTAAGCATTAAGTTTTGGTGAAGTATGCTATGATGGGTGTAACGCACTGATCAAGACATAGAATAACAACAAGCTAGATATAGGAGCTGATAGTACTCTTTGGTCTTCCATATAATCTGCCGAACAGTGTGGATATCCCCACTGTACGGTCTATTCATAAAGTGAGGTCCGTGCGGAGATGCGGTTTCTCGATGTCCGGAAAGCTATCGAACTTGACTTTATTAAAGCGATAGTTCTTAAGATCTGTGCATCGCAGTTGTCTTCCGTACTAACGCGTCTGTTCTACGTGTCGTATTCTTTGGGGATTGTTCCGAATGCCTGGTTAGACGCGAATGTGCAATCCATCGCTAAGAAAGGCGATCGCTTCCATTCTCTGCAAGGCTGTTTACACACCTCTGGGATGAGACTACAGATAGACATGGAGTCACTGGCCATTAGCCTTGACATCGTCATAATTGCACGAGGTTTTCTACATAAATATTAATAAAACTTTGTAGAAAACCCCAGCAGTAGGAGTATGTACCATCGTTTATAGAAGATATATAGTGAGTTAATGGTACCCTTTAAAATGTCCGAGAGTGTAGGTTTGCTAAGGGTTAAGACTACAAAGTTAATAAAAATATTTGATATTTCTTCACTAATAAAACATGCCTCAGCACACTAAAAATATCGTTTAAAAATATGGATAAAACTACTTTCCAATTTTATAATTTGATTTCTCATGGCACAAAAGTTTTTAAATGAAAGTTAAACGTAGTTTTTCTTTTGTTTTAGGCCCAGCACGAATGCCATAATGTCTCTGACATTTGCCAACAATATTCTGGATCCGATTTTTCCTGATTGCCCTATAGACCCGATATGCAGGAAGTTGATTGCGGCTGCGACTATATGTAAGTATATATTGATAATAATTTTTATTTCAGCACGCGTTTTCAGATATAGGAGTTGAAACTTTAGAAAAAAAAAGCGAAATAATAATCTGAGCTGAAGTGGATAGTTTCGGTTCATTGGGGATGTTATGGAAATGTTAAGTATGGTATAACCAATAGGAAGCTGCCAATAGACAATAATTTGCTTTACTAAAACAAAACAACTTTATAAGTAAACATTGTAGTAATAAATTTTAAAGTCAACTAATAAAAACAGATTTCAGTCCGTCTAAGAGATCCAAGTAGATCTGACTCGATCCAAACTTATTACAAAGTTTAAATCAGTTTGAAATTATTTTTATTCTCGATCGGATGATAGTTCAAGTACCGACTATAAAGCTCCATAACATTCCTTATTAAAACTTTGTGAGAATAATTTTGTTGGGAAGAAATTACACAGCAACAGACGCGATCCGATAATCTTATTTTTATTTATAATGCAGGCACCACACTTCGTTATGCGCTATTCGTTATATGTCTGCGCCGTATTCGCCCAAATATTAGTTATACGCGCAAACAACAAACATGCCATCCACACTTCGAACTGTTATGTCAAATAAGCATCAAATAAGGCAAATATGTGTGTTGTAGAAATGTGTCATTGTCATTTTTATGGTGAACGAAACGAATATACTCTCCACACTTCGCCGTATGCGCGCGAATAACCCGCATAACGAATAGCGCATAGCGAAGTGTGGTGCCTGCTTTATGTACAAGCGAGGCGTCTAGGCAATGCGTGGGTTTAGGTACATCATTTTGTAACATCTCTAAAGTTTATTACTACGTAAGCTATGTCAATTCATTTTTCTAGCGATTTGTTTGCACGTTATCGGTTTCTATAATTTTGTTTGGTTTTGTTACATAAAACTTGTAAAATTATTATCTTACTGATGTTGTGAGATCATCACAATCTATTAGGAGCTAGCGGTACTAAGACGCGTCAAGCGATTCTTTTTTTATACTGTTTAATATGATTCTTACTTCATGCTAGTTCTTGCGACAAATTTACGGTAAACAATTGACGTCGATGTGGATAATCCACAACTCATGGTTTGCATTTAGGGTCACCGCACACTAGCTACTTTTAGCATCGGCGATTTGGCGACTGCATCGATGCTGCATCGCGTTTTAGCGACTTCCTGCGTTCGATCGCGGTATAGGAAACGCGCGTTTTAGCGACTGCTCAGTGTGCTTAGTGCGAGTTTTTTTAACTACTCGACCGCGTTAAAGTAAACTCCAATTTGTACTGAATTGGATCAGCGCCGCCTAGCGGAACGTTTGTAAGACATATTTTGTGAGTGCGAGATTGTTTGTTTATATTACGATCGTGACTGTCGAGTAACTTTATCGAAGTGAGTATTTAAACGAGCTCGAATGACGCTTTTGTGAGTGTGAGTTGCAACGTTAGTCAATTTTGACAGTTGTATTGTTAACTCCTTCACTTTCGAGCAAGTTAACTTTGTCACTTAGATTTTGGTAGTGAGAGTGAAAACTAACAAAGTTTTTAACATAATTTTTGTGTTGATGATGTATTTATATATATGATATTAAGATCTTATTAGATTAGCCCGATTATAGGTTCATCCACCTTGTTAAAAGATATATTGATAATGCGATAAAAAGAGTTCCGTTAAACATATTATGGGAAGGATCACTTATCACCATGAAAACCTTTTTCCACTTTTCTGTGGTTTTTGTATCACCACTGCCATCACTGTTAAGCAGTGATGTAAGCTCCTGCCAATGCTGAATGGCCACGATCCTACCTCTTGCATTTCTTATCGGCTTACTAAGGTCTCCATGTCTAGCCAAAAGAAAACAATAACACAAAATATATCACAAGTTTACTTCAACAACTCGCATTCACTATTATAAATATCTTGATTAGGTACTTACTCTTCCATAAAAGTTACTAATAATTCAAATTGATATTGACTTGTTTACATTTTATTTTATCGTTGAGTTAACAATAACAATTAATGCTCGCATAGATTGTTTACACAAAAATGAACCAAATCAAACAAGTGACGCCGAGCGTAACCCGACTATTTTTGATTATACAACGACTCTATTGAAATAGCGTTCGAAAATCATTGTATTTAATTTAGTTGGTTTATCGCATGGACTCTATAGTGCTGCCAACATTGACAAAAAAGTTTACGTTCTCACGGTGAGTTAACGCCGATCGACGCGAAAGACTTGGTAAGCACTCACACTCGCGAGTATTCGCTCGTCGATCCGTTTGCCGTAAACTCGATTAACGTGGTGGTTAAGTCATTCGATTTGTTTATTGAAACTCACACTAAGCACACAGATGCCAAATCGATGCTACCGGCATCCAAATGTGTGCGGAGAGTAACGTTCAGCTGCTGTATCGCGCTTCTAAAAAGCGACTCAATCTCCGCGTTTGGCGTTTTTAAGTGTGCGGTGTAGAGCGTTCGGTCGCAGTATTTAGCTTCTAAAAAGCGACTAGTTGCCAATCGCCGATGCTAGTAAGTAAAGTAGTAAAAGTAGCTAGTGTGCGGTTATTCATTTTATACTAAGTTATTGAAAGTAGTTTCAATTGAAATGGACACATTAGTAAAACAATTAAGTGTCACGACTGTATTAGTAAGAAATAAAGTGCTCTGTGGAACCGCGAAAGTTTACAAAATTATCTTCTAGTTTATTTATAGTTTAATATTCGTTCGGAATTGCATGTTTTATATTAAAACGAACTGGCTTGTGAACTTGTATTATCTACATGCTATTTTTTTTTAAAGGGCTATATTACAGTGGTTCTATTTACAGATATTGTTCGGTATTCTTCATATTTATTAATAATATCTTTGACATTTATGACCGGACCTATCTCATAGAAGAATAAGTCGTTATGTGTAAAATGTCCGAAATATTTATTTATTCATAAAACTATAAAAAATCAGAGGTTTCCTGATCTGACTCGATTCTACTATAAATATATAAATATTTTTTTCGAACATCTAACACACAACGTCATCCAGTCCCAAACTAAGCAGAGCTTGAATTATAGGTACTAAACAACTGATATAAACACAAACTTTTTTTGTAAATACATGCATATTAAATATAGAAAAACACCCACACTCCGAAACAAATATTTGTGGATCGCACAAATATTTGGTCTGACCCGGGAATCGAACCTGAGACCTCGTGATCAACAGCCGCACACGCTAACCACTAGACCAACAAGGCAGTCAAATATAAACAAAAACTCGATTAGTATAATTCAAAACGTGAAATCATACGCGGCACTAATTTATAAACATGCTGCAGCAAAGAAATTAAACAAACTCTGATCAGAAATCCTAAGGTAGATTATGTTTATATTATGGTCTTTAACAAAAGTTAAAATAATGTTTTCATTTACTGCACATTTAGTTTCATGTGTTTTCTATGTATAATTATGTATGTATTTACAACAAAAAAGTATGTTTATGTATTTATATCAGTTGTCTAGTACCCATAACACAAGCTCTGCTTAGCTTGGGACTAGATGATGTTGTGTGTCAGATGTCCAAAATATTTATTATTATTATTAATAATGTTAAATTTATGATTAAAACAAAACAAGTATGATTAAATATTTTTTGCAATGTTTGGTAAATTTAACACACGTTATCTGAAAAGTTTAACATTGTGACGTAAAATTTGACACCAATAATTATCGATATCACTATGCTGCTATAATTTTGTACATTCATATTACTTTCATTGGTGATAATGTATCAAAATGACTGGTTGCAATAAAACATTAATTGCAGCAAAACAATATGCAAACGAACAAAAAGTATTTGATAATCCTGTGTCGGCTACAGGCACGTTCCAGGGATAAAAGTCGATGCGGTTTTAGTGAATTTTATGTCACAGGGATGGTGTATGAGTCTGTATGTGGAGTTCAGTTTATATTTTGCTGCTGAGAGTGATGAAATATCTAAAAATGATTTGATGAAGATTAAATCGAAATTTTGTGTTATTATCAAGGACAGATGAACATTCATTTATTTATTAAAACAGAATATGCTAGAAGTTAATAGTTTTTAGACTTTTACATTCTGTAAATATAATTTTGTTCTTATAAGAGTACGTATGTTCCTTTTCGGTTATGTCGTAATTTTCATCACTATTATTTAATGACTGCCTTGTTTGTTTAGTGGTAAGCGTATGCGGCTGCTGATCAAGAGGTCTCGGGTTCGATTCCCGGGTCAGACCAAATATTTGTGTGATCCACATATATTTGCTTAGGAGTCGGGGTGTTTTTCTATGTATAATATGTACGTATTTACAAAAAAAGTATGTTTATGTATTTATATCAGTTGTTTAGTACTCATAATACAAGCTCTGCTTGGTTTGGGACCAGATGACGTTGTGTGTAAGATGTCCGAAACATTTTTTTTTATAATAATAAAGTAAAACTAGCAATCAAACAAAATACTTAATTGTTTTTGTCTGTTTATGTAAACATCTTTCTTTGTGTATATTAAGATTAAATTTCCTTCCATCGGGTTACCTATCAAGTCAAATGAAATATCTGAACTAGGTACCTATCCACTCAAACACTAAATTTCATCAAAAAGTTTCAAGTGAGAGTCTTGCTTCAGAATTAATACGCTGGCTCGGTGTGATACCACGGCCTAAGAGAAAACATTTTTTTTTTTAAATTCTTGCTTTCGAGTGAGTGGTGAGGTTAGCCAACCACAAACCCAAAAATCTGGAGGCCTTAAAGGGCGGCCATGCTCCTGTGACTCTGAAGTCGCAAGTGTCCATGAGTGGTGGTTGCTAGTTTGTCCCCCACCTATACCATTAGTAACAAAAAAAAACTGTTTGCAATGATGTCTGCAGCATTCAATTGTAAACCTAAACCATCTAGAGTCCCCGAAAACATAAACATAAAATATTCCACGTCTCAATTAAAGACGGTTACCGGTATCGATAAATAAATTTAGTTTAGGGCCACAGCACACTAGCTACTTTTAGCATCGGCGATCGGCAACTAGTCGCTATTTAGAAGCTAAATACAGCGACCGAACGCTCTACACCGCACACTTAAAAACGCCAAACGCGGAGATTGAGTCGCTTTTTAGAAGCGCGACACAGCAGCTGAACGCACACATTCGGATGCCGGTAGCATCGATTTGGCATCTGAGCAGTCGCTAAAACGCGCGTTTCCGATACCGCGATCGAACGCAGGAAGTCGCTAAAACGCGATGCATCGATGCAGTCGCCAAATCGCCGATCGCGGATGCTAAAAGTAGCTAGTGTGCGGTGGCCCTTACAGAACAAGAAGTTGACTTAAACTTCAGCAACTGCAGTGCAAGTGCTAAGTATAGATATAGTTAGGTAATAGTTGAGAGAAAACGTCTAAGTTACAGTTTGTAAGACTCTTAACTCGAACAAATATTGGAAGGCGCTGATAAGTTGATTCAAGTTAAACGAGCATAGCTAAGGTGGGTGGGTAAGGAGCATAGAAGGTACGAGATACCGGATCACAGCGAGGGAGAATATTGTAAAGGTACTTAAGAATAATTATTAATCGCTGACAGCACATCACAGAGTGGCTTATAAGTACTTGTATCTGTAGCCCTTTCACATTTTAGCGATATAAATACTTGTTTAACAATCTTCATGTTTCGTGTATATTATCGTCGTAATAAAATTTGCAATTTTAATGAACATTTTTAAGTCAATTTCATTTGAACACTGTTTCTGTCGTGGATGAATAAATAGTTTTTTTAATAATAAATATTTTTTCGGACAAGATGTCCGTCATCTGGTCCCGTCCGACACACAACGTCATCTGGTCCCAAACTAAGCAGAGCTTGTATTATGAGTACTAAACAACTGATATAAATACATAAACATACTTTTTTTGTAAATACATACATATCATACATAGAAGACACAGACTCCGAAACAAATATTTGTGGATCACACAAATATGTAGTCCGACCCGTGAATCGAACCCGAGACCTCTTGATCAGCAGCCGCATACGCTAACCACTAGACCAACAAGGCAGTCGAATTATGAAACATCTGCCTAACCGGCACGTTATATTTAACGTTTTTAAAAACAGGCTTCCTTCTCAAAAGAAGCATTGTCTTCGTGACCTTATGTGATTTTGAAACTTTTAAACTTTTCATTATAAAGACTTTGTTGAAACAACAGCGCTACAAACAAACCTCTAAAAGTATGTAGTTAAGTACAATAAAAAAGTGTGGGTGTAATAACGCCACCGATTTTCCGTTGAGTGTAAGAAACGTGAGCATATTAGCCCAAGAGACTTTTTAAAGAGCTGATAGAATATGGGGGTCATTCTAAGTTAAGAGTACGGCACGTGGTTAGCGTATGCGGCTGCTGATCAAGAGGTTTCGGGTTCGATTTCCGGGTCAACCAAAATTTGTGTGATCCACAAATATTTGTTTCGGAGTCTGGGTGTTTTAGATAATATGTATGTATTTACAAAAAACAAGTATGTTTATGTATGAATATCAGTTGTCCTAGTACCAATAATACAAGCTCTGCTTAGTTTGGGACTAGTTGACGTTGTGTGTAAGATGTCCGAATTATTATCATTTTTTTTTCTTAAGTCTATTTTTCATGGAAACGGATATGAAGACGGTTACAAAGTGGACGGTCAATTTGTTGGTTTTATCTCGTTTTATAAGTGACTAGGGGAAATACACAGTACATGGGAGGACACTTTATGAACAGGGACGAGATAAACAAAAAAAAATTGCCAAGTACGAGTCAGGACACGCATAAAATAGGGTCCCTTAGTCACCCATAATAGGTAGGTAGGTACGTAGGTTTAAAGTCGTGTCCAATTCCAATAGAATTAGCTTTAGAGGGAGGAGGGCTCTCTGATTTTTAAAAAAAATACGCTTTCAAGGTGAAAGAAGAACTCATAAACGGATACCTAAATCTTTGTCCTTTTAGATACCTCATAATGTTTTTAAAGGGCATATCTAATGATACCCCACACGATGGGGAAGACGCGAGAAAAAAAGTCATCCCCACTTTACATGTTGGGGAGGCCTGAATATTTTCATAATTTTTATAGCTTTTTGTCCACGTAATTAATTACAACACATATTCATGCAAAGTTTCATCTTTCTAGCACCAACCGTTTGGGCGGTAGATCGAGAACGGACGGACAGACATGGCGAATCTAAGGAACCCTAAAAAGACAAATATATATGTTTAAAAAAAGTCAAAATAAATCCTTAGTCGGAACAAAACATACATCTTTTTAAGACTTTTTATGATGATCACTACTGTTTATTGACTTATAGTTAAAGGTTATTATTTCATATTTTTAATTCGATTGCATTATTAGAATCCACGTTTGTGTCCAATACTGAGTATAACGATATCAATCTGATAAATTACTGAACTTACCATGTACATATTAGTTTTTATATACATTTGATATTTATTGAGATGGAAATATTTGAATGATATATTTGAGATATCATAAAATTCAATAACAGATTCACTAATTATTCAACGTCTGAATCAAACAATCTGTAATTGAATTTCATGATATTTCTTCTTCAAATATATCCATCTCAATAAATATCAAATGTATGTAAATAATAACTAATATGTAGACCTAGTAAGACTTCTGATAATAATGTTTGCGGTCGCACATTGTTCGGAGTCTGGCAAATTTGATTTTTCAGTCACTTGAAGGTTGACTTTAACCTACCAACCCAATCGTTATCGATAATATTGTGATTTTCAAGTCTATGAAATAGTAAAGGAGATATCAGTACAGTTGAGAATTTAAACATAAAAAATACAAATCAATTGACGACGAAAGGCAAACCAATTGTTTAAATATTTGTACAAGCCACTATTTCAAAAATTTACCCTCTTATTTGCTCAATCAAAAATTCGAAAGCAAAAGGGAACCAGGTTTTGAGTGTAGTCTATCGTGGGATGAGGCGGGTGTTACGTTTCTCCCTGTCTAACCCCGTCTGGGGTCTATAATACCCAGTTTAATACATATGTATGCCCTTTACTCAGCCTAGGATTGACATAGGGGCGGTAACATAAGTATAAATGGAATTGTAATTGTATATTCTTTTGCTGTGTTTATCAATTTATCTAATTGGTTGACCTCTGTTTTGCAAACAATTAGAAGCTTAGCGTAAGCAGTACAAAAAAACAACGAGGGTTGTTTTTCCGTCGTCATTAGCTTTAATATAAGAATCGAATTTCGGTTGAAATGTGATCTTAAGGCGACTGCTGTATATCTATAGACAGATCATTGTCTTGTTTTACGTATGTGTATTATTATATTCCATATAGGACTGGTCATATGATATCAGAGGCCATCCTTCCAAATTACGTCACTAGTTCATAACAGGGGTGTGGGGTGATATTGTGTGGAACAGAGTCTGAGAGGAACATAATTTCGTGACGTCATATTTCATCATGCTCATATTGAAACGCAAAATATGAATTGTTTACAGAAATTTAATTCGTTCATTACACTTTCAACACAACTGTTGTTATTTGTTTATATTTGTATTTTGCAAATGTAAAATTTATGTTTACCTATATGCAGGGCCTTTATTGTCACTGCTTCTTTGGGGGCACGCGAATTCTCGAAAGTTGTACGGCAAATTTCTTTTAAACACCCTCCCGAATCGATCAAAACGTGAATGAAGGCTACTGAATTAAAATGTTCAACTATTGCAACATAATTATTCCATCCAGCTGAAACCTATCGAAAACTAGAAATACCAATCTTGTACAAAAAATTCGTCCTACTTTAAAAAGATTTTCTTCTAACAGAATTTTTTAAATCTCTGGAATTTTTCGGGGACCGTAAACCGCGTCTAACTTGTCTATGACCCGCTTGAAATTATTAATATATCTGATATACTTACCGTTTCATTTTCACAAATGATGATTAGCCAGTGTGCGCGTTGTACCGCTCGTGGTAGGTGTGAACTGTAACATAATTGGTGTTAAATAATTTTACCGTTTACGAAAAAAATAATTTTGTTTAATTTTTGTCTAAATCTTTCATTATTTTTTAAAGATTTTATTGCATTTTTTTTGGTATTTTCGAAATTTTTTTTGGGGGCATTACCTGCCCCCGCGTGTCCCCACCGAAGAGCCCTGCCTATATGAATTAAAAGTAATTTAATTGTAAATAAAACTACTTTCGGTGCTGTGTTTTAATAGCTAGACCTAAAATTACAAAGCGAGATGCCGTAATTTTACGTTCTGTCGCATGACAGAACGTAAAATTACGGCATCTCGTAAATTTTTGACTATGCTACGTCGGGGGTCTAAAATAGACCCCCGACGTAGCAAAGTCAAAAATTTAAGTTTAGGTAACTTTTATGAGATCAGGTAACTTTTTGCGAATCCACCCCCGTGTGCCCTTCTAAAAGATACAATAATAATATATATCTCTTTACCGAAATTCATTCAATCGAGTAATCGGTTTAACGGTCAAAATCAAATAGAATTACTATCTAATTTATAATATTGTCGATTCGTGTGACGTAATTTACGGATGGCCTCTAATAAACATCGCATTTATGTTCCATGAAACTAAAACAATTTCTCTTGCAGGCCTCCTCACTTTCATTAACGCATACGATGTCAAGTTTACGACGAGGATTCAAAACGTGTTCATGTTTACCAAGATAACTGCGCTGGTCATTATCATAATCGGCGGCTTTGTGTGGATGTGCAAAGGTGAGTACACATATAAAAGTTTTAAGGGCAAGTTTCACCACTTACTGGTAAAGTTCCAGATATAATAAACTGTTTTAATTTTCCATTTCACAACTTTTATTTGTAAAAGATACTTTATCAGGAATTGGCGAAACTGACCCTTAAAGCTCTCAAATGTACTTCGTAGTAATTTTATTATTTGTTACCTTTCACACATGACCGTCTTCTCTCAAATAAGGCAGGTTGTGCTACTTCAATGTCTGCTGGTAAACATCTATATTATTAAAAAAAAAATTTCTATGATTTGTTTCTTAAGCTCAAATGTTGACTACATATTCCAAAAGTGGTTTTTATCATGTTGCGTGTTTTCTTCGCCACTTCTCGCCAATGCATTCAGAACGCATCACATCGAAACGTAGCAGGGCACAGCTACTTATATGATAATATATTTTGTACTCCTATATCTGTATATTATGCTTATCATACGATTATTTTTTCCGAATGGGAATTCAAATTATCTAATGGCCTGTTAGTCTAGTAAATCTTGTGTTTACCAGACCTACTAAACTAACAGGCCTGTCAGTGGTACAAGGTATACCTACTTTTCCAGCTACTAGTTCAACCGGTTTTACCTGAATATCAATTTTTCTATGGAGCAACTGACATCGGACCTCCGCAACTCTGAGGGAGAACTGAAATTCGAAAGTTGAACTAGTTGTCAATATATTTGAGGGCACTGACTTCCCAATACCGATTGCCATAGATGTTTATGACAATCGGGACCGACGGCTTTTTTGACTGCACGGTTGGCCTAGTGGTTTAAACGGTCGCCACGCCGCTCTCTACTGCGCCAAGTGTCGTGGGTTCGAATCCCACGTGGGATAACACTTTGTTGGTCTGAGTCTGGGTGTTCTTTGTGTCCGTTTCATATATGTTTGTAAAGTCCCCCGCGACACAGGAATTCATATTCCTAATGCGGGAGTTGTCTTTTAAAAAAATAAGGAAATAAGGCTTAACTTGCTCTCCGAGGCACGGGCGTGAATCACCTCCAAACTTTTCTGCTCTTATTAAGAATTTCCTGCAAGAAAAACCCAACAACACTTTTTGGCTCTACCCTGGATCTACCAAACTATGCCAATAAAAAAGTTTTGTGCTATGGGTAGACTAATTTCTGGTTGACCCCGGCTTCATTCGTTTAAAAGTAATTTGTCCAACCCTCGCCAACTTTTCTTTGATTGAAAGCGACTTGTATGGAAAATTTAATAACATTCACGATATACAGGGACGATATACAGAAAACAAATATAGACTTTAAAAGCTCCGTAGCCCTAACAAAGGGCCCTCAGAGTCGCGCCATGTCCGTCTGCCGCCGGCCCCACCGTGACGTCTAACAATAAAAGCAAAAAGCAACCTGGACCTAAAACTACGTAAAATATGACATCGAACTGTTGTATCGCAAAGTATGACTTGTGACGTCGACAACAGAGGTGGAAGTTCTGTGTAAATTTAAATTATATCTTTGTTAAATTCTTTATTAAGTTTAGTATGACCTGCAGAAATTTCATTTTACTTTTTAGCTGAATGTTGATAAAGTCTATATTGCATTAGATCATTATAAACAAATAATTAAAAAAAACTAATTTCGTTAACCTTAAAAGTTTTCAGACCGATAATATTACACTGTTTAGTCATTGAAATTTTTTTCTTGCAAAATAGAGGCATAAAAATGACATCCTTTTTCACGTACCTATACTTTTTTTTGGGGAGACCACCCCTACTCGTGAATTGGGGAGATATTTTTTACTCGTTTTAGAGGAGCGTCGTGTAACATTTGCCCATCAAAAACATGGATGATTTAAAATATTGTTTTTTTTAAACCTTTTATTTATGTGTGCGGAAAATGAAACTAGTGTACCGTGTTTATTTGTTTGTATATCCAAATAAATAAAATTGGAGGTCTCTTTGTTGAATGAATTTCGCAGTTTTTTTTTTATTAAATGCATATGAAAGTATATACTGCCTCGTTGGTCTAGTGGTTAGCGAATGCGACTGCTAATCAAGAGGTCTCGGGTTCAAATCCCGGGCTGGGCCAGTGTTTTTGGGTTTTTCTTAGGAAATTCCTAATAGCAGCCCGGAGTTGGGAAGTTTGGCGGTGATTCACGCCCGTGAGAAAACGTAAAGCCGTCGGTCCCGGTTGTCATGAACATCTATGGCAATCGTTATTGGGAATTCAGTGCCCTCAAATATAATGACAACTAGTTCAATCTTCGAATTTCAGTTCTGCCTTAGGGTTGCGGAGGTCCGATGCCAGTCGCTCCGTGAAAAAACTGATATTGAGGTAAAACCGATTGAACTAGTAGCCAACCCCAAATAAACTTGGGAATAAAGGCTAGGAAGATGAGCATATGAAAGTATATAAGATAGGTACAACAAATTAGCAAAATTAATCATTATTGTCTGTCCGTTTGTTCTGGATTTGGCAAGATATTCATTGTTAAAAAACTCATGACATGAAAAGTAACTTAGGCTACTTTTTAGACTAACTTTGTTCCGCGGCGTTACTCACGTTTTACAACAATAGCCGCGGGTAACACCGCGTTAGACAGCTAGTTTGATATATATCATTGAGGATTATAACAGTGTTAATATAATTTCGAAATTAAAAAAGAAAAATAGGTATCACGGCAAATAGATTGACAGTTTTGGTACATTTCTTACAAGATAGAAAATCCTTTTTAATACTACTGTTATCATCATCATCATCAGCCTATCCCAGTCCACTGCTGGACATAAGCCTCTCCAATTGTTATACTTAGATATAATTTCTTTTTGGTTTTAACAAATGTGGTAAATTAGTGTCAGCTTATTGACCGACATCTTTTATCCAAGATATCCTCTTATTTTTTAAGGTTCAGCCTCTTAGCAATTTACTGCTGGGCATAGACAGCTTCTTAGGAGATTTACGGCTACTATATTAAGCTGGCTTGTTAACCGACTTCAAAAAAAAGGAGGAGGTTATCAATTCGTCGGTAATTTTTTTTTTTTTTTATGTATGTTCAGCGATAATTTCGTCGTTTATGAACCGATTTCAAAAATTATTTTTGCATTGGAATGGGCGTAGCTTACAGGTGGTCCCATTGTCACCATATCGGGATCTGATCATGGGATCCCAAGGAAATCGAGGGAACTCCTCAAATATCATAGGCACAATGTCGCGATTTGGGTACTCGGAATAGTTTTTCATTGAAGTCGGTTCCTTTTTGTTAAAATTATTGGTATAGAGGGATTCTTTTAAAAGTTTCCTTCTCTTGGCTGTGCTATTCTTCATCTCCGTCTTAACTCCCTTATTAGTCTGCACTTACGACGCAATAAATCCCTACTAATATTAGAAATGTGAAAGTAACTGTCTGTTTGTTACGTTTTCACGCCTAAACCGCTAAACAGATTTTCATAGAGATATAGGGATCCTTGGGCAAGGACATAGGCTACTTTTTATCGCGATATATAAGCCTCAGCCAAATGCTAGTGTGATATAAATGAAAGTGATCGCTTCCAATTCTGCGGTCCGATGTACACAGTTGCTGCACAAATGACAATATTGAACGAATTGTGGTTTTCATAATTGCTCTTGCCGAATAATCTATTAGTTGTCAATGTGTTCGTGTAAATAAAGGGACCATTGAAAACGTTGTCCATCACGTCCTGTAAGGGTACGCGTCCACTGGCCCGCACCGGACGCACCGCACTCACGGCTCACATCAACGGATTGAACGGATTTGCCTTGCTTATAAATGCCGGCGTTCGGTGCGGGCGGCGCGGATAGTGGACGCAGCACTATGTGAAATCATACAAATCCGTTGCGTCCCGTGCGTGCGGTGCGCCCGGCGCGGGCCAATGGACACGTACCTTTAATCACCGATGTGTGAGAGAATTGTTACAGATGAATAGGCGGTCTAGTGACCACCTCCCTTTTAACTATGTACGCAAATTTTATTCACATTAATGTTCAATTCATATTCATTGTAGACAAAAGTTTGGTTTCTATCCAAAACTTAGTTAATGTCGGAAAATTAGAAATACCTCTATTGTTTCGCATTTTATCCACATATATAGTGTCAACCTATCGCCGCCCACTGCTGGGTGATAGTTTCCCCCTAAGATCGGCAACCATTCCGGTCTTGGGCAGTCCGCTTCCATCCACATATACTCAAAATTAAATAGTCACTCTCCATTTCCAGCCCCATCCTCAAAAGACAATACCACCAGTGCATCCATCAGTCCATAATACATTTTTCATAGGCTTTTTAACCGACTTCAAAAAAAAAGGAGAAGGTTCTCAATTCGAAGGTATTTTTTTATGTATGTTCAGATAATTTCGTCGTTTATGAACCGATTTCAAAAAATATTTTTGCATTGGAATGGGCGTAGCTTACAGATGGTCCCATCGTCACCATATCGGGTTCTGATGATGGGAACTCAAGGAAATCGAGGGAACTCCTCAAATATCATTGGCACAATTGTTGCGATTTCGTACTCGGAATAGTTGTTCTTTAAAGTCGGTTTCTTTTTGTTAAAATTATAGTTATTATAGCCAATCTAGTTCTAAGCATTTCCAATGCGGTATTGCATGATAATCCTTGTGTATAAGTATTTACAATAGAGCGTTATCAGATTTGTAGACAGTATGCACGTATTCGTTAAGCATCATCCGGTGTCCTCCCCTCGCGACGTTGTTATTAGCACTGTGTAATTCACAGGCAGTCACTGTGAATGACATTCATATTAAACCATGTCATGGTTTAGTTACTTTGTTGTGGTTGATTTAACGAGGTCTCGTAATTGAAATGTCATTCCAAAATTTGACGGCCTATTGGTCCTACCCTTTGACCCATGGCTCTTTTGTTATGCGTTTCATTGGAAAATATATACTAGCTGACCCCGCGAACTTCGTACCGCCGTAACAGTCGATTCAACGTCACTCAATTGTTTTGTATTCTAGGAACCCCTCCAATAAAACTTATCAGATTTTTTTCCCTAGGAACTATCTTCGTACTTCAAGGTAATATAAAAAAAGAATTAGCGAAATCGGTCCAGCCGTTCACGCGTGATGGCGTGACCAAGGGAAATAGGGATTTATTTTATATATATAGATTTAGATTTTTTTTCTTCCGAGCCTTTATCCCAAGTTTATTTGGGGTCGGCT
This sequence comes from Phragmatobia fuliginosa, assembly GCA_932526445.1. Classification (NCBI taxonomy): domain Eukaryota; kingdom Metazoa; phylum Arthropoda; class Insecta; order Lepidoptera; family Erebidae; genus Phragmatobia; species Phragmatobia fuliginosa. The sequence goes on from OW052057.1 coordinate 17,639,455, forward strand.
ACTAGTTCAACCGGTTTTACCTGAATTTCAGTTTTTCCACGGAGCGACTGACATCGGACCTCCGCAACCCTAAGGGAGAACTGAAATTCGAAGATTGAACTAGTTGTCAGTATATTTAAGGGTACTGACTTCCCAGTAACGATTGCCATAGATGTTCATGACAACCGGGACCGACGGCTTAACGTGCTCTCCGAGGCACGGGCGTGAATCAGCGCCAAACTTCCAAACTCCAAATAGCAGCCATTAGGAATTTCCTAAGAAACCAAAACAAAGAAAGAAACAAACAACCGGGACCGACGGCTTTACGTTTTCTCACGGCCGTGAATCACCGCCAAAGTTCCCAACTCCGGGCTGCTATTAGGAATTTCCGAAGAAAAACCCAAAAACACTTTGGCCCGACCCGGGATTTGAACACGAGACCTCTTGATTAGCAGTCGCATACGCAAACCACTAGACCAACAAGGCAGATATTTTATATATATAGATATCTCGTTTAATGTTGTGCATAGAACAAAGTTAATATCGATCGTCTTTGTGACAGTTTTAGCATCTTAATAATAATAAATTAATATTTCGGACAGCTATCTAGCTAGCTAGCTATCTAGTCCCCAAACTAGTACAAGTCAACTTACATAAATACATAAACATACTTTTGTTTGTAAATATATACATATCATATTTAGAAAACACCCAAAATCCGAAACAAATATTTGGTCCGACCCGGGAATCGAATCTGTGACCTTCCGATCCTCAGTCGCATACGCTAACCACTAGACCAACTAAGACAGTCAAAAATCAAACATCTATCTATGTTGATTACCGGACTCAATTACCAAAGAAATGACGAGATTTTTTTATGTTGAAATCGTATTTTTACAAAAGCTTTGTGTTACGCAAAATCTTTGTTGTTCGTGCAGTACAGGTTTAATAAAAGGCTTTTGCAGACATGCAAACATGATACCGAATACAAAGAGCTCTTTGTTCATCATTTTTTTTAACGGATACATCGAATCGATATCGTGAGGAAATAAACTGCAGCTTCAAACGTAGGGTAGTTTCAAAGCGCTATCTAGAAACAAAGATTATTAAAATACACCATAGGAATGGAACGCTGGAACCTTTTAATTTTGAATTTACAATCGGACAAAAGCGCTTTATGGCTGCCAAACAAAGTACATTCCTGTCTGTGCTAGCAGGGGGATATCACTCCGCAGTTTAGGTATAGTCGGCCGGTGTGCCTGCCCGGTCAGGCATGCCCGTGTACTCTCGCTTACGCACGATACGCGTAACGTACGTCGGCGCGTCGCTCTCGCGCATTATTGAAAATTTTGTTATACTTTTCGATACTCACAATGGCTTCTAATCACAAACCTCTCTTCTATTCCATGTTAAAGATATTGTTCTGTTTACAGATGTCTGAATACACGGTTTTTAACCGACTTCAAAAAAAAGGAGGAGGTTCTCAATTCGTCGGAATCTTTTTTTTTTTTGTTATGTATGGTCAGCGATAATTTCGTCGTTTATGAACCGATTTCAAAAATTCTTTTTGCATTGGAATAGGCGTAGCTTACAGGCGGTCCCATAGTCACCATATCGGGATCTGATGATGGGATCCCAAGGAAATCGAGGGAACTCCTAAAATATCATAGGCACAATTGTCGCTATTTGGGTACTCGGAATAGTTTTTCATTGAAGTCGGTTCCTTTTTGTTAAAATTATAGGTGTTAGGTAGGAACTATTCCGGTGTGATATTATTCGAAACGTCATTTGTTGACAAAAGCAATATTTTTCTTTCTTCTTTTCTTTGAATTTGAAATATTCTTTGAATAATATCAGGCCTGTCTCACTTGCTGTGGGTGTATCGAAAACGTTAGTAAATATGCACGAAATTATTATAATAAAGTACCTACTACTGACAACTATCTTAAGTTTATTTGGAAAGTAATTTGTTCACATCTGTAAAACACTTTTTGCCAAACTAGTGGTTTCGCAGTTGTGGAATTTTCACCTTTTTCAGCTTTCACCCCTCTTTCATCTAAACTATAACTGTGCAAAATTACATACTCCTACGTTCGCACAATTTTCGTCAGAAGGACACAAAATTTTTGCTTATATTAAAGTACTAGAGAAGAAGTATTTATTAAATATTTAAATTATTTTTAAAAGGAGACAAACCTGGTTACGTCAGAACAGATAGAATGACATTTTAATAATCATTATTTTGTTATTGAAGAGGATACACCTCCCAGTAGTTAGACCCATATAGATAAAAAAAAACTCAAGAAAAAGAAAATAAAGGAGTATTGATCACTGAAAATAGAGAGACAGAGCAAAATTCTCGATTTGATTTAATTTGTAAAGGATCCAACTCGCCTTTTAGTAAACACAGTCAGCAAACTACAAACGCTTCTTGGTGTCACAGGGTGAAAAGCAAATAAATGGTGTAAGATTTAAAAAGACAAGATTTACAGAATAACAGACTCTTTCGAGTGTGTTTTTGAACTGAGAGATAAATAATTGAAATCAGAAATAAAACTGCATAAAATTGTTACACGTAATTAAAATATACCTACTAGTATTTAGTATGTGTATGACCGTAGCTGGACGTTCGACTATAGTCATTTTGATATTTCCGTCGATAAGCCGGTCGCTAGTTACTGCGAAAACTTGAAAAAAAAAAGCGGCCAATTGCGACTCGGACTCGCCCATGAAGGGTATCAGCAAGTAACATCATATAAAAGTTCTTGTAGTTCGTTGTAACTTTGATCGATGTTTTTATAATAGTGTATTGATTGAATGAAAGGTAAATTGCGGTTTACGATTTATGACGTATTACAAAAAAACTACTTACTCGATCTCGTTCAAACCAATTTTAGTTGGTAGTTTGCATGGTAATGTACAACATATTTTTTTTTAGTTTTATCACTCTTATTTTAGAAGTTACAGGGGACACACACACATTTTTCCACTTTGGAAGTGTCTCTCGCGCTAACTATTCAGTTTAGAAAAAAAATGATATTAGAAACCTCAACATCATTTTTGAACACCTATCCATAGACCACGCACATATGAGTAGGATGAAAAAAAAATTTTTGAGTTTCAGTTCCAAGTATGGGGACCCCTAAAACGTATTGTTTTTTTCTATTTTTATGTGAAAATCTTAATGCGGTTCACAGATTACATCTACTTACCAAGTTTCAACAGTATAGCTCTTATGGTTTCGGAAAAAAGTGGCTGTGACATACGGACGGACAGACAGACAGACAGACATGACGAATCTATAAGGGTTCCGTTTTTTGCCATTTGGCTACGGAACCCTAATTATTAAAAAAAATGTTTACCTATTATATTTGCAAGAAAATTCGGAATTCAAGAATCGGTTTCTCACACAGTGAAAGGTGCCGATCGACCAAATAGGTTAATTATAGACGTGCCTTTGACTTTAGATTTACGTAACTCACAAAGTACAAAATATCATTTTGTTTAAGCACTACACGTTCTTAACTTATGTTTAGACTAAGTCACTTACCAGGTGCACTTCATATATTGCAGGCACCACACTTCGTTATGCGCTATTCGTTATGTGTCTGCGCCGTATTCGCCCAAATATTAGTTATGCGCGCAAACAACAAACATGCCATCCACACTTCGAACTGGTATGCCAAATAAGCATCAAATAATGCATATATGTGTGTTGTAGAGATGTGTCATTGTCATTTCTATGGTGAACGAAACGAATATACTCTCCACACTTCGCCGTATGCGCGCGAATAGCCCGCATAACGAATAGCGCATAGCGAAGTGTGGTGCCTGCTTATAAGGCATATACCTGAACACATAACTTTTGCCGTGTTTACCACCCTATCGAGGGTATTACGTACTGTCGAGTTGTGTTTATTGAAATACTCTGACAAAGCAGCCATAGCACAGTCTGGTTGTTGTCAAAGTTTATCACTAACAGTTTTCCTTGACTAAAAGTACAATGCGCGCGATACCTACTCCTTCATCGCGTTCAAAACTTTTTTTACATCGGGAAGGTTCAGGACGTCTAAATGTTACCTTTGCCGTTTTGGTTTAAATAAATGTTTGAAAAGAGAACACTACATAATATTGTTTGCAAGGAATGTTGGTAGGCGTCTCTTTGTTCCTTAATTTTGGCTAAGCGATTGTAGGTACAGCGTTCGTGTTGTTCGATCACCATTAGATATCCAATTATATGTAACAGATTTTCTTTCTTTCAATCGCGTATTTTCGCTAACATTAGCTTTAAAACATGGAGGCTGTAAAGTTCCATGACAAATAGTTAGGTAATGATTATAAACAATACTCGTGGATCACGCAATTATCAGTGACTCGAGTGTCACCATTAATACAAAATTTTCACAACCCTCTTTAGCAAATCCCTTGATACAAACGTTCACTAATTGTATCCACTTTGTGTACTTATTCTCCACTATTCAGTCCACGCATTAATTTGTCTGGCTCACGTAGCTGTACCTAGATATAATTTAATTAGTACCATCCGAATTGTCGGTGCGCTTCCTATCAACACCCTCCTTCAATATAACCCCTGTTCACTCCACCATACTATTAATTAGTGCTAATAAATTGAAGGCAGCGCTTTGATCTCGATGTGTTGTTGTTTGCCAAACATAGGGCCCCAAAATCTATACATGCATGAGCAGTATTTAAGTGTTTTATCTGGCCAGCTTATTCGTTTTTTAAATGGTGTAGCTGGAATATGCTCTTTTAGAAAGACGTGCAGAAATTTATTTTTTTAAACAACATGTAAATAACTATAGAGGTTCAGTAAATATTATATATTAATAAGTGTGGTAACGGATTAAGAATACAGAGTGTCACCACTCCTATTCATTCCGCGGGTGTCGTAAATGGCGACTAAGGGATAAACTACGTAAGACAACATCAATGCAAAGACAAGGAAAACTTGAAACCAACCCTATACCAACCCGTCTGGCCAGCGTGGTATAGTAGTCCAAATCTTCCTTTCTAAGGAAAGGCAGCCGTGCCTATGTCCAGCCGTGAACTGTTGCAGACTGTTGATGATGATGATGATGATGATGATGATGACAGAGTTCTTTATAACAAAGGTATTTCAAGTTTCAATGGACAATAAAAAATGAGTTTCTACTCGATTGAAATATGACGGGCGTTTTATCTCTATATCAATTTCTTGTAATAAATTAATCATCAAATTATTGAAATTCACTGCTGGACGTAGTCCGCTCTCAAATAATAGTTTTAAAAGAAAATATTGCTCCTATTAAATGTAGATTTAATACAAATGAATTTACTTTTACAATCTCAAATCAATTTATCGCCGTCCACTGCTGAGCAAAGGTGTCTAAAGAGCGCCAACCATCTAGAGCTCGGGCAGTCGGCATCCTTCCACTGTCAGCCACTTTCTTTGAATCGTCGGTCCATCGCAGGGCGCCACACACTGCGTTGGCCTAGTCGCGGTCTCCACCCAAGCACACTTTGGCTCCAGAGACACCAGTTCGTCTGAAAATGGTATTAGGTAATTTTTCTATATCAATTAGCAAGTTATAGATGTTTTAATATCAAAAAGTGTACATAAATTAGCGCTTCTATATAAATAAATATATTCGTAATAATAATTTTTCAACACAGAATCCTGCAATTGTGCCACAAGTTTCTCACTAACCAGTCCCGTACTTCCTAACAAATAACCCAATCTTTTAAATCATATATCCTGTTATTATTATTGTGTGTGAAGTGTACACAAAGCTTTTAGAATCTGGATGCAATGTGTCCGTTTACGTCCGCGGTAGGGTACTATACCTGTATTAAATAGAAATACATGACTGTTATCGGATCAGTGATCCTTGCAACACAATACGCAGACTTTAGGTCCGGTGAGCCCATTATATAGTCCATTATATAGGCTTTATAATTTGTTCCCCTCGCTTGCTATTGCATTGCCTTGCATTGCTATTGCATTATTATTTTAACGCATGTTGCAATTGCTACACCTGTCATTTTTAGGGTTCCGTAGTCAAATGGCAAAAAACGGAACCCTTATAGATTCGTCAAGTCTGTCTGTCTGTCTGTCTGTCTGTCTATCTGACTGTCTGTCCGTCCGTATGTCACAGCCAATTATTTCCAAAACTATAAGAGCTATACTGTTGAAATTTGGTCAGTCGATGTATTCTGTGAACCGCATTAAGATTTTTACATAAAAATAGAAAAAAAACATACATTTTGGGGGTTCCCATACTTGGAACTGAAACTCAAAAAAATTTTTTTTCATCAAACCTATACGTGTATCCTGTATCTATGGATAGGTGTTCAAAAATGATGTTGAGGTTTCTAATATCATTTTTTTCTAAACTGAATAGTTTGCGCGAGAGACACCTCCAAAGTGGAAAAATGTGACCCCCCCCCCGACTCTAACTTTTAACTTATGAGAGTGTTAAAACTAAAAAAATGTATGTTGTACATTACCATGCAAACTACCAACGAAAATAGGTTTGAACGAAATGTAGTGAGTAGTTTTTTTTTAATACGTCATAAATCGTAACACGCAATTTACCTTTCATCCAATCAATACACTAGTATAAAAACATCGATGAAAGTTACAACAAACTACAAAAACTTTTATATGATGTTCCTTCCTGATACGGAACCCTTCATGAGCGAGTCCGACTCGCTCTTGGCCGCTTTTTAGGGTTCCGAAGTTCATAACTCGGAACCCTTATAGATTCGTCATGTCCGTCTGTCCGTCCGTCCGTCCGTCCGTCCGTCCGTCCGTCCGTCCGTCCGTCCGTCCGTCCGTCCGTCCGTCCGTCCGTCCGTCCTCGACTTACCGTCCAAACGGTAAGTGCTAGAAAGATGAAAGTTTGCATGAATACGTGTTGTAATTACGTCGACAAAGTGCTACAATAAAATTATGAAATATAATTTTATTTGGGGTACCTCCCCTACACGTAAAGTGGGGATGTTTTTTTTTTCTCGAGGCTACCCCATCGTGTGGGATATCATTAGATAGGTCTTTTAAAAACAATAAAGGGTTTCCTAGACGATTTTTTGATTTAGGTATCCGTTTGCGAGATATTTCACTTTAAAGGGCACTTTTTTGTAAAAACAGGGCGTCCCCCCCCCCCTCTAAAAGCTAAACGGCTGGCTCAAAAATTTTGAAAAAAATCGTGATGCTGGTCTATTTAATGAACTTTGAAGGAAAACTATAACCGATTAGATGACTTTCTTAGTTCAGGAGTTATAAAGGCTTATATGGTAAAATGCGCTCACTTGGAAAACGTCATACAAAATTAACGTATTAATACGTAAACATAACAATTATCTTTTGGATACGATTTTAAATCCACATACCATTATAGGTGACTGAGGAACCCTTTCCTGTGCGTGGCCTGACACGCACTTGGCCGATTTTTTAATGTAGTAGTAATGTCTCGTTATATAATAAATATTTCAGACAACGTACACACAAAGACATCTAGTCCCAAAATAAACAGAGCTTGCATTTTTTTTTGTAAATATATACAAACTCCGAAACAAATATTGCGGATCATACAAATATTTGGTCCGACCCTGGAATCGAACACAGCAGTCGCATTCACTTCCACTGCACCACTGAGGCAGCCTTTGCTAAATGAAAGTTATACGTTGTGCTCTGGGTTTGCTGGAGATCGTGAGTCATGAAGAACTAAACTTAGGTCAATGAGCGACTTGTTCTTTTAATTGTTTTGTTAAGAATTCATGAGCATAATTAACATTGTCAACTCTCTCTATTGGCTGAGTGAGGATGGTACAGTCACGAGCAAACTGCTTTTATACAACCTTTGTGAAGACGTGAAAAAAAAATGTTTTATTTTTAAAATACTTGTTCTAAAATTTGTTTAATTTGATATTGGACGATGACCAAATAAAATTCGTATCAAATTTTTTATTATCACTTTTAAGATAAATTTATAGTATCAAAGAAGTACAGGAAGATATTGTTTTGTCCTAACATAAAATGCAGTTTCTAGTTGCCAAAATGTTGTCTCTTCTACATTAATTAGCGTGTCCTTTGATTCAAATTTTACGAGATGTACATTTGAAAATTCTTGTTTAAACTTATATTGGAGCTTTGAAATTCTCTATATATAGATAGTTGAACTTACAACACTTCAGCTCGCGATTGTACGGAGACGTTGTCTTGTGAGAACTATATACATATAAAATGTATGATGCCACTGATCAACCATATTTACATATGTGTATATCAGTGTGAACTCGTTGATGCATTACACGAGTTCCAATTATTATAACACTTATACTTTTTCATCATCATCATTATCAACAGCCTTTAACAGTCCACTGCTGGACATAGGCCTCTCCTTGAAAATACCTACTTTTATTATATTAAAAATGTTTTATACTTTTACAGTTAATAGTAAATGTTAGTGATGTAGTGCCTACTTATAGAGAACAAAACTTGAGTTCCGATGGCGTAACTTAACGTTGTTCTAATTATCTTTGCTGGTTTAACTTGGGTAAAGTTAGAAGCGAATTCAAATATTCTGACAATCTTACAAACTGTAAAGCCTTGTATGCACTTGAGCATGCTCGGGCGAATGAGCGGCTCATTTGGCCGAGCCGCTCAAGTGGAGACGCCTGAGCACGCTCGGCCCGAGCAAATCCGAGCGCGCTCAGGGCGAGCCGGCATCTGTCGGTTTTTGTCCGTGCTCAAAGGCGCTCAGTGTGGACGGTTGTTTTTGTGTTTGAGGCGAGCGCGTAGAATTCCCCGAGTTTAATATAGTTTAATTACGTTTACTTTTTCTGTTATTTGAAAAATGAGTGGCTGGTGGGATAACGAGACTTGTTTAAGATTAATTGATGCATATGAATCAAAGAGGGTGTTATGGGATAGTACATACGAAGAATACCATAAAAAAAGAAGATGTTAGGCGTGATATCAGTGATACATTAAACATTAGTGTAGACGATGTAAACACGGACACGTGAAGACATGACGGAGCCGAGCATATACTGAGCAGCCTGAGCACAGCTTTTTCAATGTTGAGGCTCGTTCGACCAAAACATTCATTTTGTTCCTCTGAGCATGCTCAGGCGAATAAGCGGCTCATTCGCCCGAGCATGCTCAAGTGGATACAAGGCTTAACTAATACATTTTCTCTCAACTGTTATATGTATTTAGTACTTGTGTGTGTTATTCAAGTTAATTTATGACGGTTAAAGGTCTTTATATTATTTGTGTTTATTTGAGTGGAACTCTGAATAGTTAAGGTCAAGGTTGACAATTGAACTGAATACTGGCAGCTCGTTTAACCTGGAATTTAGTTCGGCCTCAGGTTACAAAGATCGGACCTCCGTTGCTCCGTAAAAAACCGATATTCAGATAAAACAAGCGGACGTATTGTCATAAGTGCCATCTAGCGAAGAAACACTGAACTACAAAGAAAACACGTAACGATCTATACGGAGTAAGTACTAATCCTGAATCGCGCAAGTGACATTCTCGCGCCGATTAGCATATATACAACATCCCAATATCAACTGTTGGGCAGTAACCCGCCAGGCACGATCACCTCGCCTGGTCGGAGGATCCTCCCTTTGTGTTGGAGGAACACGATTCCCATTCCTCCACACTCAGTGTAATGAAAATAGAAGCTTTAGGTATCGAGTCAATGCAGCACGTTGCAGTATAAACCGCATCATTTCCATATGTGTGAGCCCTAAGTTAATATACTGCCTTTAACTGGCTTCGCCCGCCCTAAGCTTAATGCATTTTAATTTAATCTCTGAAGAGCTTGGTCGTCGGCACTTAGCTTGCTTTGTAGTTGCAAGATACTGCATTATCTGATTCGCCCATCTCTTTGGTGAAATTAACATAGTAATATGTATGTAGCATACTGCGTTCTATCAAAGTAATTGTATTTCAAATAAAATTCGAAATATTTTTTATTTTTTTAAACACTTAGTTCTAGTGAATATTGTTCTTAGTCTAGTTATAATACACTTAATGTACTTAATTTTATACATGCGCATCGGTCATCACCCCTGTGGAAATATTCATCACTTTTAGTATAAAAAAGTATTAACTAAAACCCAACTACGACAAAAAACGACACCGAAAAAATATGACACAAAGTTTTTAGAACACCGGATTAAACATCGTTACTGAAGAATTATCCGTGTATAGAGATCCAAATATTCAAGTTTGAAAAGCCGCCACTTAAAAACGCCAAACGCGGAGATTGAGGCGCTTTTTAGTAGCGCGACACAGCAGCTGAACGCTACTATCCGCACACATTCGGATGCCGGTAGCATCGATTTGGCGTCGGAAAATTATATACAAAACTACAGCCGACGCGATCCAGGCATCTGCTCAGTCGCTAAAACGCGCGTTTCCGATACCGCGTTCGAACGCAGGAAGTTGCTAAAACGCGATGCAGCATCGATGCAGTCGCAAAATCGCCGATCGCCGATGCTAAAAGCAGCCAGTGTGCTGTGACCCTTAATTGTACGTTTCTATGTCACGTGTGACTACGGCTTTTCAAACATGAATATGTGTATGACTGTACACGGATAGTTGTGTCGATTTTTTTTTTTTTACTGTAAACGGGTGTTATTCGCGATATAAATTAAAAAGGTTACGATACCTTGTACTTTCCGACGTTTCGAACGGGTTATACCGCTCGTGGTCACGGGTAGACTCACCCGGGTAACCTTTTTAATTTTTATCGCGAATAAGTCCCGTTTACAGTAAAAAATCGGCCAAGTGCGTGTCAGGCCACGCACAGGAAAGGGTTCCTCAGTCACCTATAATGGTATGTGGATTTAAAATCGTATCCAATAGATAATTGTTATGTTTACGTATTAATACGTTAATTTTGTATGACGTTTTCCAAGTGAGCACATTTTACCATATAAGCCTTTATAACTCCTGAACTAAGAAAGTCATCTAATCGGTTATAGTTTTCCTTCAAAGTTCATTAAATGGACCACCATCACGATTTTTTTCAGATTTTTTGAGCCAGCCGTTTAGCTTTTAGAGGGGGGGGGGGGGACGCCCTGTTTTTACAAAAAAGTGCCCTTTAAAGTGAAATATCTCGCAAACGGATACCTAAATCAAAAAATCGTCTAGGAAACCCTTTATTGTTTTTAAAAGACCTATCTAATGATATCCCACACGATGGGGTAGCCTCGAGAAAAAAAAAACATCCCCACTTTACGTGTAGGGGAGGTACCCCAAATAAAATTATTTTTCATAATTTTATTGTAGCACTTTGTCGACGTAATTACAACACGTATTCATGCAAATTTTCATCTTTCTAGCACTTACCGTTTGGACGGTAAGTCGAGGACGGACGGACGGACGGACGGACGGACGGACGGACGGACGGACGGACGGACAGACGGACAGACGGACATGACGAATCTATAAGGGTTCCGAGTTATGAACTTCGGAACCCTAAAAAACATGAGTATGTGTAAAGGTCGCGAAAATCTTCTTTCTTCAGTAACTTTGTTTAATCCAAAAATCTTGTTTGTGTCCTAAAAATCTTGTTTCATACTTTTTCTGTGTCGCTAAGTAGTTGTTAGCTAAGCAACTAATCGACTAATCAAACGGCTGGCGTTTTCCAACACAGTTAATTAGCATCGCCATTCAACGTCGCAATGTTGAAAGTCTCTTAATAATGTTACCAGTAAGCGATTATACGGTGGAAATTTTTGACGCTTATATGTAAATATTGTAAATAAATAGTAATACACTCAATCTATACATAATTATATGTAGATACTGACCATTACTTAGTGGCCCAGACGGTATGCCGGTGGTCTGGGTTCGATTCTTATTCAGGACCAGTGTTTGTATGTCGAGCACGATCATCAATTCTATGTGTGGGTGTTATTTATTTATGATATGTATGTTATTATTAAATTAGTTTGTCAGCAGTTTGCTTACAATAATTATAGCCGCTGCCCAATTGAGACTGTGTGTGAATTGTGTGGCATTATTGTCATCACTATCTAAGTCCTTTGGAGTACAAAATGGGTATTGTAATATCAATTAACACTATTTAGACCTAAACTAAGCAGTTTTTACTGTGAGCCTGTAACTCCAACAAACATACATGACATATGAGTCACATAAAAGCAAATGTAGCAATTTCCATTCATTGCAATTTTGGGCAAATTAAATAAAACACATTTTTGTACCAATACCTATAAGTTTTTGAATAAATTAAATTATAAAATTTATAAAACACTATTAAACTATATATAATATTTGTGGTATTTTTTATAAAACACTTTTAGAATTTCACGTAGACAGTGGCGCTGTAAATAGGTCGGTTTGAAAAAAAAGTGGATATTGCTATGTTTGCTTCTATATGACACATATGTCTATTTAAACTAGCTGAAGCCCGCGGCTCCGCTCGCGTCCTAGAGGTATGAAAGATAGATGTTGGCCGATTCTCATACCCACCCATTGCACACACAATTTCATACAAATCGAAAGCCGTTTCGGAGGAGTATGTTTACTAGCATTGTGACACGAGATTTTTATACATAACATATTTTGTTAGTGTTTTCTTATAATAAAAAACAAATATCCACAAACGAAAAGGTCGATTAAAACGTTTTATATTGTATTAGTTCTAATCTAAAGGGCCCGGTAAACGATCAAATTGGTTTGACAAACGCATCAAACACAGCAGCACACGATCAAATAATTTGACAAACACGTAAATTTGTCAAACCACAACACAGCAGACTACATTCTAGTAGTTGAAACTTCAAAAGTCCAACCACCTGTCACCGTAAATATGATAAAACATTTACGATTGTATTTACAATTGACTGCCTGATTATGTTGTCTTACGGCGTACATAAATGACCGTGTTACAGTGAAGTGTAAACAAAAGAATAGTATATAACTAAAAAGCGGCCAAGTGCGAGTCGGACTCGCCCATGAAGGGTTCCGTATCAGCAAGTAACATAATATAAAAGTTCTTGTAGTTCGTTGTAACTTTCATCGATGTTTTTATACTAGTGTATTGATTGGATGAAAGGTTAATTGCGTGTTACGATTTAAGACGTATTAAAAAAAACTACTTACTAAATCTCGTTCAAACCAATTTTCGTTGGTAGTTTGCATGGTAATGTACAACATATATTTTTTTTAGTTTTATCACACTCTTATTTTAGAAGTTAGAGGGGGGGGGGGGGGGGACACATTTTTCCACTTTGGAAGTGTCTCTCGCGCAAACTATTCAGTTTATAAAAAAATGATATTAGAAACCTCAACATCATTTTTAAACACCTAACCATAGATACCCCGCACGTATAGGTTTGATGAAAAAAAAATATGGGGGACCCCCAAAATGTATTGTTTTTTTTTCTATTTTTATGTAAAAATCTTAATGCGGTTCACAGAATACATCGACTGACCAAACTTCAACAGTATAGCTCTTATAGTTTCGGAAATAATTGGCTGTGACATACGGACGGACAGACAGACAGACAGACTTGACGAATCTATAAGGGTTCCGTTTTTTGCCATTTGGCTACGGAACCCTAAAAAGTATCATCCTTTTACGATACCGATTTTTTAATTCAGTATTGAATTTACGACGTCAATATTGAGATTAGTTACAAAGGTCGATCGTTGTGTACAGTCGCGCGGTGGTTAGGCTGCTATCGTGCGGCTGTTTAATACGCACACAGCTTTCTATAAACTTAAACTATAAGGGCCACAGCACACTAGCTACTTTTGGCATCGGCGATCGACGATTTGGCGACTGCATCGATGCTGCATCGCGTTTTAGCGACTTCCTGCGTTCGATCGCGGTATCGGAAACGTGCGTTTTAGCGACTGCTCAGATGCCAAATCGATGCTACCCGCAACCGAATGTGTGCGGAGAGTAGCGTTCAGCTGCTGTGTCGCGCTTCTAAAAAGCGACTCAATCTCCGCGTTTGGCGTTTTAAGTGTGCGGTGTAGAGCGTTCGGTCGCAGTATTTAGCTTCTAAAAAGCGACTAGTTGCCGATCGCCAATGCTAAAAGTAGCTAGTGTGCGGTGGCCCTAATGTAGCGAAGTACGTCATCGTCTGCAGCTGATATAACAACAATTATCAATGTCCAAGCTTACAAAACAGCTCAAATTCAGTATCTTCATTGTTGTTGAGTTGAGTGGAGGAAATCAGAACAGTGTGTGGGGGGACACTGTTCTGATTTCCTCCACTCAACTTCCATTGTACAAGCTGTCCTATTATGGAACGCTCGTTAAGATGGCTAAGTAAATAAATAAATATTTTGGACATCTGACACACAACATCATCTAGTCCCAAGCTAAGCAGAGCTTGTGTTATAAGTACTAGACAACTGATATAAATACATAAACATACTCTTTTTGTTGTAAATACATACATATTATACATAGAAAACACCCAGACTGCGAAACAAATATTTGTGAATCACACAAATAATATTTGGTCCGACCCGGGAATCGAACCCGAGAACCTCTTGATCTAGAGGCGCATGCGCTAACCACTAGACCAGCTAGGCAATCAAATCTCGACTAAGTTTTAAACACCGGGTGAGGAAACATTTCTTGAAGACTTATCAGATTTACCATGATTTCACCGTACTCTCTTCTTCTAGAATTTACGTTATATGTATGTATGTATATTATATTATATTTATAAATTAGTGTAGCCCTCGTTTGTTATTGTAACCTCGGGCAACGCCGCGGAGCGAAGTTAGTCTAAGAAAAGTAGTCTAAGTTACTCTTTATATCATCAGCTATCTGCCGGTGAAAGTTCCGTCGAAATCGGTCCAGCAGTTCCAGATATTATACGGAACAAACAGACGGACAGACAAAAATTAAAAAAAAAAATATATTTTGGCATATGTACCATGTGGCGCCGCCAGTCGGGGCTGGTCATCTCACAACTTCTAATTATTGTTTAATTATTTTTGGGCAATACCTGTGTAAATATCAGCATCGTTACATTGTGCTCACATTTAATAAAATGCCATAAACAATGTAACCAAAAATTGTAAAAACAATGTTTTAAAAGAGTGTCCATGGAGTTTCTTGTCTGTTCTTCTCCATAGGATCTACGAATTGGAACAGACGATTAGCTTCACGACTGACTACTGACTGACTACTTGACGTTTCAAAAGTGCCGTTGTATGGTTTAGTTGAAATAAAATAGTTTTGATTTGATACATCATACATATGCAATTAGTAAAAAGCGGTTATTTTAATATTTCAAACAGACACTCCAATTTTTATTTATTTGTATATATTAGAAGATGATTATGACACTTGTATATTGTTTGTCGTAGGTGGTGTGGAGCATTTTGAGAATGGTTGGGATGGCACTACCACCTCTGTAGGCGACTGGTCCGTTGCTTTCTACTCTGGAATATTCTCTTACTCCGGATGGTGAGTGATAGATTTATAATTGCTTTATTAGTTTTAGATATTTTATCATAAGGTGGAACAATACTTTACATACAAAGTCATAACTATACAAAATTTTAATACCCGTGAGGTGACGGATTAACAATATGTAACACCACCACCTATTCCACCCCTATTCACCGCGAGGGTGTCGTATGAGGTGACTAAGGGAGGATACTACGCAGTTCAACATTATTGAGACAGAAAACTTAAAATGAACCCTATGTCACCCCGTCTGACCGATACGATATGTTAGGCTAAGGGCTGAAACTGCGTTAAGCGGGCGCCCGCGCGGTTTCGTACAAAAGTGCTACGTCGTGGGGACCCGCGCGGGCGTCCGTGGTGCCCGTGGGCTTGTTCATCGGGGAAAATGTCTTTCGATACAGAAAAGATCACCCTGGCTGTCGTTTTTTGATAGTCGACAATTTGCTACGTAATAATATATTAAGTTCTCCATCGACACAACTATACACGCACACCGTTAAAATTGAACTAGCGACACTGCGTAAATAAAATAATCCGGTCTCCACGACGCGTCCCTGTGACGGGGACCGTCGCGGTTTCACGGAGTCCACCCACGTGTCCACGCTCGTTGACACGCGCTTAACGCTGTTTCAGCCCTAAAACCACCCTTTCAGAGGGACACTTATATTCAGTAGTGTACTATTGAAAGTTGTGGATGATTGACATTCAATTTCATGTTTTAATAATTTTATATCTTCAAATCAACATTATATCTATATATTTATATGTGAAGTAAACTATACCCATTTTTAGGGTTCCGTAGCCAATTGGCAAAAAACGGAACCCTTATAGATTCGTCATGTCTGTCTACCTGTCCGTCCGTTCGTATGTCACAGTCACTTTTTTCCGAAACTATAAGAACCATACTGTTGAAAGTAGAAAGTATCGTAACCTTTTTAATTTTGTAATGTGTATAAGTCGCGAAACCCATAAAACAGTTATATACTGTTTAAACTTGGTAAGTAGATGTATTCTGTGAACCGCTTTAAGATTTTCACACAAAAATAGAAAAAAAAAAAACACAAAATTTTGGGTTCCCCATACTTGGAACTGAAACAAAAATTTTTGTTCTTCAAAAATGATATTGAGGTTTCTAGTATCATTTTTTTCTAAACTGAATAGTTTGCGCGAAAGACACCTACAAAGTGGTAAAATGTGTGTACCCCTGTAGCTTTTAAACTAAGGGAGTGATAAAACAAAAAAAAAAAATTGATGTACATTACCATCCAAACTTTCACCGAAAATTGATTTGAACGATATCTAGTATTTTTTTTAATACGTCATAAATCGTAAACCGAAATTTCACACAATAACGTTTCATGTTGAAGAGGAGCGCAATAGCAAATAAAAGTTTAACTTTGACCACTAAGTGACCGCTAGTATAAATTATTTGAAAATGTCTAGACACGTAATTCATACAAAAAATTAATCGAGTCTATAGTTATCGAGTGAGGTTCAGTAACATGATACTGATTTGACCTGACAGTACTCCTCCCTATTTTTCAAAGCTTGTAAAATTGCTCTTAGTTCTAATATAAAATATTTGTTAAGCTCTTGATAGAAACTTTTTTTTTTTATTGTGATTTTGTGAAATAAATTAGTTTTCACAGAGTTCAGGCGAAGAGAGTGATAGATATGAATTATTTAATATGCTGTTTGTAGACATTTTTTTGTTATTATATATTTTAAAAAGTTTATTCAAATAGTTTGATAAGCCCAAAATCGATCAAAGTGGTGTGCAATGGGAGAGGCCTATGTCCAGCAGTGGACTGATATAGGCTGATGATGATGATGATTCAAATAGTTTGATTGATTGATTTATTTTTCCATAGTCGAGTATGTAAAGATTGTTGATCGGTTACACTATACCATATCTATTACCTCTATATGAAATGTATTTATTTACTAAGTACATTAGATTTTGAGATGACAACGTCTTATAATTCGATGGAGCCGGCTGCACGCACGAAAAAACATGACTCATGCGGCGTTACATCGCTCGGAGGCGTTCCATTTAAGACTTAAAGACTTGAACTTCCAGGCAACCTTAGGATGAAAAAAAAAATATTGAAAGGGTTGACTTCTTACTTGATTTTTTACTTTAGGCACAGAATACATAATAGTACTAGTACATAAGAACAGAATAGAATAAACTTTATTGTACATCAGATCTATACAAAATAACATAATAATTAACAATGTCCATGTACAATTGGCGGCCTTATCGCTAAAAAGCAATTTCTTCCAGGCAACCTTAGGATGGAAAAAAAAATTTTGTGACAGGGTTGTCTTCTCTTAAAAATAATTTAAATCGTTATTAACTACTTTTTCTGTAGTATTTTACTTCAGTAAAGAAATTACTTTTTATAAGGTAGTTGATAGTAGTACTTTAATTATAATATAATCGCGCATATCTTCTCACGTTTTCGAAACCCCCACGGGAAGTGAGACAGGCTTGATATTACTCAAAGAAAATGTATCACGTCGCGTTACTATAATTAGGTACTGTAGGTACTTTTACTACCCACATACGTACGACGCGAACAGATTAGTTCCTACCTAACACCTACAACCTTTCATTCAGACATCCGTGACAGAACAATATCTTTAACATGGATTAGAAGATCGAGGTTTGTGATTAGAAGCCATTGTGGGTATCGAAAAGTATAACAAAACTTTCAATAATAGGCAAGAGCGACGCGGCGACGAATGTGATGCGTATCGTGCCTAAGCGACAGCCCGACCGGCATGCCTGCCCGGGCAGGCATGCGGTCTTCTAATCCATGTAAAAGGTATTGACTTTGACCTAAACTGCGGAGTGTCACCCCTGCTTTAGGTACGCAATATACAAACGAGAATATTAAAGAGTAACTCACTCACCCTTCTTTTTCACAACTGCAGGGAAGATGAAATTTTGTGTCGTCAATTTTACGTTTCAACAGTAGCTACCACATGCTATTTCAATATGTAAATCGTTATACTTTAATAATACGCTATCCTGTCCAGTGGATTGTTCTTTGCGGACAGTAATTATCACAAATTGAAATATAATAGTGATATGCAATATTCCATAATACGAACATTTCATCGAGTGAAATGTGATAATGAACGATCCAATTAATAACGAAATAAACAATTTTGAAGCACACTCACCAAACCATAGTGCAGGGTCGCGTACCAGAGGGGAGTAGCTGCCATAGCGTCATTTCGCAATACAAAACAGTACACACATATAAAATTCTAGTACTCACATACAAACACAATCACCTGTTACTATGAACTCACACATAGCAACGAAAATAATCAAAATTACACACACATAATGTGACATTAGTTTATCGCATATGCCTATTTGTCACCTACCGTTTGTTGTACCCTACCCTGTTGCTATATCGTACCAAACTCATAGTGTTTAAATAACGATAGTCTCTTGTCTCTCGTGAAACTACCTCGTTGATCTAGTGGATAGCGTATGCGTCTGCTAATAAAGAGGTCTCGGGCTCAACATCCGGGTCGGGCCAAAAAGTGTTTTTGAGTTTTTCTTAGGAAATTCCTAATAGCAACCCGGAGTTTGGAAGTTTGGCGGTGATTCACCCCCGTGCCGTTGAGAGCACGTAAAGCCGATAGTCCCGGTTGTCATAAATATCTATGGCAATCATTATTGAAAAGTCAGTGCCCTCAAATTTACTGACAACTAGTTCAACCTTCGAATTTCAGTTCTCCCTTAGGGTTGCGGAGGTCCGATGCCATGATATTCAGGTAAAACCAGTTGAACTAGTAGCCGACCCCAAATAATATTGGGAATAAGGCTAGGAAGAAGAAGAAGTCTTTTGTCAGCTAACGAACCACGGCAAAGCGCGACCACTATATTGTAATTACTCCACACAAAATAACCATCCATAACCATACCATCCATATCATCCAAAACTTTACCTTCATAATGCTGCTAAATTAAGTATGAACAAAATTGTAGACACTGAATCAGTTTCAACCAGTGGATGTAACCGTCGCCGCCATATACATCAACAGATAAGTCACTAACAGGTAGCCATACTTAAACGAGGGTGGGAGAGCAATATCGTATTATTCGGTACTTCACTAGTTTCAAGAGAGGGTGGTAGCTGCCCACCGGGTTTCTGTTTATGTTTTCATACGATTCTACGGGAATTTATATGTATCTGACATTGCTTTTATTTGTTATTTGAAATATTTTCATTAATTACTTTCATGTTCTCAAATGGAATTGTAAGGAAAAATAGTTATTACTTAGAACTGTTGATTACTGAAATAAGAAATTCATATATTTATTGGTGTAGATTGAAATTCGTTTAACTGAATTTTGGCTGTGGAATTCACTTTGCAACGAAATATGTTTATGTTTTTAATATTTGAATACATCTTTACATTCAAAAAATGTATTCTTTCGTATAATGTAACTAACGTAACAGAATAGGGCTAGTTGTTTAACTAATGCGTTCATTCTAAGAAAACAATATTTGGTAATCATCAACATAATTTAACAGTCCACTGCTGGACATAGGAGGTTTTGGCCTACTATACCACGCTGGCCAGACGGGTTGGTAAAGGGTTTGTTTCAAGTTTTCCTTCTCTTGGCAGTGATGTTAGCTGCTTATTTTGTTCCTTTAGGCGCCTCTTACGACACCCATGGAATGAATAGGGGTGGTGACAATTTGTATTCTTAATCCGTCACCACACGGACATTTTTTAAAAAGTACACTAATGATGAAGATCATCTTGTAGAAGATCATCGTTTCATTAAATTATGATGAAATCGATAAATAATTATATATTAGATTAGATAATATAAATTACATAATTTCCACATCGACCTCGTCTCTCTATTTTAATAGTTTAGTAGCTGGGCGACCTTGTTCGGGTATCATATTTTCTCAAGTAGCTGTATTGTTGCTGTGTTAAACGTCGTCTGTAATAATAAAAATAGTTAAGAAAATCGTAAGAAAACCCAAAAACCAATCTAAGTCGATTTTTCAACCGACCAAATTTCAGTGAAATCAGTGGCATAGAAAGATATTAAGTTGATGAAAGTTTCATTATATAGATACCTAATATTTTCTACGACATTATGTGAGTACCAAAATAAATTAGTAATTCTCCTTGAAACTGAACAAAGCATACCTACTCCGTGTACATATTTCCAACGGCACTGTAACTGACGGCTTTGTAACGATGTCTTAAACATCTAACAGTTGGCTTTCGGAAACTTTATATTCAACTCGGAGATGCAGTTTCCCAAACTGATCCGGTTTACCATAAATTACTTATGAGGGCTTAAGGCGAATATGTGATATATTTATCAAGATAAATATAAGTTTATTTATCCCTAATATCCCTACTAATATTATAAATGCGAAAGTAACTCTGTCTGTTACGTTTTCACGCCTAAACCGCTAAACCGATTTTGATGAATTTTGGTATGGAGATATATGGAACCTCGGGAAAGGACATAGGCTACTTTTTACCGCGAAAATCGACACACTCGCGGGCGGAGCCGCGGGCAAAAACTAGTACAACATAAAAGCCGTACTATTTAAACTGGGCAATTCAAATTTTGTTTTGTTAACACTAATAATAATCAATGTCTATGCCAGATTTGTAAATTAGACAGAAAAGAAATCTATTTCGAGTCAGACTAACCGTTCTCAGCGGCAGGAAATTAACCTAGATTCTTATCGAGAGCTTGTAAACAAACGATTTATTTTTATACGTTATTTTAGACGAAACTATAAGACATTTTTTTTAAGAGACGCTGCGAGTCACAGTAACCTAATTCCTGATAATTCTTGTTACGGCACTAGGTAAGTTATTGAGTTCAATAATATTTTTGCATGAAATGTTGAACCCGATCGGACTTTACAACGCGACTATACAGATAGGATATCGTGTGGTGACGGATTAAGAATACAAAGTGTCACCACCCCTATTCATTCCATGGGTGTCGTAAGGAAAACTTGAATCAAACCCTATACCAACCCGTCAGGCCAGCGTGGTATCGTAGGCCAAAACCTCCTTTCAAAGGAGAGGCCTATGTCCAGCAGTGGACTGTTACAGGCTGTTGATGATGATACAGATAACTAAATCCATTTACTACACCCATTATAAGCTAAGCTTCGGGTTGTGATAATGACTTATTGTGAATAGAGGAATTGAAAATAACTATTCATTTAAATGGAATGTTAAAGGAAAACCAATAATAAACAGATTTATTGTGGTTGTCAATAATGCTAAAATTATAAATACTAAATAATTAAACGAATCTTCCTCCTAGCCTTTATTCTCAATATTATTTGGGATCGGCTACTAGTTCAACCGGTTTTACCTGAATATCACTATTTTCATGGAGTGACTAGCATCGGGCTTCTGCAACCCTCAAGCCCGATTTCCACCGCGAGCGGAACGGACCCATTAATTACTCCTTTTAACTCGCAATACAAAACTGCATACATGTGTTTCCACCAACAAAGAGTTGACAACGAGGGCGAAAAGAGTTAAAATGAGCTGCGGAGTCATTAATGAGTCCTTTCAACTCGCAATTGAATTTTAGTAGTGTTTCCACCGAAAAAGAGTTGAGCGGAGCGGACCGAGTAAAATGTGTCCGCTGTCTCGCCGACTAGTTTGAATTTGGAACGGACGCGCTCAACGCTACTGTTTCCACCACCCCTAGCGCTCCTTTCCCTGCCTCTCCCGCTGCCGCTGGCACCAATGAATTGGTGACATTGTTTGTGATAATAATTTGATTTAGATTCATAGAAGCTGTACGACAATACCCATGTTTATGGGACTTTCTCGAATGTGCCGACATAACCAAAATCTCCGTTTTGCACGTTTTTTTCTGAGCTTGAGATATGTTAATATATTCTTTTTCTTTCGGTATGCATAGTCACTGTCCTCACTTGATTCCGAATCACTCGATAACATAGCGAATTCACTCAATAAAACACTACCGCACGTTACCAGTTCAAAACTCCACCTGAACTCGCTCTCGGTGGAAATTGAAATTCATTTCTCATTTTCCGTTCGTCTCGCTCCGCCGAGTCTGTCATTATCCGCTAGCAGTAGCAAAACTCTTTGTTGGTGGAAATGCAAACCTATTTTGTTTAAAAGGAGTCCGTTCCGCTTACCATTTCTCGCTCATTACCCTTTCGCGGTGGAAACCGGGCTTTACAGAGAATTGAAATTCGAAGGTTGAATTAGTTGTCAGTATTTTTGAAGGCACTGATGTCCCATTAACGATTGCCATAGATGGTTATGGCAAGCGGGACAAATGCTCTCCGAAGTACGGGCGTGAATCACCGCCATTCTTCCACACTCCGGATGCTTTAAGAATTTCCTGTAAGAAAAACCCAGTAACGCTTTTGGCCCGACCCGCGATTTGAACCCTCGATTACCGCGATAGTAGCATAAGCTTACCACTATGATTAAATCATTAAAATTAATGAAACTAGGAAATAAGGGCACACAATTTTCCACTTACTTACATTTAAAGCTTGAACAATAAACCTCAACGAATTACTCTGGACTGGAAATGTAAGCTATCTCTAAATGTATTCTCTTTTACGACTGATATTTACAAAGTGTGGGAGACACGCCTTAACAATCATAATGTCTATGGTATAACATCGTCAACAAATATTAAGCTACTTGATGTTTAAAAAAACATTCACTTTCTTTATACCCACTTGATAACGATATTATAATCACGGTTATGTCACGTTACACGTAGATATTCGTTATAATTGGAGTGACAATATTATTAGCAAAAATAAATGTTAATTTTAAGAACTTCACAATAGAGAAGGTAACAGGCACTTCTGTTATGTTGTTAATTTGGTTTTCTGCCGTTGAATTGAGTTACGCTGCACCCAGTTGCACCTATTGTTAAGTGATCATGCAATTGTAGGTGTCGAGTTTACATCGAAGGTAAAGTATCTTGTTCTATCTCGAAATACTAAATTGGTACATCAATCTAAAAGTATTTTATAAATATATTTACTATGAAAAAATATACAACCTAAAACATATAGGTTACTAGATAGCTACCTACTTCTATTAGATTAACTAATATAACAGTGAAATAATTTTTCAAATCGGTCCAGTATCTTCTCATACAGATTTTAAACAAACAAACAAACAACCAAATATTTCCTTTGTATAATATTAGTATAGATAAATACGAGTATATGTTCCTCGAGTATATCTATTAGTGCTGAAGTACCTTTATCCTAAAACGCAAATGGTTTTATTCAAAATATACCGCGCAGATCAAAAACCCAATTTTCAAAACTTTAATAACAAAGGGCTTACGCCTCATCATTAATTTGTCCACGCTGGTGTCGAATTTATACATAAGCGTAGTTTGCACTAGGGGAGAATTTCGGGTATGGTTTTATTAAACAGGACGAGGTGAACAGGAGAATTCAGCTGGGTTGGGCGGCGTTTGGGAAGCTTCGTCGGGTCTTCTCATCATCGATCCCACAGTGCCTAAAGACGAAAGTCTTCAACCAGTGCGTCCTACCCGTCATGACATACGGAGCCGAAACGTGGACACTCACGGCACGGCTGGTCCACAAATTCAAAGTCACGCAGCGTGCTATGGAGAGGGCTATGCTCGGAGTTTCTCTCAGGGATCGTGTTCGAAACGAGGTAATCCGGCAGAGAACTAAAGTGATCGACATAGCCCACAGGATTAGCAAGCTGAAGTGGCAATGGGCTGGCCATATTAGCCGCAGGACCGACAACCGTTGGGGTAAACGTGTTCTTGAGTGGAGACCGCGTCTCGGCAAACGTAGTGTAGGACGTCCACAGGCCAGGTGGAGTGATGATTTGCGCAAGACGGCTGGCAGGAGCTGGATGCGAGTCGCCGAGGATCGAACTGAGTGGCGTGCAATTGGAGAGGCCTATGTCCAGCAGTGGACTGCGATAGGCTGATGATGATGATGATGATGATGATGAAAACTGATAGCATTGTACTAGCGTATTTATCAATACACCATTAGGGCCACAGCACACTAGCTACTTTTAGCATCGGCGATCGGCGATTTTGCGACTGCATCGATGCTGCATCGCATTTTAGCGACTTCCTACGTTCGATCGCGGTATCGGAAACGCGCGTTTTAGCGACTGCTCAGATGCCAAATCGATGCTACCGGCATCCGAATGTGTGCGGAGAGTAGCGTTCAGCTGCTGTGTCGCGCTTCTAAAAAGCGACTCAATCTCCGCGTTTGGCCTTTTTAAGTGTGCGGTGTGGAGCGTTCGGTCGCCGTATTTAGCTTCTAAAAAGCGACTAGTTGCCAATCGCCCATGCTTAAAGTAGCTAGTGTGCTGTGGCCCTTACTCGAAGAATTCGTTACTCGTGAAGCGGTAATCGCGACGTACGAATAAACTAGGGGCGATTTATAAGCCCGCTCCTTTAGTAACAGTCTTCTGTACATGTCTAGGTACCCTGTATTGTATCTATATAAATATGTATGATGTATGCACGTCCAGACTAGGGTGTCCGCGAGGGTTCAATGGGGAAGACCCCATTGCTATTTCGATGTTCAAAAGTAGTTATAGAATGCAGTTATACCTTGTGAGTATAGTAAGATACATGCGTTTGTTTTCATATAAGGGGAACTGAAGCGCTGGGATATCTGGAACATTCCACGTTTAGAATATTTCACTGCATAGTATTTGTTTGTTAATGCAATTTGCGAAATTGAAATGAAGCGTTCGTACGAACAATGAAAATATTATTTATATACTAATTATTTTTCAACATTATAGATCAGTGAAGGAAAGAAATTAGTAAGTGGGAACTACTTTTCTTTACCAACTACTTTACTATGTAATCGTCTCCTTCCTCTAGACATACGCTTAATAAAATAACACTTTGCAGGCTTTGCTTCATACTCATTTCTTGGCAACAATCTCTTGACGATTCGTCTTTTATATTAAATCTAGATAAATCTATATAGAATTGGTATTTTGACTGCCTCTTTGATCTAGTGGTTAGCGTATGCGACTGCTGATCGAGAGGCCTCGGGTTCGATTCCCGGGTAGGACCAAATGTTTGTTTCGGAGTTTGGGTAACATGGTATTTTCTATGTATAATATGTATGTATTTACAAAAAAAAGGTATGTTTATGTGTTTATATCTCTTGTCTAGTTTTTTTTTTTTTTTTTTTTTTTTTTTTTTTTTTTTTTTTTTTTTTTTTTTTTTTCCCGTCCGTAAGACAGGATCTTTTACAGCAACTAGTCTATATATATACTAAGTTTCTTACAATTATTTTATTGGGTATATTCCCAATTATGTTATTTTGATATATTTACATTATTTATATTTTCATGTTATGTTAATTATAGTCTTTTATTTTATAATACTATATATATTTTATAAACTCTGTCATTGATTGAATCTATTTGCTATTTTCATTCTAAGCTTTGTGTTATCTATTTTTAAAAGCTTTCTTTGTTTGCTTATTTAATAATTGTTTATCTTAATAAATTATTTACATTTAAATTAATATGTATTTACAATTTTTTTAAAAACAAATAGTATAGTAATAAATAGTATTAAATAGTATAATTTTACAATGAATAGTATAGTTATAATTAGTATAGTAGTAGTATAATTGTAGTATTAAATAGTAAAATTTTTATAATAATTAGTATAGTAAATAGGTTGTGTATATACATATATATTAGTAGGTGGGCAGTTTGACTAGTTGATACTGTCTTTGTATGTTTCTTGTATATCATTCGGCAGTGGGTATAATATTTTATTTATATTTATTATCTAATTTCCTCTAGGTTATGTCTGTCTGTCTGTCTTTTCACCAAGACGCCCCACCATGATGTTGTATTCCAACATCGTCATATTTATGACTCGTGTATTGTAGTGTTGTGTGTCTAGCGCTAGTGTTTATGTTTGTGTTTAGTTTATATAACTCCCTATCTTGTCAACAGTATATTTATATTCAAAAATATATATAACTGTTGACACTTCCGTATAAACTATTTTGTATTGTAAGTGTTAAATGTTGTATGCATGTTTTGATGTATTCTTATATATAATCATTATATATTTTATACATCAGTGTCTATGTATGTGTATATGTGTGTGTGTCTCTGTGCTGTGTATGTGTAATGTGGGTGGGTAGTCATAAATATGACGTGTTGGACCTGGCCAAGTAATCCCATTTTTGTCGGGTTTGGCATTCGGCGCTGAAGGCGTTATGGCCGACGTTCTTCAGCCCAGAGTGCGCACAGTTGCAGCAGCGCGGTCCGATTCCTGCAGAGTGTTCAGGACACTTCTCGCGTAAATGCGGACCGCCGCAGTGGCTGCACCTGTCCACACTCTCGGTGCAGAACTTACGACCGTGGCCGAATGCCAGGCACTTTGTCTCTTGTCTAGTTAGCCGTAATACAATCTCTGCTTAGTTTTGGTACTAGATGGCGTTGTGTGTAAAATGTCCAAAATATTATATTCAGTATAGGCTTATACTAGTATGTATTCAGTGGTATAGGAGGTCACTTGGTTTTTGTAATAAAGATAATAATTTCATGACCTGAGCATAATTAGTATGCCTACTCAGGTTCCAGGGTAATGTTTTTCGTAATCACATCCATTACAAGATTGAGTTCTCTAGACGCTATATATTTGTTTTCTAGTAAAAGCTAATGTTTAGCCAAACATCTCAAGAGAGAGTCGCAAGACAGACGTCTAGATAGATATTCTGAGAAACCGTTGATGGAAACCCTGACGGGATACTATTATATTTAGAGGAATTCATCTTATTGTTGAATAAATAGCTTTCTCTAATGAATAGATGTGAAATATAATAAAAAACCAATACCAAATACTTGAAATTTCACGTCAAGTTCGTACGTGGAGACAATTTAGTGGGTGAAGTAATTTCACCCTTATTTGGTTACGGTTAACCTTTGGTAAGAGATAACAATTTCTTTCCCCATTGGGTATACAATCGTTTGTGTTACTACTTATATTACTTAGTGATGGTTAGATAACAATTTGGCGTGTATGTGTGTGTTTAATGTTAAATGGAAAAAAATGTTCCGTTGACTCATATGTTTTATTTTGAAAATACGAACGGTTATCTAATATGGTCTAATGTTTAATCCCATGCTGTATTATGATATCTACTCCCGCGGTGTTACCCGCATATTTTCGGGATACTATAATTATATATAATTATATGGTTGCTATGCAAGTGTGTTATGCCCAAGCAACCTGTGAAGTTTTGACAGGAGATAAACAGTGATACAGTTTGACATCTACGATTTATGTATTTTTATATAATGCAGTAAAAAGTAGCATATGTGTTATTCTGATATATAAGCTATATTATTGTAAAGTTTCATCCAAATCCGTTCAGTAGTTTTTGCGTGAAAGAGCAACAAACATACATACACTCATACATACTCACAAATTTTCGCGTTTATAATAGTAGTAGAATATTTCTAAGTACACCAATATTTTACGTCTAGACAGACACTATAAGTTGTAGGTATCTGTATCATATATCAGTATTTATTTTCCACTCTGTTGTTCCTTTTGTTAGTCTTCACTGGACTTTTTGCGCAGTGCCTCAGGTAATTAACTAATCACTCGAGAGAATATAACTCAAAGAAACAACGTTTTTCTAAAAAAAAAAACTAGCAGAAAAATTCGCTGCAACAAGCTTAGTATTTTTTTTCAAAAGGACTGACAGCGCACTTTATAATTTATAAAAATATTTTAGCTAATTAGTGCTGCTTAATTAAGTGCATTATTCTTTGCCTCAGTTTATTAATTAAATACTTAGGAGAGCATAGACTTGTATAGATATATAGGTATATCTGCATTAACATAAAGCTTTAAGCTTTCTCACATTCAATAACTTTTTTCTTATCCTCATTAAATAGCACAAGTATACACACTGTTCGGCCTTCACTACGACAGCGAGATGGTTTATTGAGAGGGGTTTGAATGCATAATCAAAATAATTTATTGTAACGTAAATTTAATTCCTTGTGGGTACAAGGAATTAAAGGAGATGGGGACTTTTGGGCCCAAATGTAATAAGTTGAGGTATGGTTTAAAAAAAAGGATATATTTTTCTATATCAAAATGTGATAAATCTCCTCAATTGACAATCTGGAAAATGAGAAATGCAATAATTAAATTAAGGTTACGAATTAATCGAATAGCGATTCAATTATAATCGATTAACGTTACAGAGATTACGAAAGTGCTTTAGTATTTACATAAATGCTTTCACCAGATGATTAATTCATTTAAAATAGTTAAATGTATTAGGATTAAAGTATTAAGAGTTTAAACTAATTAAATATCTACGTAATTAAAATAAATCTATTTACGTTTACTAATCGATTATTATATTTTTAATCTGTGCTAACTCTGACTTGACTGTGTCATGAGTGAATTGAGTGACATGAAATCGACACTCGTTTCGTATCGAATTGTCGATCGACACAGAGAACTCCGCCTAAACGTTGAACTTGACTGACTTGTTATTTTGGATTCTACGAACGGCGTACCGATTGGATATTGATTAACATCACGGATCGTTGTGTAAATTGTGACATAGCGACTAGACGCTGTAATACACTGGGTTGTCGAGTTTTGGATGATGAAACCTATTAGCAGTGTAATTCGACAATGGCTTGCACCACAATCTGTAAGTACTAACTCAATTCCTGTTAATTAGCTCAGCAGCGTCTACCACACTGGCTTACAATCTTTAGTTTTATATATGTATGTTTTCCTTCACCTAGTTTCTATGTGTAATTATTCTAAGATAATTAGTATAGATAGGTCAACATTCAAAAGCCACTTAGATATACATTACATTGAACTAAGTAGCTATCGGGAAGACTAAATTGAATCAAATCATTTATTCACATAGAATGTAGGTATTGGACAATAAAGTTGTTATAAAAATATAGTGAGCCGGGTACATTCTGCCTAAGTAAAAGAATATAAAAAGTAATAATGTTATCCGTTATTAAAAATCTTTTGGATTTTATAACAATAAACATACATTTGTATGGATATGTATGTTTATTGTTATAAGTAGATATATAGATAGGTCAACATCGGGCAGAGTAAATTGAATCAAATCATTTATTCACATAGAATGTAGGTATTGGACAATAAAGTTGTTATAAAAATATAGTGAGCCGGGTACATTCTGCCTAAGTAAAAGAATATAAAAAGTAATAATGTTATCCGTTATTAAAAATCTTTTGGATTTTATAACAATAAACATACATTTCTGGATATGTATGTTTATTGTTATAAGTAGATATATAGATAGGTCAACATCGGGCAGAGTAAATTGAATCAAATCATTTATTCACATAGAATGTAGGTATTGGACAATAAAGTTGTTATAAAAATATAGTGAGTCGGGTATATTCTGCCTAAGTAAAAGAATATAAAAAGTAATCATGTTATCCATTATTAAAAACCTTTTGGATCTTATTACAATAAACATACATTTGTATGGATATGTATGTTTATTGTTATAAGTAGATATATAGATAGGTCAACATCGGGCAGAGTAAATTAAATCAAATCATTTGTTCACATAGAACATAGGTATTGTACAATAAAGTTGTTATAAAAATATAGTGAGCCGGGTACATTCTGCCCAAGTTACAGAATATAAAAAGTAATCATGTTATCTGTAATAAAAAACCTTTTGGATCTTTCAGGTAAACAGCAGTGACCATGTTTGCCAAGCTTGTTGGGATTTGGCTCAAAGTTTACCTCTTAGTGAACATAGACATCCTAGCCACCGTAGTGTTTGTCTTCGATGTGGACGTTCTCTTACACCTAAAGTCAGCCATTTACTTCACACAGGCTCATACCTCGTGAATTGAGAATTTTAATGAAATACAAGAGTGGATTATGCCTAAAGCTGTAAGTTGAATTACACACCAAGTTTACATTGTGTTTTATCAATGCTTTTGTTCTAATTCAAATTCTTTTTTAAATACAGAAATGATCATGTATTGTTTGTTGCAGATAGAAGTAACCAGTCGCATATGCCTTACTTATTGGGTGGCTGCGGACAGAGCTGCTGTCAAGGCAAGGCTGTAGGTAAATGGACTAATATGGTATCTTAGTTGGGCTAGGTGCCAAGAAAATATAGTACCACAACTACAATTCCTAGATGACGTTCTTGTTATAATTGAAGATGAATAATAAGTATTAATAAAAACGATTTTCATTTTTAAACATCTCCTTCCCACTCTACAAAATATATAGGTATTTCATACTATCTAAATTATATGAAAAGAAAATCCCGATAGCTAAGCGTATTAAAACAACCTGTTTCTTCTTGTTTACGTTGGTAAACAAGAACAAATAGGTACATGCTGTGCAGTCGAAGGATACATATGGTTTATAATTGTTTTTATTTTTGAAATCAATTCTTAAAACCCTTTATATTGATACCCCACACGATCAGTTTGGAGGAAAAAGATATGGGTTGCCCATAACTTTAAGGCGCCCAAAAAGCCGCCATTTTTTCAATTTTAATGTAGCCAGTGACACTCGCAAGGTTAAGACGAATGGATTATTAAAATCGGCTTACGCGTTTGGTCTACACAACGCCAAGAAATACATACAAATATACATACGTATACTGATAAACCCATTATCTTTCGGCAGTCGGGTAAAAAATGACAATCGCACTTCAAAAATAGGCTGTTACGTACCTAACCTCACTTTTCCTAAACACCTTTTACCTCTGCTCTCAGATTGCCAAAATCTGAAAAATTGTCAGTGATTGTTTGTTAATATAGTAGCTATCGATCGACACCAATTTTATCTTTTTACATTTAGGCCCAAAATTGTATGAAAGCGTATCCATCTCCTTTATTATCATTTTTGACACAATACGAAAACGGACTAAAGGAAGAAATAGAAAACGGTTAGAATTCTATAACGAGGCACACTTGTTTCGCAGTACTTTAATAGCCTTTTCTCTTTTCACAAATATTCCCGGTACAATGTTCCCTGTTTTTTAGACTGTTTTTAATTACCAACGTACGTGCTTACACAGAATGCATAATATGGTACGTATCAATATTACGTACGTATTGTTTTTTCGCCTTTGATAGGCTCGAGCGATTCAAGAAAATGCAGGCTGCCGTTACAAACTAATTAACTATTTTATTGTTCACTTTAATGGGAAAACTGAATGATTTTAAACGAAGAAACGAGCAAATAAATTTGGGTATGTAGGTAGCTATCCCTATTGGGAACATCAATCAATACATGACTAATCAATGGTAAGAATCTGGACTCGGCCCTTAAATTGCCCAAATGTAGTGCCAATAATGTCTATTTGATTACAGTAGTGATTATATTCCTTATACCTATAAGCCGTTGGAAGGAGGACGAAGGAATACAGGAGAGTTGGAACCTAAAACTGTTCTTCGAAAAGGGGGATGTAGAATCATAATTGGTTTTCTCACATATTTATGAGGGATAATAGATTTAAATTTTGGGTGATCAAAAATTGTTATAAAGTATTTTGAAATATTTGAGACGTTTTAAGTAGCTTAATTCTATTTTTGCACTACCCTTAGAGTAGGCAAAATGATTCAAGAAAAAATTTGGATTCGTTCAATTCTTAGGCTATGTGTGGCACATTGTGGACGCCATACCACAACGACTCAAGTATGCTTTTTACGAGGCTGTAATACATTGCGATTTTAGTTTGAGTAGAACAGAAAGATTCAATATTTCTAATCAGAAAGCCTAGAACTTTTGACGTATTCTTTATAACAGTGTCCATGTGGGGAACAAAAGTTAGGTGTCTAGGAATTAAAAACATGTTAAGCCTACTTACTACTTTTAAAATTCTTCTCATGCTTTGAAAAAATCATCTATAATCTGTATTGTAACCAGTCTGCTGATAAACATGTAATATATATTTCTAAATTACATCTTATTTGTGATATATGTTAACCCAAGCACAGAAAATTGATCGTGCTTATCACACACCATTTATCGCGAGTGAGAATAAACCTACGACTGTTGCCGCAGACGGTTCTAGCCCGTCAAGTGATTCAAAACATCTAATCAAATAAACCTTTCATTGAAATCTAATAAAACTCCAATCAATATATTTTTTAGTCGCGTTCATTGGGTTTTATACGTAGAGAATTTGCAAACTCATTCAGACGTAATAAGTGCTATTTCAGACTGTATTTTTTTGTTTCTTTAAAAAGACAGGTAAACCTAATAAAAGTAGAGGAATTGAAAATGAAAGAAAACTGGCAACAACAGCTTAGCAAGAACAATAAAAGAAAATATTATACATTTTGTAAACGTGCTTTTCTCACTACCAGCAATTGTGAAAGTCTAAGTACTTAAGTCTATTGTGATTGAGTCCATTTGAATTGAATGTGGCAGACAGTTTTCTTAAAGTATCTTATGGGTGAAGACAAGTTGTTGTGCTGTCATTGTATTGTTGTTACGGTATTACAGAACTTCAGACTATTCTCATGGAAAGCTTCTTAGAAAATATTACTTCTATTTAGAAATAATAAAGAAATGTTGTCAAGTTTTGAAATTTGTGTTCCACAAGATATTACGTTTCTTTGAATTGTCTGTACAGAATAATGTACTTAGTAAAAACTTTTAAAATAAACTAAATGTAATGGAATTTATATTTGGCCGTTGAATTTGTGGAAAAAGATTTTTTATTTCCTCAGTGATTTCCTTGATGGAAAAATGTACTGGTACAGTAATGAAAACCAGGCGCATGTAACCTCAATCCGTCAGTCGTTAGTGCCCTATTTATATATCATTGACATGACAATAGTTCTTAATGTGTTTTTCATCTTAGGAAGAAAGATATTTTTAGGCAAGCTTATCTTAGGTACCATGAATTCCATGGGGAATTATATAAAGCTTATTTTATACAAGCGCATGTAAGTTCTAAGTACCTTTTCTGGAAAGTTGCGACCTTTAAATGTAAAAGCGATTGATCAAATATATTGCACAAGGTTTTGCCCACGGCTTGTTGGGACTATAAGTACTTGGGTTTATTTACTGTCGTGGGTGAGACGTGGACCGCAGTAATTACCTTCAGATTATCCATTAGTCGGTTTTCGTAAATGTCATAATGATTGGTTCTCAAAACACGTGTTTCCTTCCCACTATGATTCTCTTGGCCTTTTAAGTTGGGCGTAAAAAGTATCTCACCAAGCCGCCATAGTGTGAGTCGTACGTCAAACTACATTGTCCACGTTCACATTAAATAAACCCACCGTGACGACGTACGGGATTCTACTCATGCCTTCCAACAGGAAGAGTAGTGTTGTTGTGGAACGGGTGTCGTGTTCCTTCAACACAAAGGGAGGATCCTCCGACCAGGCGAGGTGATCATGATTGGTTGGCCACTGCCCAACAGTTGATGTTGGGATGTTGAATATATGCGAATCGGCGCGAGAATGTCACTTTCGCGATTCAGGATTAGTAATTACTCCGTATAGATCATTACGGGCTTTTCTTTGTAGTTCCGTGTTTCTTCGCAAGATGGCGCTGTCGTATGTTTTCGTTGCGCTGTATGTGGAAGTCGCCACATTGTCATTTGTACAGCTAACACATAAAAAGGCGACCTTAATGTTTATAGTTAAAATATTCACGTATATGTAACGAACGTACGTGCAAACAGCATACGTAAAATAAAAACTGAAATGGACCTAAAAGCAATCCACGATTTTTTAGTATTTCATTTCAAAATCATTCTGGTTAATAATCGTTTCATAGAATGATAATATCAATACTCTGAATATTAACTTCGAAAAATTTTGATCGTAATTTTTTGCTATAAGTAAAATTCAATGTTCCAATACTTTTTTTCATAGAAAAATAATTTGATTCTTCTTTATTCACATATTGTATTGTTGAAATAAGACTTCCCTATAACAAAGAAAGTCATTTTATCGGTTAACAGATCGTTAACAATTCATATCTTTGTGAAAAACGTGCAGATGTTCCTATAAAACTAGGACACCGTGTTCACAAAAACAATTTTTGAGAACACACAAAGTGTTTTCTATTGTCATCTATTTACTGATAGCAAGCATGTCGTTGATTACGGGGTTGTAATTCTTTCAAAACCTCCTTCTATTCTGGTCGTAGTTTCAGGAGCATTGTTTACTGGTTTACTTTTCTTCTAGAAGCAGGTCTTCTCTGATGGGTCGCATACTATACCTAGGGCTTCATTAATGTTAATAAATATATTTTCGTTGAAATATAATAATATATTAACTGAATTATTCGAACAAACAAACAATACAGGTTTCAAAACATTTTCAAAACATTTGACTACACATATGTTTTATTTCTGTTACACAATTTCTCACAAACATATAAAACAATTCTTACACATTGCATAATTTATATGACGGTTATAACGAACCTAGCACTCCTATATTTATCTTTTACACCGACCAATACAGTTGAAGAAACCGGTTACTGCATCCACATTCGGTGACATGGTTTGGTTAACCGAGAGCATAGACCATGAAAGTATATCGCACTCACAAACTGTAGATATCGAAGAATGTCATCAAATAATACCTAAAACGTCTGAGCAACTTTTATTCATCACACAGAACATACGCAGCGTTACCTGTAACATGCCGGGCTTTGAGGTCTTACTGGCGAGGTTGAAGCTGCAATGTGACTTAATTATTTTAACAGAATGCTGGCTCACCAACACTACAGTTATCCCCAATCTGCCTGGATATTGCCACGAGGGCACTATAATGAACATTAAACAAAATGATGGCGTAATTATTTACCATAAGGAAAATCTTAAAATAACCATAACAGAACCAAAAGTGAAGGAGTGCAATTGTCTAGTTGCTGTAATTGAAAATCAAATCGCAATAGTCACGATATATCGCTCTCCATCCTATAGAATCATTGACGATTTTCTATCATCTCTAAATACTGTTCTAGAATCCCTATCGCACTACAAACATGTCTATGTTGTAGGGGACATAAACATTGACATTAGTCCTGGTAAAATTAACTTGGACGGAGAGCGTTACTTAACCCTCACTGCTACGCATGGCCTCTTACCCACACACCACTTGGTGACCCGATGCGCAAGCGACTCATGTCTGGATCACATTCTAGCAAAAACAAAACATCCTACCACTACAGGCGTGATTCAAACAACCCTGACAGATCATTATCCGGTCGTACTTCTTAAAAAATCGCGCACATTTGCAATAACATCTGTAACTAAACTTAATGAATACGATTTAAGACAGGATCTTGCCAGTATTGACTTTGGACTCGTTTACAGTCAAAGTGATCCAAATACTTCATTGGAATATTTTATTGATTGTCTTAAAACTGCAATTGAAAATAACACTAAACAGGTATCACTCTCTAAACGCCATAAAATTATCAAACCCTGGATCACGCCTGGCTTGTTACGATGTATCAGAAACAGAGACAAGCTACACAAAAAATCTAAACTTGCACCGGGCAATGAGGTTATAAAACTGACTTACATTCGCTACAGAAATTTCTGCAATACGATACTAAAAAAAGTGAAACGAACCTATGAAAAAAACCTACTACAAAATGCAAAACAAGACAATAAGAAGCTATGGAGAGCAATAAAGGACATCACGAACACATCAAAAAAACATACAGACTCTAGAGACTTGCTTGAGATATCCACATCGCCTGAGGAATCGCTAAACATAGTCAATGATTATTTTGTTAATGTAGGAGGCTCGCTAGCAAAAAAAATCTATCAAAAAAACTTGCACACGTCAAATTCAATTAGCGAAAACTATCAAATGAATAAAAGCGTGTGTAGTTCGTTTGTCCTACTTGACACGACTGAATCAGAAGTAGAAAGCCTAATTCTGGACTTAAGAACGGATTGTGCTAGCGGTTGGGACTGCATTAATAGCAAGATTCTCAAATCGTTTAAAAATCTTTTTGTATCTCCACTCACTAAAATATTTAATGACTGCCTTCAGTTGGGCATTTTCCCCGACTCCCTGAAGAAGGCTGTAGTGTGCCCAATCCTTAAAGCGGGTGACAGAAGTCGTGTTCAGAACTATCGCCCAATATCTATCCTACCATCTCTTTCAAAAATACTTGAACGCATTATAAACGTGAGGCTTATCAACTACCTGGAAGACAATGGTTTGCTTTCAGATAACCAATACGGTTTTCGTAAAAATCGGTCAACTGATCTAGCCGTCAATAAACTCACCGATTATATAACATCAAACCTAGATAACGGTAAAAAGTGCCTCACTATTTTTCTAGACTTAGCCAAAGCCTTTGACACGATTTCTGTTTCCATGCTGCTGGACAAACTGGAGAGATTGGGTGTGAGGGGGATGCAATTGAGACTGTTTGAGAGTTACCTGGTTGGACGACTACAGTATGTTAGAGTGGGAAAGCATAGAAGTGGTGAACTTGAGGTGCTACACGGGGTCCCGCAAGGAAGCATACTCGGCCCTACGCTATTCCTAGTGTATATAAATGAACTCACAAGCTTAAGACTCTCCAAGGGCGAAATCATTTCTTTTGCAGATGATACTGCACTCTCTTTTGCCGCCAACACATGGGATGAGGTCTTTATTGCTGCACAGACAGGTTTTGATGCTGTTGGGAACTGGCTAAATAGAAACATCCTTACTCTTAACGTGGATAAGACGAAATATGTCTGTTTTAGCATAAATAGTGTCACGAAAGGTTTCGATTTTCATAAAATTTTTTCACATCAATGTCAATCCCCCTGCAACTGCTCATGTCCTACAGTAGAGCGTGTAGATTCCATTAAGTATTTGGGCATCACTATTGACAGAAATCTGAACTTTAAAGAGCATGTAAGGGTATTATGTGGTAGGATAAGAAAGCTGATTCACATCTTTAAAACTCTCAGGCATGTTGCTGATCCTGAGTTGCTCAGACAGGTATACTATTCACTCTGTCAGTCGCTCTTGATGTATTGCATATCTACCTGGGGTGGCGCTCCAAAAACAATTCTTAAACCGATTGAAATCGCCCAGCGTGCAATATTGAAAGTTTGTACCTTCAAGCCCATATTCTTCCCTACTACTATACTATATCGGACTGTGGAGGTTCTGACTGTTCGTCAGCTGTTTGTAATAAGTGTGTGTCTTCTTCAACATAAAAAACTGACATTTGACCCACAACTTCTGGAAAAACGAAGAAACGATATTGTTTGTCCCCGAATGGTAATTTGTAAAACCAAATTTGCTCAACGATTTACCAATTTCATTGCCCCTTTTGTATACAATAGAATAAATAGAGCTATAAATATATATCCCTTGACAAGAGTGCAACTGAAAGAAAAGGTACGTAAATACTTATTAAAGTTAAATTATGAAGAAACGGAATTACTTCTACACATAATGGAGTAAGTAAAAGCGACAAACAGAAATGACCGACACACATACACACACACACACACACAACCACACACACACACACACACACACACACACACACACACACAATTTTGCATGAAGACCATTCCATTTTCTAATTTTGTTTTTACTGATTAATTATAATTCATGTTATAGAGAAATATTTTATAATTATAATTAAATAATTCTATTAAATTATTATGTTGAATTGTATCCGAGAGGATTGGATCTGATAGCCGAAATACAGGCATTGCCTAGTTCGGCTACAGATGTTCACTTTGAAACTCTGTATTTTATATTTGTGAAAATAAACTATTATTATTATTATTATTTCAGTTGCTTGAGAACTTTTTCACGGAACAAAACATGTGATTATAAAACTCACAGTTTTTTTTTTTATCCGTTTCTATGAAATAAATAAATAAAGCCGACCCCAATTAAACTTGGGAATAAAGATTCGGAAGATAATGTTTCTATGAAATATATTTTATTTAAATATATACTTTCATAAGAAATATTAAGTATTACAAAAAACAATAACTGAGTTTTTATTTCGACTGCCTATTAGTCTAGTGGTTAGCGTGTGCGGCTGCTAATCAGGAGGTCTCGGGTTCGATTCCCGGGTCAGACCAAATATTTGTGTGATCCACAAATATTTGTTTCGGAGTCTGGGTGTTTTCTATGTATAATATGTAATTATTTACAAAAAAAGTATGTTTATATATTTATATCAGTTGTTTAGTACCCATAATACAAGCCCTGCTTAGTTTGTGACTAGATGACGTTGTGTGTAAGCTGTCCAAAATATTTATTTATTTATTTATAAAGATTCTGTCTGCCAATTTAGGGAACAATCATTGTTACTACATTTGAAAATAGGTATTAGTATTTATCTATAACAAGTTCGACTAATGTTGTTAATATATTATGTAAACTGCACTAATTTTCATATAACTTTTTATTAAGAAACAGCGAACTAGTACATCATCGCATCCAAATTATGAACTAGTCGATTAGAAAGATGTCAAACATTGTAAGAATGTTCAATGTGTCTTATGAATTGATTATACGACCTATAAGTATAATTAGGAATGAATATAATTAGCACTAAGCTCTAATCAGGGCTTTAAAGAAAATCTATACCTCTTAGAAGGGATTAACTCTTAGAGATTTAATTCTTAGAGAATCTAAGAATTAATCCCTCCCAATGGACGGTGAGTTATAGTAAACGCCTAAACGAAGTTTGCAAGTCGAAATTTCTGAGATTCCACTTAGAGGGAAAGTAAACAAAATAATGATCCCCCTAATCCTGTATCTGCTAATCTAATACCATCGTCTCCTAGCAACAAAGAGAAAACGGGCCGGCGCGTCGATGCACAGACAAAGGCTGCCACTAGCCGTCTCGTTCATCCAGATAATTCGGAGGGGGACGGCCGTAATAAGGCTCCGGTTCATTTTATCTTTGTATTAATAATAATTATATACGTATGTTAAAAAAATACTTCGTAATTATGTTGCTACTTAAGTTAATCTCAATCTTCAAAGTCAAGATTTTGTCACAAACAATATCACGTACACAGCGTGAAACTATAAACAAATTCGATTTAGCTAAAATAAATATAGTAAATAAGGGTATTATCGAATTACAGGTGCGAGTTGAATTTATGTTTCGTGACATACTTAAATGACTAAGATGATGAAGATCCTAATTATTACAATTATTATTAATAGATCCCAATTATTAATTAACATTGCTATTTTGTATGTGGGAGGTCCACGTTTCAGAATAAATAGGTCAACTTACAGGAAACAAACAACAAGATGGTTGGTTTTCCTTAAGTACTTCGTTCTAAATTTAATTCTTTCCATTGAATTAAATAAACAAATATCCTTAATAAAATTGCAAATCTTAAATTACAATGTCATTATATATATATATATACATATATATATAAACATATTTATAAACAGACATATTATTCCAAAAACTTAACACTTTATGTTCGAGACCGTAAAAGAATTTGGTCGCTAAGTCTGACGAATTAAAACTTAGGTCGTTTATCTTGTATCTGCATAGACTAAACAACTTTATATGTAGACACAAGTGCGTCGACCCACCGAATCCGTGAAAGTGACATAGCTTAGGCTGTTATACGGAAATGAAATATCACGTATCGTCTATCGTAAAGCAAGTTTAATTTAAATTTTGCAGACGAGCATTGAACGGATTTAATGACCTTTTATTGTAAGTGAAAGTTTTCAATCGACTTTCGTCTCAAGTCGCTTGTGTTAACTAACTGCATAAGTACGATTTCTGAAAACTAATGAATCAAATCAAATGATGAAGGGAATGTCGTTTACGAAGAGTTTGTCAAACTCAATTATTAGTTGCCATTGGGATCTTTATTCAAATCTTTCCATGACAAAATATTTTTTCCTCGGCTTTTTTTGCTAAATCTGTAATAATGAGTAAGAATGAAACTAAGGTTACATTGTTACTGACACGTGACTAGCATTCGCCTTTGGCTACACGGTATTTTTCCCGAATGAATAAAGCAGTTCTTTGTCTTTTTCTGTACTTGTAACTAGGTGAAAACGAAGTATGATAAAACAGTGGAACATACAAGAAACAAAACACTTTTATTTATACTATAAGGAGCCTCGCTCTCCAGAATCACGTTTTTTGAGGCTCCAGTAAATTCACTTGTTCTGTGACAAGCAAGGAAAGATTTACTTTACGTCTGAGGTGGTATCATCCTAGTCGAAAATGCCCATTCGTGCCTACCCATGGCCCTGCCTACATTGTTTTTGTGACCGATGTATTTTTCCCGATGGAAATGACTAAATCCTTTGTTCTATCCATGACGATATTCATTCAAAAATACAATCTGTTGAGTGCTTGAACCGGGAAAACCTATCAAACTAGCAACTAAAGTTATTTTCACATGTATGATATTTGTTAGACCGATAAAGCCGATGCAATTTTGCGATGAATACTACAAATTTTGGGCTAGTTACCTTGTTTAGTAATCTGTTTTATCAGAAAACGGTGTATACATACTAGCAAAGTTCTTTTTCTATAAATACATAAATTTACTTTATTATAAACACACAAGATTTGCCTGCATAAGATGAAATTATTTAACACGGTATAAAGAATATTGCTAGATAAATGACTGTCAGTGCGCGCAAATTTATTCAAATTTGTTAACGTTTTTGCGTGAAAGAGGCAACTTCTATCCAGTGACGGATTAACCCTTAATCAAATTAAGCAATTGCCTAGGGCATCACGCCTGAGAAGAAGCACAAAAAATCCGTCCTTAGGGCATCACGTCTCACTCGCACGCACCAAAGCTCAGCATAGTTATTCGCTATATAATGAGATATATAGATGCCAGTAGAGCGATTTCTTACATTTATTGAGTTTTAAACGCATCATACAGAAGATGAACTGGCAAAGCAAACTCTTCGATACCTTGAAGAACATTGTGGATTCAATTTTTCAAAATGCAGAGGCCAGTTTTATGACAATGTTTCACATATGTATTTTGGCGTTACAATGGCATGCAGCAGAAGATTCTAGAGGCGAATCCGTTTGCAATATATATCCCATGCAGCCCATTCTCTCAATTTAGTAGGTTGAAGCGCCGTGGATTGTTGCCTAGCAGCTGTAAAAAAAATTTCATTACTTCAAAATCTATACAATATTTTTTCTGGTTCAACTATAAGGTGGCGCATATTAAAAGATCATTTGGATAATGAAAGTGTTTTGAAATCTTTATCAGAAACGAGATGGGAAGCACACGCTAAAGTGACTTCAGCTATTTCACAGACATAATAAAATTATAGATGCATTCGACGTCATTTCTGTGGATGACATGCAAAAAGGAGAAACCGGAAGAGAAGCAGTTAATTTGGCAAATAAACTACAAGAATTGGAGTTCGTACTCATGTTGGTCATGTGTGACGAAATTTCGCAAATGACATGATAAGATTGAATCAGCTTTCTCTAATGTGGAAACAGCCCGGCGTATATTTTTATCCCTTATGATTACAAATTGCTCAGCGGAACGTTCTTTTTCAAAATTAAAAAATGAAAAAGGGCAAAGATGATACAAGAAAGGCTCGATAATTTAACGATATTATACATAGAGTCCGATATGTTACAAACGTTAGACGTTAATACTATCTTGCTTGAATTCAATGCTCGGAAAAGCCGCAAGACGCATTTCAATAAATAAATAAAATAAATTATGCTTTGGTTTTAATTGTTGTCGCACCTACTCCACTTCTGAAGTACGTTACATCTCATCATCTTATTCTACAAATAAACTAATGTATTTATGCCGTAAAGGTTTAAAGACTGATTCTAGTTGACATACGGATAGAGGGGCCCATGGCGTGGATTGCTTAGGGCATCAAGTAGTCTTAATCCGTCACTGCTTTTATCGCTACCAATTTCTACCTTTACAATTATACACAAGTGTTCTGTTTAATTTGTAAGATAGGGTTTGCAATGTATTTCACCGGTGAAGACATACCGCAACATATTGCAGCACCGATGGTACTCCAATTTCAGGTGCACTGTTGTGTTTTAAGCTCAACTCACACCAGCGCAGAGTCAAAGCGTCTTTGTATTTTCGATTATGGCATATTCATCTCTATTTTCCCCACCGTTAAGGTACAAATTTTGTGTGAATGGAAATTTTCAATTGCGCGTCTGCGCCTGACGGTAGCCGAGGGGTGGTCCGCGCCGCCATACATTACTCGGGCGCAGTGCTACGTTACACGTCGACCACCCCAGACGCGAACAAGCCGCGCCGCC
Organism: Phragmatobia fuliginosa; assembly: GCA_932526445.1. Classification (NCBI taxonomy): domain Eukaryota; kingdom Metazoa; phylum Arthropoda; class Insecta; order Lepidoptera; family Erebidae; genus Phragmatobia; species Phragmatobia fuliginosa. Next base: position 17,682,286 of record OW052057.1, read on the forward strand.
CGGCGGTGCGGCTTGTACCGCGTCCGTACGCGTCTTTGTTTGGGGTGCTGTAGTTCTAAGGACGCGACTTTGACTTTGATAATGCGAGTTTAGCCTCAATCGGTTTCGGTGCGCGGCATTAGGTTTATAAACGGGAAAAAATTGGCAACGCGTACTATTTATTGACTATTTTTAGAACTAAAGATACGTAATGATGATAAAGCGTCGCGGCTCTTAACTACGTGTAGCTCCGAACTAGATGCAACAGGCGTAAGAAAATAGACCAAATCTACGTACAGTAAGTATATTGCTGTTTTTATTTGAAAGTAACATTCTTTCGAAACATATAAAATAAATATATTAGAAATATGATTTCTAAAATATTTTTTCACTTAGTTATTTTAAATACTCGTTTCCTTTATGAAGTCTTGAATTTTTAAAATGTAAGTACGTCAGTTTGGAGAAAAGAAAATTGTAACTTTAAAATGAATTTAATTTTAACTTTCCTTTCTTACTAAGGACATACAACAATACATTTTTTTTTAAAACATGATCAGAAAAATCAGAATTAGCTTATTCAATATCTAATACAATACTATCTTGTGTCACTTACTTTATATAAAAGCATAAATGATTAACTAAGTTAATACTTTTTATAATCAGAATAATAATATGTAACTAAAAGAAATACATTTAAGTTTAAAATTAAGTATTTTAAAATGAACTAAAACTTCAAAATTAATTAATATTTAAATGAGAAAGAGAAATCGTTTTACTATAATAAAGCGTGAGATGATTTTAAAGATATTTTATACCTACTATAAAATATTTCAAATTTTAGCAAAGTGAAAACAGAAACACGAATTAACATCTAACCCCTCGCAGTTTTACCACAAAAATTAATTATATATTTTAACTTAACAATATATTCTAATTTTCAGTACGGCGCGTGATAAAACTGTGTTCTGTGGTTTTGTAAACTATAATTTATTGATAATTATGTAGTTAAATAGTAAATATGTATATAATTAAAATATAATATTGATAGCTGACACTTGGTGGAAGTGGTTAAGATAGACGGTGCTTTTATACTCCGGGCTGCTATTAGGAATTTCCTAAGAAAAACCCAAGGGCCAAAAACACACTTTTTGGCCCGACCCGAGATTTGAACCCGAGACCTCTTGATTAGCAGTCGCATAGGCTAACCACTAGACCAACGAGGCAGTTAACCTACTTACTGTGGGTTCACAGAAATAATCTGAGGGCCGTAACCGAAGAGGCGGTGAGAGACGGCGGAGTGCTGTTGGCGGTGTCATTGGACATCGCCAACGCCTTCAATAGTCTGCCATTCGGCTGCATCAGGGCCGCACTCCAGTACCACGGAGTGCCAGGGTACCTGAGGCGGCTGGTGGCAGACTACTGAGAGGAGCGTACCGTCGAGTACGAGGACCGAGGTGGCGCCTTGAGACGCAGGGCCATGTCGTGCGGTGTTCCACAGGGGTCTGTCCTAGGACCACTCCTGTGGAACATGGGATACGACTGGGCCCTACGAGGGCGTCTCCCCCCCGGGCTGGGTGTGATCTGTTACGCAGACGACACCCTGGTCACGGCCCGGGGGGCAAACTTTGAGGAGGCGGCGCGCCTGGCCACCACGGGAGTCTCCCGGGTGGTCGGGCGCATCGAGGCGCTGGGTCTGCGGGTGGCCCTGGACAAGACGGAGGCCCTATTATTTCATGGGCCCCGTCGCGGTCCGCCCGCTGGCGCCTCGATCAAGGTCAACTCGGTCCTCGTACCGGTCCGGGCCCAGATGAGGTACCTGGGTCTGGTCCTCGACGGTAGGTGGCTCTTCGACGAGCACTTCCGACAGCTTGGTCCTAAGCTGGTGGGCAATGCCTCCGCCCTAGGGCGACTTCTGCCCAATTTGGGCGGGGCCAGTGTCCCCACTAGGCAGCTGTACACGGGGGTTGTCCGGTCGATGGCACTTTATGGTGCACCGGTGTGGGCGGCGGCTCTGTCCGCCCAGAACAGGGCGCGCCTCTGGCGCCCCCAGAGGGTATTGGCGGTCAGAGCCATACGCGGATACCGCACCGTATCTACCGAGGCGGCGTGCGCCTTGGCCGGAACACCCCCGTGGGATTTGGAGGCGGAAGTGCTCGCCGAAGTTTATCGGCGAGTGGCTGACTTCCGGGCGGAGAGCGGCTTTCGCCCTCCGCCCGAGGACGTACGCGAGTGGCGCGAAGCCGCTCGCCGAGCCACCATGCAGAGATGGTCGTTCCGGCTGGAGACCCCACGCGCTGGCTTCGCCGCCGTGGAGGCTCTTCAGCCGGTCATCGCGGAGTGGGCAGGGCGGCAGCACGGGACCCTTTCCTTCCGGCTGACGCAGGTACTTTCCGGGCACGGTTGCTTCGGAAAGTACCTGCACTCGGTCGCTAGGAGGGAACCGAGTCCCGCCTGCCACCACTGCGACTGCAGTGAGGACACGGCCCAGCACACGCTGGCGGTCTGCCCCGCTTGGGCGGCGCAGCGCCGGGTCCTCACTGCAGTCATCGGAGGGGATCTCTCGCTGCCGGCCGTCATAAGATCGATGGCCGGCAGCGACAGTTGTTTTACCGCGGTCGCAACCTTCTGCGAGGACGTAATCTTGCAGAAGGAGGTGGCGGAGAAGGCCCGGGAGGATTCCATCCAATCGGACCGGATCCGCCGCCGGCGCCCCGGGCGGCGGAGGCGCGCATACCTGCGTCTCATGCCGCCCTGAGAGTGGCCGCGGATGGGCGGGACGGGTTTCCCGTCCGTCCGCAGTAGAGGCCAACCGCGAGGGGGCGGCGTCCGCGTGTGACCGGACGTTGCCCAATTAGAGAGTCGAAAGTTCGAGATGGTGCCCGCAACAGTGCGGGCAGGCGCCGGTTGGAGTCCAGAAGGAAATCCCCTCCCTGGACTCCTTCCAATACAAAGGCGCAGAGAGGGTCACACCGTGTGGTTTTAGTCGGTTCGAGTCCGACACACCACCCCGCCGTAACCCCCGACGGGGTGACGGTCCGCGGGGATTTCCACACGTAAAAAAAAAAAAAAAAAAAAAAAAAGGGTTCACAGAAATAATGGAGTGTTGGTGTAAAAAAAACTCCCCGAAAATGGGGAAAATTTGTAATTTCTTGAAATTTCCAACACTACTTATTCAATTAACATTAAATAGCAATATAAGATTTTTCATAGAAGTTAAAAACAAATAAATAATGTAAACAGAGAATTCGTCATGAAATATTTATATATATTTTTAGAAATTCTCCTACAATACAATACTCCTTGGATACAAGTTGTGTCTGAATACCAGTCTCATTATATTCTATGTCCATGTTTCCAAAGCCTCTCCTACAATAATTTTCTCAGATACGAGTTGCATCTGAATGCCAGTCTCGTTATTTTCTCTGTCCATTTTTCAAAAGCCTTTCTTACAATAATTTCCCCGAATACGAGTTGCACCTGAATACCATTCTCATTATTTTCTGTGTCCACTTTTCTAAAGCGTTTCCTACAATAACTTCTCCGCTTATAACGCGTTTTAAATTGTTTATACCTTTGCTTGTATATCTGTACTAACTTCCTATTTTGTTCTTTCGGCTTCCTAAACTACATATATTTTGTGTTTTCGTGTTTTGTACCCTTCTGTGTTAATTTTAAATGTAATTTACCGTTATAAAAGGAAAGACTGTAATATTTGTGGACTTACCCCCTACAAATCTATCTATTTCATATTATAGGCATAGGTTTGCTTAGTTTTGTGAAAAAAAAAACTAATTTCACATGATGAGATAGTAAAAAAAGTCAACAGCATTTAATAGTTCAGAGCTGGACATAGGCCTCCCCTTAGAAAGGAGGGTTTTGGCATACTATACCGTGCTGGCCAGATGGGTTGGTATAGGCAATGTTTCAAGTTTTCCTTCTATTAACGGTGATGTGCGCCCTTAATCTATCCATCTAACTTTATGGATATCAACAGCAAAGTGTCCTTCGTTGTGTAACATAATATCACCGTAAAATATTAGTTAGTTTTCTCTTCACAATTAAAGTCAGTTGTTGTTAGTTAAAATCGCATTTGAAGCGTCCTGTGATAGGAGATATTCGAATCCTATTTAAATTAATATACAAAACTAGCTGCTGCCCGCGGCTCCGCTTGCGTTTTAGAGGTGTGAAAAATAGATGTTGGCCGATTCTCAGACCTACTGAATATGCATATAAAGTTTCATAAAGATCGGTCAAGCCGTTTCGGAGGAGTGTGGCAACGAAAACTGTGACACGAGAATTTTATATATTAGACTAGCTGATGCCCGCGGCTCCGCTCGCGTTTTAGAGGTGTGAAAAATAGATGTTGGCCGATTCTCAGACCTATTGAATATGCATATAAAGTTTCATAATGATCGGTCAAGCCGTTTCGGAGGAGTATGGCAACGAAAACTGTGACACGAGAATTTTATATATTAGATATAGATATAATTGAAATTTTGTGAAAACTATGAACTCCACTCAAACGTTAACTCTAAACGTAGTAGGACGCCCTGAGGCACGATGGACGGACAATTTGAGGAAGGTGTCTGGCGGCGGATGCATGCGGACTGCCCAAGACCGGGATGGTTGGCGTTCTTTGGGGGAGACCAGCAGTGGGCGGCGATAGGTTGACACTATATTGTTCTCTTCCTTTAAATAAAAGTGAATTAAATAAGATTCTAGTCCACTACCGTATTAAGCAAAGGGAAGTAATTAAAATAAATAAATTGGGTTAGGCGCAGACTAAACTCCGTTTCGTGTCAAATGCAATTCGATTCGCTATCATTAAAAGTTATGCCTCCTCAAAGGAGAAATAATTATGTTTCAGACGCTTTGAGTCTAAAATAGTGAAGTTGTATAAATTAAAAAGGGATGGAAACTACGTATAATCGAAACTTACTTTGTTTCACTGTACAAATTATTTTCATTTGTCTTAGTGTGGTAGAGATTGAAACAGTAAGTAATTGATTTCAAATTATTGCTTATGTATATACGGCATATACATCAAAAATCTATCTGACTGTTTGTTTCGACTACTCTCTCGAACAAATGCTCATAGTGTAAGTATAAATATGGATTCTTTGAACTTAATGACTCTGAACCCTTATAGATCCTCATGTATTTTGATGTAAACGAAACTTATTCGAGATAAAATTAAAAAGATATATCATTATGGGTGACAACGGAAACCTATTCTATGCGTGGCCCTATTCTATCTTTGCACCACGTCGTTATCCGTGCTTAACAGGGAATTGATATAATTGTAGTTGTTTGCATAAAAAATACGTTTGTTAAGCATCTAGCGGTTAAAAACGTAACAAACTGTGGACATAATTGAAATTGTTAAACCATGTTCTCAGCAGCTGTTATCGAGTTCCAAGGTGTTATGTAACTACGAGTATATGCCGCTATTTAAATATTTTCTCTGCCGCTATCAATCACTATATGCGAACATTATAATCGCGCATATCGCAACGCACACATTTGACCTGTGATTTAAGTTTTTTTTTATGAGCGCCTATATCAGTGATCCTAATAATGCCTCTTTAAAACTATTGTCGGTAATTCAAACTATCTACATATATATGAAAGAATTTCCCAAATTTGCCGAAAATCAATTTCCTATGGTCTTAAACATTTTCTAGGGTTCTTTATTTATACGGTGTTTTAACTTACCCTAACTACTACCCTACTTAAAATAACAAAAATGTATTTACAAAAAATATGTTTATGTATTTATATCAGTTGTGTATTACCAATAAAACAAGCTGTGCTTAGTTTGGGACTAGATAACGTTGTGTAATAGACGTCTGAAATATTAATTTTTATTTATTGATCTCCATTCCAATTGAGGTCCACGGCGCGTTTTGATCTGTGAACGCTTCTATTGGAGTTTTTGCCTGCGTTGGAGTAAAACTGAAATGTGAATATTGAACATCAATTTAATGCAGCACTGATCATTTGCATATTATATACTAAAACATTGAGTCTTCGTGTTCATCTAATGTACACATCAACTGAAACTTCCAAACATTACACTTTTCTTAAGCAACGGATTTGGCTCTGTGGTGTGACTTGGGAGAGTCCTAAGGACTGCAGCGGGCTGATGACACGTTCTCACACTATATTCGGCTTTTATTGTCAACTAGCTGTGCCCGCGACTTCGTTCGCGTGGTTGTCGAGAGCAAAACAACGTCGTTTAGATAAGAGTATATCACCTTTTTGATGATTTAGATAAGAGTCCTGACTTTGGTATAGTTGATTACGTTAATGCTTCTCTATATACTATGTTAGCGGTGGAATTACCCGGAGCATATACAAAAAGGTTGTTTGGGTTGCTAACACGTGATAGAGAAACATAGAGTTGGCCGTGTGAAAAACAATCAAAAGTAAGGTCTACACCCGCAACGGATAACGTCTGGCCTTGGGCTTTATTAATAGTCATAGCGTAACAGAGGCTTACAGGAAATTGCACACGTTTGAAAGTAAACGGAAAATTATTGGGGATAATGGGTATCCTGGGAATGAAAACAACATCACCGGAGCCGCAACCTGTTAAGATTTCGGCTTCGATGACATTTCGTTGGAGATTTGTTACTCTCAACCGAGTTCCATTGCATAGTTTTGGTGGGCTTAAATTTCTGAGTAGAATGATTGGTACTCCGACTTTTAAATAAATTTTGTGTGCTGGAAGACCTGGTGTATTTAGAGAGTCTAAAAACTCTACTGGATAGTGGGTGGCATCTCCTTCTTCTAAAACCGTGTTAATAGATAAATATTCCCTACTTTCTCCAGAAACATGTACCAATATTTGAGAATTTATTGCTGCTGCTTGGTCGTTGCGAGGTGCCAAAATAGCTCGTTGGCATAGCCAAGCAGCGTCATGGTTCGAGATCTCTGATGGATCTCCGTATACAGAGGAAATGAGTTCCTGCTGTGAGGCAACAGAAGAACACAGGCTTTCGACTAAAGTTACTGTACCTCCTTCTTGAGTCGGGTATGTGCCGTTACCAATTTGAAGTAGTAAATTTGAGAAAACCTGCGCGTTTGCGTCACCTCCCAAATATGCTCGCATATTAAAGCTCAAATTAGTTAATATGACACTACGCCATAAAATAGAGCTCTTTAAACAGGCACCTATTTCATCGGCCCTCGTTCCTCTGGGTATTATAGGGAGTGTCTGCCTGAAGTCTCCACAGAATAGCACCGTTAAGCCTCCCATCGGTCGGTCATTTTGTCTTATATCTCGCAACGTTCTATCTACAGCTTCCACAGCTTTACGATTTGCCATCGTACACTCGTCCCAAACGATAAGGGCGCAATCGCGTAAAACCCTTGCTTTATCACTATTGCGAGACACGTTGCAAACAGGGTTTTCTGTGCGGTCCAAGTCGATTGGTATTTTAAATGTTGTATGTGCAGTTTTTCCTCCTGGTAATAAAGTGGCAGCTATTCCTGAGGAAGCGACGGCAAGGGCAATTTTGTTTTGGCTCCTTATTTGAGCCAAGATAACTTTAGTGAGGAAAGTTTTACCTGTTCCACCAGGTGCATCTAAAAACAGCATTTCTCCTAATGAATGTTCTACACTACAGCATACTCTATCAAAGATTTGACGTTGTTCTGACGTCAAATTTGAACAGCCATTTCGCAATATTTCTGCTAACTCTTCGGGGTTGTAATTTATTTCAGATGTATACTCCCTATTAATTCGTTCCCCACCAACTGTCGGTGTCGGCAAGCCGTATTGACTGAGGGGGTTCCCTCCTATACTTGTAACTATATCTTGTATAGCCAGCAAAGCCCTATTATGGCAGCTTTCACGTACTTGGTCAGAAGTTTCACTATTTATATTTTGCTGTCTCAAAAAATCTTCGGCAAACGCGTCTTTATATTTTTGCCACAACTGCCCAGCGTCCGATAGGCCACAAAATGTCAACAAAATGGCAAATAAATGGCGCAAACGATGTGGACTATCACTGACGCATGCTTCGGCTAAAGCATCATCCCAATGCTGATCGCCATCTAATAAATGCCGTGCGCGGCAAGCAGCTTGAAATGTGGGATATTCTATATCGTCCACTTTGCGGAGCTCAGCAAAAGAAGTAGGTCCTCGCACTGTGTGAAGAAGAAGGCGTAAATAATAACACTCTGCATTATTTGGGTGCACCGTGTATACTCTTCCAATCACGTGTTCTTTAAAAATGCCGGACTCGCCTTCTACAGCAGTTCCACGTCTCCTGCGATTAAAAACACCTTGCTGCTTGTTATAAGTATAATAATGTGGCACTTCATTGTACAACAGAGACTTAGCGAAATTGTCTCTTTCGCAAAGGCGAAAGAATGCGAGCAAGGTGGTTTGTCTTGGGTTGTTCATTCTTTCTGCCACATTTTCTGGCTGAAAGTAAACTCGCTGCCCGCCTTCCAGGTGCACGTCAAGATGGATGACTGGCGGATACCTTTCATGAATAGGGAAACTCAAAATGCGCCAAACTGCCTCCGAAGAGCTTATGTATCGGCCAGATTGATACCTTGTCACTTCATCAAATTGGTTGTTATTTCTTAGTGCTATCATGGCTTGATCACTACCTTTATTAACATATTTACATATATATTTTATAGATTCGACGCTATTACAAATTTCAACATTAATGTGTGCTTGAAAAGCGTTTGACAAAACTGGAGAATACGGTACCACCCAACTATTATTTAGAATTATTTCTTGTCCACGGAATCTGACAGTAGCTGTGAAACCACCTTGTGACGGTGATCTTCGCCGGTATTGCGGATACCCATTTTCCCCAGCCATAGTTAGTTCTTTCAGTGCTCTGGGGTATTTTTTTGAGCATTGACCATCTTTCATGCACGGTGATTCCCTGTTTAAGAGGCCACATGGCCCGTGAACCATATGTGTTTTTACTATGTCATGCAAAATCGGATCTGCATTATAGTCCGGAAATTCTGCACTTATGACACTGTCTATAGCATCGGGACGAATTTTTTCTTCCAGCCACAGAAGAATGTGCGCGTGGGGTAAACCACGCTTTTGCCACTCGACGCTATACATAAAACAAAGAGTTGAACCGAAAACTTTCTCCTTTGTAAGTAGATTAATCAAGACTTTGAGTTTTAAATGAAAAATCCTAGCAATAATGTCATGTCTGTCGTATGACGCCTGTCCTGTGAGAAGTGCCTGGCAAATCTCCGTCCACTTTGGATTTGTTGTAAATGTTATAAAAAGGTCCGGCCGGCCGTATTTACGGACGTAACAAAAAGCATCTTGCGTTCGTTCGTGCATATACCGCGGACCGCCTGTGAAACTGGATGGCAAAATAACCAATCGACCCAAGTTTTCGACGTTATTATCTGATTGCATGGCGTCCCGCAAGTGCACGTATTCTTCAGCGCGTAACCGTCGCTGGTTAGTGCGAATATACACTAAACGTTCAGTTTCTATTTTTGCGTACATGTCCACAATAAATTGGCTGAACAAACCACGAAATCGTTGCAAATATACGAAACTGTTTTGCCTTATTTGTAAAAGGTAGGAATAGTATTGTTGAGCAGATATTTTTTTTTGATAATTAGTGACTCTCGTAGTAGGGTTCACTTGGTACAGCCCAAAATTGTACCCATCTTCACCATGACAATAGATTAGTGGATATTGCAGGGCGTCGTAAGCTCGGTGGGTTTCCAAAATGCGTTGAAGGCGATCGTCGCGTGTACGCAACACGATATCACGTCTCTCACACTCCTGGTCGACTAAAACAACTGCAACTTCATCTGCGACGGGTGCATTGTGTCTTCCACGGTGTTCACCCACAGGACGTCTATCGGCACTTATAACAATTTTGAAATCATTGCTGCCTTGTGGAATTGACTCCAATGCAGCTTTGAATTCACGAACGTACTGGTTAACGCGATGCAGCAATTCTTGAAGTTGACCCAAAAGCTCAGCATTGAGCTGGGGAAAATTGTGATTTCTAACATTGAGCTGTTGCGTGTAATCGGATACAAAATAAATTTGGAGAAATTTGGGTTCATTTTCTGGCAGCAAAGATCCAATAAGGTGATAAACTTGACCTTGTACTTTGAAGGTTGGCATGAACGGTCCTTCCGTTATTTGTTTTGCCCCAAAGGAAGTCATTTGGAAAGCACTGTTATATAAACGAATATTATCCAAAAAACGGTTCGACTGGGGATGATCGCCATTCAGGAGACTTATAAGTAAGTGTGGTGGATCTTGGAAATTTGGAAGAACAATTTTTCCATTTGAGCAGCACATTCCATCTGTCTCTTTCCTCCATTTCAAAGCATGACAAAAATTACAAATTTCTCTCATGTCACCCACGAAAGTAAAGCCAGCATAATTAATTCTAGACGAATATGTGAACCCTGATTTTTCCCTATTGTCCCAAGGTAATAAAATATTTGCATCGTCATTTTCCATGGACTCATCAGCTCCGCTATTTGTTTCTCTATTCATATGGTATCGAGCTCGTTCTATTTCTAGGCGAGATTGACGTTGTTCTGCTGTTTCTGCTCGTCTTAGTTCATCTATTCTTTCCCTTTCAGATGCAAGATAACTTTCATTGTTTCTTTGTACACCTACATAGTTATGTCTAGCTATTTCTAATCGTTCTTCTCTTTGGGAGAGAGATTCAGACTCGCGCGAGAGAGCGTGTCGCTCTCGGTCAGATGACAGACGTGCTTGGCGTTCCTCGATACTCTCTTGAGAACGCAAAGTCGCGGTCCGAGTTCTTTGCGAACTTAAGCGCGACTCCCTTTCTGTGAAAGTCTCTGACTCGCGTGAGAGAGACTGGCGCTCCCGATCAGCAGACAGCCGAACTTCGCGTTCCTGGATATTCTCTTGAGAACGCAAAGTCGCGGTCCGAGTTCTTTGCGAACTTAAGCGCGACTCCCTTTCTGTGAATGTCTCTGACTCACGTGAGAGAGAGTGGCGCTCCCGATCAGCAGACAGCCGAACTTCGCGTTCCTGGATATTCTCTTGAGAACGCAAAGTCGCGGTCCGAGTTCTTTGCGAACTTAAGCGCGACTCCCTTTCTGTGAATGTCTCTGACTCACGTGAGAGAGAGTGGCGCTCCCGATCAGCAGACAGCCGGTCTTCGCGTTCCTGGATACTCTCTTGAGACCGCAAAGTCGCGGTCCGTGTTCTTTGTGAACTTAAACGTGACTCCCTTTCGGTGAACGTTTCCGATTCACGTGAAAGAGCGATGTGCTCTCGGTTAGCAGATAACCGTGCTTCACGATCTTCTTCCGATTCCTGAGACCTACAAAGTCTCATCCTTTTCGCATTTCGGCTACGCAGCGAAAGGTTAGTTTTTTTTCTTTGAGGCATTTTCAAGGAAAATTAAAGCAATAAACAAAACTAACAACACTTATGACTGAATAGCCTACAAACTTAAAAGAACGGTGCGTCGAACAGTCTAGTGTGACAACGTATCGTCTGTTCGTGGTCGTGACTCAACGAATTGGCAACACTAACTTACTGTATAACGATTGGCACTATTGGATTCAAACTACGAAGTAAATCAAATACAATCTTAACTTCGTACTTCAAACCAATGACCAAAGTTGACCAAACGAAACCAATAAGATAAGCAAATACTTTTTTTTCGACCAATTTAGAAAATCGATAAACCAAGCAACCAAAGAACTTTTACGACACACGCAAGAACTTTTAAGACACCTAACGAAACCCAATTTGCCTAGTAAACACGGTGGACGTCATCCTCGCGCGGAAAATCTTAACACCGCGATTCAGAAAATGACGTCATTTGCACAACGCCATCTATCGGATTTAGATTTCAACTATCAACATTAGTTCTATTTTTAGTCTTAAGATGTCGTTGCAAGTACTATACTTAATTGCGTAACGTAATATTTTACTTCTTGAACTCACTAAATTAATCATATCTTTTGATAGAGTGAACCGATTTCGATGAAACAAAAACTAAGTTAAACCTCAAGTTGCGTATAATTTTTGTATATAAACATTGTCAGCATTGAATTCGTAGATTTTACGTGATGTGCGCACAAACAAACAGACAAACAGACAAACAGACAAACAGACAAAAATTTCAAAAATGATGGAAATGGGTTCTGTTACTTATCTTTTCACACGCTGGCTATTTTTTGTTTCAATTTCTTCAATGTACAAAAATGACTTTTCTACAGATTTATTATATGTATAGATGATTTTGAGTCAGAATAAAATCTAGATGGAAATTTCCAACATAAGTTTAATGCTGCGCTGGTCCTTCGCGTATTAATTATATTACGAAATTTTTGAGTTTTCGTATGCATTCTATCAACCTGTACCTAGGTATCATTTACTAATAGTGCTCTCTGAGTATTTGAGTCGGAGTAAAATTTTCATGGTAAATTTCGACATACATTTAATGCAGCACTGGTTCTTCGCGTCTTATGTTACGAAAGCTTTCAGTTTTCGTATTCATTAAATGTACCTGTAGGTGTATCATTTACTAATAGGGCTTCATAAAATGAGAACTGAAATTTCGAAATATTACATGTTTACTACAATTCCACGTTTTTGTCGGGTACTGCGGCTTCAATTTTATTAGAAACTTAATAGAATTGGAGAAACCTGTTCGTCGACTTCAGGACAGTAATGTTTTCTTTCTATGTACATACACATATTTTACTACTTTGTACCAAGTATTATTAATAACGAGAAAAGTCAGAATATTAAGAGAACTTTGGTATTGATTTACAAATTTAAAAGAGAATACATCTTAGGAAAGAAGTAGAACCCTTCCACTATGACCTTATTTAACAACGTCAGTTTTACCTCGTATTTTAGTACGTGACTAAAACTAATGATATTAATATGAAAATTTCTTTCTATAGGAGTTATCTGAACTTCATGACAGAAGAACTGAAAGATCCATTCGTGAACCTGCCGCGCGCTATCTACGTATCCCTGCCTTTGGTTACTGGTATTTATCTTTTGGCCAACGTCTCCTACCTGGCAGTTCTTGGACCTGTTGGAGTGCTGGCAACTGAGGCTATAGCTGTCGTGAGTATTACATTTTTTATATATATTTCAGCTTGCCAAAGTGACTCTACGCTCCCTGATGGAAAGCATGGTTAGAATTATAGAAGTTGAGTAGTGGTCGCTATCCCTATCCCATACTATGGCGGTCTGTTGAGAAGCTTCGGTGTTCATTGAACTTTATTAAATGTGGTATGTTTATTATATGGGTTCTGGAGGTCTGATGGCAGTCGTTGTGCGTCAAAACCTACCCAACATAGTTTTGGGGAAGGCTTGGGTGAGATCGATAGTAATATCCATTTATCGGTCGTGAGAGCTTATATATAGAACGGTTATTTCCATCCAAATTTGTCTTCGAACCTTAAGGTCATGTAAATCAATCCGGTTAATACTGTGTCTCCAAAGTTTACGCAAAGACGATTAATTAAATACTCGTCCTATTAATATTATTAATTTTAAGAACAATTTATGTAGATTTACGAGGTGAAACTTGCCGTTAATGCCAGGACTAGGATAATGTTGTGTTATTACTTAGGTGACAATAAGCGCAGGTTAGTTGTCGGGAGCTGGAAGCGAGATGACCAAAATCGATCAGAGTGACGTTCAATGGAAGAGCCTTATTAGTAAAAGTGATCTGTGATAGGGTGATGGTAATGATAATGATGATGATGATTACTTACGTAAATTATATTCGACGTATACTTAGACGACTTATCCTTGACGTTTCTTTGTGATAGGCTGATGATGATGATACGTAAATTGTATTTGTCATTATACTTAGACGATTTATTATGATTCCTTGTCGTTTCTATGTGATAGGTTGATGATGATGATGATGGTGATGATGATGATGATTACGATTACTTACGTAAATTATATTTGACGTATACTTAGACGACTTATCCTTGACGTTTCTATGTGATAGGCTGATGATGATGATACGTAAATTATATTTGTCATTATACTTAGACGATTTATTATGATTCCTTGTAGTTTCTATGTGTTAGGTTGATGATGATGGTGATGATGATGATGATTACTTACGTAAATTATATTCGACGTATACTTAGGCGACTTATCCTTGACGTTTCTATGTGATAGGCTGATGATGATGATACGTAAATTATATTTGTCATTATACTTAGACGATTTATTATGATTCCTTGTAGTTTCTATGTGTTAGGTTGATGATGATGGTGATGATGATGATGATTACTTACGTAAATTATATTCGACGTATACTTAGACGACTTATCCTTGACGTTCCTATGTGATAGGTTGATGATGATGGTGATGATGATAACTTATGTAAATTGTATTTGACGTGTACATAGATGACTTATTATGATTCCTTAACGTTTCTAATGACCACTGATCACAGTAAAAGTATATTACGAAATTCTTACGAAATAGTTACCTTTTAGTTCAATCACGGCAGGTACTGAAGGTTGTTTTTGTTCTGAAATTTAATATCTTTGTAGGATTTTGCAACAAAATGTCTGGGAGTTGTAAAGTGGGTGATGCCTGCGTTGGTTGCAATAGCAATAGTGGGTGGGCTCTCCGTTCACATAATGGCTTCGTCTCGCATGTGCTTCGCTGGCGCCCGTAACGGTCACATGCCTGAGTTGTTGGCGCACATCAACTTGAAATGCTACTCGCCATTGCCTTCACTCATCTTCCTGGTAAGTTAAATCTAATACCATTGTATTGACTGTGCTGTGAAGTGCATTTTCTGATTAAGACAAATCATATATCGTTCAAGATATATTTGTGTGTTTAAGTTGACTCAGAATTATGGGTTATATATGACTGTCTCGTTGATCTAGTGGTTAGCGTATGCGACTGCTAATCAAGAGGTCTTGGGTTCAAATCCCGGGTCGGGTCAAGTGTTGGGTTTTTCTTAAAATGAAATTCTGAATAGCACCCTTGAGTATGGCAGTTTGGCGGTAATTGACGCCCGTGCCTTGGAGAGAACGTTAAGCCGTCGATCCCGGTAGTCATGAACATCTATGGCATATTGGGAATCCAGTGCCCTCAAATATACTGACAACTAGTTCAAATTTCAAATTGTAGTTTCTCCCTTATGATTGCAAAGGTCCGATGCCGGTCGCTCCGTGGAAAAACTGATATTCGGATAAAACCGTTTGAGCTAGTAACCGACCTCACATAAATCGAAAAATGATTTTAGCAACCTCACAATGTTTTTAAAATACCTATCTAATGATAGGCCACACGATGAAGAAACGCAAGAAAAAAAAACATTTCCACTTTACGTGTAGGGGAGGTACCCTAAATAAAATGTGTAGAATTTTTCATTTTTTTTTTTTTTGCATATTGTCGACGTAATTACAACACATATTCATGCAAAGTTTCATCTTTCTAGCACCAACCGTTTGGGCAGTAGGTCGAGGACGGACGGACGGACATGACGAATCTATAAGGGTTCCGAGTCATGAACTCCGAGACACTAAAAATCAGATAGTCTGGTTTCTATTAAATTTATGATCTCCATTAGCTATAGATAAGAACTACACAGATCAGTCGTGTACTATTGTGTCTGAAGCACAATTTAACTTGGAGAAGAAACGAACAAGTTACCGCACGCTCCGAGTGAAGTGTCTCGAAAGTTTCCCAACATCGTACTAAGAAATCTGCTACAAAGCATTTATTACTTTCAAAGTAGTACTTTAATTACTTAACGACTATTTTCATATATACGAAAACTAGCTTTCCGCTCGCGGCTTCGCCCGCGTAGAATTCGGTTATATCGCGCGACATGGCAAGGAGTAGATTGAACAAAATTACATGATTTTATGTTTGACAATAAGGAACTTCCATACAAACTTTTGTCCCCTATTTCAACCCCTTCTACCCTTATTTTCGCCATAAAAAGTATCCTATGTCCTTTCCCAAGTTCAGTTCTATTTTCATACCAAATTTCATCAAAATCGGTTCAGTGGTTTAGGCGTAACAGACAGACAGACAGAGTTACTTTCGCATTTATAAAATTAGTAGGGATTTCTATCCCTACACTCGATAAGTTGTTCGATTTTTTTTTTCTAAAGAACTCTTGAACCGAGACGGCGGCGAAATGTTCATAGAATCTTCTCCTGAATAATATAGTTTTCAAATAATTATTATATATACGTCGGATTTAAATAAATTTTCCGTTAAAAGCCTAACAAAACAATATTGCTACAGAATAATAAGTAATAAGTTTAAATGGCGCTGTTTTTTTCCTAAATTAATATAATGGGTAAGAGAGTAGTATTTTTGTTTTTAATATTTGTATATTTTCCTTAAATTGTAGGCTTGTAGCTTGTGTGAGGTAAAGTAAAAAAAAATGGTCTATAAATACGACCGCGTGACTGTTCCATACTAAGTTATAGATCATCATCATCATCATCAACAGCCTTTAACAGTCCACTGCTGGACATAGGCCTCTACTTAGAAAGGAGGGTTAGGCCTATTATACCACGCTGGCCAGACAGGTTGGTATAGGGTTGGTTTCAAGTCCCCTGCCGGGCACCTCCACATCTGCCGCTGCTAACGACAGCTGGCAGGTCGTGGGGAGCTCAAAGAGGAGCCAACAGCGGCAGCGGCAGCGGGCCAGAAGGGCCACCGAAAAGGCAGCCGAAGCCTCGCAGCCACCGCCGGTGGTGACAGCGGCCACCAAAAAGAAGCCGCGAAAACTGCAGCCGCCTAAAACCGCGGCTGTAGTGGTGACCGTCACGCCGGAGGCGGCCAGTGGTGGACTGACCTATGCGGCTGTCTTCCAAAAGGCCCGGGCCAGTCTTGCCAGCGAGTTTGGACCGGCAGGGGTCAGGTTGCGCCGCGCCCAGACGGGAGCTCGAGTCCTCGAGTTCCCTGGAGCAGAAGGCGCAAAGACGGCGGACAAATGTGCCGAGACGCTGAGGGGCATGTTTGCCGAGTTGGATGGCGTCAAGATCGCCAGGCCCACGAAGTGCGCGGAGCTGCGTATTTCGGGCTTGGACGATTCTGTGACGGCCGAAGATGTCCGCGATGCAATCCGGGAGAAGACCGGCTGCAGCGCGGATAACATCAGAGTCGGCACCATCCGCCCCGGTCCAGGCGGGCTAGGCGCTGCATGGGTCAGCTGTCCCGTGGCGTCAGCCAAAGTTTTGGGCGACGCCGGAGCTATCCTCGTCGGCTTTGTGAATGCCAGGGTTACGGTCCTGGCTGCGAGGCCGATGAGGTGCTTCAAGTGCCTAACCGCCGGACACACTCGCTCGAAGTGCGAGAGTTGCTTCGACTGCAGCGGTCTATGTTTCCGCTGCGGTCGACCGGGGCACAAGGCGGCAGATTGCTCAGCTGCCCCCCACTGCCCGGTGTGTGCGGCGGCGAATAAGCCCGCCAATCACCAGACCGGGCAGGGGGGCTGCAAGCCTCCCCGCGCGTCTCGGCAAGCGCCGGAGGCCAGCCTATCGATCCAGGCTGCCTCCGATGTCACTAGTGCGTCGGCACCGACGCCCATGGAGGAGGTTGTAGAGACGAACCCTTAATGGATCAAGTCTCCAACCTTCTCGTCCAGACGAACTTGAACCACTGCGCCGCAGCGCAGGATCTCCTCCTGCAAACCATGGCGCAGTGGTCGGTCGGTGTGGCCGTAGTCGCGGAGCCCTACTTCGTCCCTCCCCGTCCAAACTGGATGGGTGACTGGGACGGCTCCGTGGCAGTCGTCGGCTCCACGGCGGCTGGTTCCCCGCCCTTGTCGCTCAAAGACAGGGGCACGGGATATGTTGCCGCCGAGTGGGGGGGGATCACCGTTTACGGTATCTACTTCTCCCCCAGTAAGAGTTTGAGTGACTTCGAGGTCTTCCTGAACAACCTGGAGACCTCGATGCGGCAACTAGCGTCTGGGCGCGTCCTCGTGCTGGGGGACTTCAACGCCAAGTCCATTGCGTGGGGTTCCCCGGCGACGGACGCCAGGGGCAAGGCCGTAGAGGAGTGGGCGGCCTCGGTGGGCCTCTGTCTACTGAACAGAGGCTCCACCAACACGTGCGTGCGACAACAGGGGGGGTCGATAGTGGACCTTTCGTTCGCTACCCCTGCACTCGCCGCACGTGTACAGAACTGGCGTGTCCTGGATGAGGTTGAGACGCTCTCGGACCATTTGTATATCCGATTTGAGCTCTCCCGGTCCCAGGACGCCAGTAGGGGTCACACGGCGCGGCGTCCCTCCCGCTTTCCGCGGTGGTCTGTCGCCAAGCTCGACAGGGACTTACTGGAGGAGGCGGCCATTCTTAACTCTTGGCTGCCTCCGCAGGCCCCGGCCGAAGAGGTCAACGTGGGGGCTGGTCGCTTCTGCAGTGCGATTACGCAGATCTGCGACTCGGCCATGCCCCGCGTACGTGGGCGTCGGCCTCCAAGGAAGGAGGTCTACTGGTGGTCCCAGGAGTTGGCGGCCCTCCGTGCGGCCTGTGTTCGTGCCCGGAGGTGCCTCACTCGTAGTCGGCGACGCCACCGCGGAGTCGGTGAGGAGGTGGATCGGCTTCAAGAGGAATACCGTGAGATCCGGCAAACTCTGAAGCTGGCCATCTGCCGCGCCAAAGAGGAGAGCCGCAAGGAGATGCTGGAGAGTCTCGAGCGTGACCCCTGGGGTCGGCCCTATCGTGCGGTGCGCAAAAAGCTCTGCGCGGGGGGCCTGCCCCTCACGGAGACTCTCCAGCCCAGCTTCCTGCAGGAAGTGGTCGAGGGCCTATTCCCACAGCGGGCGGAGCACACGCCCCCGTCGATGGCCGTCATGGCCGGAGGCGACGACGAAGGCGAGGCTGATGTGCCGCCCGTCAGGGAATCAGAGGTAGGGGCGGCTGTTCTAAGGATTCGATCCAAGAACACCGCCCCCGGGCCAGACGGGGTACCTGCCCGAGTGCTGGCCCGAGCCCTCGATCATATGTCGGACCGCCTCAGGGGAGTGTTAGACGCTAGTCTGGCGTCCGGACGCTTCCCTGAGTGTTGGAAAAGCGGGAAGCTGGTTCTGCTCCAGAAGCCAGGTCGGTCTGCCGACTCGGTCGCGGCCTATAGGCCCATCGTGTTGCTGGACGAGGCGGGTAAGCTGTTCGAGAGGGTGCTCCACGCCCGCATCGTCCGGCACCTGCGCGAGGTGGGCCCCGATCTGTCGGACGCCCAATTTGGATTCCGGGAGGGGCGTTCGACGGTCGACGCAATTCTGCGTCTGAAGGCCGCGACTGAACAGGCGGTGGGCTCAGGTGACGTGCTGTTGGCGGTGTCGTTGGACATCGCCAACGCATTCAATAGTCTGCCATTCAGCTGCATCAGGGCCGCACTCCAGTACCACGGAGTGCCACAGTACCTGAGGCGGCTAGTGGCAGACTATCTGACGGAGCGTACTGTCATGTACGAGGACCGAGAAGGAGTCTTGAGACGTCGGGCCATGTCGTGCGGTGTTCCACAGGGGTCTGTCCTCGGACCACTCCTGTGGAACATGGGATACGATTGGGTCCTGCGAGGGCGTCTCCCCCCCGGCGTCGGTGTAATTTGCTACGCCGACGACACTCTTGTGACAGCCCGGGGGGCGACTTTCGAAGAGGCGGCACGCCTGGCCACCACAGGAGTCTCCCTGGTGGTCGGGCGCATTGAGGCGCTGGGTTTGCGGGTGGCCCTAGAAAAGACGGAAGCCCTACTTTTCCATGGGCCCCGTCGTGGTCCACCCGCCGGCGCCTCCATCGAGGTCAACTCGGTCCTCGTACCGGTCCGGGCCCACTTTAAGTATCTGGGTCTGGTCCTAGACGGTAGGTGGCTCTTCGACGAGCACTTCCAACAGCTTGCTCCGAAGCTGATCGGCACTGCCTCCTTCCTTGGGCGTCTTTTGCCCAATCTGGGAGGAGCCAGTGTCGCCACGAGGCAGCTGTACACGGGGGTTGTCCGGTCTATGGCACTCTATGGTGCACCGGTGTGGGCGGCGGCTCTGACCGAGCAGAATAGGGCGCGCCTTAGGCGGCCGCAGAGAACTCTGGCGGTCAGAGCCATACGGGGTTACCGCACCGTATCGACGGAGGCGGCGTGCGCCCTGGCCGGAACACCCCCGTGGGATTTGGAGGCGGAAGTGCTCGCCGACGTTTATCGGCGAGTGGCTAACTACCGGGCGGAGAGTGGTGGAGTTGGACCTCCGCCCGAGGACGTGCGCGAGTGGCGCGAAGCCGCTCACCGAGCCACGATGGATCGCTGGTCGGTCCGGCTGGAGACTCCACGTGCTGGCTTCGCCACCGTAGAGGCGCTTCAGCCGGTCATCGGCGAATGGGCAGTGCGGCAGCACGGGACCCTTACCTTCCGACTGACGCAGGTTCTTTCCGGGCATGGTTGCTTCGGAAAGTACCTGCACTCGGTCGCCAGGAGGGAATTGAGTCCCGCCTGCCACCACTGCGACTGCAGTGAGGATTCGGCTCATCACACGCTGGCGGTCTGCCCCGCATGGGAGACGCAGCGCCGGGTCCTCACTGCAGTCATCGGAGGGGATCTCTCACTGCCGGCCGTCGTTCGTTTCATGGTCGGCAGCGAGAGCGCATTCACCGCGGTCGCAACCTTCTGCGAGGACGTAATCACGCAGAAGGAGGCGGCGGAGAAGGCCCGTGAGGACGACATCCAATCGGACCAGATTCGCCGCCGGCGACTCGGGCGGCGGAGGCGCGAACATCTGCGCCTCATGCCGCCTTGAGTGTGGCCGCGGGTGGACGGGACGGGTTTTCCCTCCACCCGCACTATGTGGCCAGCCGCGAGGGGGCGGCGTCGGTGTGTGCCGGACGCCGCCTAAGAGAGGGTCGTCGTACAGAGACGGTGCCCGCATCAGGAGCGGGCAGGCGCTGGAGAAGTTCAGAAGGAGATCCCACCCTGGACTTCTCCTACTCCTAAACGGAGAAGCGCGGAGAGGGCACACTGTGTGTTTTTTAGTCGGTTCAAGTCCGACACACCACCCCGCCGTAACCCCCGGTGGGGTGACGGTCCATGATGATTTTTCACACACTAAAAAAAAAAAAAAAAAAAGGGTTGGTTTCAAGTTTTCCTTCTCTTTGCATCGATGTTGTCTTGCGTAGTTTATCCCTTAGTCGCCTTTTACGACACCCGCGGGATGAATAGGAGTGGTGACACTCTGTATTCCTTGTCCGTGTGGTGACGGATTATGAAGAGAGAAGAAAGTTATAGATACAAAACTGTGTTGTTCTTAATTCTTTATTATACAAATCGAAAGAAGAGTTCGCTTGCCCTCTTTACGTACCTATATAATCGACTGCACGGTTGGCCTAGTGGTTTAAGCGGTCGCCACGCCGCTTCCTACTGCGCAAGTGTCGTGGGTTCAAATCCCACGTAGGACAACACTTTGTGTGATTCACAATTTGGTGTTCTAAGTCTGGGTGTTCTTTGTGTCCGTTTCATGTATGTTTGTAAAGTCAAACACAGGAATTTATACTCCTAATGCGGGAGTTGTCTTTTTTAAATGAAAATTAATGAATGAATAATCGTCTAATATAGATCAAAAGACAAAAGTTAAGAATATAGAAACTGCACAGCTTATACCTTCTAAATTTACCTATCTAATTTACGGCTTTACCTCCCAGAGAAAATATATGCGCATAAAGAAGTTGAAAATTTCTTTAAACATTAAATTTTCAAATTACTCGCTGTCGTAGTCCCTATTCTAAAGCGAAAACTGTAAAGATAGAATTAAGTGTATACCGAGTTTTTTGAACAATACGCTTTCTCGGTTCGGTTCAACTTAAACCGGTTTTTATTTTTTCCCAGATGATTATATCGATCATAATGCTCATTCCGGATAACCTGACCTCCCTGATCACTTACTGCACCGTAGTGGAGGCATTCTTCACCACCCTCAGCTGCAGCGCAGTTTTGTGGCTGCGCTACAAAAAACCAGATCTGCCCCGCCCAATCAAGGTACTGAATTAGTTCACTTATAGTTGTGTAGACTTTTGTGATAGAAACTACATATATATCGTACTCTGTTACTTGTCTGTTCCTTTTCCTTCTTTAACCATAAAAATATTCATAATATTTTCACTTTTTATATTAATACAGGGTGTCCCAGAACTCAACGTCAAGCCGAAACTGAGTGACAGGATTAATTGTAACCATCATGAGAAAAATAAAACTATCCCATGCAGTTTTAAAATTAAGGGCATTTAAAAAAAACCTAAAAATTTGTTCAAACTATAACCATTTTTCGGTTATTGTGGTTAATTTTTATTATTTTTGTTCATTTAAACTTTGTAACCGTAACCCTAAATAACATTTTTAGAATCACAGTCAAAAATAATTACACAATTACCCCAAGTTTCCTAGAATTAAGAGTATTATGTTATGCTATGAATTTATTTATTTTTAAATTTGTCGACTTTGAAAGGCCCTCCTTAAAAAAAATGTACTAGAATGCCTTGTACCTTAAAAGTTGGCGCATTTAATCAAGATTGTTAAATGGTAAAATACTTGTTAGTTTCATACTATAAAAAACGAGTAAAAAAAATAAAAGCCTCAAGTAACCCGATTTTTGCTAACCCATTCCTTTAGTTGAAATAATAATAATAATAATAATAAAATCTTTATTTAAACCACAAGAAACAGGACAGTAACAATATTTGCGAAAATGCTGCATTAGTTAAAAACTGTGTCGCAGCCATTTACGCCTCCTCCGGTCTGAGGCCGTCAGAGTTACATAAAATATTTCAAACAAAGTATACAAATTACATTAAATGAAATAAGAAGAAAAACATAGGTGTATATGTGTGTGTGCATGTATGTGTGTGCGTGTGTGTGTATGTGTGTGTACGTGAGTATGTTCGTGCATGTGTTATAATATGATACTATGTAGGTGGAGTATATTCGGAGGAGTTCTGCTATATCTATCTAAAATCATGCGGCCTAGCCACGATTTCCAACTCTCCGTAGTTCAAAGTGTGCAGCCACTCATTTGTGACCAATTTGCAAGACCTACTTGTAAGAGGATAAACAGTCAGTATTCTATTAACCCGATTATATATAACAGGGCCAACAAAATAATACTGACGTTTAAGGACCTCCAATCTAGCAAAATTAATATGGCACACTCGGTCTGACCTTCGTATATGGGAAATGGATGCAGCATCAAACGGCAATTCTGCATGTTTGCGTAATACAGTGTTAAGCAAAAAGGAGTGTCTCACTGTAGGTACTTTACATAAGGTATAAAGCTCCCTAGTTGGGAAACGCATAGGTTTACGCAACATAACCTTCAGCACAGCTCGCTGCGACCGTTCTAAGGGTAATGTCAAGGATTTCACAGAACCACCCCATGCAACAATACAATAGGTCAGAATAGAGTGAGCAAGAGCAAAATAAACCATCTTCAGTGTCTGTAAGTCCGCAGATGACCTCAGGTATTTAAACACAAATATTAGTTTTCGTACTCTGGGTACCAAAGATCGAATTTGCTCCCTCCAGGACAATGTACTATCCACGTACACGCCAAGGTATTTAATGAAGTCAGTGCGCTTAATGCTAGTACAAGTACAATTTTTATTGGCATTAGCTGCACACAGGTGAACATCAAGGGCAAAAGAAGAGGGAGGCTGTGATGCAATTCTAGGAGAAAACGTAATAAATTTTGTTTTTTCAAGATTTACTGTGAGCAAATTATTTATTAGCCAATCCGAAGTGGTTTGAAAAGCAGATACCGCAAAGGAACGTGTGTCCTCCCAACTCTTACCACTAATTAGCAACACCGTATCATCCGCATAGGTAATGATTTTAACGTTAGGTAGGGACAGCTTACAGAGATCATTGATGTAAATAAGGAAAAGGGTAGGTCCGAGGACACTACCCTGAGGGACGCCGTAGTTAATATACTCTAGACCACTTGTATAACCACCGATAGTAACGCTCTGAGTACGATTAGTTAAGTAACTTGTGAAAAGCCTGAGAGGTAGACCCCTAATGCCTATTCGTTCAAGTTTCTTTAGTAAGAGTGGGACAGAGACAGTGTCAAATGCCTTTGAAAGATCGAGAAAGATACCTATTGTTTTTAATTTATTGTTAGTATTTACAGCAATGGTATTTGTTAGATCTAAAACTGCGTCTTCAGTGTTTTTTCCGCTCCTAAAACCATACTGATTGTGTGCAATAATGTTATTAGAGTTCAAGAAATTAAATAGTCTTTTGTTTAAAATTTTTTCTAATAATTTGGAAAGAGTACTTAAAACAGAAATAGGTCGATAGTTGTTAACACTATCTCTGTCACCACTCTTGTATATAGGATGGACTAGGGCTCTTTTAAAGGCAGTTGGGAAAGTACCGGAAGTCAGAGCCAGATTAAACACAAAACAAATAACAGGTATTAGAACATGACTGGCAGCCTTAACCAGGGAGGCCGAGATACCATCCCACCCAACCGAACTATTAGTTTTCAGCCCTTGAATAAGATTTTCTAATTCCTCGTTGTCTGTAATTAAGAGGCCCATGGAATTTAAGGGGGAATTTCCGGTAGCACAGTCTGAGGTATCCGAACAATGTATTGGCCCCTGAGAGATTTTAGATGCCAGATTTTTCCCTATATTCGCAAAAAAGTTATTAACAGTTTCAACTGATGTAGAAGGGACGTCAGATAGAGAGAGAAGCTCGTTCGCTGTGGTTACCCTTTTCCGATAACTGGTGATATTTTTAATTAAATTCCATGTAGCTTTAGGATTTTTACGATGTTTTTCAAATTCGTTTCGCTCATACTCGCGTTTAAGTTTCTTGAGCAAATTATTACAAAAAGTCCTGTAACGTAAGTAGGTAACCTTCTGTATCTCAGTACAGGAAGTTCTAGTTGTTTTATGATATAAATTATCGCGATGACGAATACATCTCAGAATGCCAGGTGTAGTCCAAGGTTTTATTAGTCTTTTTCTACTTGGGATACTAGGACTCTGTGTATTATCAGTAACTATTTTAGCGATCGTATTGACGAGCTCCACAGCAGCGACATTAGCATCTTCACACTGAAAAATAGTAGAAAAATCCGTTTGCTCAAGAGCTGTAACGCAAGACTTAACATCAAGTTGATGTTTTTGTAGGGCGGTTTTAGAGGTGTAAAGCTGAGAATTGCATGATATAATCACGGGGGCATGGTCAGTAATATTTGAGTCCAGTACCAAGGTAAGTGCAGGTCTGCCAGACTTGATGGCCGAATGATCAATACATCTCTTTTCACGAGTAGGAAAAAGATGGCCAGGCAACATGCCGTGTGATGCAAGTGTGTCAAGATAAAAATCGGAATGTCTATCGCTGTTTGAAGGTGATATATCAATGTTTAAATCACCAATAAGGACTATAGTTTTAAAAGTTTTTAAAGAGCTTAATGTAGAATCTAGGCTGTAAATAAAGTTTTGTGGGTTAGTATAGGACGGTGAGCGATAAATAGCTACAAGTGCAGTATCCTCTCGAAGTTTTACCACAAGACAATTCGCGTCAGTTATTATTGGCTTCTCGACAGCAAAAGGAACATCCGATCTTATGTAGACCACAACTCCTTCATTTTGGTTGCTAAATTCTGATTGAAATGACTCAAACCCAGGAATAGAAGGAAGATGGGGACATTTCGATAACCAACACTCCGACAAGACAATAATGTGAAACTTTACCTTAATCCTATGTAATAAAATTAAGAGATTGTTGAAGTTACAAATATTGCCAATACTACGGATATTCACATGAAAAATATTTATGCCGTTAATTGAATTTTTTAAGTATTTATCACATTGTTCGGGCGAACAAACATAGGAGTCTGAAATAGATAATTGATCAATATTATTAACGATTATTGAATTTTTATCCATTTTCAAGATTAAGTGTAAACAAACGAACAATAAACAGGGTCACTATAGAATTTCACTATAAAGGGCACAAGGCACTGAGCATTATTTATAGTAGGCACTTTCAAAAATATTACAAGAGTAAGGCTAATCTTTAGAAGAGCAGAATATATACTCCATGTTATGTATTTATGTGTGTGGAAGAGTGATATTGAGTGAAGTGTTTTTGTACTATGTAAAAATTTAGGGTAAGACAATGTAGAAGTTAAAACTATTACGATATTATGTCGTATTACAACAAATAAAATAAAACAAACAAAGGAACACGTGTGGCAATATCCTAGTCACTTTTTAGGAAAGTCAGACTCAGACTTAACCAAAATATGTGGAGCCCCCTCCTTTTCACGCAGGTATATTTTACCATTTGTAACCCAGCAGTATCGGTATTGGTTACTGCTCGCGAAGTCTTTGGCAAGAAAGAACAGTCTCTTCAATTTCGGAGTCAGATTTTCTGCTATAAACACAGGTTTTGGGGGCCCACCCAGTTTCAGGTGCTCAGTAGATAGTTTGTTTTCCCTATTAAATTTTCTGTGCATATAGATAAACTTTTCTTTAATAAGATTAGTGGTAAACTCCACGATTATCGGTCTGTTAGAGGGATCCCTAGCGCGAGTGCGAAAAATATCCTTCACATCATAAGACCGCACCGGTACATTTATAATAGAACCAATCTTGGTAACCATCGCAGCAAGAGATTCCTTGGACTCCTGATGCTTGAGCGGGAAATGTTTTTTATTCGCACCTACCAATGACCACCATTGAACCTACCAAGAGCTTATGCATGTTAATTTTAGGAAAAAATTATAAGAGAAATGGATAGTGGACTTTACCAAAAATGGTTACAGTTTGACCAAGTTTGTAGGTTTTTTTAAATGCCCATAATTTTCAAACTGCATGGGATAGTTTTTTTTTTCTCATGATGGTTACAATCAATCCTGTCACCCCGTTTCGGCTTGACGTTGTGTTCTGGGACAGCCTGTATATTTAATATGAGTAATACTGAGTAGGTAAACAATAATATGATAAAAGAAAACCAAATCAAAATCGAAATAAATAGTGTTATTGGTACACAGGTTCAAACCTGGATGCCCGTGGTGTTTGTATCTGTTAGCGCTGTGCTGTTGATTGTGCCGATCATGAGCGAGCCGTGGGCGGTACTCGCCGGCGCTCTCATGACTCTCGCCGGTATTCCCGTCTACTACGCCTTCATTAAGCACAGGCCGAAGTTTGTTGCAGATGTGTCAAGTAAGTCGTAATCTTTCTATTTGTACATCTAGATATAGATACACTCGATGTATTTTAAGCAGACACTCGAGGTATTTTAGAGACAGTATTATAATTATTTTTTCCTGTTTAAATCGATCACAAGAAATGGTAATAAACTTCAAAACGATACGCTATGAATTGCTTAATACACTTTCAGTAAAACTCAAAAAACTAATAATGATTTATATAATATTGCCGAATAGAAATTGTTGGTTTGAGGATACTAATATTAAATAACGTTGTCTGCAGCAAAATTCACCCACGTCTGCCAGAAGCTACTTTTGTCAGCCGTTGAAGACAAGGAAGATTAAACATAGGTCACTGCTGTTTCGTATGCCATACAATTTTAGTTCATAAGTTCGTGTTTATATTATTCATTTATATTTATTAATTCACTAGTGATAGTATTGATTTCATAATAAAATGAAATCTTTTAGTATATAATTGTAATTATTCAATGGGTGAACTTCATAATACTGATAGTGTTAAAGAGATGACGTTTGGTGTAGCGTCATTCATAGAATTAATGTAACTGTTATAAATTTCTTATATATAATCAAGGGTGAAAACTCGAAATTGTTGGTTTGGTAAGGAGCTTAAAAATGATCTATTAAATAGTGTTTCTTAGATAAGTATCTGCCATCATCACAATTATTAATTCATTCAGTATTATTGAAGACAATGAATCTGTTTCTGATCCATAGTATAGAACCCGAAATACCGATTTACGTTAACATCGTCTCAAAAATATTAAACTACCCACGTTATCGAAAAAAAAAAATTTGGATACTAAGATCTTGTAAATCGATAAGAACTTCCAGACATTACTATGTTTAGGTCACTTTCGTTCTAAGGGTGCTAAGAGAATGGTACTAACACTATACTAAAAGTAAGAATAACATGCGTGCATACCTGAAGTGATACTTCGTGTTGCTATTGGTAAGAGTGATATGAATTTAAAGGGCTTATAGCGAACAGTGTATATAAACGCTATTTGTTTTCTGATTTGATTTCTGTACTCTCTAATATAATTAGTAATATCATTAAGGCATAATATTTAAAAGGTTAGAATTAGTTAGGTACCAGTTTGTTCCACGATATACGCGCGAATTGCCCCTCGATCCGCGCTCTGGTGCTTTCCGCACCCGGTTCTACATGCTCGAGCTTTGTAGTCGGTATAATAGAAGCATGACATTAGGATAGTATAGGGATTTTTGGTCCTTTTTTTTAGCTTTAATTATTATGAATATCTGTTCGTATACGTACAATGACACACAAACGCACACTTGCGTATATTATTTGAATTTAAATGGTTCTTTTTTTTATTCTTGCATTAATTATTATGAATATCTGTTCGTATACGTATCCATTTCTACCTATACGGTAATTCCGTTGGGTAGGTTACAATAACACACACACACCTGTGCAGTCTTTGAATTTAAATGGTTCTTTTTTGTATTTTGTTTTTGTTCTTTTTTTATTTCCGTATTAATTATTAGGAAAACTGTTCGTATACCTATCCATTTCTACCTATACGGTAATACCGTTGGGTAGGTTACAATAACACACATACACTTGCGTATATTATTTGAATTTAAATGGTTCTTTTTTTTATTCTTGCATTAATTATTATGAATATCTGTTCGTATACGTATCCATTTCTACCTATACGGTAATTCCGTTGGGTAGGTTACAATAACACACACACACCTGTGCAGTCTTTGAATTTAAATGGTTCTTTTTTGTATTTTGTTTTTGTTCTTTTTTTATTTCCGTATTAATTATTATGAAAACTGTTCGTATACCTATCCATTTCTACCTATACGGTAATACCGTTGGGTAGGTTACAATAACACACACACACACTTGTGTATATTTGAATTTAAATGGTTCTTTTTTGTTCTTTTTATTTCTGCATTAATTATTAAGAATATTTGTTCGTAAACGTATTCATTTTTACCTATACGGTAATTCCGTTGGGTAAGTTACAGTAACACACACACGCTTGCGTATATTTGAATTTAAATAGTTCTTTTTTGTTCTTTTTATTCCTGCATTAATTATTAAATATACAATAATTCCGTTGGCTAGGTTACAAGAACACACACACTTGCGTATATTATTTGAATTTAAATGGTTCTTTTTTTTGTTCTTGCAAGAATTATTATGAATTTCTGTTCGTCTATATTACCAACTATACGGTAATTCCATTGCGTCAAATTAGTTATTTATTTAACACTACCGCCGCACTTGATTTTTATTTTTCAGCGGAACAGTCATCAGCTACTTATCAGTGAAAATTCCGTGTAAATCTTTACTTTTATTTCGGAAATTAGCCGATTAAACAAACCGATATAAAAAAAAATTAAAATTGCTTTAACAGTATAATTCTAAAATTTATAAAACAACATTACAAAATAAAAGAGAATTTCCTTCATTTCTTTTTTTTTTCTTTATCAAATACTTCTTTATATTCGTATAGGATATAGGATACTGTATATAAGTACATAATTAGATATATATTATATTACACTCTGCTAATAGCTTAGTTCTATAAACCCCACTTAGAAAATATTGTTCTCGAATTTTTCACCCAAGTCGATTGTCAATGGTCCATTTGAAGAGCTTGTATGCTTGTTTCTCTGCTTTAAGTAGTATAACTAAAATCCCTAAGACTGATGCCGGTTTATATGGTTAGTAACATGGTAAGAGAAATGTTATGTTAGTGTTTTTCTAAATTTGGTTTAAATTTTAACATCCGATAGTGTTTCTGATTTTGGATCTAAATCTCTGAGAAAGTGTAACACATAACAAAAAAAATCTGGCATCAAAATATTTTTTGGTCCCTTTTAAAATCCCTACCTTTTGATGGATGTGTGATTTGTAGTGTTTCTGATTTTGTATCTAAATATCTGAGGAAATGAAACACATAAGGAAAAAAATTAGGCATCGAAATATTTGGGTCCCTTTTCTTCTAAAATTTCGTCTTTTGATGATGGTGTGATTTGGAGTGTTTCTGATTTTGGATCTAAATCTCTGAGAAAGTGAATGAAACACATAACTAAAGGAAAATAATCTGGCATCAAAATATTTTTGGTCCCTTTTAAAATCCTTACCTTTTGATGGATGTGTGGTGATAAATGAAACACTACTAGTGTTACTGGTTTTGGATCTTAATTTCCGAGGAAGTGAAACACAAAGGAAAAAAATCTGGCATCGAAATATTTTGGTCCCTTTTCTTGTTAAATATCTGTCTTTTGATGGCTGTGTGATTTGGAGTGCTTCTGATTTTGGATCTAAATATCTGAGGAAGCGAATGAAACACAACAAAACGAAAAATAATCTCGCATCAGAATACTTTTGGTCCCTTTTAAATTACCTACCTTTTGATGGATGTGTGATTTGTAAAGTTTCTGATTTTGAATCTACATCTCTGAGGAAGTGAATGAAACACATAACAAAAAGAAAAATAATCTGGCCACAAAATATTTTTGGTCCCTTTTAAATTACCTACCTTTTGATGGATGTGTGATTTGTAGTGTTTCTGATTTTGAATTTAAATCTCTGAGGAAGTGAATGAAACAAACCGATAAGAAAAATAATCTGGCATCAAAATATTTTTGGTCCCTTTTAAATTACCTACCTTTTGATGGATGTGTGATTTGTAGTGTTTCTGATTTTGAATCTAAATCTCTGAGGAAGTGAAACACAAAGGAAAAAATCTGGCATCGATATATTTTTGGTCCCTTTTCTTCTTAAATCTCTGTCTTTTGATGGATGTGTGATTTGAATAGAATGCGTCCTATTTTAAATCTAAATGTATGAAAAGGTATATATGCTATTAGCATGTACCTTTTCGTCTATCTTCAAGGCGATTGTACGAATTATTCAACGTTTCTTTCAGTTGAAATTTTAAGATACGATTTTAACTGATGTTAGTTTTTAATTTGATATTCGTTGCTTCTTAGTTTCGTTAATACCGAAATCCGAAAGTATTGATATCATTTAATTATTTTAAAGTAAAGAAGGAACTGGCGGATGAGTTTAATGAATATTGGGAAGATATTAAATTTAAATAATCTCAAAAATTAAATGAACCTTCACTGAGCCACACCGGCCTAAATCAGCTAGACTGAAATATAGCATGACTATTCTGATGACTATATAACTATCAGAGACTAAAGGATTGCTTAAAGCAGCATAACTACTTCAAGTAGTATACCTATTTAAACTCAAAAGAAGTCAAATTGAAATACGGGCCCAAAACTAGTTAACTTTTTTGAAAATTCAAAATTGTGCTAAAGACTTGTGCCAAATTAGACTTTTGATTAACTTACAATATTTGACGGTAGTTTTATAAATTTCTAATGAATGAATTCAAAATGTTTTAAACTTATAATGAAATATAAATGTTTTGCTATAATGTATATTATGCATTACATCGAAGGAGTATTATCGTACTGGCATTGCTAATAAGCTAGTCAGACATCAATGTAAAGCAAATTGAGTGAAATAGTGAAAGCTGTAAATTTAACGTAAGATTTGAGTGAAAGGTGCTATCTCGGGGTTGAAACCGCCATTTTTAGGTGCCATAAATTATCTCTTCCTATAAGGGCTATTGGTTATAATATTGTGTGCTGCTTTGTATGTTAGCATTGTTGTTATACTTAGTTGTCATTGAATATTAGTCGAACACAATATCACTAATGACCATGTCTCCGTTGGAACTGACTCGTAGGACGCATCATCCAACTAGTGATTTGATATAGGAAATGTGATAAGTACTGTTTTTAAAACCCTTTTTAAAAAATATTTAATATTCTATCTTTATATATATTTATATACCTACTTGATAAAAAAGTTATAAAACTTATTATCTCTCTGGTCACTACATATTAATTAGATATTGTTTTTTTATATAAAATTGATAAATTAAAAACCAAAAAGTATATTTAAGTATAATATATACTTGTATTTCACTTTTTAATAAGAGCTATTATAATGTATATAAAATTATTAAAATTATTAGGTACTACTCAAGACAAATAAGGCAAATGTTAATTTTCGTTTCGTAAAACTAGAGTATAGAATGTTAAATTAAAAACGTAACTTTTTTAAATATACCCACAAAGTTATCAAAAAAAAAAATCTAGCCGTTTTGATTTTTGTCACACAAACAGTAACGGATAGCCATTACAAGGATATCCTCAGTTTCAGCCAAACAAGAGCATCCTTAGTTAGTTCACCACTAGTCCACACGTGTATAAGTTATGTATAGGTTACTGTTGATCTCACTTATTATTTTCACTACCCACTTGAGAGTACAGACTAAAAATATTGTTTATAACGGTCAAACTTGTGCATAATAAGGCCTATTGTTTGAGTAGTCTAGTACTTACAACTGTCTGAACTCATACAATTGAGTACCTTTAGTATATAAGGCATGTACATACGCATTTGGAGGTTTAGGCTTTAAGTAATGTAATCACTTCTGAATATAGAACAGAAGCAGATAGTCGTAATAATAGGATAGTTTATTTGTAATTGATATGTA
The DNA here is from genome assembly GCA_932526445.1 of Phragmatobia fuliginosa. Classification (NCBI taxonomy): domain Eukaryota; kingdom Metazoa; phylum Arthropoda; class Insecta; order Lepidoptera; family Erebidae; genus Phragmatobia; species Phragmatobia fuliginosa. Next base: position 17,715,035 of record OW052057.1, read on the forward strand.
TATAGTTTCGGCGCTTCGACCATTCAAGCATTGGCTAGTCAATTTATTGTGTATCGCATTAACAAATGACCGCGCCAGCACAATAATTGAATTAAACATTGTCTGCTTAACATCAGGATAGTATGTTTGCCAATGGCTAATAAGCGTGACATATACATATCGACAGCAGAAAGCGGAAATCCTGTCTCGAAATATCCAATTTTACACAAACACGGCCCAAAGAATTAAAGAATAAAAAAGACTCTTTGCTGTCCAGTTATCGTTTATATCGTAAAAGGGTTTGTTATTTTGCATATATGATTATAGTATTTCGTATTTTTGTTTTGGACGTATACATAGTGACATGTTGCCACAGCAAAGTTATTGCAGCAGCAGCTTCTACGTCCATACGCGGCGGGTTTCACGAACGACTGTGAATATTCCGTGAATGTGGAGGTCATAAGGTAAGAAGACACAGATCGTTCGGCCCGGGTTTTTTTTTCTGATCAAAACTATACCAAAAGTAGTTTTGTCACATTTTTCAATCAATTCCGCTTTTTGCCGCCGTCGACATAATATGTAGCTATAAGCATAGAATAGGTACCCCCATAGATATACACGCTTTCGATGTGGTTACGGTATGAGCTTAATAGAAGCCACCCTAATCCACATCCCTTCTCTTCTAATTCCCTTGTACAAATATACTCCCATCCCTCTTTTGGCAATCACCACTGTGCCTTCAGACATCAGTACGTATAAAAAAATAATATTAGTATTATATTTCCCATTATCTTGGGAATCGTAAGTAATTGGTTCTCTTTAATTGTCTAATATTGGATAGTTGTGTACGTTATGTAATAACAAGCTCGGTCATGTACAAGAAGGACCGGTCCGGAGACGTACAATGATTAATCACAGTGAAACAATTAATCTTAGTACGATTTTTTTTTTGATAATGATAAATTCAAAGGTTTAGTCCATACTCCGAGATGAATTTTGGCACAAATATTCATTTCACACTGCCACTTGTATCCTGAAATTATATTACTAAATTGACAGTAACACGAGCGAAGGCCGGGGAGGGGGATAATGGTATTAGGCGTACTCGGTAGATTAATTTGCTTCTGTATCTGTAAGGTAAATTCTATCCGGGGACCGTGGACATTTTAAACTCAATTATTTTATTCAAATTTATATAAATTCTTAAAATACAGAATTCGTTTCAGTGTTGGTCAGATAATCTTTTTGCATCTACATTTTCAGTCATCACAAATAATTTTCTCCAGAACAATTTATTTTAGTTTTCAACGTTACTTTCACCTCACGAAGTCGAAAACCATTTTTAAATTACTTTCTATTCACTATTTCAATGTCGATTCTAGTAAGAATGCGTGCGCTGAATGCATGTTATAGTTTTGAATATAACCATCTTTAATTGTTAAAATGTCTGTAATCTTACTCTCTGGATAGAGTTTAATAGTATTTACGAAATACATCATTATATGTGATGGCGTTACATTGGTCACGTATTTTTAGCGCACTAAGGTAACTATCGAATAATCACTTACCGGTGTCTATAATCATAATATATGCATAGATATTAGGGTTGTCAGTTTTATTTAAAAGATTTTAATATTATTTTTCAACGATTTTGGGAATTAAAATCGAGTTAATGTATGGTTTTGGTTAGTTGAGACACAAATTAAAAATAATAGTTCGGTTCACCAAAAAAATAATTATAAATTAAATGAATCCTTAGTTGTGATACACAAGAAAATGTGCGGCGTACAAAATAAATTACATTATGGTTGTCAGTTGAACAATATGTTTCAATTACTAAATTATTTGCCGATTATTTTAAAAGTATCGTTTATAATAATAGTGTTTGTATCTGTAAGGTGAATTCTATCCGGAGACCGTGGACAATTTAACCGCATTTACGACAGACAAATAAATATTTAAATTCTTAAAATACGGCCATCATTTTAGTGTTAAATGAAATTGAGTTAAACGCTTTAACAGCGCCTTTTCGTTTACAGTTGGAAAACCAAACTTACAGTCATATAGAATTATTTTGCTACTTCATTTTCAGTCTAGGAATAATATACTAGAGCATTAAACAATAAACAAGACGTACATTTAACTTTTGTTTTCAACGTTACTTTCGTCGAAAAGTAACCCTTGTTTCATTTATCAATTAAAAATATATTTTAGTCACTATTTAAATGTCATCGAGTCATGCATGTTGTACCAGCGTTGAATGCATATTGTACCAGCGTTGAATATAACAATCTTTAATTGTTACTTCATAAAAATGTCTGCAATGACAATCTCCGGATAGTGTTTAATAGTATCTACGAAATACATCATTATATGTGATGTCGTAACATAAGCCACGTATCTTTAGCACACTAAGGAACTATCGAATAATCACTTACGGTATTTATAATCATATGCATAGACATTAGGGTTGTCAGTTTTGTTTTTCTAAAGAGTTTATTGTTAATTTTCAACTATTATTAATCAAATTAATGTATGGTCTTGGCTATAGATATTGATTAGAAGGAACACAGATTTAAAATAACGTTCGGTTAACCAAAAATAATAATAATAAATTAAATAGATGTAACCTAAGTTCTCAGTTGTTATCTACTCGTTTAATTAAGTGTTTGGTGTACCAAAAATAATTGTTCTGAATAATTATTGTTATAGTTTTTTAGTTGAAACAATTATTTGAATTACCATGTTTTTTTCTTTTTATTTGAAATAAAACTAAATTATGATTTACATCATTTGTTTTATTAGTTTTTTAGTTCGAATTACCAAATTTGTTAAAGTATGTTTAATGTTAATATTTAGTTGTAATAATTTAAAGAACTTCGGCTTACCCTTTTTAGTTCGGCTTACCAAAAAATTTTTTTTTTATTTTCAAATTTTATATGATGTGTCTATAGATGTAAGCTCTTCTCAAATATATTATCTAAGACTTCAATATAGGATGTATTCTTAACGATAATAAGATATTTATTAAGTTCAATTCTCGAATTGTATGGGCAGCAGTGATTTTTAAAAGTCACAATTCAAAAAGGTACATCATTCATCACAATGTCTACACTACTCACAATCATAATCATCACACTCACATCACTCACATATCATCTATAAAGTTTGTATAGATTCGATACAAAATTTGTCCTAACGTGTGAATTGTTTAGACCACATCAAAATTGTTTGGAATGTAATGTACTAACAGTATTAAAGGTATTTTAATTTTACAATTTTCTAGTAATTGTTTTATTGAATCTCGTGATTGCCTATTTGATCTGTTTTGGAAAACTTTATTGTATTTTGGAGTTTACTAGTTATATTATTTCTACTATGTTTTCTGATTTTTTTTAATAAATGGTTTTGCAACAAATATTGCGTCTTATTAAACATATTTAAACCCTTCACAAATTATACAAAAGAGCACATTGACACAATATAAATGATTCATCTACATCTTCCTAGCTTTATTCCCAATATTACCTATTTGGGGTCAGCTACTAGTTCAACCGGTTTTACCTGAATATCAGTTTTTCCACGGAGCGACTGGCATCGGACCTCCACAACCCTAAGGAAGAACTGAAATTCGAAGGTTGAACTAGTTGTCAGTATATCTAAGGGAACTGACTTCCAAATAACGATTGCCATAGATGTTCATGACAACCGGAACCGACGGCTTTACGTGCTCTCCGAGGCTTGGGCGTGAATCACCGCTAAACTGCCATGCTACAGGGTGCTATATAAAATTTCCTTTTAAGAAAAACCCAACAACACTTTTGACCCGACCCGGGATTTGAACCCGAGACCTCTTGATTAGCAGTCGCATACGTTAACCACTAGATTTTAATATGACTCTGCTTACCTGGTTCAACTGTAACGTCCTACAACAACGCCAAAGACGAAAAAATACTAACACCACCATTAATATCAAAGTAAATAAAGAAATCAATATGTACGAATCCAATCCAGAAAATATTTTCAAATGGAACATGTGATTGGTCCGTGTGGTGACGGGTTTAGAATACAAAGTGTCACCACCCCTATTTATTCCATGGGTGTCGTAAGAGGCGACTAAAGGTACAAAATAAGCAGCTAACATCACTGCCAAGAGAAGGAAAACTTGAAACCAACCCGTCTGGCCAGCGTGGTATAGTAGGCCAAAATCTCTTTTCAAAGGCCTATGTCCAGCAGTGGACTGTTAAAGGCTGTTGATGATAATGATTGATGTTTAACTACTTAATAAAGTTAGATAAGGGGAAAGAAATGAGCTTCTATGTTCTATGTTATGTGGGTGGTTTCCGCACTTAGTCCTTTAAGTGGACCATTGTACGTGAGGGCGGCCATCACTCCAGCCAGCCCACCTCCCTCCAGAAGCGGATAAGGTCTCCGAGTCTGTCCAGACTGTCCAGTCTGTCCAGACAGAAATGAGCTTACAAAATATACTGATTGTTGTATTACCACTTGTCGAATTGCCATACACCTTAGCAATTTGCTAGACACTTCGAAAAAAAAACTGTTTAGGTCATAGAGAAAGCCCTCATTCTGAACAATCAGTGGACCTTCGAAGACCATTTCGGGCGACAGGTGCGCTGTAGGGACTGCTGCCTATCTCGGTGGACCATGGAAAGAAGTTTGCTGCCTCTAAATGGGAGGTCCATGGTCCTCTATGGGGCGCCCGTCTGGCCTAATGACCTAACGAGTGCCTCCCCCAGTAAAGTTCTACCCAGGAACCTGCAGAAGTTGATGGCCTTTAGGATCTGCCGAGGTTACCGCTCCATTTTAAATGAGGCAGGAGCGCAGATGGCGTGATCTCATCTCTTCAACATTCTGGCTGACTGATGAAGAGGTCGTGCCTGACCATGAGCCCGGAATGCTACAGCTGAAAGCGCATAGCAAGCTATGGAGAGTTGGCAGGCATGGCTCGTCGTTCAGGGCCATGCTAGCCAACGTGTTGTCCGTTCTGCTGAAGCGTGGACGGAGAGGTTAACTTATTTTCTCGCCTGGTTGGATATAAGTCACAGATAATGATTATCAATTATCAAAATAATCGATATAATACAACACAATTAATAAAGAAAAAAAGATTCTTATACGGGTTGCTATGGTTTGTTTCAAGTTTTCCTTCTCTTTGGAGAGATATCTTGCTACAACTTTGTGAAATATAGTAACGCAATGTTTTAGCCACCAAATGGTTTTAATAATAATCAGCAAAAACATAATACATATGAAAGCGAAAGACGGACGTTCTTATATGATATATCTTTGTATGATATTAGGTAGATATATGTATCTACGTAATATTGTACACTCAGATGAATAAAAAAGGTAGATAACCCACTTAGAAAATGAAAGTTAAGTCATTTTTTTTATATATGTGAGTCTCTGAAGTGTTACCACTTTTAAAAAAATGTCCCTGGAAGTTGCGCATAATATGTGATAATATACATCAACAACCCATAACGTCCCACTGCTGGGCAAAGGTCTCCTCTCAAGAGAGGGTTAAGGCCATACGTTCCCACGCTGGCCGAGTGCGGGTTGGGGACTGGCAAGACACGTTGTGGATACGTAATCTTGCTGTTGGATGTTTTTAAACCGCCCGAAGGCCTCCAACTAAGCTTCACGACTGCTATCTTATGATAACAACTGGGACCGACTGCATATCATGACCTCCGAATCACGGAAACGCTCATTACATATAATGCCACAAACGGTCACCCATCTAGGTCCGACCGCGCCATCGTTGCTTACCCTTGGTGATTGTTTCCATCACCTAAGGCCACTCGAATATGAGCGCTACTAGTGATAATATTTAATATATATAAAATATATGATAAATAAATAATAATATTGTATTATAAATGCGAAAGTAACTCTGTCTATCTGTTATGTTTTCACGCCTAAACTGCTGAACCGATTTTGATGAATTTTGGTACAGAGATAGATGGAACCTTGGGAAAGGACATAGGCTACTTTTTACCTCTATAGCCGACATACACGAGGGTGGAGCCGCGGGCAAGCTAGTATATTAAAATTTGGAGACATATGAGAAGGTACAACATATTATATAAAAAGGTATTTGAAGATTATTTACCAATAAAAAATGATATATTGGTCGTATGCAAACTGCGAGTTGTTTACGTCATAATGTTAGAATCCTTTATGGTGTATATGTTTCTTAATCTTTTTTTTTTTATTTAATTAATTGACACTCAAAACATGTTTTACAATTATAAAGTCTGCCAAACTGTATAACAGTTGAGCGATTATATCGCTGATAAAAATGCTTGGCTCAATGCTGGTCCTGCTTCAGAAGGACAGGGGCGCATAAATCGATAGCATTAAATGGTATTGTTGGAGCTGCTGAAGATTGTACAACTTTCTTTGCATTGTATAGATTCAATCTCTTTAGTATTATATAATCGCATAGCCCATATTGTGTGAGTACTATGTACTAGGAAGCTATTCAAGCTATCATTCACTGGAAACCTACGTCTTTTCTTGACTTGAATCTGCCCTGGCGGTTGAGAGTATGTCATGCTCACTCAAATGTCACGCTGATGTTGGCGCGTATGTCGGATCATTTAGTTCCCTTCAAAATGGTTGAGTTGAATGGTGCTGATCCATGCGTCATGTTCGTGAACGGGCGCTGTCAGTTGTGACTGGTCATCTCTAACTGCCACGGCTTGTTTGAATTAATTACATATTTTATTTTTCAATTGTATTTTTGTTGTACTATGGACACTTTTAACGTGCACGTCTTGCAACATCGTTCTCACATAATGTACCATCTCAACATGAATGATACCAAGAAAAAACATTTTGTAAAAAACATTTTGATTTGAAAGAGTGTCCATGGAGAGAGATTTACGCTAGGGAATGGGCAACTACAGTACTTTCACAGTTTTTATGTCTTGTGACTGGGACTGTAGCTACATTTAATTTTCATTTTTGTTTCGACAATTCAAAAGTGCCTGTAACTGGCCTACTTGAAATAAATGCTTTGATTTGATTTGAACAGTTTGTCGGCAGAAGTTCAATCCATTTAGTATATTTTTTTGCCACAACATAAAACTTACTATTTGCAATCATAAGAATGAAGTACAATAATTGCTTGTGTAGCTCAGTTCACGCTGCACTGAAGTACAGCACTAGCTTGCCCGGTTCCTGATATTTGCGCCGACGATTAAAAACTAGAAAACACATAAAGATGAAATGCAATATAAGTATTTTCATTTAAAAAAGAAATAATAAGTACCTGCGTTAAAGGAGACCAAAGATTAATAAATAAAATTAGAACAAAACAAGCAATACGACATTCAGATGCAGACAAGCATATATTCAGTCAGGTACAAAAGACACAGTTCTGCTAACATATACCTCTTCATTTGTACAATAAAGTGTAAAGCTTGATTTCTCACTGATATGAGGGTACAAATCAACAATGCTTATCAAACATATAATTTGTTCACTTGTTATTTTTAACTAGGAAACCAATTAGCAGAAATAACTGGGGTAATAAGTACGAGCAGTTGTGTGGCGACGGTCGACGGGCAAGATGTTGACCAAGATTTTATTCTTGTTAACTCTATTTTACTTCGAACAGGTAAAGAGTATTTGTATCTAATTGAAAAGAGAGTAAAATGAATACATCCTGAGCAGTTCAGAGCATGGTCTCATCATCATCAACAGCCTTCATACAGACGTAGGCCTCTCCTTAGAAAGGAGGTTTTGGCCTACTATACCACGCTGGCCACACGGGTTGGACGCCACCACACGGACGCTGCCTAAGAGAGGATCGTTATTTAGAGATGGAGCCCGCAACAGGAGCGGGCAGGCGCTGGGTGGACTCCAGAAGGAGATGTCGCCCTTGACTCCTCCTACATGGTTTTTAGTCGGTTCGAGTCCGACTCACCGCCTCACCAAAGAAAACCCCGGCGGGGTGACGGTCCATGATGAGTTTCCACACGATAAAAACAAAGGGTTGGTTTCATGTTTTCCTTCTCTTTGCATTGATATTGACTTGCGTAGTTTATCGTTTATCTTATGAATGATGAAAATGATGAATAGGGGAGGTGACACTCTGTATTCTTAATCCATCACCACACGGATCATGTTCTATTTGTATGAATCAGCAGACCAACCTAAGATGACGTTGGTGAATGTAAGACCAGCGGCCTAATGATGAAGAATCATCGCACTAGGCCGCCATAGTGTGGGTCACCGTGCAGCATTGTATGTACTCACAATGCGGATGGTGACTAATACTCCTGGATTCTGCTCCTCATTACATCAGGCAGAGTAGAGACAATTTAGTTGGCTTAAATAGAAACAAATAGGGCTATAAGACTTGGCTGACGAAGCAACGGTAGCATTGCTTTTAAGACGGGAAGACCCTACTTATCATTTCGAAATTACCTATATATTTCACCGTCGATATGTACAATTACATACTTATTGTAGTCTACAAGTTCTGAGTTGATTTTTATTTACGATCTGAGTCCTAGTTACTTTTTTACTATAAACATTTAAATTTACAGGGTGATACGGCTCGAGCACATTACAATAATCAATCCAACCATGAGTTCACCACCCCAGCTGATGAGATTTCACCGATGATGCCCGATGAAGGGTTACAAATTTCTACAATCATCTCCGGACTTATGCCGGACAAATTCGGGGAAATGTTTAATTTTTTAGACGGAGATAGTTTCGGCATAGGTGGGTATCAAAGTGTTCATAAATTCAACCATTTTTATTAGGCCTTATACAGCGGCCGTACATGCATTAAGGCCGATTTCGTGGTTATTTAAAAAATATTGAACTACGGTTTGGTGGTGACGACCCTTGGCTTAAGAGTTGTAATCACTAACAATCAACATATCCAGATATTAGCCAAAGTAATGTAGATATAGTGATAAAGTGATTCAAAGTATTAAGTGTATTCTCCAAAAACTATGTCACTTTAGTAAACATGAATAAATTTAAATTCCATCCATACTTCTATACCAATGTTATAAATTCCAAACTTACTATGTTTGTCTAACTTTCTATATGTTATGCTTTAACGGCTATATTAATTTCGCTATAGATTAAGATTGAATCCTGGAGAAGGACATAGACTACTTTTTGTCGCGAAAACCGACATACACGCGACCTAAGTTGCGGACAACAGCTAGAATATATTGTTGTAACTCTTATACTAGTTTCTGTTTACCAGAACTAAGCAAATTAAACAAAAATATTAGTATTAGGAACTCTTTACACTCCATTGTCCGTTTCTCGAGAATCTACGGTGGCAATTTTAACGTGAAGTAGCTATGATTTGGCATAAATGGGCCTGCTCAACCATTTCTCAGATAACCGGAGTCATTCAGTTATTTCGTTTTCTTGACTAAAATTCAATACCTGATGTTACAGGTCCCATGCACGAATTCGTATACGGCTGGCAGGCCATAGTCAACACCATGAGTATGAAGAATAATGTGGAGGTTCGGAAACGCGCTGGTCTTCAGCGATTTGCTCTCGCCGGGATTAATGGCATAACGCTGATCTCCCACATAGGAGCAACTGAGATTATGATCAACGGAACTAGAACTTATTGCTTCGGTGGTGTGTCGCGACCGCCTGGCAGACGAAGCGTAATTTGTAAGGTAGGTGATCAGAAACTGATACAGTATACTGATAGCTGTTACTTGTCTTGAGTTAGAGAATAATAAATAAATATTTCGGACATCTTACACACAACGTCATCTAGTCCCAAGCTAAGCAGAGCTTGTGTTATGGGTACTAAACAACTGATATAAATACATAAACATACTTTTTTTTTGTAAATACATACATATTATACATAGAAAAACACCCAGACTTCGAAAACAATATTTGTGGACCACACAAATATTTGGTCTGACCCGGGAATCGAACCCGAGACCTCTTGATCAGCAGCCGCGAACGCTAACCACTAGACCAACGAGGCAGTTACTTCACATAACGTCCAATCTTAGGACACCCCTATTTGTGAGAAATAGGGATGTTTTACTGCTTAGTTGGTCTAGTGGATAGCGTATGCGATTGTTATTCAAGAAGTCTCGGGTTTAAATCCCGGGTCGGGAGTGTTTTTGGGTTTTCTTAGGAAATTCCTAATAGCAGCCTGGAGTTCGGAAGTTTGGCAGTAATTCACGCCCATGCCACGGAACCCTTAGTCCCGTTTGTCATGAACGTCTATGGCAATCGTTATTGGGAAGTCAGTTCCCTCAAATTTACTGACAACTAGTTCAACCTTCGAATCTCAGTTCTCCCTTAGGGTTGCGGAGGTCCGATACCAGTCGCTCCGTGGAATAACTGATATTCAGGTAAAACTGGTTGAACTAGTAGCCGACCCCAAATAATATTGGGAATAAGGCTATGAAGAAGAAGGGGTGTCGTAAGATATGATAATGGGCTTGTACTACATGTACCGGACACACAACACCGAGACTTAAAAAATAATTTCTGGTTTTAACAAAAAGTGTTGTCCCACGTTGGATTTGTGACGCAGTAGAGTGCGGCATGGCGACCGCTTAATGGCGCTTAATAGGCGAAACGTGCAGTCCAATGACAAGGACTTTTTATTGGTAACATATTTTCGAAAACGTTTCGATTGAGTAGCTGAATTTATTGGTTTATCTTTTAGGGGGCAATGTATCAAGAAGGACGTTTCAGTTGCAAGGTGCCATATTTAAGGTACCCTACAGTGCTGGGCTATAGATATTGCATCGACAAGTATGCTGCAGTCAACTCAATAGATGGAACTTACAAAAGTTAGTTATTTTCATAAGATTTTTCTTTAAATAATTTAAAAAATCGTTCTAAATGTTAACAGTTTTAATTTTTTTATTTCAGAAACTTACTGTGCAAGAGGAGAATCTATACCTAAATTTCATTACGACTACATTTGCGAACGTAGAGACGTTAAAATAAAACGTATCAATTTAACGGATCCTAATGAAAGATTTAATATACGGAATCCAGTTGTACGTAGAGCTGAATATTATAGAGCTCCTTACGATATATTAAAAGCCTGCCCTGATTGGTGAGTTTAATTTTATTTGAAAACTAGCTGTGCCCGCGGCTCCGCTCGCGTTCTAGGGGTATGAAAAATAGATGTTGTCCGATTCTCAGAAACTTCTCTCTCTGACTTTCTATCTGTTATGTTTTCACGGCTAAATCAATATTGGTATCGATAAAGTGCTACCCAGCTACCCAACATGCACAAAAAAGTTCATGAGAATTGGTCAAGCCGTTTCGGAGGAGTTTAACTACAAACACCGCGACACGAGAATTTTATATATAAGATGAAAATATAAAACCTAAATTCAAGCTAAAACTTCTAATAGGAAAATAGATATAGTTTAGCGCTGTTTTTAACCGACTTCAAAAAAAAGGAGGAGGTTCTCAATTCGTCGGAATCTTTTTTTTTTTTTATGTATGTTAAGCGATAATTTCGTCATTTATGAACCGATTTCAAAAATTCTTTTTGCATTGGAATGGGCGTAGCTTACAGGTGGTCCCATCGTCACCATATCGGGATCTGATGATGGGGTCCCAAGGAAATCGAGGAAACTCCTCAGATATCATAGGCACATTGTCGCGATTTGGGTACTCGGAATAGTTTTTCATTGAAGTCGGTTCCTTTTTGTTAAAATTATACATTACGTAAATAGCGAGTACCTAGGTAACCGTGCTTTGCTCGGTTAATACTATTCATTGTTTTACAACGCCATATATTCTCTCAAGTAATTGTAGTGTTGCTATGTTGGAGAGATGTCGCAAGTAATGTTAAGAGTAATAATAGATGCGAAAGAAAAACACATGAAAACTCGAAACCTCGCGTTTTCCTAAACCTATGACTAGTCTTTTTTTATATATTAAGCCATCCTGGATGGAAAGCATGAGCAGAATCCAAGAGTGGGGGCCACCATACTTGCTGCGAATGCAGACAATAATGTATGGCGGCCCACATTTTAAAACTAGATTGGTCCCCCCCCCCCCCCCGAAAACAAACAAATATTTAATTTCAGCGAAATCGTTAGAGCTGTTTCCGAGATCACAAATTTTAACATTCTTGCAACTTCTTAATATTTATAAAATACCTATCAAATAACCAAAACATGATATGGTAAATGTAGGGTAGGTAATGTAAAGAATAGGGGGGGGGGTATCATATTTTTGGTAATTTTATTTTAGCACTTTGAATAACAGCACATATCCATGCAAAGTTTCATCTTTCTTCCGCAAACCGTGTGACCGTAAATCGAGGTCGGGCGTAAGGATTGACATGACAAAACCATAACGGTTCCGAGTCCTGAATTACGGTACCTTTAAAGGTTCTGATAAGGTTCATTTTATGATCGTTCGATTCCAGGTACGGCTGCAACCTCCAAATTTACCAAGAACTAAAACATCAAGACACTCCAGTAGGTCTTATGGATGCCAATGAAACAGCCTTCGTTGGTCATGGAGGAAAGTACTGGCTGGCATTATACTACACACAGGTAATAATAACTTAATATAACGATAATACCCGACTAATCCCTACTAATATTATAAATGCGAAAGTAACTCTGTCTGTCTGTCTGTCTGTTACGCTTTCACGCCTAAACCACTGAACCGATTTTGATGATATTTGGTATGAAGATAGAACTGAACTTGGGAAAGGACATAGGATACTTTTTACTGCAAAAATCGAGATACAAAGGCCAAAGCTAGGTGATTATAAAAATACATAAATCGGAGAAGTCAAAATCTATCACTGTTTATCTCCTGTCAATACTTCACAGGTTGCTAGGCATAACACAATTGCATGGCAACCACAATGATAGTTTGTAAATGACTTATAGACCAGTAGACTAGGGTGGATAATTTTTTGAAAACAAATAAAATTATATTAGGATGAAACCTATTGGAAAAGAAGGAGAATATTATTATAAAAATGAAAGGAAAAATAATTTACGGGCGAACTGAGATCGGGAAGGGGTAGGGGGGAGGTTTTCGGGTCCTTTATGCGGGGCGTGAAAAAGCATCTCACTAAGCCGCCATAGTGTGGGTCGCCGTACATTATTTGCATTCGCAGCAAGTGTGGTAGCCCCTCTAACTCTTGGATTCTGCTCATGCTTTCCATCAGGCAGGGTAGAGTCACTTTGGATGGCTAAATATTTAAAACAAAGTGTAAAAAACGGTTTATCTCGATTTCCGGCATAACTACAAGGAAAAAAGTTAAATGTCAAAGTTGTAGGTAATTAAAAGATCTAAAACTTTTAGGGTTCCGAAGTTTATGACTTCGAACCCTTACAGATTCGTCATGTCCGTCTGTCCATCCATCCGTCCGTCCGCCCTCGACTTACCGTCCAAACGGTAAGTGCTAGAAAGATGAAACTTTGCATGAATATGTTATTGTAATTACGTCGACAAAGTGCTACAATAAAATTATGAAAAATATTTTTATTTAGGGTATCCTACACGTAAAGTGGGGATGTTTTTTTTTTCTCGAGGCTACCCCATCATGTGGAGTATCATTAAATAGGTCTTTTAAAAACATTAAAGGGTTGTTAAGACAATTTTTCGAAAAAAGCCCCCCTCTAAAAGCTAAACGGCCGGCTCAAAAAATCTGAAAAAATTCGTGATAGTGGTCCATATAATAAATTTTAAATGGAAACTATAACGAATTAGATGACTTTGTTAGTTCAGGAGTTATAGAGGCTTATCTTCTATAATGTGCTTACTTGGAAAACGTCATACAACGCATTAATACGTAAACATAACAATTATCCATTGGATACAATTTCTAATTCACGTACCATTATGGGTGACTGAGGAACCCTTTCCTGTGCGTGGCCTGACACGCACTTGGCCGATTTTTTATTTACACTTTTTTTCACGTAACCTCAAATTATATGTGAAAAATTCAAAAAACCAAGTTTTTGTTTTTTTATTTTTATCTTTTACAAATACAATTATTTCTAAACGTTTAGTGTCATAAAAAGGTAAGTTTAGTGAAAACTTACCTTTTTATGTCCAGAATACACAGTAATTTATTTGATTTGAAATATTTATTTTTTCACCCTATTTTGACTTAATATCGAAAATTCACCCGTCAAAATATTTACTTATTTCAAAAAATTGGGGTGTTTTCTGTTTGATGAAATCTCTACTTTCCGATGGTGTAATCCCTACTAATATGTATTTTAAATGCGAAAGTAACTCTGTCTGTCTGTTACGCTGTCACCACTGAAACTGATTTTGATGAAATTTGGTATGAAGATAGAACTGAACTTGGGAAAGGACATAGGATACTTTTTATCGCCAAAATAAAGGTAGAAAGGTTTGAAATAGGGGACGAAAGTATGTTTCGAAGTTCCTTAATATCAAACATAAAATCATGTAAGATTGTTTAATCTACCCTTACCGTGTCGCTCGATATAAACGAATTCCACGCGGGCGAAGCCGCGGGTGGAAAGCTAGTTATTTATATATTAAATTAAATTTATTTATATAAGTCTAGTATTCTCATTCATTTTTAGGGTTGCGTAGCTTATTATATTCGGAACCTGTATAGATTCGTCATGTCCGTCCGTCCATCCTCGAACTACCGCCCCAACGGTTAGTGCTAGAATAATATTGCTTACGTCGACAAAGTGCTATTTGCCGATGCCGATCACGTCGGGGTCACCAGTTTGCCGATGTTATGGCAAGGGGTATAAATGAGACTCAAGGTGGTGTGATAGTCTCTGGTAGTATATTGTAGTATAGTATATTTAATTGAATTAACAATAGCGCTTATATACTAAAATAGTGCGTGCCTATAATTACTTTACTTAATCTTTGACTGTATCGTAAGATATGTGGCTTATCTAAGAACGTGTAATGAAGTAGGAAGTATTGTGGCTACATGCTACAATAATATTATGATTTTTTTTTTATTTTGGGGTACCTCCCCTACACGGTGATTGGGGATTATTTTTGCGTCTACCCATCGTGTGGGGTATTATTAGATAGGTCTTTTAAAACATTACGAGGTTCCTAAAACCATTTTTCGATTTAGGTATACGTTGGCGAGTTATTCAACTTCATAGCGCAGTTTTTTGGAAAAAGTGTACAATAAGTTTAAAAATAAATAAAATAATTAAGAATAAATTAAATATTTCGGACATCTGACACACAACATCATCTAGTCCCAGTCTAAGCAGAGCTTGAATTATAGGTACTAAACAACTGATATAAATACATAAACATACTTTTTTTTGTAAATACATACATATTATACATATAAATCACCCAGACCCCAAAACAAATATTTGTGAATCACACAAATAATATTTGGTCCGACCTGGGAATCGAACCCGAGACCTCTTGATCAGCAGCCGCATACGCTCACTACCATACCAACGAGGACAGAAAAAAAAGACAAAATAAAATAATATCAGCCTATTAGGAATGAAATTATAAAAAATAATAAATAAACTAGTTGCTAATCTTTAGTTTTCCGTTTCAGTTATCGACGTATGCCATATACTTTCAAGCTCATGGTGAATATCCGTGGCAATCAAATAGACCCATCGTATCAGTCGACAAAGGTAATTAATGAACATTGTCGTTCATATTCAGTGACTTAATTGTATCAATAATATCTTTTTCACAACCAGTTCTCAATTTCTTTTTTACGGTTCCTTAGTTCATGACCTATAGTTTCGTCATATCCGTCTGTCCCTTCATTCGTCCGTTTTCGACTTACTGTCCAAATTTTTAGTGCCATTTTTTGGGAAACTTTCCCTACACGTAAAGTAGGAATGTTGTATTTTTCTCACGGCGACCCCATCATGTGGATCTCGTGACATCATATAGGTCTTTCAAAATCATTGAGAGCTTGCTAAGACGTTTTTTTATTAAGGTACCCATTTGCGAGTTATTCCAGTGTAAAGGGCATTTTTTGTTAAAACAGGGCGTGCCTCACTAAAAGCTAAAAGGCTGGAATGAAAAATCTGGAAAAATTCATGATTGTAGTTCATATGATGAACTTTAAAGGAAAACTATAACGGCTTAGATGACTTTGTTAGTTTAAAAGTTCAAACAAAATTTACGAAATAATAAGATAACAAAACAATTCTCTTTTGGACTAGATTGTAAATCCACGTGCCATCATGGATTATTTCATTAAACCCTATTATATGCGTGGCCTGAGACATACTTGGTCGAATTTTATATTTTCTTTTACTCTGTCTGATGGAAAACATGAGTAGAATCTTCAATTAATGCAACAAGGTTATTGGGCCTCCGCTTTCACACTCGACAACACGATAATTTTTAGATAGGTCTTCTGTGTGAGGATAATACCACCCGATCGATGAAATCAGCGTGTATAAACTACCTTTTACTTGGGGCCGATGTAATGTTACTGATTTAAAAAGAAATCCTTTTCCTATGGCGTTTATCTTTGGTGCTATCAATAGCCTTATAACCCACATTTCATTGGATATCATTTCTCTAGTTGAGCTATTACCACTTCTTCTTCTTATCATATCAACGGCAACACTACATGGTTTTGGCCTAGTGCTCGGCAACGCGGATTGCGTTTGGCCTTGTGTTGATCCATTGTGGTGAGAGGGTTTGTCACCTAAACTCTGCGATACCGAGTGTTAGGTGTCCAGGGTGCGCCGGACGTCGGGACTCTTGTTCTCTTTTTTACGTCGCTCGGGGAGGCGTGCACCCTCTATTACCACTTATTTACAAAAAAATATTCTTGAAAATTTCAGGTGGAATCTGGGAACAACTGCTCAAGGCAAATATTGGTCCTGATATGAATTTACATTACAATTTGAACGGCATTTACAATAGATATTCAGGCTCTGTGTTCCCTGACCTGATGAGGAACGAAGGCCAGGTAAGATTTATCCTTATGTACGGTTTACAGCCCAAAGAGGTTTCTTTTTTAATTAATTATTCAATTAAATAAATATTTCGGTCATCCTATCAACGTCATCTAGTTCCAAACTTGTATTATTTAGCGCGCTTGTATTAAGGGTACTAGACAACTGATATAAATACATAAACATACTTTATTTTTTGTAAATACATTAATTGTACATAGAATTCAATCCAACTCCGAAACAAATATTTGCGGATTACACAATTCGTCCGACCCGGGGAACGAATCCGAGACCTCTTGATCAGCAGCTGCATACGCTAACCACCAGACCAACGAGGCGGTCAAATAAATAAATATATTTATTGTAGCTTATTGATGTATAATTTTTTAATCGCTCAGGTACAACCATCTAACTTCCGCTCCGATTCTCGCGATGGTGGTTCAGATGATCTAATGATAGGCAATTCACATATATCGGCAGAAGGGGCAGGTACGTTTAATATGTTATTTAATCATAATCAACAACAAATTCAATCTTTACAAGTGAAAACATTAAGCATGTGACCGGGAAGACGGTAGATATATGGTATTTTTATCAGCCTGAGTGCCGCTATTGCGATGGCCGGACCGTGAACACGCACTGCATACGCTAACAAAATGATAGCGCGTCACACTCCGTCGTATTTTTCTGCGAACATGGTATAGCTACCAATTCGCCAATGATCTCCGTCCTCCATAAGTGCAAGGCTGACATCTGGGGTGTCTGTCACTCTACCCAAAGCAGTATCGAGTGGCCGCAAACGCCACAGAGCACACTTGTTGGTCCTTTACCAACAAGGAAATATCGAGGATCCCACATAAGGAGGGGTCATCTAAAAGTCGTAGGTGGCCCGAAGTACTTTGGGGTTCCTGGAATTTCCTTTCGGGGGTGCACCAGGTTTCCAGGTTTCTAGTAACCGAGATTGTGTGTGGTATTGGTTAGTTCGAGTCTGATAAATTACCACTCAAAAAAATTGATACTTTATATCAACAGCACGTCTCATAAAGCTAGCTTTTGCCATCAGCTAATACACACTACACAAATACTTCTTTCATTGACAGGTGGAGAAGCAAACGCCGGCCCTTACAACATGCTACACAGTGATCAAATCGGCCCTTCATTCGATCATGGCCAAAATGTTTGATAAATATAAAAATACTAATAAATTATTTTACTATGACACCTTTTATTTAATTACCTTACTTAAGTTTGCTTTAAAATGTTTGAAATAATGTGTTTTATGTAGCTTCTTGTCCAAGTACGAAATTTGGGACTTTTCTTCTACTTTTTTAGTGGTCTGGGGCTCAGAGTCTTTTTTCTTAAAGTAATTTGTCTTGAGTAAGTGAGTTCTTGAGTGGAGACCGCGTCACGGCAAACGAAGTGCGTCCACAGGTCAGGTGGAGTGATTATTTGCGCAAGACAGCTGGCAGGAGTTGGATGCGAGAAGCCGAGGATCGAAATAAGTGGCGTGCAATTGGAGAGGCCTATGTCCAACAGTGGACTCTGATGAATTTGTCTTTGAACAACCCTTTCACGCATACTCGATCAAAAAACATTCCTTGCACTGAAATACGCTTGGTTTTGTCGCTGTAACAGTATTTGCTGAGTTTTCTCGTTGGCGAATACCTGCAACTAAATAAGTAAATCCATCCATTTAAATAAACCATTGATGAAAATAAAAACCGAAATCATGGTCCTTTTAAAGTATCCCGCTTAAAACGTCGACTGTATTTTAAGCGGCATTGTCCATAGATAAAATATTACTGAATACTACCAAATTTTATGGATATCTACCGAGACAACCTCTAGTAAATTAACGAAAAGATATCAACAGGGGTTGATTAATTTTAAGGCCGAGTACAACGAAAAATTTATAGTTATTCTCATAAAGAATATTGAAGCAAAATCACTTACATGAGAAAAAAAACGTTTAAATTACAATTTAATTACTTTAGTACAAAGAAATAACTCAATTTATTAATAGAAATAAGAATTAGGACAGTTTCTTAAAAAATATATTTACCTATACAAAATAAAACACGTGTGCCTGTTTGAATTAAGAAATGATCAGTTTTTAATAAATACGCAAGTATATATACGGTACATACCTACATCGAAAAAGCAATATTCTAAACTTTTGCCTGCCTATCTGTTTGTCCCGGCTAATCTCTAGAGTGACTTTTACAGTTTAGAAGTATTTAAGCAACTATTTTCGTTGCACTGTGAACATACTACACTAAAATCTAAGCAACTCTTTTGACATCCAGACCCACGCACCTTCACATCCCTTCTTGCAATTGCAAATTAACACTTGGAGTAGATTATCCGTTGATTAAAATTGATTCATCTTCAATTGGATAAACATCTCCAATTTTAGTGTATAGTATACAATAAATTTTAAGTTAATTATAATAATCTACATGATAGCTAATAATTATTTTATGAATCTTGCCACAGTAAACAATTAGGTCATAAGTTGTAGGTTGATGTATGAAAGTGTACGCCAATATTTAATCTTTTTTTTTAATTTTTAGCTAGCCAAAGTGATTTTACCCTGCCTGACGAAAATCACGAGCTTTCCATTGGGTTATACTTTTGATTTATCATAATTATGCTTCTTGATCTTAAAGGACAATTTTTTTTAAAATCGTTGTTTTATAAATAAATCTTCGAATCTTCTTTTTTGGAGGTGAATCAAAAATGAAAATTTTGTAAATGAGGTAGTCATGCGGGGCAAGAGTGTGTAATTTTTATTTAAACCTCCGAAAACAGCATATCAAAAGAAATGTAAGTTATATTGGTAAATTATATATTGTTTAACAATTTTAACAAATTATATTCAGTCCCAATGTCATATATTTCTTAGAATAAATCAAGGGGTAAGTGTGCGCAGCAATGTGGTTTAATATTTTTATGCTAATTTGTGTACAAACAAACTTCATATTAAAAAATTATAGTTTTTCTTTCTCTTTGATGCAAATAATCTTGGGTGCCTTTTTAACCAACTTAAAAAAAAGGGGATGTTCTCAATTCGTCGGAATTCTTTTTTTTTTAACTTATGTTTAGCGATAATTTCGTTGTTTATGAACCGATTTCAAAAAATATTTTTGCATTCGATTCGGCATAGCTTACAGGTGGTCCCATCGTCACCATATCGGGCTCTGATGATGGGATCCCAAGGAAATCGAGGGAACTCCTCAAATATCATAGGCACAGTTGTCGCGATATCGGAATAGATTTTCTTTGAAGTCGGTTCCTTTTTGTTAAAATTATATTATTTATATTTTCGATGATATGTGTTTTAAGTTTATTTAAAATAGTGTCAATTCTACTTTATCTATGTTGAAAATAAGACTACAAAAGAAATTAGATTTTATATATATACTTCCGTTTAATTAAATCCTTATAATGCTCGTTTAACCATAAATCCAGTCCCACTAATCCACCTTCTAAGGCGCATTGAAATTAAGTGGAATATTGTTCACCAATGCAAATTCAGATATCACAGATATCAGATTTATTGCTGAAAGGGCAAACATAGAATATAAATATACATACAAATCATACTTCTTATGAATGTTTAGGTACACAAGATATAAAAAAACAAATACAATTTTTAGTTATAATTGTGCAAACTTTTTCGTACAGGGTATGAGTACGCATGCGAACACTCGACGATAAGTCTATGCGCACACTTAACCCAAGAGGTCATAAATCGGATAATTAAAAACTGTTAATTATTGCGATATCCCATTAAACCGTGTAAAGTCACTTAATTAATACTATGTTTCATGAAATATAACTCAAGTGTAACACTGTGATAATTATACTAAAGAACGATTCTTAAACTTGGCAAAATATTATAAAGTTGACCCGTGCGCTTCTACCGATGATCGGATCTCCCGTCCTCTGTCAGAAGGGGTACTGAGGGGTAGAGTTTATGCTTCCGTGATATAAATCGTATAAGAAATACTAGCTTTGCGCACACCCGCTGCGCACACTTTACATACATGACTATAATGATCCATCCTGCCATTCGCCATTTATTTATTACGAAAACGATTTTTACTAGTTTTTCACCCCCCGCTCCTCTAAAATTCTCCAGCTCCCTTGTAAAAAAAAATAAGGTATGTATGACCCCTCCCCCGTAGATCATCTAACGTAATAAATTAATGACCTCTGAACTTGGTTATGCCTTCAAATATTTCATTTTCAAAATTTCATCATTTTGCATGATGAACCTAATTTTGCCATATGATAATCTCAACTGTCATAATACGTTAAATTTATTTATCAATTTCTTTAAACCTGTTTAAGAAAATATTTCATTTCATTCATTACTATGTTCTTTTTAGATTTCGCAATTTCATTAAAAGTTCATTAAACTATTTATTGTTTTTTTATTAAAATAAAGTACCAAACCATAGATTTTCTACTATTTCTCTCAAGCATTTTATACCCTTTTTATCGAATGTGAGGGAGGTAAACGGCAACACTGGCCTGCCGGTGATTGAATATCGATTAGAAGAGAAATGAGTCTGGGTGTAGGAGGTAGGTGCTCTAGCTGAACAAAGAGAAAAATCTTATTTCAATGAGTTTTATTTTGTTAATACGGAGTAGGCTCAAATTAAGAGTTTTATAAGCTGAATAAAAAATGGCGTCAGCTTATTATCCGAGCGACGAAGAAACAGAAACACTGCCTTCAATTCCCATCGACATCCTGGACGACCTATGCAGGTAAGTTCTACTTATTAATATACATTATAAGTATATTTTATACACTTATTGATGTGTATTATGATATGATGTATATTATGATTATATATGTATTCGATATAAATCGCAAACAATTTTTTTAAATATATTTATATCCTAGCTGAGGTATTTTAGTATACCGCGATTTACGCCGTTGATCGAAGTTGGTTTAAAAAATATTGGCCTGTCGGTATTTTTTAAGACTGGCTTCACTCCAAGGCGTTACTCGCGGTTTTCAGCCGCGGGTAACACCGTGGGACTCAGCTAGTTCGTGTTCGTGTTTTAAAAGAATCCTTGTCACCTTTTTTTTATTGATTTTTAATTACTTATCAATATCTTATATCAACTCTACTCAATATTTACAAGTTGATAGTAAATTAATATTTTTTCTAAGTACAAAAAAAAATTGAGGTACAATTTTTTAGCATTATTTTTATAAAATTGAATTAATTTTTATTACTGTGTAATAATTTTTATAAGTTTGTAATTATGAACATTTTTTTACAGTTATCAAATGAGATTTGATGTTTCCATTTAGTAAAAACCAATTTTAGTAAATATATATACTTATAGGTATCTTGTGAAAACCTTTCCCTTTGAAATAAATAACAGTGAAGTCTCAATTTAAACCACGTTCAACATTAGACTCACGCATCCACCCCGTCCCCTCTCGCTGCAATTAATCAATACTGGTACAAACGCAGCCTTTGGGAATGCAATCGCGAAACAAATTTTTTAATTGCCCTTTATTTGCGGGAATAGGTGTAGTATTTATAGCAAAATCATTATTGTAAAAATGAAACAAAAATGATATTCATATATGTATTTAGAAAATATCGACCGACCTAAAGACAACATCAAGCAGGCTTAGGTTAGTTGACTAGTTGGAGACGTATATAATTTGTAATCACCTTGCATATCATTACAGATAAAGAAATTTCACAAAACCTGACTAAGTGAAAAATAATATTAAAGGGTGGGGAAGAAAAGGGTGGGCATTGTTTTGTGACAGTTTCGAGGAATCGGACGCCGTACGAAAACGCTAAAGTAAATTGAACTGGCTCCTCTAAAGCCTATTTTGCACAAATACCTACTTGTTTTATGCTATATTTAGATTTCAAGTGAATATACAATAAAATAACCTGTGGGTTTGTTGATTGATTTACATATCTTGTATATGGCCGTCTGTGAATCTTTTGCCTTTAGAAAATATTTTCAAACAATTAATTGTTAAACCGGCAAAGTCTTTATCTAACATAAATAATGTTCGACATTATTAATTACTTTTCTTACTGTGTTAGTACAAGAAAGCCAAATTTCCCACATAGTTGAAGATATTTCATATCAATAAAACACGTTTTTAGATTACATTACGAACAATAATTAAAACCACGGTCACAGGGAGTTAGTTTTCGCGCGCCTGCGTGCCGAATATCGATGCGAGTCTCGCTAAACACCCGGGATTCAGCTAGATTTTTGTTCCTAATTTATCCCTCAAAAATTGTGTGTGATCATGGCATTTCGGGGTTTAGTATTCCGTATTTGATTAGTAAGGCTTGATTAGTGCATTCCATAAACCTAAACAATCAAATTTGCGCATCCCGTGTAATGAACGAGGGCCAGATTTCTATACAAATAAGTAAAATTGAGGTGCCTATTTTTAATATCGAATCGGTTTGTTTCGGCAAAGGTAACTGTTGAATTGGTTTTGACGATACATTGGTCAGATAGCTAATAAGTAATAACACAAGAGAATAACTTAGGCATTTTAGGCCAGCTGCTGTCCGCGGCATTATCCGCGTTTTACAAGGGGACTTAGTGAATAATTAATAATTAAATTGTGTCTTTAATTTCAAATCAATAGTTTTTCACTGATTGCATTAGAAAGTAATCTTACTCTTTGAATAGTTCTTGTTGTTTCGGTTAATCTTTAGCATTATTTTATTTATTTTATTTTAGGGATTACTAACAAAACTAACAAATTGCTAAAGTTATTAGGAGTTGCTTACGCTATTTTTTTTTGAAAAGAAATTATTGAGTATTCAAATAAAATAATAGTTTAGTATGAAATCAAAACCAACGACTTAGTGAACAATATTCTTATTCAGAAGCAAACAAAACAACAAAATTAGCGGTTGAACCAAACAATCAGCTTCAGCTTTACAATTTAGTATAAATTAAACAATAAATATTAAATACCATATAAATAAAAATTTATCACCTAAAATGTATGAGATGTATATAACCTCCAAGCGACTTCACCAAATTGGATAAAAGAAAATATTGTGTTTGTTACTATCAGAACAATGTTTGTTTAACAGAAAAATAAATAAATAAATATTTTGAACACTTGACAAGCAACATCATCTAGTCCCAAATTAAGCAGATCTCGTACCTATATACGAATAGACTGATATAAATACATATATACTAGTTGACCCAGCGAACTTCGTACCGCCCAACTTTAAAATTCCAGAACTTGATCGCAGCGCCACCTACCGGGTCCAATTGCGAATCTAAACCATTCCCAGATCCCCTTGAACACGCACAAAAAAATTCATCAAAATCGGTCCAGAATTTTGAGAGAAGTTCAGTGACATACACACTCACACAAGAATTATATATATAAAGATGTATTTTTTTTGTAAATAATACATACAATTTTACATCATCATTTTTACATCATTACATCAGTCCCTGTGGTGACGGATTAAGAATACTGAAATAGAGTGTCACCACCCCTATTCATCCCGCGGGTGTCGTAAAAGGCGACTAAGTGATAAACTACGCAAGACAACATCGATGCAAAGAGAAGGAAAACTTGAAACCAACCCGTCTGGCCAGCGTGGTATAGTAGGCCAAAACCTCCTTTCTAAGGAGAGGCCTATGTCCAACAGTGGACTGTTAAAGGCTGTTGATGATGATGAATACATACATTTTATGCACAGGTAACACCCAAACTCCGAAACAATGCAGATCACACAAATATTTGGTCCGACCCGGGAATCGAACTCGAGACCTCTTGATAAGCAGCCACATACGGTAACAACTACACCAACAAGGCAGTCAAATTAAATTATCTTTAATTGCTATAAAATAATAAACAATATTTATATATTAGGGGTTCTAGGAATATGAATAATTCTAACAAAAAAGAACCGACTTCAATGAATAACTATTCCGAGTATCCAATTCGCGACATTGTACCTATGATATTTGAGGAGTTCCCTTGATTTCCTTGGGATCCCATCATCAGATCTCGATATAGTGACAATGGGACCACCTGTAAGCTACGCCCATTCCAATGCAAAAAGAATTTTTGAAATCGGTTCATAAACGACGAAATTATCGCTGAACATACATAAAAAAAAAAAAAAAAAAAAAAAAAAAAAAAAGATTCCGACGAATTGAGAACCTCCTCCTTTTTTTTGAAGTCGGTTAAAAATAGATGTCGGAATCTTTTTTTTTTTATGTATGTTCAGCGATAATTTTGTCGTTTATGAATCGATTTCAAAAATTATTTTTGCATTGGAATGGGCGTAGCTTACAGGTGGTCCCATCGTCACCATATCGGGTTCTGATGATGGGATCCCAAGGAAATCGAGGGAACTCCTCAAATATCACAGGCACAATTAATTGTCGCGATTTGGGTACTCGGAATAGTTTGTCTTATAAGTCGGTTCCTTTTTGTTAAAATTATGATTAACAATTTTCGTAATTTATTTATTTATTATTTGGGAAACTTACAGACAATAAATAAATAAAAATTAGTTAAAAATAAAATAAGTTTAATTGCAATATTACATAATAGTTATATAACTATGATGTATCTAACTATGATGTATTATTATAGTTATATAACTATGATGTATTAATACACACACAAATTAATAAACTTATTGTTAATTAAAAGTTTCTGCATATAATATTTAATAATAGAATGTAATGTAATAAGTATATGATCGTGTTTGGCGGCGCACTTTACAAACAAACATGTAACGGACACAAAAAAACAACTGGACTTAAAGGAACAATTTGTGGGTCACAAAGTGTTACTTGTACTATGTTAGGCTTGAACCCATAGGGCTTTTAACTTGAATATAATATGATTTCTGTTGAATACTTTAAAATTTGTATCTAGTACTACAGTTTGGAAATTTGAGAGCTACAGAGAGTTTAAAAATGCCAGAGTTGCCTAGTGTACCTGCTTGCTCATATAAAACAGTCATACTTTTTTATAATATATATAAGCTTACGACCAACTGCCTCGTTGGTCTAGTGGTTAGCGTATGCGACTGCTAATCAAGAGGTCTCGGGTTCAAATCCCGGGTCGGGCCAAAAAGTGTTTTTGGGATTTTCTTAGGAAAGTCCTAATAGCTGCCCGGAGTTTGGAAGTTTGGCGGTGATTCACGCCCGTGCCTCGGAGAGAACGTAAAATCGTCGGTCCCGGTTGTCATGAACATCTATAGCTATCGTTATTGGGAAATTAGTGCCCTCAAATATACTGACAACTAGTTCAATCTTCGAAATTCAGTTCTCCCTTAGGGTTGCGGAGGTCCGATGCGAGTCGCTCCGTGGAAAAACTGAAATTCAGGTAAAACCGGTTGAACTAGTAGCCGACCCCAAATAAACTTGGGAATAAGGCTAGGAGGATTCATTTAAGCCTACCAAAATCGCTACCTTACCTGATGCAGAATGATTGGGCCTTCGGTCTCAAACTCACCAAAGAAACACAATAGAAAGAATACTGTCATTAATAAAATGGTCTTCTGTGTGAGGGTAATACTGCCCCGGTGAAACCGGCTCATTCGTGCTGAAGTCAGCATGGTTCTACTACCTATATCTACCTATACGATACCTGTACTCATTGAAATGAAATCTAAATATTTTCCTGTTGTATTTCTCAGTCGCTTCATCACCAACCTGCCACCAGAGGATGAAGATAATATAGTCCGTATATGTTTCCAAGTGGAACAAGCGCATTGGTTCTATTTAGACTATAACTGTACCGATGCGAGTGCTGAACTGACTCCATGTGGCTTCAGGGAGTTTGCGCAGCATATATTCCAAGTAAGTAAATATTACAATTTAGAATTACCAGTTTCTAAAATAAGAATTGATGGAATATTTTACATAACAGTGCCCTAAACTTACGATAATATCAACTTATTATTTTAAGTAAGAATTAATAAAGAACCGTATGGTACGTAAATTTAATATAAATAAATAAACATAAACAAGGAAATATTACTATTTCGAGTAACATAAGCTGTAATTGGTGTTTAAAGTTTTTTGATATCTTTATATATATATACTAGTTGACCCAGCGAACTTCGTACCGCCCAACTTTAAAATTCCAGAACTTGATCGCAGCGCCACCTACCGGGTCCAATTGCGAATCTAAACCATTCCCAGATCCCCTTGAACACACACAAAAAAATTCATCAAAATCGGTCAAGTCGTTTGAGAGAAGTTCAGTGACATACACACTCACACAAGAATTATATATATAAAGATAGAGGTATATAGAAAACAACTATATACCTCTACTTGTCATGGTATTTTTTTGACAATTCCACACACAATTCCTATGTCGCGAGGGAACTCCACAAACATACATGAACAAGAATTTGTGAATTACACAAATTGTCGTCTCACATGGGATTTGAACCGACGGCACCTGGCGCAGTTGTAAGCGGCGTGGCGACCGCTTAAACCACTAGGCCAGACTTAATACATTCGTCATAATAATTGCTGCTCTTGTTATTCCAAAAATATAATAGCTAGAATTTCTGAGCTAACACCACACTCCAATTAGTTGACTATATGTTTCGTTTCTGTACAGCATGTCCCTCATCTTCGTGAGTATTTAAGCATCCTCGACGATGTCCTCGATAATTGGCGAGAGTACAAAAAAACAGTGCCTACATACGGAGCGATCCTGTTAGACGCGGACCTTACTCATGTTCTACTCGTAAAGTCTTACTGCACAAATGCGGCGTGGGGCTTTCCCAAAGGGAGAGTTCATGAGGATGAGGAGCCTTGGAATTGTGCTGCAAGAGAGGTAAGGACAACAAAAAAATTCTACCCAACACCAATAAAATAATAAAAGTAAAATGACGTAAATTCTATTTTATTTTTTTCCCAAAAGAGTGGATGTTAATGATCTTGTAGTATACCTAATTTTGAACACAAATTAACCTTTACAATTCGGACCTTACCCTTGGTATATTAAGTTTTGAAGTAAATAATACTACAAAACTCACAATCGATTACCACCGTGTCTCCAATACATTTTGATCCATCCTAAGGTTGCCTGGAAGAGATTGCCTTTGGCAATAAGGCCGCCCTTTGTACACTACATACATATATGTCATATAATGTACTCTATTGTAACTCTGTTAAAAAGTGTGCAAATAAAGAGTTTTCTATTCTATTCTATTCTATTCTATTCTATTCTATTCTATTCTATTCTATTCTATTCTATTCTATTCTATTCTATTCTATTCTATTCTATTCTATTCTATTCTATTCTATTCTATTCTATTCTATTCTATTCTATTCTATTCTATTCTATTCTATTCTATTCTATTCTATTCTATTCTATTCTATTCTATTCTATTCTATTCTATTCTATTCTATTCTATTCTATTCTATTCTATTCTATTCTATTCTATTCTATTCTATTCTATTCTATTCTATTCTATTCTATTCTATTCTATTCTATTCTATTCTATTCTATTCTATTCTATTCTATTCTATTCTATTCTATTCTATTCTATTCTATTCTATTCTATTCTATTCTATTCTATTCTATTCTATTCTATTCTATTCTATTCTATTCTATTCTATTCTATTCTATTCTATTCTATTCTATTCTATTCTATTCTATTCTATTCTATTCTATTCTATTCTATTCTATTCTATTCTATTCTATTCTATTCTATTCTATTCTATTCTATTCTATTCTATTCTATTCTATTCTATTCTATTCTATTTTATTCTATTCTGTGTATCACTCCAAAAGTACTGAACCGATTTAACTATAATTTAGTACCTATGTACAGTGACCTAGCTCTCTACGTACCAAGTACCATACTTTTTAAGGACATAACATAGCGGGTGAAAGCTAGTGTTTTTATAACTTGAAACATCATGTGTAAATACAGTGTATAAGCAGCGATAAATTTAGAGAATACGCTTAAAGGCTATTAGAGAATAGAATAGAAAACAACTTTATTTGCAACTTGGCTAGGGGAGCAGATGTGATTCTTAGCGTCACTTCATAATGCTAGCTACAGCAAGCACATATTGCGCACTTTTTGGACCATGTATGCGCAACTTTTTGACCGTCTATGCGCAATCTATTAGGGGTAATCTGTGTTTAAGTTCTACCCACGTAAATGACAATAATATTAATGTCACCGGATACATGTTATATTTCGAAATATCGAAATATCCTAAGAACCTTTAGCTAATAAGAGAACAGTTGTAAACTGATAGGGCTGAAATGATGTTGAAATTAATATTCTTTTATTTTTTTTACTCCTAGGTTATGGAAGAAACAGGTTTCGATATCAGTAAGCTGATAAACAAAAACGATTATATAGAAACTGTAATACATGAACAAACTGTCCGCCTATACATTATAGGTTACATTCCTAGAGACACTCAATTTCAGCCTCCCACGAGGAACGAAATTAGAACTTATGAGTGGTTCCCTTTAGCTGATTTACCAACCAATAAGAAAGATATGACTTCAAAGGTAAAAACTGGGGTCCGTCCTAATTCATTCTTCATGGTGTTACCATTTGTAAGACGTATACGTCGTTGGGCTTCGGACAGAACATCACGAGTATTTACTAACACCCGCAGAACCCGCCGCAAATCCGTAGGAGATGTTGATTCATCTACAAACAAGAATAAAAATAGAAGTATAACTTCTCAAGGCTCGCAAAATGAAATAGAATATCAGCAACAAAATCATTTCGGGACGAGATATTTCAAACGCCATGGAAACGGGAATAGCTCAGGCACCCGTCACAAATATAACCAAGGCACTTGTCAAGAGTATACCGAAAGTGCCAGTTCCGAGCATAAGAAATGTGCCAGTCACGTGCACAACGAAGATGATACCAGTAACGGTCATAGCGAAGATGGAGATCACGGATGTAACGAATGTGCTAGTCACAGGCATAACGAAAGTCACCAACATAACGAAAGTGCCAATCACGGGATTAACGAAGATGGCGGTCCCGAACATAACGAAGGTGCCAGTTACGTGCATACCAAAGGTGGCGATCACGAACGTAATGAAAGTGCCAGTCACGGTCATAACGAAGAGGGCGGTCCCGGACATAACGAAGGTGCCAGTTACGTGCATACCGAAGGTGGCGATCACGAACATAATGAAAGTGCCAGTCACGATCATAACGAAGATGGCGATCCCGGACAAAACGAAGGTGCCAGTTACGTGCATACCGAAGGTGACGATCACGAACATAACGAAATTTCCAGTCACGGGCATAACGAAGATGGTGGACACGGACATAATGAAAGTGCGAGTCACGGTCATAACGAAGATGGCGGTCATGGATGTAACGAAAGTGCCATTCACAGGCATAACGAAGGTCACCAACATAACGAAAGTGCCAATCACGAGCATAACGAAGGTTCTGGTCACGGGCATAAGGAAGGTGATGGTCATGGGCATAATGAAGGTGCTGGTCACGCATGTAACGAGAAGGCCCGACACGAACATAACGAAGATGCTAGTCACGGGAATAACGAAGGTGATGGTCACGGGCATGACGAAGATGCTGGACACGAACAAAACGAAGATTCTGGTCACGGGCATAACGAAGGTGATGGTCACGGGCATGACGAAGATGCTGGACACGGACATAACGAAGGTGCTGGTCACGGGCATGACGAAGTTGCTGGACACGGGCATAACGAAGGTGCTGGTCACGGGCATGACGAAGTTGCTGGACACGGGCATAACGAAGGTGTTGGTCACGGGCATGACGAAGGTGGCTGTCACGGGCATAACGAAGGGGCCCGTCACGGCCATAACCAAGGAGTCAATCATAGGCCGAATCCAGGAAATAGACGCGGCTATTGGGTGCACCTAAACCAAAGAGATAAAAATGGGAATCTTAGTCATGCATTTAATAATTATGGCGGAATCGATGGCGTTAACATTCTCGGAATTTTCGAAGACCCTTTCGGAATCGTTACATTCGTATATAGTGAAGGACACGGGGAACAACAAAGGATTGGCCATGTGCATGTGCGTAGGCCCGAGCAAAGGCTACAGCAAAGACCTGGGAATGGGCAACAGCAAGGATTAGGGCACGGACAACAACAAAGATTCCCACTACTGCAACAGCAGCGAATTTTGCAAGGCCAACATCAGAGAATGGGACAAAATCAACAGCAGAGAGCCGGCCAAAGGCAACAGAGAATCGGGCGAGAACAACAACCGAGAATTGGGCGAGAACAACAGCAGAGAAACAGGCAAAGTCAACAGCATAGAATTTTGCAAGAACAACAGCATAGCATTGGTCAAAGACAACAGCAGAGAACCGGACAAGAACAACAGCAGAGAATCGGGCTCGGACAACAACAACAACCCAGGCCCGTACTACCACAAGTATCTGTCCACGGTCAACAACAAAGATCGGAACACGAGCAGGTGCAAGTAACCGATCACGACCATAACAATGAAACCGGACGCGGGCAACAACAAAAATCCGGTCTCCTGCCACAACAGAGATCCAAAGACAGGCGTAAACAAAGAATCGGTTACTGGCAACTATATGAAACCACCAGGTGCAAGCAACAACAAGAATCCGGTCAAGAGAATAATCTAAACACAAACAATAGTGAATATAATGATAATCACGGAAATAGAGGGATCAATCAGGGAACTAGTCAAGAACAAGTGGAAGAAACCAGACATGAGCAAAAGATAGTACCCGGGCTCGGGCAACATCAAGGATCCGGGCTAAGACAACAAAAAAGATCTGAAGAAATGGTTAAACAAGACTCTAGGCACCAGAAACAACAGGCATACGATATCAAGCCTCAACAGCATTCCTATAAAATAGTTAACCAAGGTGCCAGCCACGTACAACAGCAGGAATCCGATCACGGGGCACATCAGGAATCAGATGGAATAGTTAACCAAGGCTCCACAGAGCAATTGAAATCCGTTGATGAGCAGAAACAGAAATTGGAAGGAGTGATTGAACTAGGCGCCAGGCACCTGCAACACCAGGAATCCGATCACAACCCAAAGAAGGAATCAGATGAAATAGTTAACCAAGACTCCAGGCACCTGCAACATCAGGAATCTGATCACAACCCAAAGAAAGAATCAGATGAAATAGTTAACCAAGACTCCGGACACCTGCAACATCAGGAATCCAGTGCCAGCCAACAGCTAGGAGTCAGTGAAATATTAACACAGGGCTCCAGGCACTTCCAACAGCAGGAATCTAATGCCAGCCAACAGCTAGGAGCCAATGAAATAATTAATCAAGGCTCCTGGTACCTACAACAACAACAGAAATCCAACAAAGAGATTGACCAAGGCGCCAGGCACCTGCAACAGCAGGAATCAGATCACAACCTACAGACGGAATCAGATCTAATAGTTCACCAAGACTCCGGGTTCCTGCAACTACAGGAATCCAATGCAGGGCAACAGCAAGGAGCCAATGAAATAATTAACCAAGGCTCCAGACATCTGCAACAACAGAGATCCGTTGATGAGCAGAAACAGGACCCCGATGAAGTGATTGAACAAGGCGCCAGGTACCTGCAACATCAGGAATCCGATCACAACTCACAGAAGGATGCAGATGGAATAGATAACCAAGACTCCAGGCACCTGCAACATCAGGAATCCAATGCCAGCCAACGTCTAGGAGCCAATGAAACAATTAATCAAGGCTCTTGGTACCATCAACAACAACAAAAATCCGATGAAGTGATTGACCACGACACCGGTCACCTGCACGAGCAGGAACCCAATGCTAGCCAACAACAAGGAGCCAATGAAATCATTAACCAAGGCTCCTGGTACCTTCAACAACAACAGATATCAGATGAAGTGGTTAACCAAGGCACCAGGCACTTGAAACAGCAGGAATCAGAAGGAATGGTTAACCAAGGCTCCAGGCACCTGGAACAGCAGGAATCCAATGCCAACCAACAGCAAGAATCCAATCAAATAATTAACCAAGGATCCTGGTACCTACAACAACAACAGATATCCGATGAAGTGGTTAACCAAAGCACCAGGCACTTGCAACAGCAGGAATCAGAAGGAATGGTAAGCCAAGGCTCCAGGCACCTTCAACAGCAGGAATCAGAAGGAATGGTAAACCAAGGCTCCAGGCACCTGCAACAGCAGGAATCCAATGTTAACCAACAGCAAGAAGCCAATAAAATCATTAACCAAGGCTCCTGGTACCTTCAACAACAACAGATATCCGATGAAGTGGTTAACCAAGGCACCAGGCACGTGCAACAGCAGGAATCAGAAGGAATGGTAAACCAAGGCTCCAGGCACCTGCAACAGCAGGAATCCAATGCCAACCAACAGCAAGAAGCCAATCAAATAATTAACCAAGGCTCCTGGTACCTACAACAACAGGGATCCGATCACGTAAAACAGCAAGGCTCAGGCTACATTCAACAACATGGGCATAACTACAGAACTGAGCACGGGCAACAGTCAGGATCTGTGCAGACTCAGATGCAGGAATCCGATTATGGGCATAATCTAGGAGCTGCCCGTGGGTCAGAGCAACGATTCTGGCACGTGCATCAACAGAAATCTGATCACAAACTACATCAAGGATTAGGCTTCATGCAAAATCAGGAATTCGATGATGTTCATAACCTACTAACCGGTCACGAGTATGACCAAGAAACTGGTAACGGTAACCGGTCTCGCCTAAATCATAGTGAAAATATTGGTAATATCGACATTACCCACAATTGTTATGGAAGATATCACGGTAATAATCAAGAAAGCGGTTATGGCCGATACCAAGGAACTGGGCACGAGCAACTCCAAGGATTCAGTCACAGACATAACCAAGCAGTCTGTCACGATCTTGCCCAGGCAACTAGTTACGGCTGTAACCAAAACACCGGTCAGCTCTTTAACCAAGAGCCCGGTCACGGTCGTAACCCAGGAAACGGTCAACGACATGACCAATTAACTGGTCATGGGCCTAGCCCCAGAACTAATCATGAATATCACAACCCAAGAACCAGTCACAGTTATAACCCAGGAACCAGACACCGATATAACCCAGGAAACAGTTACGAAAGTTACCCAGATACCTATCATACACATAACCCCCACGCATATAACCCAGACACCAGTCATGGATATAACCCAGCATGGTTCTTCAGAGATGATGATGAGACCAGTGACTATTATCATGGATATAATTCTGGAGCTATTCATGGACATAACCCAGATACCTCACACGGCTATGAACCAGGAACCAGTTACAGCTATAACAGAGGATCTAGTCACATATATAACCCAGCAATCAATCAAGATTTTAACCCAAGAACCCGTCATGATTATAACCCAGGAACAAGTCAAGTATATAACCCAGGAACCAGTCACGGATATAACCCAGAACCCAGTCTCGGGTACGTCCCAGACATCAGTCACGGATATAATACAGAAACCAGTCGAGGAAATAACCCAGGAATCAATCACGAAATTAACCCAATAACTCGTCACGGATATAATCCAGGAACCAGTTGCGGTTATCACCCAATAACTAGTCACGGGTATGACCTAGAAACCAGTCACGGATATAACACAGAAACTAGTCAAGGGTATAACCCAGATACCAGTCGCGAAATTAACCCAATAACGCGTCACGGATATAATCCAGGAACCAGTCGCGGTTATCACCCAAGAACTAGTCACGGGTACGACCTAGAAACCAGTCATGGATATAACACAGAAACCAGTCAAGGATATAACCCAGATACCAGTCGCGAAATTAACCCAATAACACGTCACGGATATAATCCAGGAATTAGTCGCGGTTACAACCCAGGAGCTAGTCACGGGTACGACCCAGAAACCAGTCCTGGATATAACCTAGGATCCAGTCGCGAATTTAACCATAGAACCCGTCACGGATATAACCCAGGAACCAGTCAAGGATATAACACAGGAAGCAGTCACGGGTATAATCCAGGAACTAGTCACAGGTACGACCCAGAAACCAGTCAAGGATATAACACAGGAACCAGTAACGGATATAACCCACTCACTAGTTACGGATATATCCGAGAAACCAGTCACGGATACGACCCAACAACCAGTTTCGGATATAACCCAGAAACCAGCCACGTATATAACACAGGAACCAGTCTCACATATAGTCAATATGGTACTATAAGAACAGCTTATACAATCCCAAATTATAATATTTATCAAGAAGAACAAGAAAATGCCAGCTACGTTTATCCAGCACCAAAAGATTCGAGTCAAAACAATAAATTTCAAGACGACGGTTTCTCCTCGTTCGAGGCCCCATCGTGGATTGACTTTAAATTTGACAAGCAAGCTATAATGGATTGCTTCGATTAAAGTTTTTTTTTTGGACATTGTACACACACAACATTATCTTGTCCCAAAGTAAGCAGAGCTTGTGTTATGGGTACTATTATAACG
This sequence comes from Phragmatobia fuliginosa, assembly GCA_932526445.1. NCBI lineage: Eukaryota > Metazoa > Arthropoda > Insecta > Lepidoptera > Erebidae > Phragmatobia > Phragmatobia fuliginosa. Next base: position 17,750,477 of record OW052057.1, read on the forward strand.
GCATATTTGAAATAAATATGCCGTGATTTCAAAAGTATAAGTATTTGCTCGTGACTTTGTCCGTAATGTTCGATAATTGTAATATTTCTATGGTATACTTGTCTCTTTAGACTATTTATTATGGTCGGTTTGGTTTGTTAATTAAATTAATAAACGGCAACAAAACACATTAAACAAGAAAATGTAGAAACTACGATAATAAAAAACGTAGAAAAAACGTTGCTAAAGTGTGTGCGTTTTTATGTAATGTGTGACTGACTATGACTTCTCAGACTTGACTATTGTATCTTTGTACACTATTGTGTACGAGTGTGTACTATGTTGTTTAAAACTTGTTTCATACTTTTCATAATTATAATTTTTTGTCCATAACTCCATATAAATGTGTTAATGTAACAAATTTTAGATGAAGTTTTCTGAATAATTAACAACTATTTAGAAAACATACATATTCATCTGTTTTTGTCTGTTGAAAACAATTCCTGGAAGGAGACCCAAACCGAACAGTTGGACATTATGGGTTATTGATTTGATTTAATTGGTAATAAATGTAGGTTCAGTATTATAATAGTTTCAGTTATAGCATCAATAAATATCCAAAACACGAATATAAAGGTAGCCAAATACATATACAGATAATATCGCAGTATAGCAGTTGCCTGTCGGGTTCGGTAGAACAGATCTTTGTTTGCGCTAATGAGTCTCTCGTTGAGGTGGAAGCGCTGCGCTGGCGTATCGATGCCGAGGTCCGCCGAAGTGGCTTCATGAGAGCAGTTCAATCAACAAACCCAAAATATTCCAGGGCTGGGTTCGGATAACCTCTCAAGAGAGGGTTAAGGCCATACGTCAGGACAGGCAAGACAGGTACTGGTTAAGTAATCTTGCCGTTGGATGTTAAGGAGCCAAGCCGCTGTCACCCATCTCGATAGTGACCGTGAAGTCGTTGTAACTCTTGGTGACTGTGTCCAAGACCACTTTGCTTCTAAAGCAATTGTATCTCATTAATTAAGCACCTACTTTTAGCTACCTTGTACTCAACGTCGTAATCACACTATAATTACAGATAACCAAATCAATAGTAGGACAAAAATAACAAATGTATTATCACACAAGATACAACTAAACCAATACATCTCATATATATGTATTGCCTGTAATTGTGTATGTAGTCAATTAAGACATATTTATAATCAAATAACAGTAAATTATGTATGTTCGTTGTATGTTGTTAAGCAGTAATATGTCAGGGGGGGATGTATATGTGTTTATACATTTATTTTTCATTTAGATATATGATGGGAACATGAATATGTGGACAGATTAGGAATTTATACTTTCATAATAATATAATTGTTATTAATTTATAGATTATACTTAAAATATGGATAGAAAATAAGAACTTAAATTTTTATTTATTTTGTGGTTATGACCGCGTATAATTCGGTTAGCGCGGTAAAAATCAGTCCATCCCAAGGTTCCGTTTATCTCTATAACAAAATTCATCAAAACCGTTTCAGCGGCTTAGACGTGAAAAAGACAGTAATAAACAGAGTTACTTTCTTTTATTTTATTATTTTTAATCTACTTTTTTTATAAATAATTACTTTATAATATTGATGTATGAAAATTGTAGTAACGTATTAACTATAAAGATAGATAATAAGAACTGAAATTATATTAATGTTTACATTGTATAACAAAAATCAAGAATTTAAATTCTCAAAATGAATATAAACGTATTAGACTTTAAGTTTAATCTCTCATAAATGTGATTGTGCTGTGCCCATCAAAGTCCATAGCACAATAATTTAATTTGTAAAATGTATGGAATACAATAACGTACTGAGTGTGACGTAGTTCTATTATTTCCTGAGAAAAGGTAAGATTACCCTGTGATGTTTGAACTAGGGTAGGGTAAGGTTCCCACACAGAAGGGAACCGTTTTCAAACCGCTTCATGTTGGGGTTCCAGGGATTTCCCTCTGAAGGTGCACCTGGTTCCTCGGCTTCTAGTAGCCGAGACGGCATGCGTTTTTTAGCCTTTAAGTTTAGTCTCTCATTATTGTAATTGTGCTGTGCCCGTCAAGGTCCATAGCACAATAATTTAATTTGTAAAATGTATGAAATACAATAAAGTACTGAGTGTGACGTAGTTCTTTTATTTCCTGAGAAAAGCTAAGATTACCCTGTGATGTTTGAACTAGGGTAGGGTAGGGTTCCCACACAGAAGGGGACCGTTTTCAAACCGCTTCATGTTGGGGTTCCAGGGATTTCCCTCTGAAGGTGCACCTGGTTCCTCGGCTTCTAGTAGCCGAGACGGCATGCGTTTTTTAGCCTTTAAGTTTAGTCTCTCACTATTGTAATTGTGCTGTGCCCGTCAAGGTCCATAGCACAATAATTTAATTTGTAAAATGTATGGAATACATTAAAGTACTGAGTGTGACGTAGTGCTTTCATTTCCTGACAAAAGGTAAGATTACCCTGTGATGTTTGAACTAGGGTAGGGTAGGGTTCCCACACAGAAGGGAACCGTTTTCAAACCGTTTCATGTTGGGGTTCCAAGGATTTCCCTCTGAAGGTGCACCTGGTTTCTCGGCTTCTAGTAGCCGAGACGGCGTGCGGTTTTTAGCCTTTAAATCTCTCATTATTGTGATTGTGCTGTGCCCATCAAGGTCCATAGCACAATAATTTAATTTGTAAAATGTATGGAATACAATAAAGTACTGAGTGTGAAGTAGTTCTATTATTTCCTGAAAAAAGGTGAGATTACCCTGAGAGGTTTGAACCCACACAGAAGGGAACCGTTTTTAAACCATTTTATGTTGGGGTTCCAGGGATTTCATTTCAAGGGTGCACCTGGTTCCTCGGTTTCTTGTACCCAAGACGGCATACCACCAGTTGATAGCCGTATGCATGTGTAAGAAGTGCACCACGGCACCCTTATAGTGCAGCGCCCGTGTGCATTGGCCATCTTGCACTATAGGTAAAGACGCCCGTATTTATAAAGACTATAAGAAAGTCAGCCATCTATAGAAGGTAATCATGCACGGTCTTTTTAAATGTGTAACGGCTGGTGGACATCTTGATGCGATGCGATGCCTCCCAGATCAAGGGGTCACTTAGCTTCGGGGGAAGCCGTGCAGCGGTGGAAAGATGGCAGATCTTTTTTTTTATGTATGACTGTTGGCTTCAGATAGCCTCTACAGTCTTATGCGGACTTTCTGTGAGTACTGAGGGCTTTTATAGGCGCTGCTGGAACGCGGAGCAGAGTGGAGTGGATGGTCGCGCGTGGGGGCAGCGGCGCGATGCTACAAACTATTAAATATAAAGATCATCATATGGACTACTGTCATGATTATTTCAAATTTTTCGAGTCAGTCGTTTCACCATCATTTACTTAAGTTAAGTTTTAAGAAAGATTTCAAAATAATTTTTAATATTACGTTAATAGAACATCTGAATTTTACAAAAAAAATATAAACACTTTTCTTACTAATACTGAGTTTCACTTTGGTAGGTCTGTAGTACCTGCATCACTGTTTACCTTAAAAATATCTACAATATACGCGATACCGTAACGAAAAATAATACGTAGGTTCATAAGAAGATAAAATGGACAACTAAATTTCAAGTTAAACTTCACGTGGCACTTATTACCTCAGTATTTATACTTAGGAACGAGGAAACCATTCGCGGTTATAACCCAGTAATAACGCGGTTATAGTCACGGGTACGACCTAGAAACCAGTAACGAATATAACACAGGAAAACAAATATATTAGGTTTATGATGTTTAATATATATGAAGTCCAGTGCAAAGTTTATATCAGCTCTGAACATCCTGCGAAGCATTGCGCAGACCGTAATATTAGGCGACATTGGAAAATACAGGTACATCGGGCAGTATGATGCTAAACAAACACAAGCCGTGTCTGTCTGTGCTTCAGTTTGTTTCTTTGTTTTGATCACGTGAATGAGTGACATTAGCCAATCAAACAAGAGAATAGAGAAATGGAATAGAAATTAGAATAGAGAACGAAAAAGTTTGCAACTTGGCTAGCGGGGCAGGGCAGGTGACGGTATGTAATTAAAGCCGAATACTAGTATCTGCAATTCAAGACTCACAAGTGTCTTCTCTAGTCTAGAAGTGATGGCAACGAAGGACCTAATTGGGCATCCTCAAATTAAATCAATCCTTCGCTAACTATAAAATCTTCATATTTGTAATTCATTTTTTGTTATGTGTACACATCGAATGATACAACGACTCTCGCATCACGGACATGTTCTTAACAAACGAGCCACAAACGGTCACCCATGTAGTTAGTGACCGCGTCTACGTTGCTTACCCTTGGTGATTGTTTCCAATGCAGCCACTGGCTTTGAGCGCTTCGTGTGTGTGACGTGTGGATATTTAGTATTTAACAGGATTTTTTTTATTAGAATATTGAATAGTTCATTTACGACATTCTTGTTACCGTCGACCTTCCAGCGGCAAAAGACGGAATGGTATGTCGTTACTGCCATGGAAGATCGGCAAGCCTTTGCGCCATCACATCTTCAAAGTACAGCTGATTATGCCGGGGTGCTACTACTGCATCAGCGGAAAACCTCAAACGGTGAGAATAACAATAATTGGTAGAAACGAGTACATAATTATATTTAGGTTTAAGGGTCCGAGTGCTAGTGCTATGTTCGAAGACGCTTGAGTATGTAAGCAACTAATCGAAGATTCTGGTGACCAATAGGCAGTCCTTTTTCTAGCACAGAGAATTAAATTTAAATAAATGACTATTATGGCCTATGTCCAGCAGGGGACTGTTGAAGGCTGTTGATGATGATGATGAAATGAATATTTTCGAACATCTTACACACAACGCCATCTAGTCCCAAACTAAGCAGTGCGTGTATTATAGGTACTAGACAACTGATATAAATACATAAAAATAGTTTTTTATTGTAAATACATGCATATTATATATAGAAACACCCAAACTCCTAAACAAATATTTGCAGATCACACAAACATTTGGTCCGACCTGGGGATCGAACCCGAGACCTCTTGATCAGCAGTCGCACACGCTAACCACCAGACCAACGAGGCAGTCATGTTAGCATTGTCATTCAACGTGGCAATACTGCCAGTCTTCTGGGAACGCTACCAGTAAGTGATGATGCAGAGGAATTTTTTGGCGCTTATATGTACTTATGTAAATATTCTTTTACCTACATATAAATGAAATTCGAAGAACAAAGATCAATGTTTCAATACCTTTAATATCAATAATAGACTAGGTGGTATGAGTAATGCTCTTGCAATACAAGTCTGAATTTTTTATAAAGCGATTTCAACTCGCGCAACCACACCAAACCCTTTATTGCAATAATCGATACTGGCACAGACAGCTGCACCGAGCCTATCTATTCAAAGCTCAACCCGTATTTTAAACATGACCTGATTTCTCTGAACGCAGTCTCTGAACGCAGTGTCTTGTCCGTGTGGTGACGGATTAAGAATACAAAGGGTCAAAGCCCCAATTCATCCCGCGGTTGTCGTAAAAGGCGACTAAGGGACAAACTACGCAAGACAACATCAATGCAAAGAGAAGGAAAACTTGAAACCAAGCCTATACCAACCCGTCTGGCCAGCGTGGTATAGTAGGCCAAAACCTCCTTTCTAAGGAGACGCCTATGTCCAGCTGTATACTGTTAAAGGCTATTGATGATGATGATGATGAATTCTCTAGGTACACCAAATCTATCAATAAATAAAGTTTATATGTCTGTTTCACTTTTCTCTAAATGCATATGATAATATATTTGGTACATATGTTTAACAAAAAACAATTTTTAATAACTGAGTCCCGGAGCGAAGCTAGTATATAAAAAAATTGCGAAGTTAATCCATAAGTCGTCCGCTTACTGCCAGTGAAAGTCCCATCATAATCGGCCCAACCTTTACAGACACAAGTCGAAACAAAATGTCAAACTAAAATGTTAAAATTGCTTTTTATCCGACGAAAAAAAAAAACGGAGGAAGTTCTCAAGTCGACGAGTGTAATATATACTTTTATATGCCTTTATTAAACAACTGTTCATTTAATATTATATACAGATACTTCAATTTTGTATAGTTATTGTACTAAGTATATTGTATAGTTATATAGATATTTAATACCTGCTGTCTTCATCCGTTATTACTTTGAGATTTAAATAAAATATAAGGAGTGTTATAGTATGATGGTGAGCACTAGTGGTCAATTCAAATTAGGTAACCGTTTCTTTGTTATATATTTTCGATCTCTTTGTACCTATATTCTGTTTAAAAAAAACTCTTAAACGCTTTATAAAAAGTGCCGTTAGTATTCTATTAAAATTAAAAAGATGAAAAAAATCGTTGTAGGTAAGTATCGTTCTAGCTTTTATAATCCCCTATATTATTTTGTGTTCGGCTACTAGTTAACCGGTTTTACATGAATGTCAGTTTTCATACGTAGCGGTACAGTGTATTTGTAATATCAGTAGAGCTACGCTGATTTCAGCATGAATCTGACGACAGAATCTCACTTCACACAGAAGTAGACCAACATAATAATAACAGCATTTGTGCAGTCGTGTAAGTCGTGTTGCGTTGGTGTAAGGGTGCCCTCACACACACAATAATATTGGCAATAAAGTACGTATTGCCAATAATATTGTGTGTGTGCGGGCTGTATTGCGGTATTGTACAATATTATTGTGGATTATAGTGTAGCGTATCTAGTGTGCGGGGCCGTGGGTCACAATATTATTGTCACAATATTATTGTGTGTGTGCGGGCACCCTAAGACCGGAGTCCAAAACATTCTGCGTCATTGTACGCGTATTTATTTATTTGCAAATTTATTTGCAAACTGTACTCTTTAACTCTGTGCTTGAGCAATTATTGAGATATATCATAATTTTCAATTGTACTCTGTGTAAACTTGTTTTATTTACATCCGAATAAATATTTATATTATTATTTTCTTTATTTAAATTAATATGCATATTAATTACGTTTTCAAAGATATAAATCCAAAAAAATACCTTATAGTATATAAAAATTGTAAACCACTGACTTTGGGTGCAGGGACCAAGAAACCTGTGAAAGAAACCAAACATATTATTACAAACGTAATTATAATTAATCTAATTAAAAATCAAATGATTATAAAATAGAAAAGGCCCCCTTAACTATTTTATAATCATTTGGATTTTTGACAATGTAATCAGAGAAATTATCTATCTATAAAACTTTTAAACTCTGTTTTACTCATCGAATTAAATTTCACTGATCGATTACTGATATTTTTAGAACCAGTAACACATTTTTCATTATTGTTGGTAGATTTTTCATTTTCATAATGACAACATTTGGCCATTCGATTTATCATCTGTGTCACTACCTGACATCTTTCTTTGTGCAATTTCTATAGTCTCTCGTGAAAAATCCCGTTATTTCGCTTTCGTAATTCATCTAACAAAGGTATTATCTGTTTGCGAGTGTCGACTGTTATTTGTGGGGTATCAAGTAAAATTTAACGGGTGTTCTGTGACACGGTGTTAATAATTTATTATCGTTACTAAATTATCGATTTTAGTCATCTCGTCCAAAAGAATTGTTTTCATGCTGTTTATAAATTAGTGCCGTCGGGGTGACTGGCGATCGAGCAACATTTTTCGGGTCACAGTCCAACCTAAGGTGAGTGGAGTGCGTAGCGGACTCTAAGAGGTTGTCAGCCTCCTCTGTCGGACTCCTTTGTGACGCAAACCTTAATTCTTTTAGCAGTTCGTTGATCCAGAGGGCATCTATCAACTGTCGCTGGTTATCTGTTGTGTGATGATTTGTGACAATTGATGGATGCTTATACATCGGTGATAAGCTTGTCACTCATAAATAATTGGTTAATATTTGCGCGCCACAGTCACTGCGGTTGATTCGCGCTTAAAAGAGTCGAGATTGCATATCAGTGTAATGAGAAAAAGTAATTATACTGTCTACTGGAGTGTTTCATTTCATTAAGTTTATGCTCCTCTGTGATATCAGAAGTGATTTAATTATCACTTCTGATATCCCAGAACAACCTCAAGAATATAATAATGGCTGCTTAACATTCATTCTTCCTTTAGTTTATTATACAATTCATAGAATTGTAGATAGCAATAATATTGCAATAATAAGGATGACATTGGTTACAACATATTTGGTTGGCTTCATTCAATATTATGTTTTATATTTGAATATGCTTGTGAAAGATTACTGTCCGATAGTTTTATCATATGATATGTTATAATATACTAGCATTTGGCTGCGGCTCCGCCTGCGTGTAATTCGTATACCGTAATAAAAAGTAGCCTATGTCCTTTCCCAAAGTTCCATGTATCTCTACACCAAATTTCATCAAAAACGGTTCAATGGTTTAGACGTGAAAGTGTAACAGACAGACAGACAGAGTTACTTTCGCATTTATAATATTATTAGTAGGGATATAGTGGACACTACAAATGAGTCAAAAACTCAACGGTTTACAGTCAGATTTTAAAAAGTATTTTATGTTCCAAAAAGACATTAGTGGAAACCACTTAAGTTTAGTAAAATGGTAAATGTTCACTAGAAAATTTAGAATAACTGTATGAATTAAGTTTTTTAGTGACTAGAGAATTCGGTTTATTTTAAATGGTCATAGTTATTTAAGTAATTATGACCAATATATTATATGAAATATATAAATAAATATTTTTGGACATCTTACACACAACGTCATCTAGTCCCAAAATAAGCAGAGCTTGTGTACTAAATAACTGGGTAACTAATGGGTACTAAACAACTGATATAAATACATAAAAATACTTTTTTTTGTAAATATATACTTATTATACATAGAAAAACACACAGACTCCGAAACAAATATTTGTGGATCACACAAATATTTGGTCTGACCCAGGAATCGAACCCAAGACCTCTTGATCAGCAGCCGCATACGCTAACCACTAGACCAACAAGGCAGTCATTCATAAATATATTTTATTATTAGACATACTGATCAAGAGGTCTCGGGTTCGATTCCCGGGTCAGACCAAATATTTGTGTGATCTACAAATATTTGTTTCGGAGTCTGGGTGTTTTTCTATGTATAATATGTATGTATTTACAAAAAAAAAGTATGTTTATGTATTAATATCAGTTGTTTAGTACCCATAACACAAGCTCTGCTTACTTTGGGACTAGATGATGTTGTGTGTAAGATGTCCGAAATATTTATTATTATTATACTTAGAATGATAATTTTTCGCTCATTTCTCATATTTGTTTTCTTGTTATTATATTATAATTCTTAAAAAAAAATATAAGTAAGTAACTTTTTTAAAAGAGCCATTGTTGAATTGCGTTCAGTACTCCTAACGGAAAATTTAGCAACAATATCTATTTGTTTCATATAACAGATTTTCAAACTGAGATTTGGGTTAATTATTACATATAACAAGAATTATCAATTTGTATGTGTAGTGATAGGTTAAGAATATGAAGTGCCATCACCCTGATTCTGATCTCTTATTGTTGTAAGAGGAGAGTAAGAGACAAACTATGTTGGACAACAGCTTTGCTAGGAGTAGGAAAACTTACAACAAAGTGTACCATTGTACGTGAGGTGGCCATAACTCCAGCCAGCCCAAATTAATTATTCGCTTCTGGAGCAACTTTGCTCCAGAAGCGAATAAGGTCTCTAAGTCTGTCCAGACATTCTGAAACAGTTTTGGGAGATCCAAGGCTCTCTATACCGATCTGCCTGACCAGTGATTTAATAGACCAAAACCTCCTTACTACGAAGAAGTCTATGTATAGCAATATACATTTAATATAATAGGGATGACTACTACATGGTCTAGTTAATAGCCTATGCAACTGCTAATCGAACTGAGTGACATTAGCCAATTAAACGAGAATAGAGAAACAGAACGGAATATAGTTCAATACAAAACAATAAACGTGTTGCAAGTTGGATAGACGGGCTGATTACTGAAGACTTTGTGTTTTATTCATTTTTGAACACTTTGACTTCGGTATTCGTTATATAAAATCATATGTACAATTACTTTAAAATGTTTACAGTTCAATGTTAGTGCCGCTAAATAATTCCATCTAGTTCATGGTATATCTATGGACATAGATTTTCTCTTAATTATTTTACTCTTTTCCTTAATCTTTTCCTTCCCCACATCTGCTCATAGTCTATTGACTGATTGCAAGATATTAATTAAAAAAAAAAAAAAAATATTTTACTGATCATGAAAAATTTAAAAGAAGTGCAGATAATTATCTCCAACTAAAGAGTTGCCAGCAACCCTTTGAAGTAGCTCCATGTGCAGAATATTGAGTGTAAACACACTGTTTTCTGCTAGGATTATTGGTCACTTTATTCATTTCACATGATGGCGGCCATTGAGATGCTTTTGAATTATTTTTGTATACCATCAGCCCTTCATTATTTAATTTTTCTTACTATTATCCTTCTCTTAAAACAATCTGTGAATACATATAGTGAAACAACAGAAGAATCCATCCATATCAATCATATATTCTATAGAGTACATCCAAATAAAACATTGTATGTCAATTTCTTATAACTAAGAATTGCATTTACATTGCTCCAGTTCCAAGAATGATTTGACTTTCAATATTTCTTCACAATGCTTCGGGAATACCAAGAGTAAATATTTAAATCATTAAGTAGCTTGAAAAAAAAGTGCTTAAGAATCTACTTACTTTATGGCTTTCATTTTACAATTGTTATTTTACCATGCCAAATATGGTGATGGATTTAGAATACAAAGTGTCACCACCCCTATTCATTCCCTGGGTATCGTACGAGGCGACTAAAGGAACAAAATAAGCAGATAACATCACTGCCAAGGGAAGGAAAACTTGAAACAAACCCTTTACCAACCCAAGCGTGGTATAGTAGGCCAAAACCTTCATTCAAAGGATAGGCCTATTTCCAGCAGTGGACTTCCTGAAGTAGACAGAGTCCATTAATGCTTTAAAATTTAAGTTACTTTATCAGTCATAATGTTTATAAAAGTTTAGGTTCTAGAACAGAAGAGAGTGAAATTCCGCGACCAACTTCGCGTTGAATTCTTCTCAGATGGAGAGAACAATGATGATGAGTTTACTCAATGCCAAAATGCAATGAATTAAATAAGGATCAGTTTATGCATTGTTTATAATATGGCAAATAATAATAATAAATATTTTGGAGGTTTTTTACACACAACGCAAACAATAATAAATATTATGGGTAACTAGACAACTGAAATAAATAAATAAATATACTTTTTTTTTGTAAATACATACATGTGAAACAAAGAATACACCCAAACTCCGAAACAATTTTTGTGAATCACACAAACATTTGATCCGACCCAGGAATAGAACCTGAGACCTCTTGATTAGCAGTCGCATACGCTAACCACTAGACCAATGAAATACTGCTTGATACACTAGTTTAATTAACATATGTTATTTTGTTGACAGAGTGAGCCGTGTCTTGGGGGAAAAGCAACCCGGGCACTACGGTGGCCCCAGATACACCGGCTCCAGCCCCCCAGCCTCCGGGTAAGTTCTTATATATTAGATTAGTAGTAGATTTGACATTGTTGATCACCAATATCGGTAATATACTTATGAAGTAAGCACTAATAAAAATCTAAGTTCATTGGGAACACCTTCTATGGATAGGAATTCGCAGTAATCATGTTTTGGGTTAATACATGTATAACATATGATACACAAAAATAATGTAGCTTTCTATTTCAATGCCTTGTTGGTCTAGTGGTTAGCGTATGCTGCTGATCAAAAGGTTTCAGGTTTGATTCCTGGGTCGGTCCAAATATTTGTGTGATCCGCAAAAAATTTATTCGGAGTCTGGGTGTTTTCTATGTAATGTATGTATTTAAAAAACAAAAAAATATGTATATGTATTTATATCAGTTGTTTAGTTCCCATAATAAAAGCTATATTTAGTTTGGGACTAGATAATGTATTTAAAAAACAAAAAAATATGTATATGTATTTATATCAGTTGTTTAGTTCCCATAATAAAAGCTATATTTAGTTTGGGACTAGATAAATAAATATTAATAAATATTTGGACAACTTACACACAACATCATCTAGTCCCAAAGTAAGCAGAGCTTGTGTTATGGGTACTAAACAACTGATATAAATGCATAAACATACTTTTTTTTTTGTAAATACATACATATTATACATAGAAAAACACCCAGACTCCGAAACAAATATTTGTGGATCACACAAATATTTGGTCTGACCCGGGAATCGAACCCGAGACCTCTTGATCAGCAGCCGCATACGCTAACCACTAGACCAACAAGATGATGTTGTGTTTAACATGTCCGAAATATTTATTAATTTAAAGTGCTCTTTTCTTTTAAAATACATTTCTTCTGTGCAATTATTCTTATTCTCTATTTGCTGTTTTTATTTCTCATCATGTCAACAACAACAGCTTTTATTAAATGCAAATGAAAACGTTACTTACACCAAAGAAGCAATTTTTTTTTGTCCATTTGTCTGTTTGTTTCGGGTATTCTCTGGAACAGCTGCAGTGATTTTGATGGAACTTTCACTAGCAGAAAGCTGATCAATTAAAGAGTAACTTAGGCTAACAGGCTCCGCTGCGTTACTCGCGATTTACAAGAATAACACTACAGAACATAGCTAGGACATAGTATAAAATGAAGTCGCTTCCACTGCCTGTTCCCAGTTTTCAGCAATATATAAAGTTATTGAAAAGAAAGATTCACATTGTGTAGTACATACAGTAATCCCCCCTATTACGCGCAAGACTGGTTCCGCGTTATAGACGCCTCATAGATGTATTCCCGTATAAAGCGTTTTTACGACCTCTTATAACGCGTTACGTGTAAATGATTCATCACATTTTACTTTTCTTGCTGCAGAGGGTTTATAAATTTATTTTAAATACACAAGTTTAATAAAGTAATTTTATTTTGTGATCAAACAATTGGCACACATGCAAAGGTACTCGAGGTAATTATGAACTGTACAAATCATTATAAATGTCACAGTAGAGAAATATATACTCTTATGTGGGAAATCCCCATTGTATGGGGAATGCCCTTGTTTTAAGGGGGATTGAAAACGCGTAATATGGAAACGCGTTATAAGGATACCGCTTTATATGTGCTGTACATGCATATTATAGTACCTAGTTAAAGTCTGAGAATATTAGACTTTCGAGCGAAGCGGCCTGTACTATAAAATTTGTTTGTTTGTTGTACATTTGGTTCAAACAACTATCTATATAGTACTCCTTGTTAAAAGTTAGTCGGCTATATATCATCACGCCACGATAATAATATAGATAATAATAATATCGATTAACGTGGTGTGGGACGCCCACAGGCTAGGTGAATTAACGTCTTGCGCAGGATTGTTGGAGGGAGCTGGATGCGAGAAGCCCATAATCGATCAGAGTGGTGTGCAATGGGACAGGCCTATGTCCATAAGTGGACTGCGATAGGCTGATGGTGAAATGATAGTAATTTGTCTCATCGTTCTTCATTCGACTTAATATAAGAATATTTGTAAGGTACTTGCCCAATTCAATATGTATCATATTGGCCAACTCACACAAATCCCCATGCGTTTCAATTATAAACTGGAAATACCTATTGGCCCGTTGAGTCATAAACTTAAAAGGTGAATGCTCAATTGATTTTCATAGCGTTGATTCACGGGAATGTTCAGTTGGACATAACTAAGCCAATAATAATAATAATAAAGATTCCTTATTGTTCTGCCCATGGTTTGATAGCCAAGAACCTCGACCAACTCCTTAAGAGGCTCACGTTAGATGGATAAGGGGTCTGATGCAGAAGGCAGTTCTCCTTAACACGGCACGTATAGTGAGGAGGTTCCTGTCTTTGGAGCGCTAACCACCGATTTGTTGGTCTCTATTTTTTGTTTTTTTTTTTTTTAAAAAGACAACTCCCGCATTAGGAATATAAATTCCTGTGTCGCGGGGGACTTTACAAACATAGCATAGATGAAACGGACACAAAGAACACCCAGACTCAGAACAACAAATTGTGAATAACACAAAGTGTTGTCCTACGTGGGATTTGAACCCACGACACTTGGCGTAGTAGGAAGCGGCGTGGCGACCGCTTAAGCCACTAGGCCAACCGTGCAGTCTCTGTACACGAAGTCGGTGGTCTATTATTTTTTTTTCATTTATATTTAAAAATGTAATTTATATGTAAATATTATGAAATAAAGAGAATAACAATTCCTCACATGCATTTCACAAACAACAAAAGTAGTTGATAACGAACCAACCAACTTCTCGTAAGTCCGTGATAGGTTCGCATTTACTAGCGTCATTTACAGCTAAGAAACAAAGGTATAAAAATAAATATTTTAGCAAACTAACCAGAGCTTTTATTATGAGTACAAGACAACTGATATTTTTTTTTGTTAATACATACATGTTATACAGTATTTATAGCAACCACCCGAATTCCGAAACAAATATTATTCATACAAACATTTGGTCCGACCCGAGAATCGAATCGGAGACCTTTTGTTCAGCAGCCGTATACGCTAACCACTAGACCAACAAAAAGCAGTCAATAGACACTGTTTATAACTTCGCTTGACTTTAAAAGAGACGTTGCATGATCACACCGTATGCTCAACACGGCCCAATACAGTATGTCATATGTTCCGATGACGCAATATTGTAAGATCGCCTTCGATCGGTGATAGGAAATAAGGGCAATTCATAAATTACGTCATACGTTAAGGGGTCGGCTAAGTTGTGGAACTTAGCCGACCTTTTAACGTATGACGTAATTTATGAATGGCCCTTGTGTGAAAAGAGGTCTCAAGTATTGTGACGTTTTGAAAACTAGGTAATCTAAAATATTTAGATTTTCGATTTGTTGTTTTTTTCTTTCGGTATTCAAAATTAGGTAGAAAAGTTGAAGAAAAATGTGACAAGGACAGGAGGTTTTGACAAAAAACCATGAAATTCGTGACCTGCTTTATACTTAAAACACTTACCAGTTTACGTAGGTTAATAAATTTGGACACAATTTTGACATTCCACCTAACTATTCTGTATAGTTAAGTACCCACAGAAGAATGTACATACTTAGGTTTGGCTTTGTTTTTTTTTTCAATCCTACTAATATTATAAACGCGAAAGTTTGTATGTGTGTATGTATGTATGAAACTTTACAGTAATATAGCTTATATATCAGAATAACACATAGGCTACTTTTTACTGCAATAATCGAGATACACGGGCGAAAAGTAGGTGATTATAAAAATACATAAATCGTAGCTGTCAAAATGTATCACTGTTTATCTCCTGTCAAAACTTCACAGGTTGCTATGCATAACACACTTGCATAGCAACCATAATGATATACGCGGGTAACACCACGGGGCGCAGCTAGTAAATTGCATCTCAATCGAAGAATAAATAATGTTTGATACAATCCCACTTCTTTTGTAATATATTACTGATATCCTGTGTTTATGATTTGTTATCATAAACAAGCGTGCTCATCTCGCAGTTATTTCTACTGACTGGGGATCCTAATCACGATCCTAGGGCTCATACTCGGCACTAAGAGAGGTCCGTAGATCCTCGGATCATCTTATTTAAGGCCCAAAGTGGTACACTGTGTGATTCTAGTTTCGAGCCTTTCGGTGGAATGACGGCCTGAAGGGGTTTTTAGACGTAGAAATAAGGATCCCATAGACTCGATAACATCACCAGATATACTAATAATATCTTAAGTATTTAGACAGCGGAACCGGTGTACCGGTGCCTCGATAGCGCAGTGGAAGCGTATGCGACTGCTGATTTTCAGGTCTCGGGGTCGATTCCCGCGTCGGACCAAATGTTTGTGTGATCCAGAAATATTTGTTTCGGAGTTTGGGTGTTTTCTATGTATAATATGTATGTAATTAACAAAGGTATCTTTGTTTATTTAGATCAGTTGTCACCCATAATACAAGCTGTGCTTAGTTTGGGACTAAATGACGTTGTGTGTAAGATGTCCGAATTATTAATTTATTAAGAATATTTTAAAGAACCCGAACTTAGAAAGAACGTGAATATAAAAGTAGAAAGATATGACCATATCGAAAGTTATAATGTAGCTAATTATTAAAACTCTTTCAAAACAAGTTGTGTGTATCGCTCTAAATACAAGCTACCCTATTATGTAAATAAACACGTAACTTATACATACATAATTAACATAATTGCCTGTGACCGAGATTAAGAAGAATGTATAAAGAAATAAAATACCAAGTGCATGTATTGTATGGTAATGTTTAAGATATTCGTGTATTAAATTCCAGCAATAGTACAACAAAGTTATCTACAATACTACAAATACGATGATTTGTATCTCTGGAGAAAGATCTGGAGGAATTTGGCACAGATATAGGGCATACACAGGCGAGTTTTTGGTATCGATAAATTGCGATACGTTTTATGATGCAATAAATTAATTAGTATCTTACATGTATCTATATGACTAGATTATATAATATCGGTGTGGGCGTGATTAAAGTACTTATATCTAAATAAATAAATAAATAATTCAGACAATCTTACACACAACGCCGCGCCGTCTAGTCCCTAACTAAGCAGAGCTTGTATTATGGGTACTAGACAACTGATATAAATATATAAACACGCTTTTTTTGTAAACATATATTTGCAACAACAACAAATAAATACGGATCACACAAACATTTGGTTCGATCCGGGAATCGAACCCGAGGCTTCTTATCAGCAGCCGCATGCGCTAACCGAATCCAAATTACACATTACAATAACCTCTGCGTCATTCGTTATTAGGAAGTCAGTGCCCTCAAATTTACTGACAACTAGTTCAACATTCGAATTTCAGTTCTCCCTTAGGGTTGCGGAGGTCCGATGCCAGTCGCTCCGTGGAAAAACTGATATTGAGGTAATACCGGTTAAACTATTAGCCGACCCTAAATAATATTGGGAATATGGCTAGAGAAGAATATAAGAGCGCCGTGATGGTCCGTGGTTTACGTATATAAAACTTCGATCATTTATGTACAGATAAGTTTATTCTATGTATGTACAAGTAAATTACAGCGCACTTATTATTTACAATATTTTATGTATAGAAGGTGCTAAGAAGAGAGATTATGTACACGATTAATTACAATAAATAATATGTATCTAAGACATATCCAGCATCAAGAGAAGTCTCTCTAGATTTTTTAAATCACAAAAGTCACACATGACGTTTTATTTTCTCCCAACTTTCATAAAGATGAAATGAGGCGAAGGAATAAAAGAGTATGTATGTGGATGCGTGAATGATGTTGGATGACGAGTAGAAGAAGGAGCCTACAAGAAGAACCACTGCGTAGCCGAGGCAGTAATAAAACTAGTATGTTCTCAAATGACGTGAACATCGTCCCATTTCGTTAAGTATGTGAACTGTTTTGACCTTCAGGACGTCAATTGTCTATACCAATAATTCGTATGAGATCGACGATAAATTTATGTTCGCTAAAGATTATAAAGAAAAACTAATGAACGAGGTCGTTATTAAGGAAACAGAACTAAAACAATCATCATCATCAGCCCATCTCACTCCACTGCTGGACATAGGCCTCTCCCATTGCACACCACTTTGATCGATTTTTTTTTCTCGATCTTGCGAAAAGATGGTCACTCCACCTGTCCTGTAGGCGTCCTACGCTATGTTTGTCGAGACGCGGTCTCCACTCCAGAACTCTTCTACCCCAATGATCATCAGTTCTGCGACTACTAAGGCCAGACCACTGCCACTTCAGCTTGCTAATCCAGTGGGCTATGTCGATGACTTTAGTTCTCAGACGGATTACCTCATTCCTGATACGATCCCTCAGAGAAACGCTGAGCATAGCCCTTTCTATAGCACACTGAAGAAAAACAACAGTATTTTTACAACGACTAAAACAACAGTGTTTAGATTTTTTGACGTTACAACATCTTAAAATTCGATGGAGCCGGCTGCACGCACGAAAAAACATGACTCATGCGGCGTTAACTCACTCTGAGGCGTTCCATTTAAGGCTTGAAGTGCAAGCGAGAGCGAAGAGGCACAATCTTATGACGTTATCACGTTCAATTATCGTCAGATAACACATTTTGTGGCTTTTTATCGCAACCGATTTTTGTGGCTTTGTCAGTGTGCGCTACTCTCAGAGGTGGCTGGTTCGAAGCAGTTTTCTTTTATGTATCGTGGTAAACTTTACATAACATTTATTGTTTCTTTTATTTCAATCGGTTGACAAATAATAAAGTTATATCAGTTCAGAGAATCACGGCGATAAGTGACATACACGCGGACGAAATATATACGATATATGTGGATACACAGCATAAGCGAGTCAGATTTTTTTTTTATTATTGATTAGAAACTTTGGAATAGAACCCTTAGGTCTATGGCATTCCAAGTTACAGATGTTAAAAGTATAGAAACTTGCTCGGATCATGTAATGAAACCGTCATAAAAGTACATGGTTGTAGCGGCAGACTAAAGATTTACTAAAATGTTTCTTTTAAAATATAAAGCATATCTTTACATTAGCTGTGATTTTTTCACGAAAAAGTATACTCTGTTATACTCTGTCCATTCCTTTATTATCTTTTTGACAGTTCAACAAATTTCGAAATTAGTGACGCCCTCACACGTCACCGATTCGATTTGAAATCAAAATCAATCGATTTAATATACTTTATGTCAGGATTGTAAATAAATAAAATGTGCACTATTATGATATATAATTGGCCCAGAACATAGAAAACTTCCTAACACAGTCACTTGAAGGTCGGTTTAGTAAGTATTATGTGATTTTTCAAATGTATTTTCTCATAACTCTTGATATAAACGTTATTAACCACGCGTTTCAAAGTTAAATTTTACTAACACGTGCATAGTTACATTTGAAGTCAGTGGTCGAAAAAATTATAAATTAATTCACAGAGTTATTGTTCTTTATTCTAAGTTTGAACTTAAATTCCAAAATTTCGGCTTAATTCCTTGCAAGTAATCAATCTTGAAGTCATACTATTTTAATTTCCTTTTTATTTTATAAAATTTACAGAAACAATACTTACATGAAGTCAAATTATTTTGATCATAATATTATGATAGATTATTTAAATCGTTTAATCGATTTATCGTATTTCAAGAACTGTTTTACATATTGTTTTTAGTTATGCACACTGCCTACTTCCCTACCCGTCTGTAAAGTACAACATTACTTTATTACATTATTACGAAAAAAATACCTGTAATTTATAGGCGTGACCTGTCAAAAAGACGATAAACGAATGGACAAGGTATAAGTATTTTAACTGTTATAATAAAAGTTTTGATTACATCATGTAATATAATTAAATGACCAACATCCCAGACCTATCTTATTATTCTTAAAACCGTCTCAAGGCGTGATAGTAGCATGTTCTTATGTTGATATTGAGATAGCCTTCAGCGTCGGTATTGGCACCTGCAACTTGTTAATTGTCCTGATTGAATATGACGCTTAAGAGAGAATTGTATATTTGAGTATACTAGTGGTCGCCAAGTGGTTCTAATTTGAATTGTATGTGGCTTCTATAATCATTGATTTCGCCAATGCTACGCTACAATGTGAATTTGACAAAAGAGTATCTATGCGTGTATGTATCAAATACCAATATGGTAGTATGTGTAATGTTTTATTATTGACTAGCTTTCCACCCGCGGCTTCGCCCGCGTGGAATTCGTATACATAGCGCGACACGGTAAGGGTAGATTAAACAATCAGTACTAATATTATAAATGCGAAAGTAACTCTGTCTGTCTGTTACGTTTTCACGAATAAAACGCTGAACCGATTTGGATGAATTTTGACATAGATATAGACGGAACCTTGGGAAAGGACATAGGCTACATTTTACTGCGATAACCGACATACACGCGGGCGGAGCCGCGGGCAAAAGCTAGTCTTACATAATTTTATGTTTGATAATAAGGAACTTAGACACAAACTTTCGTCCCCTATTTCAATCCCTTCTTTCTACCTTTATTTTCAATCGGTTCAGTGGTTTAGGCGTGAAAGCGTAACAGACAGACAGACAGAGTTACTCTCGCATTTATAATATTAGTAGGGATTACACCATCGGAAAGTATAGATTTCATCAAACAGAAAACACCCTAATTTTTTGAAAAAAGTAGATATTTTGACGGGTGAATTTTCGGTATTAAGTCAAAATCGGGTGAAAAAATAAATATTTCAAATCAAATAAATTACAGTGTATTCTGGACATAAAAAGGTATGTTTTCACTAAATTTCGTTTAAGAATAATTTTGTTTGTAAAAGATAAAAATAAAAAACCAAAAACTTAGTTTTTTGAATTTTTCACATATAATTTGAGGTTATGTGAAAAAAAGTGTAAATAAAAAATCGGCCAAGTGCGTGTCAGGCCACGCACAGGAAAGGGTTCCTCAGTCACCCATAATGGTACGTGGATTAGAAATTGTATCCAATGGATAATTGTTATGTTTACGTATTAATGCGTTAATTTTGTATGACTTTTCCAAGTAAGCACATTGTAGAAGTTAAGCCTCTATAACTCCTGAACTAACAAAGTCATCTAATTCGTTATAGTTTTCATTTAAAGTTATTATATGGACCACTATCACGAATTTTTCCAGATTTTTTGAGCCGGCCGTTTAGCTGTTAGAGGGGGGGACGCCTTGTTTTTACAAAAAAAGTGGCCTTTAAAGTGGAATTTCTCGCAAACGGATACCTTAATCAAAAATGGGTTTAAAGATCGTGTAAACAACCTTTTAATGTTTTTAAAAGACCTATATAATGATACCCCAGATGATGGGGTAGCTGCGAGAAAACAACATCCCCACTTTACGTGTAGGGGCGGTACCCTAAATAAAAATATTTTTCATAATTTTATTGTAACGCTTTGTCGACGTAATTACAATACATATTCATGCAAAGTTTCATCTTTCTAGCACTTACCGATTGGACGGTAAGGAGGACGGACGGACGGACGGTAAGGGTTCGAAGTCATAAACTTCGGAACCCTAAAAATTGTAGATCTTTTGATTACCTACAACTTTGCAATTTAACTTTTTTCCATAGGACTTGTAGTTTTGCCGGAAATCGAGATAAACCGTTCTTTACCCTTTGTTTTATATATTTAGCCATCCAAAGTGACTCTACCCTGCCTGATGGAAAGCATTAGCAGAATCCAAGAGTCGGGGCTACTACACTTGCTGCGAATGCAGACAATAATGTATGGCAGCCCACACTATGGCGGCTTAGTGAGATGCTTTTTCACGCCCCGCTTAAAGGACCCGAAAACCTCCCCCCCTACCCCTTCCCGACCTCAGATCCCCCGTTAATTAATTTTCCTTTCATTTTTATAATATTCTCCTCCTTTTCCAATAGGTTTCATCCTACTGTAATTTTATTTGTTTTCAAAAATTATCTACCTTGGACTACTGGTCTATATGTCATTGTCAAACTATCATTATGGTTGCCATGAAAGTGTGTTATGCCTAGCAACCTGTGAAGTTTTGACAGGAGATAAACAGTGATAGATTTTGATACCTACGATTTATGTATTTTTTTAATCACCTAGCTTTGGCCTTTGTATCTCGATTATTGCAGTAAAAAGTAGCCTATGTCCTTTCCCAAGTTCAGTTCTATCTTCATACCAAATTTCATCAAAATCGGTTCAGTGGTTTAGGCGTGAAAGCGTAACAGACAGACAGACAGACAGAGTTACTTTCGCATTTATAATATTAGTATGGAAGTATGGATTTAATATATTTTTTATGCTGAATAATACTTATTATATGCTTAAACTATAAGTGTACGAAATTACGTCAGCGTAATTTTCGTAAAAATTGGACACAATTTTTTTTACTTCACGTATTTAAGTGTAAATGTATATGTTCATATGTATCAAAGAGAATCTATGTCTTTGCCAACGGTTGAACGTGTGGTGACGGATTAAGAATACAGAGTGTCACCACCCCTATTCATCCCGCGGGTGTCCTGAAAGGCTACTAAGGGATAAACTACGCAAGCTAACATCAATGCAAAGAGACGGAAAACTTGAAACCAAGCCTATAGCAACCCGTCTGGCCAGTGTGGTATAGTAGGCCAAAACCTCCTTTCTAAGAAGAGGCCTATGTCCAGCAGTGGACTGTTAAAGGCTGTTGATGATGATGATGAATGTTTAACTTTCTCCAAAAAGGTTACCCTGGCTCTTTTTAATTTGAGGACCAAAGAACAGCTTTTGAAGTGAGCATAGGTACTCTTTTTTTGAAGATTTGAAAGTTGTATCATTCTACACATACCCCCCCTGCTGAAATTTATTTTGCAGATTAGTTATACGAAGCAAAAACAATATGCCTATATCTTGATTTATTGAAAATGTATGTTGCAATGATATTATTTTATAGTTAAAATAATTACTGGACGTCCACTAACTGACAACCATTAATAAAGATTTATAATTGCTAAATAAATTATGATACTAATGAGAATTTTATATCCGGCTATTAAGAGTTAGAGGAAAAATATTTTTATGTTAAACTAGCATGAAACAGGAATTAAACAATCAAATAATATTGAAGCTAGGTACCTATTCATTTCTAAATTTTGCCATTTTTCTAGTCTTAATATACCTACTTGTACATTTTAAGTTCGACTGAGTTACAAAATTTATTGTATGTACATGTGAATGTATATGTTTGAAATGCACTCAAGGAAGTTATTTTTAGTAAACGCTTAGTCTCATTGTATCGTCTAAATCAATGTGCTAAATCTTCCAAACATTATTTACATAACCACTGAGGTGGGGAACATTATTGTCATTTAATAGAACGTAGGTATTCTAAATTGGTTGAAGTGTCATGTATCATGCTTCATAGTAGCGACCAGGCCGGGCTTTGCGCGAGTCTTTAAAATTCTCGAATATACACATATAAACCTTCCTCTGGAAGCACTCTATCTATTGCTGTATTAAAATCTGTTGTGTATTAATTTAAGCAGACAGCAACTTAATTTTATTCTACGTAAAAAATTGAACGGGAGTCAACTCGGTCATGCGTCTACGTGGGCAGCAGTCCAAACAACAAAATGTCTACGTTAACCGTTTCGACTTGTAGTCGGGACCACGGCTTTAGTGTACACTACTACTTATCGAAGCGTGAAAATAAGATATCTCCGACCATCTCTTCATTCTAACACTACAAAATATTACTGTACCGTACCGTTTATACAAATTTTTTGGTTAAGCTTTATGGTTCGAGGCGCGTGATGTCATTGTTTTGAATATACCAGCCAATATTTGAACAAGTGTACTAACTCACGTTATCTAACAAAATGTATGAGCCTTGAGTGAAGCGTTTTGATTTATTGTTGATCTATCTAGTTTACGAGTTCTGCGTGGTATAACCAGGGTCGTCTTTAACCTTGCAGCGGGCCCTGGGCACACATAAAATATATCAATAATAACTAATACTACAAGCTAAGTAATTATTTCGATTATTTCGTGTTGAACTGTGCCTTTCGAGACAATA
The DNA here is from genome assembly GCA_932526445.1 of Phragmatobia fuliginosa. Taxonomy (NCBI): domain Eukaryota; kingdom Metazoa; phylum Arthropoda; class Insecta; order Lepidoptera; family Erebidae; genus Phragmatobia; species Phragmatobia fuliginosa. The sequence goes on from OW052057.1 coordinate 17,774,194, forward strand.
TGTGTGAGAGAAATACACTCTCGATTCGTTGGAGGGCCCCCTGACGATGGTGGGCCCTGGTCACGGGCCCCGTGTCCCCTATGGTAAAGACGGTAATGGGTATAACTAAAAACCTTGCGGCGGGCTCTGGCCACACATAAAATATATCAATCATAACTAATACTACAAGCTAAGTTATTATTTCGTATTGAACTGTGCCTTTTGAGACTATATGTGTGAGAGAAACACACTGTCGGTTCGTTGGAGGGCCCACTTACGATAGTGGGCCCTGGTCACTGGACCCGTGTACCCTTATGGTAAAGACGGTAATTGGTATAACTAAAAGATCGAAGTCGAGAGCGCCTCCTTATAGGAAAGTCTGCCTATGGTTGGCTCGCCTTCTATTAAGTAAGTGCGGATGACACAAATTGACTGAATAAAGAAGGATTGGCAACGTCCTGGTGACATTTATGTTGCAAAGCTTTTTATTAGGGTCTATTGATAACCGTTTACCATTAAGTGGGACATGTAAGTAGCATGTAAGTGTTAGCAAGTATTATACAATAAATCTGTTATAAATATAAATCAAACCATTTTTATTTCAAATACACCAATACACTTTTATATTTACTAATACTAATAATACGGCACTTTTGAAACGTAATTAAATAAAACACGAAAAGTAGTCAGCCAGTGGTCAGTCGTGAAGCTAATTGTCTGTTCCAATTCGTAGATCCTATGAAGAAGAACAGACAAGAAACTCCATATACATTCTTTTCCAACATAGTTCCAATAAAGAAATTGTGATACAAGAATTGAAAACAAATTAAGAAGATAATTATGTCTGTATATAATATCAGCATAACAGTTTTTTTACTAAATGCATATGAAAGTTATTAGGCTATTAATATTAGAATCTTTAATTATTTTTTTTGTCTTAATCTCTCTGTCAGTCTGTTTGTTCCGGGTAGTCTCAGGAACGACTGGACTAATTTGACAGGGCTTTCATTAGTAGAAAGCTGATAACATAAGGAGTCAGCATCAACAGCCTTTAACAGTCCACTGCTGGACATAGGTCTCTCCTTAGAAAGGAGGTATTGGCCTACTATACCACACTGGCCAGACGGGTTTCAAGTTTTCCTTCTATTTGCATCGATGTTGTCTTGCGTAGTTTAACCCTTAGTCGCCTTTTACGACACCCGCTGGATGAATAGGGGTGGTGACACTCTGTATTCTTAATCCGTCACGGATAGGAGGATAGGATAAGGAGTAACTAAGGCATTTTTTTATAAACGTAGGTAACACCATGGGGCTCTATTTTAAAAAAAACATGTAAAATTAAATATTTTATATTTACCTATAACGTCAAAGTATTAACGCTCGTGAATACATTGACTTGAGTAAAAAGGTTGCTTATAACTTAAAGTTTCCATAGACCTCGAATTTATTTTTCTCAAAGACAAGTGCATCAAACCGTTCGGTTAGCAAGCTCGCCCTTCCGTATCAAGAGACGGGCAAATAACGTTTAATGACCTCAGTATCGCAAACGTCAATTGCTATTGTGATATCACATATTATAATACTGCCAATGTTACTTCAGCGGATGAAAGATTTACTTATTGATTATTTAAAAATGCCTCGTTAGTCGTCTCGACTAAAATGTGTTGTTTGGGTTTTTCTTACAGAAAATTCCTAATAGCAGCCCTTAGTTTGGAAGTTTGGCGATGATTCGCGCCCGTGCCTCATAGAGCACATAAACCCGTCGGTCCCGGTTCTCATGAACATCTATGGGAATCGTTATTAGGAAGACAGTTCCCTCATATATACTGACAACTAGTTCAACTTTCGAAATTTAGTTCTCCTTCAGAGTTGCGAAGGTGCGATGCCAGTCGCTCGGTAGATAAACTGATATTCAGGTAAAACCGGTTGAACCAGTAGCCGACCCCAAATAATCTTGGTAATAAAGGGTAGGAGGATGATGAATTTTAAACTTCATTTTTGTTAGTATTACTCCTTAACTAAAAAAGTTACGTAAGCCGTTATAGTTTTCCTTTAAAGTTCTTCACATAGATTAGCATACACACATTAGCGTTAGCTTTTAGAGGGGGGGACGCCCTGTTTTGAGGAAATAATGCTCTTTAAAGTTGAGTAACTCGCAAACGGATACCCAAATGAAACAATTGTCTTAGCAAACCCTAAACTGTTTAACGACCTATCTAATGATACCCCACACGATGGGGTGATCACGAGAAAAAAACATCGCCACTTTATATGTAGGGGAGGTACCTCAAATAAAAATGTAACACTTTTTCGACGTGCTAGAAACACGTATTCATGCAAAGTTTCATCTTTCTAGCACTAACCGTTTAAACGGTGAGTCGAGGACGAACGGACGGACATGAAAAATCTATAAGGGTTCTGAGTCATGAACTACGGAACCCTAAAAACAATGGTGACGTAAACAATTTAACGAGTTGCAAACAGCTGTTCAAAGTTACAAGCTTCTTTTATCTTTGACATTTAAGACACCCGACTGACGTTAAAGATATATCATAATAAAATGTATGTGTGTATATGTATCAATGTACAAAGGTTGTATTTGTTGGTTACTAATAGATATCCTACCCATACGTTACCAATTCATCGCCTGTGATGTTGCCCACTGGTCGTCTGAATGGCCACCTATTATGTCCTTGATTGTCTATAAATACTTGCCCGAATCATGAAGCGTTTTTCGACTGAAGTTTTACGTATAATACATATTGCTATGGTATTAAATTATTGCTCTTTAACATTTAATGTACAAATATTATAAGCTTAGAGTTGTTGGAGGTACGACTCATAAAAGCAGATGATCCAAATTTCTGATGAAAGTTTTTTGTTTTTTTTTTCTGCCGCGTTGGTCTGGTGGATAGTATATGCGTCTGCTAATCAAGAGGTCTCGGGTTCAAATCCCGGGTCTAAAAGTGTTTTTGGGTGTTTCTTAGCAAAATTCCTAATAGCAGCCCGGAGTTAGAAAGTTTGACGGTGAGTCACGCCCGTGCCTTTTAGAACACGTAAAACCGTCGGTCCCGGCTGTCATGAACATCTATGGCAATCGTTATTGGAAAGTCAGTGCCCTCAAATTTACTGGCAACTAGTTCTCCCTTAGGGTTGCGGAGGTCTGATATCAGTCGCTTCGTGGAAGAACTAAATAAAACCGTTCTTGAAATCATGGCAGCTATGCTCTACAACCTCTTTGCATTATAAAATTGAATACATACTCAAACTCTATACAAAATGCAATAAAGTAGGTATACAATTAAAAATTGTGTTTGTTATTATCACTTTGCATAAACAGGGTCAGGTCAGTCTGAAAATTTATCACAATAGATGTCGAAACATAATGTATTCGTATATATGTAAACGATATATTAGGACCGGCAAGGCCATTGCTAAATTATTAGATGAATGATTGTTATAAAGCCTGTTTAGCGTATTTATTTATTTATAATAAACCTTCGACAAGGAATACACCTTGCATGCTAGTTTTTAACCTTTTTTTTTGTTTTTTTTTTATGTATGTTCAGCGATAATTTCGTCGTTTATGAACCGATTTCAAAAATTATTTTTGCATTGGAATGGGCGTAGCTTACAGGTCATCGTCACCATTTTGGGATCTGATGATGGGATCCCAAGGAAATCGAGGGAACTCCTCAAATATCATAGGCACAATGTCGCGATTAGGGTACTTGGAATAGATTTTCATTATAGTTGGTTCCTTTTTGTTAAAATTATTAACAAACAGAAATAAACTGCTTAAATGCTGGTGCTTCCTTAATTATGGGAGATCACAACATGGGCATTACTAAAATAAAAAATATACAATCAATAGTGTTCACAAATAGCTCATGTAGAAAAGTTAAAAGTAGGAAAACAATTAATCCCTACTATTAATATTATAAATGTGAAAGTAACTCTGTCTGTCTGTTACGCTTTCACGCCTAAACACTGAACTGATTTTGATGAAATTTGATATGAAGATAGAACTGAACTTGGGAAAGGACATAGGCTACTTTTTACCGCGATAACCGACATACACGTGGGCGGAGCCACGGGCGAAAGCTAGTAATATATGTATAACAACAAGTTAAGCAAAATAAGTGTAAAAATATAAGACACTAGTTGACCCAGCGAACTTCGTACCGCCTAACTTTAAAATTCCAGAACTTGATCGCAGCGCTACCTACCGGGTCCAATTGCGAATCTAAACCATTCCCAGATCCCCTTGAACACACACAAAAAATTTCATCAAAATCGGTCCAGTCGTTTGAGAGAAGTTCAGTGACATACACACACAAGAATTATATATATAAAGACTAGTTGACCCAGCGAACTTCGTACCGCCCAACTTTAAAATTCCAGAACTTGATCGCAGCGCCACCTACCGGGTCCAATTGCGAATCTAAACCATTCCCAGATCCCCTTGAACACACACAAAAAAATTCATCAAAATCGGTCCAGTCGTTTGAGAGAAGTTCAGTGACATACACACAGATACACACTCACACAAGAATTATACAGGGTGAATTTTTGAGACGGGACAGTAAGGACAGGTACCTTAACGGTTATAGTTACAGAAAAACGCTTTTAGGAGACTATCCATATTTTTTTAAGATATTCTGAACTGCATTTACAGATTTTGGAAAAAATGTACAGCCAGCAAGAAAATGGTCATTTTAAACAAAAACTTTTTTTGATGCCAATCGATCCTGTTTCTTATAAGGATCAAACGTCTCTACTGGACCGACTGAGGTTTGAGTACTAGAAATGTCAGAAATCGCAAAAAACTTTTCTCATACATTTGTACGAAAATAAATCATTATAATATGTATTTTAGACGCAGACAAACATAACTTACATTTAGAAATAATAATGTTCTTGGATAGATTTCATTTAAAATCCTTGTTAATAAATCTTTCAGTTCCTGAATACTATTGTAATTTTTTTTGTGTACCACATGTGACATCCACTGTGACCCGAACTGCCTATTCAAACTGGTGTGGCGGAGCACCATCTTGCTGAAAGTAAACTTATCGCAATTCTGACAGGAGCCATTCATCCAACTGGTTTTGGAGATTCTCTAAAATGACGTCGTTATACACGGCAGAATTAAGAGTACCTTCACAAAATTCCACCATTACCACTCGATACTTGTGTTTGTCGCAGTGGATATTTATTCGCGTTCCACACCAATGCAAATTCCGTGTTCCTATTATTTACAAAATACGCTTAATACAAAAGATGCATTAACAAGGATTTTATTGATATCTATCCAAGATAATTATCGGCTGCTACTAGATCGATACAAAAACGAGTGTACAAGACTTATCGATTCGTTAAAACGGCGGTCATTTTAAATAATTTATTTCGTAGATCATCTACATGTAAGTTATGTTTGTCTGTGTCTAAAATACATATTAAAATGATTTATTTCCGTACAAATGTATGGGAAAAGTTTTTTGAGATTTCTGACATTTCTAGTACTTAAACCTCAGTCGGTCCAGTAGAGACTTTTGATCCTTATAAGAAACAGGATCGATTGGCATCAAAAAAAGTTTTTGTTTAAAATGATCACTTTCTTGCTGGCTGTACATTTTTTCCAAAATCTATAAATGCAGTTCAGAATATCTTAAAAAATTATGGATAGTCTCCTAAAAGCGTTTTCCTGTTACTATAACGGTTAAGGTACCTACCCTTACTGTCCCGTCTCAAAAATTCACCCTGTATATATAAAGATTAGATCAGATTTATTTTTTCTCATATTTTATTTCAAACAGTTATGTATATCAGTGCCTAATTTCATTCAGATCCGTCATTTTTGAAATTAATCCACCCAACATTATGCGTTTTACAAAAATAAAAGCTATTGAATTAGCAACTGAAAAGTGAATAGTAATAGACAAACTGAATAGTAACTCTGAATAAAGCCGATAGGCGAGTGGCCCTTGGTGATTGGAAACAATCACCGAGGGTAAACAATGACGGCGCGGTCAGACTTAGATGGGTGACCGTTTGTTACGAGTGTTTTCGTGATTCGGAGGTCACGTTAAGTAGGCGGTCCCGGTTGTTATCGTAAAAGATAACAGTCGTGAAGTTTAGTTAGAGGTCTTCGGGTGGCTTGAAATATCCAAAGGTAAGATTACGTAGCCATAAAGTGTCTTGACAGTCCATAACCCTAAGTCAGCCAGCGTGGGGACGTATGGCCTTAACACTCTCCAGCGAACCTGTGGCTAGGAGTGGGACGTAATGGGTTGTTGTTTTTGAATAGTAATTGAGTTAAAATATTTGATCATATTTTTAACTCGCATTTCAGCACTTTAATTTTTTTATTTGTAAAAGAACCTTATTAAAAAGGAAAAATGTTCTTACCTATTAATTAATATTTTATATGGAATAAAGCTACACCTCCAGAAACAAGTTATCTCAGGTTAAAGGTTACTATAACGTCAGAGGCATTCAGGAACTTGATGTCCCTTTATTATTTATCACTAACTGAGCCTTGTGGTGCTACCCGCGTTATTGGAGAAAATCTAGTTTAAAAAAAAATAAAGCCTTAGTTACTCCTTACGTTTAAATCGATAAAGCCGTTCTAGAGATTAGTCGGAATATAAAAAAAAACTGCTGTTTTGGTGTAAGTATCTTAGGATATATAGAAAAAAAAAATTCATTTGATATTACAAGCAGTCACTCCAATTTTATTGACTTGGATATAGTATATAAATAGATCATGTGCACTTGTAGAAATCGCCAAGTTCCAATAGGCTTTGCCAGGGCTTCATCTGGCCATGCATTGTCTCCATATATACACGAATGAGTACCGTAGTCATTAGCAACAACTCATTGGCATATGTCAAGGTTTTAGATGTACGATGTGACATTTGCAGCCGTGCAAAATGACGTCATAATCTGCTTATAGGATATGTCTCATCGGTGTATGGCTTGTGTTTACAAAGTGACCAACAAAACATATATATATTTACGTTAAATTTGTGATAAGATTGAAATTTATGTACACTGTAAAGTTTGTTATCATAATTATGTACTGTAAATAAGCTTCAATATTTACATACTTTAATAATAATGCCCTTAGCAACATACATTGCTATGCAGACGATAGCATAGTTCATGGGCGATATTTCGGACACCCTACAGCCAAGCTGGCAAACATTGAGGAAAAACGACGAGAGCTTGTCGCTGAGATCGACTGGGTTCTCGGCCGCAAGTCTCAATGGGGAAATGAGAATCTGGTCGAGTTCAACGCCAAGAAAACACAGGTGTGCGCGATCTCTACCAAAAAGTCTCCCTTTCTTCCCCTCCCTACTTTTCAGAGCACTCAACTGCCACTGCAGTATAGGCTCAGTATCCTGAGTGTGGTTATCTGTCATGATGACAAGTTCGCAACCTGCGTGAATACATTGAGAGCGTCATTAAGGCGGCCTCGTGGAATTTGGACGTACTGAAACAAGGTGAAACGGTTTTTCGCGCCCGGGCCTATGTGTCTTCTTTACAAGACCCAGGTTCGCTCGTGCGTGTAGCTCAGCTCAGCTCACTCATATCCTGAGTCGGACCGAATATTAGTATGATCTACAAATTACGTTTTTGCCGCTTCCGGAGGATTAAAAAAGAAACATAGATAATTAATATTTAAACTAATTTTACATTACTAATAACTTCATCTAATTATGTACAGGTGATTCCATCTCGAAGTGTGAAACAGGAATGAATCTGAATATAAAAATAGTTGACACATGTGTTTGAGGTACAACGCGCGTCGTCATTACGTTGCACTTTTAGATAACCCGCACTTAAAGACCTCGAATTTCATGTGAAACATTAAGGGCCTCACATCACCATATTTCATATCTTCAAGTGCCGTGCCCTGATATTAAAGTTAATAAAACTGCATGTTTTTAGGGTTCCGTAGCCAAATGGCAAAAAACGGAACCCTTATAGATTCGTCATGTCTGTCTGTCTGTCTGTCATTCGGTCCGTATGTCACAGCCACTTTTTTCCGAAACCATAAGAGCTATACTGTTGAAACTTGGTAAGTAGATGTAATCTGTGAACCGCATTAAGATTTTCACATTAAAATAGAAAAAAAAAACAATACATTTTAGGGGTCCCCATACTTCGGAACTGAAACTCAAAAAAAAATTTTTCAACCCATATACGTGTGGGGTATCTATAGATAGGTGTTCAAAAATGATGTTGAGGTTTCTAATATCATTCTTTCTAAACTGAATAGTTTGCGCGAGAGACACTTCCAAAGTCGAAAATTGTGTCCCCCCCCCTGTAACTTTTAAAATAAAAGTGATAAAACTAAAAAAATATATGTTATACATTACCATGCAAACTACCAACGAAAATTGGTTTGAATTCTCGTTCAAACCATTTTTACGTAGATCTAATAAGTAGTTTTTTTGTAATACGTCATAAATCGTAAACCGCAATTTACCTTTCATTCAATCAATACGCTATTATAAAAACATTGATCGAACTACAAGAACTTTCATATGATGTTAATCGCTGATACGGAACCCTTCATGGGCGAGTCCGACTCGCACTTGGCCACTTTTTTGTTTTAGGTGCATATCTGTAAGTAATGGTTACACTGGACTAAGATTCCTTTAAAACTGTTTATAATATGTACCTACTCAGTGAAAATAATTTAATTGTTTATGAGCAAACAAAGAACCAAAAACTCGTGACCTTTGTAGTCAGGGTCCCTATCCACCAGACCAACGAGCCCGTCTTATGTTGTTGCCCATTTAATCAAGAAAAGAGTGTAGGCGGCCACGTAGGTGGCAAGTATGTGCTCGACTCTTCCTAATTAATGGTAATAGAAGAAAGTAGCTCGGGTTAACTCATTAGTAATAGACATTTAGTAATGTATACTGCCTCAATAATTTAGCCGTTAGCGATATACATCTGTCGTTCAAGAGGTCTCGGGTAAGATTCGGCTGAATGAAATTATTAATAACAGCCATGAGTATGGAAAGTTATGGCGGTGATTCATGCTCGTGCCTCGGAGAGTGCGTTATGCCATCGGTCCCATTTGTCATCAACGTCTATGGCAATCGTTATTTATTGGGAATTTATTGACGTCAATCAAATACACAACAATCAGTTCAGATATTTGGGTAAAACTGTTGAACTAGTAGCCTACTCCCAATGATTAGTAAGAAACTGAGTAATTAAATATTGCAAGTTTTTTTGTCGTAATCTTAAAAAATAATTGACCAATCACAGGTCTTTTTTACAACTAATGGATATTAACAAAATGTCCCGAACGTTATAATTTTTTACCTTTAAATCTTAAATACCTAGGTAGGTATGTAGGTCTACTAATTGTAACCTTTTCCTACTGAAAATAGTCTTCTTCTTCTTCCTAGCCTTTATTTCCAATATTATTTGGGGTCAAAATACTTACAAATGTCGTTTAAAAATAGACATACATACAGGTGAAGTTAATAAAAGTGTAGACTTATTTAAGAACAGTGCATTGTAGGGATAGAGATACGTCGGCCGGTCAATAACTGTAGTTATTATGGGTCACTTCACTACATCTGGCATCTAAAGGCAGATGTTTGTTATCGATGGCCGCGTTATTATTAGTCATGCGCCGGATATCTATCCGCGGATATCCGAAGGTAAAAAAAGATTTTCACCGGAGTTTATATCCGCCACATCTCTGTTATACGTTATTATATTTCATTAAACTTTAATATTACTACTATTATTAAATATTTTAGTATATATAACTTAGGAGTTTATTCTTACATTGACAGGATAACATAGGGATATTAAATTAATTTCTTGATCAAATGTGGTAATAATATAAAAGAAGAGCCATAGCGGTATGAGGGCCACTGTTTTTGTTCTCGCCACTGGAGAATGAGATCCTAGCTGTCAAAGTTTGACCGCTTAATTATGCACCTCTTTTTCTCAGCTCCGCTTTAAAAACACAGAGTACACAGACCTTCATTGATCCCTAATTTATACATTTTATAATTAATTTGCAAATATTCACAAACATAATTAGAGAGTTATTTTCATTCGATAATAAACTCTCGCCTACAGAAACAATCTAATTTGACATTAGAGAGCTTATTCTACCCTAGCGCCTCTGGCGGCTAACTGACTCGCGGTAGCCCTCATTGCTGCAGCCCGAGGAACTGCAGAGCTCATATTACAAAAGGGCCCGGGCCAGCCTGGTTTATAATAATTATTATTCATTTTAGAAACCCTTATTTTATCGTAATACTTTATGTTAAGGTAGTTCTTAATGTAAAGTGGCGTTTTACGACAGTAAAAGAGAAAAATACGTTACACATTACTTCGTATTCATTTTCGTAAAGCGCGGATATATTATTATAAAGTAAAGGCGCATCACTAGTGGTTATTCATCGATTTGTATCGCGTTCTGTTATTGTTCTAATTGTCCAGTCACGACATTTTGTTTTCTGTTTACTGCCTCTCGCATTGTTTTCCACATTTATTTCTACATTGTCATAATCGTTTGTGTCAGGTTTACTTGTATGTCCCGTATACTGAATAAAATTATTTATACGAAATATAAGACTAGGTTATCTTATAAGGATATTGAATACTCTTGTATAGAAATGAATAATCTAAACGAATCGTAAAACGTAATTTTCATCCACTTCAAAACGTACAATAATATAAAAACTTCATCCTTTATGAGGACCGTAGACTTTCATCATCCGAGGCATGGGCGTAAATCACCGTTAAATTTTCATAGTCCTGGCTGTTATTAATAATTTCCTATAAGAAAAACCCAACAATACTTTTGAACCGACTCGGGGTTTGAACCAGAGACCTCTTGATCAGCAGTCTCATACGTTAACCACTAGACGAACGTGGCAGTCGAAGACTGAAGACTATATAGGATTTTAATTATTTTCTCCGATTGACATGATCAAGAACTTCACGATTAACGGAAAATTCCATATCTATTAATACACATGTCTTTGTCATGTACTAAGGCGTGTACTGAAGCATATGAGGCTTACCAACGTTTTTAGCAATTGGTTGTGGCTGGTTATTTTCAAGATATTTTATACTGTAATAACTTTAATTTTACCATTGTCTGTCATTGTAATACACACATCAAAAGTGTCTAGGGATCAACATATATTTTTGCAATAACTTTTCTCCTGATTGATATTAATTAAAAATTTCTTTAAGGATTCATCAAATAAAGTGTTTTCGTTTGTCACAGTAACGATAAACCAAGTCACCTTTGCATTAGTAAAGAAATTTGCCATTTTCCTAATAAAGGGATTTTTGACATTTGAACCACTAACATTAAAGTTCGAAAAAAAGACTGAAATAACAGTTTTCTTTAAAATTTTATTAGGTAACTTAAACAATTAATAATCCGTGTTTCTACCGCGAACACTAACAACACAAGAACATCGGTTTGGCATACTCAAAATGAGTTCATCCAAATCACGCTGTGGAATGGCCGCCCATGTTCGTTGCAACAACAAAAAAAGGTCTTCTTGCGACTGGATACCCTCCATATTCGGCAGAGCTCTTCTCTGTAGCATATCCCATGCATGCTCAATCCGGTTCAAGTCTGGCGACTGAGCAGGCCAGGGCAGGACATTGATGTTAGCTGCGGCGAGAGTCTGTCTTACAACTCTTGCGGTGTGCGGTCGTGCATTATCATGCATTAACTGAAATAAGGGACCGATTTGCACTTGTAGAGGAACGATGACGTCTGATACAATCGTCTCAGCATAAATTTGAGCGTTGAGGTTGCCTCTGATCCAAATCAACTCAGTTCTTCCGCCGATCCAAATACCCGCCCATACCATGATGGTTCCACCACTATAAGGATGGACTTCCTGGCAGGATTTTAATCGCTGTTGGCGTCCAGGGGTTCTCCAGTGTCGTATACGTCTTGTATCCGGTCTCATACCAAAACGAGACTCATCAGAAAAGCACACGAAACGCCATTGTTCTTCTGCCCAATTTCTGTGTTCAAGAGCCCATTGATATCGAATCCTACGATTGTGCATTGCTATAGGTGGTACCCGTAGCGGTCTTCGGGAATGAAGGTTCACTTCATGCAAGCGGTTTCTGACTGTTTGGTCGCTAATTAAGTTCCCTGAAGAGTGATGAAGCCTCACGGCTAACATCATGGCGGTTATTGTTGGAGCTCTTCGAGTTAAGATTTGAATGTATCGGTCTTGTCTCCGTGTGGTGCAGCGATACCGTCCTCCATGGCGCTCAGCCACGGTACCAGTGCTTCGGTAACGTGTCCAAAGTCGACTGATAACACTCTGACTTGTATTCAGAGCTAAAGCCACAGTACGTTGCCGGGAACCAGCTTCTATCATTCCCACGGCTCTGAGCATTTCTTCCCTGCTTAAATGACGTCGCCGCTCCATAATAACGTTGGTTTTAATCAGTAGTAGGGAAACAGTAGCACTAATAATTACTTCAATGCGTTGTATGTTTTTATAGGGAAAATATTGGCAGCTGATTTTCATCTTTTACTCGAATTTGATTGACAGTTCCTGATTCAAATTATGAAATGCACCAAAAAGGATCCATATAAATTTATAAAATCATAAATTTATTACAAAGCCACATCTCAATCTCAAGAAATCCGCATAAAAATACTTGATCCCTAGACACTTTTGATGTGTGTATTTATAACAATCGATATCTAGTGTCCCACTTATTTTTAAGTGTAATGTAAAATTTTACATTAAAACTAAAGACTACAGCCGATATGGACATTTGTAACACTGACGCCTTTAGTGTGTTGCAGTCCGAAGCAGGAGGGTGAGTATTTAGTGTCTGGTAACCTTACAGAATATTATATACAAAAAAAAACATGGCTGTCTCCAATTTTAACTAGCTGCCACAAGATGCAAATCCTCTAACCAAAGTAAACTTGGATAACATTTGTACATTCAAATCATTTTTATTTCAAATAAACCAATACAACGGCACACTTTAGGGTTCCGTAGCCAAATGGCAAAAAACGGAACCCTTATAGATTCGTCAAGTCTATCTGTCTGTCTGTCTGTCCGCCCGTCCGTATGTCACAGCCAATTATTTCCGAAACTATAAGAGCTATACTATTGAAATTTGGTCAGTCGATGTATTCTGTGAACCGCATTAAGATTTTTACATAAAAATAGAAAAAAAAACAATACATTTTGGGGGTCCCCATACTTGGAACTGAAACTCAAATTTTTTTTTTTCATCAAACCTATATGTGTGGCGGGATCTATGGATAGGTGTTCAAAAATGATGTTGAGGTTTCTAATATCATTTTTTTCTAAACTGAATAGTTTGCGCGAGAGACGCTTCCAAAGTGGAAAAATGTGTGCCCCCCCCCTCAATAAACTAGTATAAAAACATCGATGAAAGTTACAACGAACTACAAGAACTTTTATATGATGTTACTTGCTGATACGGAACCCTTCATGGGCGAGTCCGACTCGCACTTGGCCGATTTTTTAAACGTCAAGTAGTCAGTCGTGAAGCTAATTGTCTGTTCCAATTCGTAGATCCTATGGATAAGAACAGACAAGAAACTCCATGCACACTCTTTTCCAACATAGTTTTTAAATTTTTTTGGTAACATTGTTTTAGGCATTTTATTAAGAAAACAGGTAAATGTGAGGACAATGAAATTTTATTCGTTTTCTTACTAAGACACCAGTCGAATGTAAATTTATTTCTCATATATTTCACAAACATTTTCCTTTTATATTATCTGGCACGTGCCGTTTTTGTATAATAATATCCAATAAGGCGATTTATGAAAGGTTGTTCTTGGAAACAAAATTACAAGTATGTACCTACCTAATTAATATCGACCTACGTTTCCAACGAAGATCTTATAACGAATGTTTTTGAAGAGATTCTGAGAAGTTTTCCGTTCGTACTATATTACGGAAGCGTTCAATTATAATATGCTTTTCTTCAATATATCCAATTTATCAAAATAATACTCGTATACAGCTTGCCTCACATATTAACATTTTAACATAAACAGAAAACAAATGAAATTTGACACAGATCAATTTTTGTCGTTGTCTTAAATTTCATCATCACCCTCATCATATTCTATTGCTACTGCTGTAATGAGGAACGAGCCTATAGTAATCAAATGGGCACTTTAGGATATATCTGAAGAGACCTGTAACTGACTGTGATAGAAGTTGAAGCCCGTAGCCAGACTTCCTATGGTTACTTTGATAAAGCGAAGCGTTCATTGCCAAGTTGACCTAGGTTGGTTGACCTAGGACTTACAACGGACCGCGAGGGGACCGGACGCCGCCCAAATGGAGAGTTTAATTTAATGTAGATGGTGCCCGCAACAGTGCGGGCAGGCGCCGGAAGGGGTCCAGAAGGAGATAACACCCTGCCCCCCTCCCTAAATAGAGGCGCAGAGAGGACACAACGTATGGTTGTAGTCGGTTCGAGTCGGACACACCACCCCGCCGTAAACCCCAGGCGGGGTGACGGTCCGCGGGGATTTCCACACGTTAAAAGAAAAAGGACCTAGATTGGAAACAATCACCGATGATATCTTTTCATGATTCGTAGGTCATGTTAACCAGTCGGTCCCGGTTGTTATCATAAGATAACAGACGTGAAGCTTAGTTGGACAAGAGTACGTAAACTCAACGTTGACATGCCAGTCCCTAACTCTCACTCGGCCAGCTTGGTCACATATTATAGCTTTAACTGTTTCTTGAGAGGAGACCCTAGCTAAACAGTGGCATGTTGATAGTTATTGATGACTTTGAAAAAATAATATTTAATGAACATTGCTGGTAATATATGTAGTTTGTTTTTATAGAATCTTACCGTTACAATATGAGTACAATGGGTCTCTTAATGTTTTCTTTACCAGACAAGATATGAACTAGAACATTGTATTGTCAACGACTAACAATATTGAACGATATCTATTCTATGAGTGGCTAGGGTTAGCTTGTGATTGTACGCCACTTCAAGGTACTTAGTTTAAACGTTCACTTCCTAGCAAGGGTGTTGACTTCAATGTGAATTGGTGAAACGGCAATGTATTATTGTAATCAAGGTTTTCTTAAGTTTTTTTCGTTTAATATCATATTTATAGGTCTGTATTCCTTGAGCGTGCTAATTAAGTTCCCTTTTTTTTCGTATCATACGTTAATAATGCATATATAACATTTTTGTGGCGACTAGTTTTTTTTTTAAAAAGATGACACCCGAATTATGAATCAACGACAACTTGTGTCGCGGGGGACTTTACAAACATATACGAAATGGACAAGAAGAATCCTCAGACTCAGAACAACAGTTTTATGGATCACAGAAATTGTTGTCCCATGTTTGATTTGAAACTACAATCCTTGGCGCAACAGAAAGCGGCGTGACGACCGCTTAAACCACTAGGCCAACTTCAGTCAGTGATTGTTAACTGTTTGCCTCATAAACTATATCTATACACTTCTTTAATCAGTTGAAGCCTTTCAAAAACACATTACATAAATAGTAATTTTGTTTTCTCTTTGTCTCCAGGGGTGCTGGAAATGACAGGGACCGACAACATACGGTTTAGCGGGCATACGCTCGACAAAGCCACAAAAGCGAAGGTCACCTTAGAAAACTTCTATACCAACCTCATCACACAACATTTGGAGAGGAAACAGAGGTAAACACCTTTCATTTCTCATTCTTCCTCCCTTCCCTTTCTTCCTCCCTTCTCTTTCTTCCTCCATTCTTTTTCTTCGTCCCTTCTCTTTCTTCCTCCCTTCTCTTTCTTCCTCCCTTCTCTTTCTTCCTCCCTTCTCTTTCTTCCTCCCTTCTCCTTGATCCTTCTTCCACCCTTTCGTCTTCGTTATCATTGCTGTTATAAATTTACCATTTTTTTTATCTGTGCCATTGAGTGAGTCCTGATCAAATATTTGTAGTACATACAAAGTCATCAGTTTCCGTAATTTTGTGCCGCGTGGATGATATATACACCACCTTAATGTGAGAATCAACAAAGCACGCAAGCAAAAATATTTGACCAACGTTGCAAGATTGACAATTCAAATACAATTTTTTAACTGATATGTTAAAGTTTATCGAACATCGAAGTGGAAATTAAACAGATAAAGATCAGTGATAAAATCAAAAGATTTTATAACAACAAGTACGGATATAATGGCCTTCCGTCATGTAATATATTCTTTAATGACATCAGAGTCATCAGGGTGCTCTACTGGAACTGGCTTCTACTTAGAAATAAGGTTTTAACTTACTATACCATAGCCAGACTACAGGGTCTAGAGTTCCTTCTCTTTGCGCCCTCTGTTGTCTAGATTTATTGTTAGCTCGTAAGATACCCACAATAAGAATAGGGGAGGTGACACATCCTACTTTTCGACTGCCGTGTTGGTCTAGTGGTTAGCGTATGCGACTGCTGATCAAGAGGTCTCGGGTTCGATTCCCGAATCGGACCAAATGTTTGTATGATCTGCAAATATTTGTTTCGGAGTTTGGGTGTTTTCTATGTATAATATGTATGTATTTACAAAAAAAAGTATGTTTATGTATTTATATCAGTTGTCTAGTACCCATAGCACAAACTTTGCTTGGTTTGAGACTAGATGATAGTGTGTTGTGTTCATGTTCAAAATTCAAAATATTTATTTATTTTTAATTCCTTAATCACACAAAGAAATCAATTCCACGTTGTATCTCTGTTCTAGGCTTGACAAACTAGAAGAGTCCTTGAAAGATGACACCCTTACAGAGAGTCAGAAACAGGAAAAAAGGCAGCAGCATGCCCAAAAGGAAACGGAGTTCCTCCGACTCAAAAGATCCAGGCTAGGGGTCGAGGACTTTGAACCATTAAAAGTATGTATTATTTTTTATTTATGTTAATGGGGAGACTGTTCTAAATTATTTTGTTAATATATCAATTATTTTTACAGGTGATAGGAAGAGGAGCGTTCGGTGAAGTACGTTTGGTGCAAAAGAAAGATACGGGTCACGTTTACGCCATGAAAATACTCAGGAAAGCGGACATGTTGGAGAAAGAACAGGTGTGTATTATATGTTTTAAGACTTTGGCGACTTTTACATATACTCGTGTTTTTTTCACTGTAAACGGGACTTATTCGTAATAAAATTAAAAAAGTTACCATACCTTGTACTTCCCGACGTTTCGAACTGGTTATACCGCTCGCGGTCACGGTTAGACACATCGGAAAGTAGAAATTTTATCGCGAATAAGTCCTGTTTATAGTAAAAAACATGAGTAAGTGTGTATTATGTTTTCAATTAAGGAGTTATTTTAACTGGGATTATCAAATGGTCTGAAAGACTGGCTTCGCTCCGCGGCATTGCTCGCGATTTACAATAATAACCCCCTGTAACACCGCGAGACTCAGCTAATGCTAATAAATTTATCATAAAACTATAGACAGATCCATTTAACAGCGTTATTTTCAATACCATTAAACTGAAGTTCTTTTGGAGGAACGGATAACATGTTACTCCATCACAAAGGGAGGATCCTCCGACCGGGTGATGTATGTAAAGCCTGGCGAGCTACTAGTCAATGGTTGATGTTGGGATGTTGTATATGTGCTAATTGGTGGGAGAACTTCTCTATCGCGATTCAGGATTAGTAGTTATTCCGTGTTTCTTTTCGTGGTTCAGTGTTTCTTAGGTAGATGGCGCTGTTGTATATTATCGTAGCATATCTTCAAATTAAAATAATTTACACGCAATTATGTTTCAGGTGGCCCACGTTCGAGCAGAACGCGACATCCTTGTAGAAGCCGACCACCAGTGGGTAGTGAAGATGTACTACAGTTTCCAAGACCCCATGAACCTGTACCTGATAATGGAGTTTCTGCCCGGAGGCGATATGATGACGCTGCTCATGAAGAAGGACACCCTCAGCGAGGAGTGCGCGCAGTTCTACGTCGCTGAGACGGCGCTCGCTATTGATAGTATACACAAATTAGGATTTATACACAGGTAATTGTGTGAACACTCTCAGGATCCCAGTTGACGACATAGGCACAACAAGCATTGCCAGTATTTTACCTCTCTAAGTATTTAATTCCTCCTCAACTCCTACATTAGACATTACATACCAAGTGGCGTGCAATTGGAGAGGCCTATGTCCAGCAGTGGACTACGATAGGCTGATGATAATGATATATGGAGTGTCACCACCCCTATTCATCCCGTATGCTTCGTAAGAGCATATTTTATATAACGAAAACATCATGTACCAACACTAAAACCGTCGTCTGGCCAGCGTGGTATAGTAAACCAAAACCTTACCAAGGAGAGGTCTATGTTTAAAATAGGACCGTTAAAAACCGTTGATGATAGAGATTCATTTAGTTTCTTAATTTAAAATAATGGCGTAGATAGCAGAGTCACGTTGATTACAGCACGAATGGTCCGACTCGACCGGGGAAGTATTACCCTCACACAGAAGGTCACCATGCTGCATTGCCTACCCTCACAATGAGGATGGTGACCCCTACTCCTGGATTCTACTCATGCTTTCCATCAGAAGAGTCACTTTGGTTGGCTTCAATATAAAGAAAGAGTATCCTATAAGGACCGCATGCGTACTGTTGTCTTTTGTTCATGAGTGTGATGTGAGATCATTCAGCTTCTTTCTCCCGGTCTCCGGAGGCCGAAGGTTGAGCTGATGCAGAACACAGAAACATCTCACTAACCCTCTATGACGTAGGTCACCATGCTGCATTGCCTACCCTCACAATGAGCATGGTGACCCCTACTCCTGGATACTACTTATGCTTTCCATCAGGCAGAGTAGAGTCACTAATTACTATCGAAAGTAATGATCAATTATTTGGTTGGTCTAGTGTTTAGCGTATGCGACTGCTGATCAAGAGGTCTCGGGTTCGATTCCCGGGTTGGATCAAATGTTTGTGTGATCCTCAAATATTTGTTTCGGAGTTTGAGTGTTTTCTATGTATAGGTAATATGTATGTATTTACAAAAAAAAAGGTATATTTATGTATTTATATTAGTTGTCTAGTACCCATAATACAAGATCTATCTAGTTTTTGACTAGATGGCGTTGTGTAAAATGTCTGAAATATTTATTATTTATTTATTTACTATTATTGTTTACATTGCAGAGATATAAAACCAGACAACTTACTCCTGGATGCGCGTGGTCACATCAAACTGAGCGACTTCGGCTTGTGCACGGGTCTCAAGAAAAGCCACCGCACAGACTTCTACAGGGACTTGTCGAGGGCGACGCCTTCGGATTTTAGTTAGTATAGTACTGTTTTTAAACTTTCGCAACTTTTACATTTACTGTAAATGGGACTTATTCGCGATAAAATTAAAAAGTTTACGATACTTTATATTTTCCGACGTATCGAACGGGTTATACCGCTCGTGGTCACGGGTAGACTACCCGAGTAATATTATCGCGAATAAGTCCCGTTTACAGTAAAAACATGAGTAGTAATTACTATGGTCTTGAAGAAGAGAAGTTCTAAGTTTAATGCTTAAGTGAAGTTATTCATAAATATTCCATTTCAATAATGGCGTCTAAGATTCGTATCTTTTTTATTTATTTACAAAATCATGTCAATCTGCGCATCGGTTGAAACAGGCTTCTACCATCACAAGGTTGAACATTTTGTAATGTTAATGTATTCTAAATAACGTAAATATTAACAGGTTTATTGGTTAGCATTGCTCACTACTAAATGTAGTGGATTCGATTCCACAGAGCACACATGATTATATTTTCCGTATATTTTTATGATTGATATTACAACACTATTTTGAGATTCATTATTATTAAATATTGTTCTTACATTATTAGTTTTAAATCTAGAAATAGTATTATTAAAATTCTAAATCGACATTTGCCTATACTCAAAGATGCGTAGCTTAATTTTTATACAATAGATTAAATAAATATTTAAATATTTCGGACATCTTACACACAACGCCATCTAGTCCCAAACTAAGTAAATCTTGTATTATGGGTATTAAACAACTGATATAAATACATAAACATACTTTTTTTTGTAAACCTACATATTAAATATAGACCCAGACTCCTAAACAAATATTAGCCGATTACACAAACATTTGGTCCAACCCTGGAATCGAACCCGAGACCTCTTGATGAGCAACCGTATACGCTAACCAATAAAGCAGAGCGTAAAGGAACTGAGGTTTATCAAAAGTTTCAACTTTTAGTTTACATAATCTTTTTATTGTCTAGGATAAGACCCGAAGCTTAAATAGATTCGCACAATATTTAGTTTTCAGTTAGAAATAACGCCTCGATACCTTGGAAAATAAGTCTTGGCTGGTTATAATATGTATATCGGCGGTCCCTATGTATATGTCAAATATTAGTTATATATATAATCAGTGTTAAATCTTCAGCTAATTTTAATAATAATGAATAAATAAGAGTTTAATAGATTAAAATATCCTTGGTGACATAAGCTATATCAATTTTATGAAACAGTTTTTACTTGGTTATAGATTAATAAACTTTTTTCTAATTTGTAACATCATATCGGTTTGAATATTTGAAACTTTTGATGTACACATACATGGGGACCGTCGATATGAATTCTGTATCTGCATGTGTATAACTCGTGCGAGCTAAGATGGCACCTGACTCAAATGACAGTCGTTGAAAGTACCGAGTGCAAAAAAAAAATCGTTTTTTAAATTTCAACATTCATTTTGCACTAAGTAGTTTCTCAGAACATAGTACTTTATCTTAAGTGGTACTTACTATCTGAGTTTAAAAAATCCTATTAAATGCTATGAAGTACCAAAATATGGTTATAAAACACCCTTTTTAAATTGTCATGATAAGCCTTTGAATTGTAATCTCAAAATATCAAATGTATATATATATATATATATATTTAATTTTAAACTATTGCTTCTCATATTTATCATGTTGGTTTTTTTTTCGCGTCACACTTCCTAAAACAATTTAAATAGACGAATCTAATGATATATTAACTAAATCAATTTGTCCAGTGATTTAAATGATATTAGGTTATAAACTATAACTATTATGGAAAGATTCGTGCAAAGGTAATAGTGTTGCTAACGCTACTCGCAAGACGACAGAGGGGTGTCACGCGGGCGAACGGCATCAGGTTTAGTTTTGAGCCAGGTGCCATCTTAGCTCGCACGAGTTATAATCACGATGCGGCTAACGACACCGTGGTCATATATACTAATGTTATACAATTCCATTTCTGTAGACTATTCCTTCACCTTCAATCTGTCGTGTGCAGTATCGACGTCGTCGTCCGCCATGGACTCGAAGCGTCGAGCCGAGTCGTGGAAGCGGAACAGACGAGCGCTCGCGTACTCTACGGTCGGCACGCCCGACTACATTGCACCCGAAGTGTTCTTGCAGACGGGCTACGGACCTCAAGCTGATTGGTGGAGCCTTGGTGTCATCATGTTAGTATACTTGTTCAAAGAGATCCACTCGTCATAGAAGTCTCTTTGTTATAATTGTACCAGTTTAGCTTGAAAATATTGAACTCTTAGTGTAATTGTGAGTACATTAATCACGTGAGGCTCAAAAGGGGGGGGGGGGGCGTTAGCAAAAATCACGAAATATCATAAAGTATCTTTTTTTGACAAACTCGTGATTCGTAAACATAAAAACAGCCTGTAGTGTGACTATTCTTTCTTTGTAGGTACATAAAAATATATGTGATTTAGGGAGGGGCGAGGGGGGGGGTAGCCCTAAACGTATTCACGTATCACCAGGGGCGAGGGAGGGGTTAAAAAAGCTAAAAAAAATCACGTGATTAATAAACGACCCCTAAGCTTAGAGCTACACAAAGGTGGTAGTAGTTATATAGAGTCTGCCAACCTAGAGATTGTTGCATGCATAGTTTCATCTTTCTAGCACCAACCGTTTTTGCGGTAGGTTGACGAACGGACGGACATGGCGAACCTATAAGGGTTCCGACTCATGAACTACGGGACCCTAAAAATCTTCATAATATAATATATCTACAAATTATAAATATCTAATGTTCTGAATAATTGATATCATTTCGGTATTGTGGTGGTTATTAAGTTCGAGTGGATCGTGTTTGTGTAGAAGTTTCCTTGTTTGTTTCATTTAGATTTTGAAGGTAGATTTAACTATTTTGTGGGCAAAGAATTTATTTTTCTCAAAAAGAAATTGACATTTCACTTATATGAGAATATGATATATTATACATAGCACACACTACAACACTCAAACAACAAACAGTGCAACAAGCCATAAATACATTATACATTAACACACTGATATCAACAAAATGGCAAAAATAATTTTTGCGGGTACCCAACTTATCTACAACCAAAAATGAAAATTTGAATGTAGCACAGGTCACAATACAGTTATAAACTCAGTAGTACCACTTTGTTTTACTAGATTAAGTTGTTTTTTTGATTTTAAGCGAGTGAGATGTTTTCGATGACATGTTTTTTATAATTAGTTCATAAATTGTAATTGTGTGTATAAGCCCTGCGTGCTGTGCGTTGCATAAAATATCTACTAGCGGATGCCACGCGTTTGTTACTACACTAAAAAAACACCCGGCCAGTACTACCCTCACACAGAAGACCATCCTAATAATGACAGCATTCTTGCTGTCGTATTTCGTTGGTGAGTGTGAGACCGGAGGCCCAATCATTCTGCATCTACATTCTGAGAATGATGCAGAATTATCTGAACAGGCCACCATGCTGCATTTCCAACCCTCACAATGAGGATGGAGGCCTCTACTACTGGATTCTACTCATGATTTCCATCAGGTGTACCATCAGGAGTGGAGTCACTTTAGTAGGCCTCAATATTTATAAAAAAACCCTGTTTTTTGTTTTAAATCTTACAATGCGATCATGAACAACGGGAGAAGCCTAGGACTGTGATTAATGCACTGGCTGATGATTATGATAGATTTTCTGACGATTCCTAGCACATCGGTTGAATGATTTCAAAGTCTATAAAACATGATTAATTGAAGGCACAATTCAACCATTATTGGAATCTGTCATAATTGTCAACTGTATTTTACTGCATTGCTATTAAGTGCATTAAAAAAAATGTTTAGTTGCTGTGCGGATCACTTGATCACGGATGTTTTTTACATTCGAAATCGAACCAAATTGTAATCATTGCAATTTTAATTTACTTGTAACTCATCTAAATGTCGACATTCACTTCAAAACTACTGAACCCATTTAAATGAAATTTTGTACACAGATATTATAGAGCTTAAGAAAGCGTATAAACTAAGTTTTACATATATAAAGATAAAGCAGAGCCGCTGGCGAAAGCTAGTAAAAAATAGCAAAGATAACTTTAAGCGAGAAAGCTGGCGTTTTTTTTTTATGACAACTCCCGCATTAGGAATATAAATTCCTGTGTCGCTGGGGACTTACAAACATACATGAAACGGACACAAAGAACACCCAGATTCAGAACAACAAATTGTGAATCACACAAAGTGTTGTCCTACCTGGGATTTGAACCCACGACACTTGGCGCAGTAGCAAGCGGCGTGGCAACCACTTAAGCCACTAGGCCAACCGTGCAGTCGATATATGGAGCGTATATGCAAAAATACAAAACCGATAAATTATTGCGAAAATATATACTGTGAGGATGCCATTGCCATTGGTTATTTACACATTATTGCTATCTAAATGTAATGTAATATATTAAGAACTGCTTCGTTTGTTCCTATGTATCGTACACATAAAATAGCATGGCGTACGCAATATGAGAATACGTATTAAATAACATTCATTTAAAGCTTTTATTAAATACAGAATCAATGAAATTATTTGATTGAAAGATTTAGTTCCTTAATCGAATTCAAGGTTCAATTTCCATTCGCAATAATATTTTTATTGCATCATCTTGTCCCGAACTAAGCAGAGCTTGTATTATGGGTACTAAACAACAGATTTTTTTTTTGTAAATACATACATATTAAACATAGAGAAGAGAACACACAGACTCCGAAAAAAATATTTGCAGATCATACAAACATTTGGTCCGACTCGGTAATCGAACACGAGACCTCTCGATCAGCAGTCGCATATGCTAACCACTAGACCAACAAGGCAATCTTTTATAATATGCTTTGCGTAAAAATATACTACCTTGATCGTCTAGCGGTTAGCTTATGCGTCTTGAGTTCGATTCCCGAGGCGAGCTTTTGTTGGGTTTTTCTTACAAGAAATTAATAATAGCAACCCGGATGTCAGAAACATGTGGTATTTAATGCACTTGTTACGGAGACCACGTTAAGCCGTCGGTCCCGATTGTCATGGACATTTAAGGAAATCGTTATTGGGAAGTCAGTGCCCTCAAATATACTGACAACTAGTTCAACCTTCGAGTTCATTTCCCCCTTAGGTTTACGGAGGTCCGATGTCAATCGCTCCGTGAAAAAACTGATATTTGGGTAAAACTGGTTGAACCAGTAGCCGATCCCAAATGATCTTGGGAATAATAGTATAGAAAGATGATGCTTTGCGTAAAATATATAAAAAATACGACTTCGTTCAATCTGTGTTGCTTATTCAATATACTGGCTCGCGAATGGCTTGTGTATATTAGGATAGACCATCAATCATCAACAGTCCACTGCTGGACATAGGCCTCTTCTTAGAAGGAGGTATTGGCCTACTATACCACGCTGGCCAGACGGGTTGGTATAGGGTTGGTTTCAAGTTTTCCTTCTCTTTGCATTGATGTTGTCTTGTGTAGTTTATCCCTTAGTCGCCTTTTACGACACCCGCAGGATGAATAGGGGTGGTGACACTCTGTATTCTTAATCCGTCACTACACGGATTGATTAGGATAGAATACTAAGAAATTACTATTTAAAGCCCCTATTTGTACATGTTATTCATTTAAAGTATTATTGAAGGTAAACAAAACATATTTGGCATACAAGAAACACTTGAGCAGTAATATAAGGCCATCCTAATAATGTTTCTTGCTGTCGTATTTCGTTGGTGAGTGTGAGACCGGAGGCCCACCATATCTGAGAATGGTGACCCTCTACTCCTGGGTTCTGCTCATGCTTTCCATCAGGCAGAGTAGAATCACTTTGGTAGGCTTCAATATATATATATAAATTAGTGTGGTACTATCTGAAACCAATATTTGACGGAATTTTATTAGTGCTAGCGGTACTTGATTAAAATGGCCATGGTATTTGATGCAAAGCACTTGATTAAAAATGATGAAGGTTTAGAAGCTATGCGCATATTTATAAACGCCCAATTCATTCCTCAATGTTCGTGTAGTGACTAGTTCTGGCTCGCGGCTCCGCTAGCGTATAAATCATTATTGTGATATAAAAGAAGCTCGCACAGCAACAGAACGTACAGCGATTTATGTTTTATTGACAACTAGCTTACGCCCGCGACTCTTCCCGCTTGTATCTCGATTATTGCAGTAAAAAGTAGCCTATGTGTTATTCTGATATACAAGCTACTAGCTGCGTCCCGCGGTGTTACTCGCGTGTATCATTGTGGTTGCTATGCAAGTGTGTTATGCATAGCAACCTGTGAAGTTTTGACAGGAGATAAACAGTGATACATTTTGTCATCTACGATTTATGTATTTTTATAATCACCTAGTTTTCGCTCGTGTATCTCGATTATTGTGTATATTGTATATTGATAGTCAAAGAGGAACAAGCATACCTACACACATACATACTCACAAACTTTCGCGTTTATAATATTAGTAGGATAGTAGGATATTACTGTAAAGTTTCATCCAAATCCGTTCAGTAGTTTTTGCGTGAACGAGCACCAAACATACATACATACTCACAAATCTTCGCGTTTAATAATATTAGTAAGAATAAGTTATGGTGAACATTTTTACTATCTACTAATGCTGAAAAATAATTTTCACTTTGTAGGTACGAGATGTTGATCGGGTATCCTCCGTTCTGTTCGGAGTCGCCCCAGGAGACGTACAGGAAGGTGATGTCTTGGCGTGAGTCACTCACCTTCCCACCAGAGATCCCCATCAGCGAGGAAGCCAGGGAAACTATACTTCGTTTCTGTTCAGAACCCGATCGGAGGTAAGATGAGAGAATTAATAAATAAGAATCATTCCACTGCTGGACATAGGCCTATCCAATTGCAAGCCACTTGGTTCTATCCTCGGTTTCTCGCATCTCCTGCCAGCCGTCTTACCCGTAATGACATACGGAGCCGAAACATCGACTCTTACGGTACTGCTGGTCCACAAGTTCAAGGTTGCAAGCAGAGGGCTATGCTCGGCGTATCTCTGAAGGATCGTGTCCTGAACGAAGTGATACGACAGAGAACCAAAGTAATCGACATAGTCCACAGGATTTGCAAGCTGAAGTGGCAGTGGGCTGGCCATATATGCCGTGGAACCGATAACCGTTGGGGTAAACGGGTTCTTGAGTGGAGAACGCGACTCGGCAAATAAATAATAATTAATTAATATTTCGGACATTTTACACACAACGTCATCAAGTCCCAAACTCTCATCATCATCACAGAATGGGCCTCCAGTCTCAAACTCACCAACGAAATAGGACATTAAAATGGCTGTCATTATTACATTGCTCTTCTATGTGAGGGTTGGTCTTCTGTGTGAGGGTAGTACAGGCCGGGTCGAGCCGGAACATTCGTGCTGAAATCAGCGTGGCTGTACTACCTCCAGAAATATTAGCATTGTCACTGTTTACTTTTGTTTTAGCATTATTAGAAAGAAGCATTTTTTTACTGCCATGTTGGTCTAGTGGTTAGCCTATACGGCTGCTGATCAAGAGGTCTCGGGTTCGATTCCCAGGTCGGACTAAATATTTGTGTGATCCACAGAACCACAAATGTTTGTTTCGGAGTCTGGGTATTTTCAATATAATTATAATATTTATGATTTTACAAAAAAAAAAATTTGAACTAGATGATGTTGTGTGTAATTCGTTGAAATAATTATTTATATGTTTTTATATCAGTTGTCTAGTACACATAGCACAAGTTCTACGTAGTTTGGGACTAGATGACTTCGTGTGTAAGATGTCCGATACATTTATTTACTTTCAACTTTCTTATACAGTAGAACCTCGATAAGTTAAAGTCCAAGGGAAACACAAAATATTTTAAGTTATAGAGGTTTTAAGTTATCAAGGGTCTATGTTAGGGATAGGTTAATATGGAGGTAGGTGTGTACATATGTATGTATGCACCCTTGTTCCTATTTTTACTCGAATGCGTTAGAAGGATTGGTTCAATAAAATACAATAATTTAAATAATCATATTTATGTATTCACATTGCACGTTACATAAAAATAAAACGACAATTCAAGGTTTAGTCTACTTAAAGAAGTCTGTGATTTTCTTTTGTTTTAAACAATTTACATTTTCTTAATCAATTTGATTTTCAATGATAAATAGAGAGGAGAATACATGATCTTTTATGTTGCTACACTGCTCTATAAATGATCGTAACCGAAACCTTTTGTTTTGCACACTCTTTCAAAATGACTCATTGACAAACAATTTTATGTTGTACAGGTTGTGAAAACATTTCTTTATGTTACTGAGGGCCAATACAGTGATTATTTATTTAAGTTATAGAGGTTCCAAGTTTTAAGTAATAGAGGTTTTGTGCCCTGATGAGAAGGGAACATATAATTTTTTGATGTTATAGAGGTTTTTAAGTTACCGAGGTTTGAGTTATCAAGGTTCTACTGTATATGAAACCTATAAAAGGTATTTTATTAAATTATGTATTTATCATATCAACTGTTAATTTTCAATATGTTGCGATATAATTACTGATCAATCATTCTAGGCTCGGTTCCCAGCGAGGCATTGAAGACGTGAAGTCGGTGCCTTTCTTCCGCGGCGTGGATTGGAGTCATGTACGGGAACGGCCGGCGGCCATCTCCGTCGAAGTGCGTTCCATCGATGACACCTCCAACTTCGACGACTTCCCTGACGTCAAACTCGAAATACGTGAGTTTAGCTCTAAACATTTTACAATACAATCACTTTTAACAATTGTTGGTCTAGTCGTTGGACTTGTTGTACTTGCGGCGGAACGAAGCAAAAACTTTTTTGACAAAGCCCTACCTACTTTTTAGGGTTCCGTAGCCAAATGGCAAAAAACGGAACCCTTATAGATTCGTCAAGTCTGTCTGTCTGTCTGCCTGTCTGTCTGTCTGCCTGTCTGTCTGTCTGTCTGTCTGTCCGTCCGTATGTCACAGCCAATTATTTCCAAACCTACCAAAGTGACTCTACTCTACCTGATGGAAAGCATGAGTAGAATCCAGGAGTAGGGGTCACTATCCTCATTGTCAGGGTAGGCAATGCAGCATGGTGACCCCTACTAAGGCGGCCTGGTCACGTCATTCTGCATCATTCTCCCGACTGAGAATAATGCAGAATGATTGGGCCTCCGGTTTCACAATCACCAACGAAATACGACAGCAAGAATACCGAAGAAAAAGATAATATCGAGACTTACTAGCCGCTGCATTGGTTTCACCGTTACATGCTCCCCTAGCCAAACTGCAACACGTTTATCGTTTTCTATTTAATATTCCATTCTATGTCTAACTGAATTGTTGGTCTAGTGGTTAGCGTATGCGACTGCTAATCAAGAGGTCTCGGGTTCAAATCTCGGGTCTTGCCAAAAAGTGTTTTTGAGTTTTTCTTAGGAAATTCCTAATAGCAGCCCGGACTTTGGAAGTTTTGCGTTTATTCACGCCCGTGTCTCGGACAGCACGTAAAGCTGATGGTCCCGGTTGTCATGAACATCTATGGCAATCATTATTGGGAAGTCAGTGCCCTCAAATATACTGACAACTAGTTCAATCTTCGAATTTCGGTTCTCCCTTAGGGTTGCGTAGGTCCAATGCCAGTCGCTCCGTGGAAAAACTGGTATTCAAGTAAAACCGGTTGAACTAGTAGCCGACCCCAAATAATA
Organism: Phragmatobia fuliginosa; assembly: GCA_932526445.1. NCBI lineage: Eukaryota > Metazoa > Arthropoda > Insecta > Lepidoptera > Erebidae > Phragmatobia > Phragmatobia fuliginosa. The sequence continues at coordinate 17,803,257 of OW052057.1, forward strand.
TTGGGAAAAAGGCTAGGAAGATGATTCCATTCTATTTCTCTATTCTCTCGTTTCATAGGCTAATCTCAGTCACGTGATCAAAACAAAATATTAGCCAATCAAACAAGAGAATGGAGAAATATTATAGAATAGAAAACGATAAACGTGTTCAAACTTGACTAGGGGGGTTGATACTTTATTGTTAACTAGCTGCTCCCCGCGGTGTTACCCGCGTATTTTAAAGATAAATTAGCCATTTACAAACTATCAATATGGTTGCTATGCAAGTGTGTTATGCATAGCAACCTGTGAAGTTTTGACAGGAGATAAACAGTGATACATTTTGACATGCTCGATTTATTTATCTTTATAAACACCAATCGCCGTGTATCTCGATTATTGCAGTAAATAGTAGCCTATGTGTTATTCTGATATTTATGCTCCAGTAGTTTTTGCGTGAAAGAGCAACAAACATACATACACACATACATACTCCCAAACTTTCGCGTTTATAATATTAGTAGGATTTTTATTTACAGCTGTGTAACAAACTTTATCCATTATGAACATTGCGTACATTGTTGTAGCATCAGCGCCAATACCCCAGGACGGTGAAGTGGCTTACAAAGATTGGGTGTTCATCAACTACACGTTCAAGCGTTTCGAGGGTCTCACCCAGCGAGGTACTCCAACCAAGAAGTGATTTCTCCACCAGCCGCACTATGCTTTTAGCCAAAAGTCGCATAGTTATGTCGCCTCGCCTCAAGCAACCAGTACATTATATAGGTAAGATGTTCCGTTGGCGACTCGTGATAGATCTAAGCACCTTTACACTCTTTTCACTGTTACCATACTTCTATACTACACCCCCATGTCTGTTGTTGTCCGATCCAGGGCCGGATTTAGGGGAGGGCAACCAAGGCAACAGCCCCGGGCCTCCACAAAAGAGGGGCCCCCACAATAGAGACTTCGGAAAAAAAAAACTAATTCAGACTAGTAAACAACTTTCCTTTCATATTTTTTTTCGCGTTGTACCTTTACCTACAGTACTTTGTACAAACATGATTACATTCTCTCAGCTCGGAAAGTTCCGTTCGTTAACGCTAAAATTTAATTTTTAATAATTATTGTTTCCGATTATATTTATATGTTCGTTAAATAATAAAAGTATTAATTTTAAAACTAGATTGAAAAAATGATAATTTTATTTGGAATATAATTTGGGACCAAGGGGCCTCCACTCCTTTGTTGCCCCGAGGCCTCCACACCTTTAAATCCGGCCCTGGTCCGATCCAAAACAACTTTTATTCGAATATATTTCTTGTGTGATATTTTATAGCGTCAATGTAATATGATCAGTTTCAAATATGTCATCTGTAACGATAGTTTTTTAATGTATTGGATTCTTTCGGTGTTTAGCGTCTGCTAAGTAATATATAGCTTCATACTAATTTCCATTCTTATTAGTGGGGAAATGATCCATGATTTCTCATCGTAAGCCAAATTAACTTTCTAGCTTGCTAAAGCTTTGGTTTCTTAGGATAGCGGTGCCGTCACATAGCGGCCGTAACATAACGGTGAATGACGTATCTAGAAAGTTATCTATGTAATGTGTGCAAAGTTAAGTGATGTGACGTGGCCGTATTAACACACCGTCAGTTAGAATTTTTAAACAAACGTCAAACGAAAAGTATTTCAGGAGAGAAATTGGATGACCTTGATTTAGCATTAGTAATTTACTTGGAGGATGAACTATCATTAGAAGACGAAAATAGTCGTATGGCGGAAGACAATTTATTCAAATCTCGTGGTACAGAAGGTGCATTTGAGATTTTAGTACGTCGTCGTTTATTGAGCAATGAAGAGATGCACCTAGAGTTGGAACTCATTTATACGTCGTTCCGGTTAAAAAAAAACACAAATGCGTATTAAACATAGCTTTACCGCTATCAATTAAACGTTTACGAAACCATTTGACACCGACTATACGGCCATGCAAATGGCGGCATCGCTTTCTTACGTTACGGTGTCAATTACCGCTCTCTAGGAAACCGCGCCATTTTGTTTACATAGACAACGTTCTAGTGACGTCATTCACCGTTATATTACGGCCGCTATATGACGGCACCAAAGAAAACCAAAGCTTCACGGTGCACACTTTGTGAATGTTTTCAAATAGACTCTTGTGAAATGTTACTTTTGAAGTGAACACTGAATTATAAAAAAATGTGACGAAATGGAAACGTTACGAACAGTTACTATAATTAATAGTTGCAAATTTTTATTTACATATGTGTGTATAAATTAAAAATCAATCTATATGTTAAAGTGATAAGATTTAAAACAGAATAAAAAAAAATATTATATTATATCTCTTTTGTCACTCGGTGGGTGATAATTTCAGTTTCAATGTACAGTGAGTCATCTGTAATTTTGCCTATCTCATGTTTATCAACCTGAAAGCAGTTTGTACTGTCGACAATGTGATACCGTTGACTGCATTACTGTACATTACTAATACTAACTTTATAAAGAGTGTTGAATTATCTACAGAAAGAAAGAAAGAAAGAATGCTCTACAGAATGTAGACAATTCTGGATAAAAAATTGTCTATCATATCTGTATTTAATTAAAGGAGGATTTTGGAGGTTGACCGTGTATTCTAAATTAAGCAATTTGAACTTTCGAATAATTCCGATTTTTATGCGTGTGATGTGCTTCCTTCTTAAAATAAATACCAACGTTATTCTTATGTACGATACGGACGGTATTGCTTTGTTGTTTCCTTGTCAAGCAAAGTCCTAATACTTCTAATTTGCCAACTTAAATTATGTTCTATTTATAATTAACAAATTTCTATAAGTATTATTATAAAAAGTATTGTGAAAAGCACACCTTTATCAGACGTTTCACGGATTTAACATGCAATAGCTACATATGAAGGCCCTGCAGAACATACTATATTCATCCATCATATAATAATATATATATATATATATATATATATGCTTAATATAGAACAGAATTTAAAATAGATAGTTTCGTTTGCAGGAGTTTCGAAATAAATAGTTATTTTAGGCGTTTTGATTTCAATATTTCTCAATGCTGTTATCTAATAACTAATCTGTGTTATTTCGTTTGTTAATTTTTGTTACCTATATCTATATGTTTTTAGACAGCACGTGTTTGTTGTCTAAAGGTCAACGCACACTATACAGGCACGGCAACGGCACCGCTCCAACCCAGCGATTAGCTTGTCATTTGAATTTGAGCCTTAAATCGTATGTCGTATAATATGTTTCATAACATCAGTATAAAGAGCTTGCACGGCGGTCTGCTTAGTGCGCTGGCAGCTAGCGGTAGCCAAAATTCAATACAGAGCCGTGCCGCAGCTGTGCCGTTACCGTGCCGTTACAGTGTGCTATGACCTTAATTGTGCTTTCTGCATTGTTTACGCTTCATATTTAGTGTGTGTAGGGTGAATATTTTTTTGTCTATATATATTATTTTTGAATTATTCGCCCAGACCAAACGTGTTCCGTATAAAACCACTTCACTATTCGTTGTTTTAAACTTTCATGGTCAGTAACATTATAATAGAAATCTGCAGGATTGATACCATGTACCTTTTTGTTAATGAGTATCCGATATTTAATATCCCACCCGTAAGAACTTCAGTTACTCCGTGATAATGGCGCTTGCAACAGTACCCAAGTATCAAATCAAACCATTTTTATTTCAAACCAGCTGACCCCGCGAACTTCGTACCGCTTAACAGTCGATTCAACGTCACTTAGTTGTTTTGCATTCTAGGAACCCCTCCAATAAAACTTATCACATAATTTTTAAATTGTTTTTTTTCCTCGTACTTCAAGGTATATTATAAAAAAAGAATTAGCAAAATCGGTCCAGCCGTTCATGCGTGATGGCCTGACCAAGGGAAATAGGGATTCATTTTTATATATATAGATACACCAATACAACGGCACTTTTGAAACGTCAATTCAATAATGGATACTCATTAACAAAAAGGTACATGGTAGCGTGGTATAGTAGGCCAATACTTCCTTTTCAAGGAGAGGCCTATGTCCAGCAGTGGACTGTTAAAGGCTGTTGATGATGATGATGACATGGTAGCAATCCCACAGATTTACACTTCACTACTAAATGTTCAAATCATCATCATCATCAGCCTATCGCATTCCACTGCTGGACATAGGCCTCTCAAATTGCACGCCACTTAGTTCGATGTTAATGTTCAGATCCCTATTCAGTAATTTATTCTTGTCGTTAATTCCAAATAATTTTTCTAATACTTTTCTCACTATATACTGCTTTATACAGTTTCCAAGAAAGCCAACAGTTGTGTGATCACCGTATAATTCATATCAAAAATTCTTCGTTGCCCATTTGGTGGTTTATTTGGTGGTTAGTAGTTCAACCAATTTTACGACTATTATTAAAAGAAAGTACGTTAATTTTTGTTACATTCTACTGAATGTGGCTGATTTAAAATAAAATGTCGGTACGAAATGTATTAAAGAAACCAAATGTATAAAATGAAGTGTGTAATAATAGTGCTCTATTGTGTTCAATTTAAAGCTGATAGGCAATGTATAGGCCAAATTCGGGCCTGTGTTCTAGTAGAACTATGCCTTATGGTAAAATATTTCATAGGTTTTAGCTTTTTATCTTTCAAAATACTACTTTTAGACTGCCTTGTTGGTCTAGTGGTTAGCGTATGCGGCTGCTGATCAAGAGGTCTCGGGTTCGATTCCCGGGTCGTCGGACCAAGTATTTGTGTGATCCACAAATATTTGTTTCGGAGTCACGGTGTTTTTCTATGTATAATATGAATGTATTAAAAAAAAGTATGTTTATGTATTTATATCGATTGTTTAGTACCCATAACAAAGCTCTGCTTAGTTTGGGACTAGATGATGTTGTGTGTAAGATGTCCAAAATTATTTAACTAGGGTCTCTAGTTTCTTAAGAATTTGCCCAATTGGCGTCATCCGACAATCTTGTTAAAACGAAATTGTGTTTCAGAAATCAAAAAAAGCGTTAGATTTAAATCTCACTTTTTTAAAAATTTATACAAATAAATAAAATTAGAGTGTCTGTTTGTAATATTAAAATAACCGCTTTTTACTAAATGCTAATGTGTACGCATACGCCAAAATACTTTATTTTACAATTTTTGTCTGTTTGTCTGTTCCGGCTAATCTCCGGAACGGCTGGACCGATTTTGACGGGACTTTCCCTGGCAGATAGTTGATGATATAAGGAGTAACTTAGGCTTAAATAGGCAAGTCAAATCGATGAACACATTATTAGATCTTTCGCCAATTATCAGTATGAGAACTGTCAAACTATAAAAAAAATCAAAGTTCACAATTGCTAGTGTGTGCAACTGTATATATATTCTTGAGAACCCGGTCCTCATGAAAATCTATCCATAAAAAAAAAGCTAAAACCTATTGAAATATTTTTCTTAGTGGTATTAGTCGCATAGGTAGAATTTAGCTTATTTAATGGCTTCTCTTTATTTCTATTTCGTGACATGTTAATACAATATGTATATATATAACACAAAGCTAATATACATGTTATGTACGTAGAAATTACTAATAAAACTAGATTAGGTGTATCTAGCTTTCTAACTTGTACTTCTTCTTCCTAACCTTATTCCGAATATTATTTGGGGTCGGCTACTAGTTCAACCGGTTTTACCTGAATATCAGTTTTTCCACGGAGCGACTGACATCGGACCTCCGCAACCCTAAGGGAGAACTGAAATTCGAATGTTGAACTGGTTGGCGGCGAGACGCGCGCCCCGCCGCGGTCATTGAACCGCGTGCGGCGTACTGTGCATTGACCCCCGGTCAACTGATTTTATTTTAAAATACATTGCAGTTTTATTATTTTTATTTGTTTTTTGGTTTGCTAAATAAGATAATTAGGTTGTTAGGGTCCTATTATGTTGTACTATGTGTATGTAACCAGAAAAATACAAAAAAGAACTTAGATAAATTAACACATTTTTTGCGTTTTTTTTTCGCTAAACCTATTCAGTATCATGGTCTGAATGCAACCCCCAAGTTTTTGGATTCAGTCTTTTTACAACCTGTATAAGTCATGTATAGTCGAGCCCATCAACCGCCCAGCGTTCCGCATATCATAAGGCTTGACTATAGTTACACATATACAGTTATTCGTTATACTCTGCACGTATTGTTGTTATAATTCAATTTCTATCTTGAAAACACCATTGATAAGAAACATGAACTTGTTACAACCTTGGTTTTTCAAGTTAGAATTTATTGAACAGCTGCTATTTCGAAGTTTTGTCGATACCATGTACGCCATTAATCAGGAATGCCTTCCTCTTTAAATATAATACGCCCCATAGCAAAAATATAATTATTTATTTATATCTCTACACTCGCATAAAATGTATATTTTAAGTACCGCATTCAATTCAATCGTAAAAACATTCCGTCCAAATTATATTATTTGCATCGTGTTTAAACAAGAAAATATAAAATATAAAAACACGGCTTCAATGTATTTATATCCTTCTAACAAATATATGTAACCTATAAAAAGAAATAGGGAATTGAATATCGCTGTGATAGTGTATCAGTATATGCCATAGATTCAAAATTATACCGTTGTATAAAATATGACTAGTATTAGTAATGTTATATAGGACGCCGCCAATCGTAACCACTCTTATGATGAATGAAACCACGAGGTCATAAATATATCACATTTTAGAGGGGGCATTCCTGATCTACTTGATATTCTCTAGATATTTCTTAGGGCCACAGCACACTGGCTACTTTTAGCATCGGCGATCGGCAATTTAGCAACCGCATCGATACTGCATCGCTTTTTAGCGAATTTCTGCGTTCGATCGCGGCATCAAAATCGGGCGTCATGTTGCATCATTCACGGTATCGGAAACACGCGTTTTAGCTATTGCTCAGATGCCTGGATCGCGTCGGCTGTAGTGTTGTCTATAATTTTCCGACGCCAAATCGATGCTACCGGCATCTGAATGTGTGCGGAGAGTAGCGTTCAGCTGCTGTCTCGCTTCTAAAAAGCGACTCAATCTCCGCGTTTGGCGTTTTTTAAGTGTGCGGTGTGGAGCGTTCGGTCGCCGTATTTGGCTTCTAAAAAGGGCCTAGTCGCCGATCGTCTATGCTAAAACTAGCTAATGTGCTGTGGCCCTTATAAGTTTGGATATAGAAACACATCAAAAAAGCTACTATTTAGGAATTTCTTTAATGGCCCACTCTTGTGATCTCAGTATTTCCCTTTTAATCTATTTACTAGAGGCGATGCATCACATCCATTAATAAAAACTGTTTTCTTATGAAATACTTGCTGTCTCTCGATTATTGCAGTAAAAAGTAGACTATGTGTTATTCTGATATATAATCTTCATTACTGTATAGTTTCACCCGAATCCGTTCAGTAGCTTTTGCTTGAAATAGCAACATACACACATACTCACAAACTTTGGCGTTTATAATATAATATTAAGTAAGAATAAATGCGTGTAAATTATTGATTTCACAATTTAATTGCCGACTACACTATTAGATCGTTCATATATTACACAAACTTAGGATAGGATTTTCTTTTTATTTTGTATTATTCTAATTTTAAATTTAAATGTTATTTTTAAAGTAAGAACTATCATTTTTTTTAAACTTTGTAAATAATGTTTTTGGAAAACGTTTGAGTAGAAAAAAAAACCTTATTAGATGCACATCTTCGGCACTACAGCTTAGATTAAAATGATAACATTTTAATTGTATATGTACAAATCATATACATAATATAATTTGTCGATAAAATTGGTAAAATCTAATATTAATATCGGTTATAAACAAATTAATATATAATTTATAAACATTGTTTAAACTTACGTCGATTTGTTTCTGCTTGCGTCATGTGCTTCAATTAAATCCAACATCACATGCTTACCAAAACTTTCTAAATCTTATTTAATATGTAGGCGGTACTTAGGTATACTCAGTACATTTCTCCAGGTGATGTAATAGAGTTGTAAGTTATCGTGAAATAAAACGGCTTGTTAAACACCACTACAAGCTTAGACATCGCCGAGTTATTTTAAATAGGGTTCCAACTCACAGTGTTAAAACATTCATCAAAATCGGCGTAGATGAAACCATTTACTTTATTTGAAACTTACTTACCACGATATCAATATTTATTAATATATAAGTCTTAATCATCAACAGCCCCCAACAGTCCACCGCTGGACATAGGCCTCTCCCCAGAAAGGAGGTTTTGGCCTACTATACCACGCTGGCCAGACGGGTTGGTATAGGGTTGGTTTCAAGTTTTTCTTCTCTTTGCATTGATGTTGTGTTGCGTAGTTTCACGACACCCGCGTAATGAATAGGGGTGGTGACACTCTGTATTCTTAATCCGTTACCACACGGTCGGTAAGTCTTTGGTTTCCAATAATTATTGTTCTTCAAAGATTCGTGAATGTTGTTTGAACTGGATCTTTATATTCTAGGGTCGGGGTGTGATTTAATAAATGGTTTTATTTCTCTAACGCAGCGGTACGATTTTAATTTAAACGACATCACTGATATACGTAATTTTAACTTGTGGACTGTTTCTGTATTAGGCTAGATAGATAAAACCGTTGAAAGACGCGGTTTCTATGACATTATTACGAAGACGAAATGCCCCTTCGATCGTTGTTACTACAAGACGTCATAGTTTGTAGAAATATGTTAAATATAGATATGTAAAAATACTAGTTTCATCAAAGATTTGGAAATCTTCATCTAGTACACCAACAGTCCACCCCTAACGCTGTGTAACACACTAGTAGTATAAGCCAACGAAACTGACAACAAACTATATTATAATATTTTTGAACTAACATAGATATCACACTATAATTCTCATTACGTATTATGAAACTTGTACAAACTGACAAATCCTTATCTATAGATTATATTATACAGTACATTTTAATTGCATTTCGTGAAGGCTGATGTACCAACTCTGATATGTGGCGGTAATGGCGGCGCTCTCAAGAGCATACTAGGTGATAATTCGTGGCAACACAGCCCTGTTACTTGTGCATATTATCTTATCGTGAAATCACAATGTATGTGTCAAGAATAACGCCTTGTTTTTCAATGTGTGTGAATAATCTACCGCTTCTGTCCGCGGATGGCCTTATTTACCCTCACATAATCTCGATAGATAGTTTCTTCTTAAAGTTAACCGCGCAGATTAATACTAATACGTTTGTAATAAAAGCCTCCCTAATAGTGGTTAGTGTTGTAGTACTAATATGACAAGTTTGGTGTTGTATAATTTTAATGTTAGCTATTTATGTATTAGTTTCAGTTATGTTTCTAAAAAAAAAAACTAAAATTTTAATTTAGTTAAATTGAAACGGGCTGTTCGGTATGGCGCTGTATGCGTCACCATCGTACCAACTTTATTGTGTGTCAAATAAGTTGATTATTCATTATGATAGATATGTAATATTTATTAAAAATCACAAATTGAAAGCCAAGTTATTGCCAGACATTAGCTATGTGAAATTATAAATTACTCGTAAATGTTTCTGATAAGAAATTAAATGATTTCAACGTCGTACTTTGAAAAAAAATTGTACAACGAGATGTTTACGGTTGCTCACATTTGCCAAACTGATTCCGTCACTTATTATTACATTTTCATTTCATTCAGCTTTATAATTAAAGCACAGGTTACAAAATATTTATACATGATACAGAGTTAATACCAACAATATTAAATCAAACAGTTTTTGTTGCTTAATATTTTTTGCACAAAAAAAATGTTTACGAATAAAATATAATAGATTAGCTATTTTTGTTAACTCTGTCACATTTTAATATTGTCTCTGCCTCTGTTATTTTTTTTAATTATATTCGTGATTGTACATCAGTAAATGATTATGAAGATTTCTCTCAAATAATAGAGGCTATAAGTGGGCGAGTTTCAAAGACTTGATGCGTAGGTACAGAGAACGCACCGTTTACAGGAATAGCCCTTTAGCGATGTAGCGATAACTCCATATAGTTTAGTTCGATTAGTTCGTTTTTCTTTGTCAATAATTCATTATTAATTTAAATGTAATTAATTTAATTTACTTTTATTAGTTCGACGTACACATATCACAGTTGAGAGAACGGCAAAGCGGTTCCCTAAATTTTGCGCTTAATCATACATCATACTGTATATTTATTGAAAATAACATCGAGGTTTCTTTTATATATTTTATGCAAATGTATCAAAAGTGGTATTGTTTTAGATTTGACGGTACCGCTTCAACACTTGCGATTTGATGTTCATTATGTGATGCAGTGTTTTACGCTTACAGAATATATTTTGTTACATAACTAGTATTTATACATTGGCTATTAAAGAATAATAAAACATTCACTTGTAATACGTGTTCAAGCTATCGACACTATCGGAGACATGAGACGAAGAAAAAACAGCACGTACATACCAACAATCAAAGTCATGTTTTTATGCGATTATAACTTAATTATAATTAAGGTTAAAGACTTTAATTGATGAAATTTGAATGGTTCTTTGATAGTTAACTGTTTTTTATTCGCCTTGTAGTATCATTGATATTGAAGAACCTTTTTTTATTGGATGTGTAGATGTGTCATCATGAGCTTCTTACTACGTTCACGTAAATCACCTTCCGCTTTGTTATTGTTATTCAAAATATAATGGTGAAACTAAAAATAATTATGAATTATTTAATTTCTTAAATTGTAAGTTTTTTTTAAGTATTTGTTCAATACTTTTTATTGTTTCTTCCATGTGATTTAAGAAAGTGGCAATACGATTAAGCATTAAAGCGATATGAACTTTGAAATGGTGTCATTATTTACCAGAACCTACCCATAGTCCTGTTCCTTTAAATAAAGGCCACAGCACACTAGCTACATTTAGCATCGACGATCGGCGATTTTGCGACTGCATCGATGCTGCATCGCGTTTTAACGACTTTCTGCGTTCGATCGCGGTATTTAAATAGGGCGTCATTCTGCAGAATTCGCGACTTTCTGCGTTCGAACGGGTATCGAAAACGCGCGTTTTAGCGATTGCTCAGATGCCTGGATCGCGTCGACTGTAGTGTTGTCTATAATTTTCCGACGCCAAATCTATGCTACCGGCATCTGAATGTGTGCGGAGAGTAGCGTTCAGCTGCTGTGTCGCGCTTCTAAAAAGTGACTCAATCTCCGAGTTTGGCATTGTTAAGTGTGCGGTGTGGAGCGTTCGGTCGCTGTATTTAGCTTCTAAAAAGCGACTAGTTGCCGATCTTCGATGCTAAAAGTAGCTAGTGTGCTGTGGCTCTAAGTGAAATTTTCATGTTACATCAACACATTTTTTGCTGTTTCAACATTTTAGTACCTCTAGTATTTTTACAGCAAAAAAATCGCGAGGCGAAGTGAAGGTCCCGTCAAAATAAGAAAAGTGTTTTAATTTATTGTATGGTTTGTATGGGAAAAGTATCATTTTTAGTATTAATTTGTTTCTTACTTCTGAGATACTTTTTCTCGACCTCTTAATTCTGGTGAGAATATCATCTATTCTGAAAGGGCGACTTCCTAGGCCACATGTTCTTCTATAGAGGAAGAGAGGGTGGAACCAGTTGGAAGAGTTCTTCAGAACACTCCCCGTGGTAAAGGCGATAGAGGACTGCCATAGAGACGAAATCTCTTTGCAACTACAATAAGTAACATATAAACAATTATTTTTTGTAATAATCAAAATACCTGCTTATTTAAAACTACATAAGATGATTTTTCATTAGAATGAAATTTTCTTTCAAAAACTCAACGTATATTCCTTGAACACCATTGTATAACTAAGAATATTTTAATAGAAAATATTTCAAAATTATAGGACATAATGAGTACCTATTACATGAATAAGAAACAAGTTGTCAACGCGTTTTAGAATGAAATTATAAAAAAAATGACCTAAAATGACATAGGTTCGTTGTCCAAAATGTTCCTAGTAAGGCCAAATAATCAATTTATTACTAGATGTAATTAAATTTTTCCATATTTATAAACTAAATAGGCACTAAGCACTCCCAATTATTATTAACAGCAGTCTTGTAGTCAGCAATTAAAATCAATTTTATATTTATAAATGACAGTATAAGAAATTAATAACTTAAAATCGTAAATAATCTTATAAACAGAAATGTATCACAAGAGTTTTTTTAGTAAAATACTGATACTGTCCAATAATTTCGCAGTACTGTCACCGCTTAGTAAATTGTTTTGGTGGACCAATGTAGCAAGGCCAACAGTCAAATTTATTATTGGCTTATTTAACTAAATTGGCGATATTTTAACTAAAATTGAAGCAGTCACATTTTTTTTCTTTAATACCCTGTCATCATCGACAGCCTTTAACAGTCCACTGCTGGACATAGGCCTCTCCTTGAAAAGGAGGTATTGGTCCACCCTGGCAAGACGGGTTGATATAGGGTTGGTTTTAAGTTTTCCTTCTCTTTGCATTGATGTTGTCTTGCGTAGTTTATCCCTTAGTTTTATGACACCCGCGCGGGATGAATAGGGTTGGTGACACTGTATTCTTAATCTGTCACCACACGTACAGTACCCTATGGTATAGTATTATCCTTATATGATATTTTACAGTAAAAAAATAATAATTTATTATTTATATAAAAACTTAGCTTTTGCTGTGAGCGTGAATTACATGACCGAAGTCTATAAATTCATGGACCTGACTACTCTGATTAGCAAAATAGCCAAGCGAACAACTTGATTCCGCATCCTAGTTTCATAGAGCTCAGTGTGACTGGAAGGAATTTATTATCAGATGACAATAACTAAAGCCTTGTTGGTCTAGTGGTTAGCAAGCGGCTGCTGATCAAGAGGTCTCGGGTTCGATTCCCGGGTCGGACTAACTATTTGTGTGAACAACACAAATATTTGTTTCGGAGTCTGGGTGTTTTCTATATAGTATGTATGTTTTACAAAAAAAAGTATGTTTATATATTCATATCAGTTATTTAGTACCCATAATACAAGCTATGCTTAGTTTGGGACTAGATGACGTTGTAATTGTCCGAAATATGTATTTATTTCTATAGTTGGCCTTCAAAGGAGCATGGCCATCCATGATACACTCACATTAGATTTGTCTACGAAAGTCTAAAACAACTTGCTACTTTAAAAGCTTGGTATAGGTTTTTATTTGCTACTAACTGAGACCCATGATTTTTATCATACTTTTCAAACAACTGCTGGTAACGCTGCATTTGAAGCTTTTATAAAAAAACGGGCAAGTGTGTGTCAGGCCATTCATTAAGGTCCCACAGTCACCCATAACGATACGTGGATTTAAAATCCTGTTCAATAGAGAATTGTTTTGTTTACTTATTATTTCGTTATTTTTGCACGAAGTTTTTCAAGTAAGAGTATTTCACAAGTTAGACCTCAATAACTCCCGAACCAACAAAGCTATCTAAACAGTTAAAGTTTTCCTTGAAAGTTCTTCCTTTCACCGTTATTTTTTTTTAAATTCGAGCCATCCGTTTAACTTTTAGAGGAGGGGGACTCCCTATTTTTACAATGTTTAAAGGTAAATAACTCTCAAACTGATACCTAAATAGAAAAATCGTCTTATCAAACTCTCAATGTTTTTGAAAGACCTATCTAATGATACCCCACACAATGGGGGAGACGCGAGAAAAAAAATCATACACATTACGTGTAGGGGAGGTACCCCATATAAAAATAATTTTCATGATTTTATTGAAGTATGTACTTTGTCGACGTGATAGAAACACATATCCATGTAGTTTCATCTTTGTAGCACTAACTGTTTGGACGGTAAGTCGAGGACGGACCTAATGAACTAATGAAATATCTAATCCGCTCAAAGCTAGTCCAGGTGCTTATTGCAATTGAATCGGTTAAGATGATTATTTAATTATCACAATTGTATTATTTCATAGATTTCATAATTGTGTTTAGACTATTATAGATTTTTTTCTTTTTTGTATGTTATCCTTGTGCATGATGTGGACTCCTGTAAGTGGGGAAGCATAATAATATGACTTTTATTTATGTTAATTCTTTCATTTTGTTTTATTTTTGTGCATTCCTTATTGTAAGACCCTTAAATAAATAAATATAATATGTATGTATTTACAAAAAAAAACCGGCCAAAGTGCTTGTCAGGCCACGCATAAAATAGTGTTCCGTAGTCACCCATAATGGTAGGTAGATTTTAAATCGTTTCAAATAGACAATTGTTATGTTAACTTATTATTTCTCTATTTTTGTACGAAGTTTTCCAAGTGAGTGCATTTTACAAGTAAGATGTACTTAATCCGCTATAGTTTTACTTGAAACTTCAATATACTATCTACTAAACTAAATTACTATTTTTAGTCGCCCATCATCAAATAAAGAGGTAAATACATTTTTAAATCAAACAGTTTTTAATCGTATATTTATTTATTTGACTAAAATTGATCGTTACAATGATTAGGTCATTTCTAATACTAGTACAAGTCTTAAATCTCTGCTTTTAAGTAGTACATAGAAATGTGTACTGTATTCAGAGACGTATTTATAAGTTGCAGAATGCTATATATGTAATGCACTTGTATGCTAGCTCGAGAGTTGATTTAACTTCTATTACTTTTTATGCTGTGTCTCAGTAATTATATCAATAAAAGTCCAGTCTCAATGTTCAGTATTTGTCGAGTACGCCTCTCGAGACAATATTATTGTACTAATTCTAAAAGAAGCGATGCTTTACAGTTTCTATGTTTACATGCATTGCACAGTTCACTTTTTATGAGATCGGTGTGCCCGTAGACGGCAATGTATGTTAACATATTATAATACATACACATAAAATAAGTCTATCCTTTTTCTTGGTTTCTTGATTGGTTTTAAGGTCTTTTGATGTATTGGACGTTGTATTCTCATCAATAATTTTAAATGTGTTTCTTTATTACGTTACGCCTGCAATATTATTCTGTTATGAATCCAATATATTCGTTAAATACAGTCGCTAACAATCTGGATATTGACAACTTCTGTGATGCCTGACCGAGCTGTGTTGTCCCTTTGATGTAATTCATTATAAGCATCAAGATGTTATAACACAGAATTATTATAAAATTATTCAATAACTAGATTAGTGCATATAATTGTTACCAACCAAGAACCGACGATCCAGGTAATAAAGTCATGCTCTCTGTATTATTTAAAATATAATATAAAACATTAAACGAACAACATTACACAATCGATTACTCTAATAATTTACTTTAAAAAATAGTATTGACCTAAAAAAATAAACAATCTTAACGTTAACTTTAATAAAATAAAAATAATTCAAACAGAACCACGAAGGTGCAAATGCTTAGTAAATGCAATTTTAATACAAACTAATTAATATTTTATTATAAACACATCGATTTATCCCAAGTAATGATAAAGTTTACGATAATTAAATACGCCATAGAAACAAAATGTCGACATGACTTCGAATTGTACCTTTTTCGAATTACTTTTCGATATTACAAATCGATATATTTAAAAACTTGCAAAATATTCTCAGTCGATTCGATTATTTTACACAAGCATAGAATTAAGTAGTTACTTTAATCTAGATAAACTTCAGTAACTTAAAAAAAAAACGATACATGCATCACAAGACCTTATCTTGATGTTGAGCAACATATAAATAATTCCATAATATATACTCGTTAAACGAGCCAGTCTCCACATCTACAATTCAAGATTAAAAAAAAAACCTAATTTCCTAGAATTACCTCGAACGATTTACATATAAAACAATAAAAAAAACATAGATAATTATAAAAAAAAGATTTTTCGTAACATAAATTATAGTTATATATCACCAAAGTTCCAAAATGCGAACGTATCCCTGATTCTTTTCAACCTCACCAGAGTTGTTTGAATATAAATACCATTATTAGTATCCATTATACCACACAGCTAAAAAGAATCACTCAGCTCGAAATTACCGACCCTGTACATCGTATAAAGTAAGCTTAGAATGTTACGAAATAATGTGGACCATGGATACGCCTTACAACAAGTTGAATAAGAAAATGCACCTTTAATAATGTTTAATAGTCCACAATTTTCTGTAACAAGCTATACGCATAGTAATATAACAAAGATATAACACAAACAAAATTAATGTTAGCTGCCACCTTTAGGCGACACAGTTAAATATACAACTATCACCATCATATCACAATCACACTCCAAAAGTTGCGCTGCACCAGCTAATTATTATTAATATAACTAAGAACAAGTAATTTATATTATTTTAAAGAAAAAGTTAATATCAATAATTAGCACACACTTTCAACACAATTCATAAAAATAGTTTTTTCATCTTACATTTAAAAGTAAGTAGCCGCTTTAGTTAGCTTACATATCGTAATCAAAATACAATTAACGGAAAATCTAATTTCCCAAAGCACTCTATTGTTGACGTGCCGATGGTTAAGTCATTTAATGTCTTAACGAGCCTATAAACAAGTATAATATAAGACAAAATTAAACTACTTCATTAAGTAAATATGATTATAACCTAGTAGAAAGATAAAATAATAAGATCATAGACTACTAGAAAGTAATATTAACAATTCATTGAATCATTTTGTATTAACTAATTAATGAACATTTAGGGTGGTAATTAGTTTGAAGCAACCTCCTTTTAGAAGGTAACTTAAACTATAAAAATATATATAATAAGAAATTATATCGAAGTTTAAGATACTTAATCACAATGACATAACTTAAACAACTTAAAATGTACAATTAAAATTAAACTTAGTGCATAATCTGCCCATGCGTTTCTCATAATTCAGTGATTTAATTGCAGTGGTTTTTTTTTACAAGCAAAGGTAAACGCATTAGTAAATAAAATAATACTCTTGTGTTTAGTTTATATCTGTAAGAAATTTTAAAATCTGTTACTTATGCTACACTCGAAAGCATTTAATCCATCTAATCGTCTCCCGAACACGATTAGTATGTTTTGTATGGTGGGAGTGATTTATTAATATTGTCATTTAATGCGTATCTAATTATTAAACGTTAACCATTGATCTTATTATTTTAAGTGTTTTAAATTTACGTAGTTGAAACTAATCTCAAGCATTGATAGTAGGTACAACTTAAAGTTTGTTTTCAATTTATTGAAAATAAAAGATGTTAAAAAAATTATTAGTTGATTTAAATACAAGCTTATTGATAGTTCGTTGTTAAAAGAAAACTAACTATTAGCTATAACGGCACCTTGAAACTGTTCAATAGTTAGGTATCATATTGAATTGTCAAACTATTTTTAGTTTTAAATTTTTATAACGGCATTTCTTTTCGCTGTAAACCAGAAGTTGTATTGATTTGAATAAATTGTTGAATTTAAGTGAACTGAATACAAATAAAATTGAATTTGTAAAGTATCTGAATATTTCGTATTTATTCTGAAACAAATCATGATAAAATAAATTAATTTATCTCAAAATACCCTGTTTATAACTAGTTTTAGCTTGTCTGACGTAAATAACGATGACATGTTTAAACGTTTTAAGCTACTACTCACTTGAGAATAGATCACTGAATCTTGTTTTAAGCGACGTTCAATAATAAAATCTCCACTTAAAATCAGTTTTAAGATTAGAATCATGACTCAGATAACTGTGTCTTAGTTTTTAAGACTATATAACTGGATCATTGCTTTCAAGTGGATTTCAAATTAGATTTATCAAGAGCATTTCGCAGTATTACACTATATTAAGTATTACATTTACTTATTTCACTAAATTATATTAATTATGACTAAAACTAACTATTAAACTAGAAATACATAAAAGAGTCCAGAACATTGTTACTATCTTTTTCGTTCTGAACAATACCAATATTGTCTTTTAGAACTTGATATATATTTATCAATGGCGTATTCTATTTAAGTTATCATTCTAATGATCACCGCAATACGACGAAAAAAAGTTACACAGTTTTTAAATCAAGAACTACCAAGATAGTACCGCGGATTGATAAAATATTCTAAATACAATTGAGTAAAACTATTAATGATACCAACATTGTCTTTTTAACACTTCGCTGTTGCTCATGGAATACTGTCTCCATATCACTTAACTTTATTGGTGCCTTTATTGGCTTAACATAAACGAGTTAAAAGTTCAATTTGTATGCGAGTTATGCTTGTGATTGACTCGGCCCGGCGGCGGCCCGGTCAGCTTCGCTAATGCCGTCATCTTCATCTACCTTTGGAATATCGAAAATCTCTGAGAACAGGGCTGGTAGTAGGAGACGCGGCCAGTATTCTCTGCACCAGCCTAGTAATATGTTGTGTCGGGTGCCAAGAACTTGAACCTCATTCCTAGCGATCACGAATGCATCGTAACGAGCACTTGCTGCAGCGACGCCTTCTACGTTGCTGCCATTGACGAGGACCTGGAGCAAATATATTTATTAATGGACCATCTTAAGTAGCTGAAATTATTGACCCAAAATTTCGCATTTTTTTTTTAATTATGCATAATAAATCCATTAAATCATTAATAAAACATTACACATACTACCATGTATTTGAAACACACACGCATAGATACTTTGTTGTCAAAATAACATTGTAGGGTCGCATCGAAAATATCAGAGATTTTAGAAGTATAGTTTTCGACAATAGAATCTAATGTTGCCATTGATAATTACGATCGAATTTGATCCACTTGGCGACCACTTTACATATTTTACCCATTTTTTTTTCGTGTGGAAAATCATCAAGGACCGTCACCCCACCGGCACACCACACGGTGTGCCCTCTTTGCGCTTCTCATTTACGAGGAGGAGGAGTCTAGGTTGAGATCTCCTTCTGGACTCCTCCAGCGCCTGCCCGCTCCTGATGCGGGCGCCGTCTCTATTCGACGATCCTCTCTTAGGCTCCGACACACACAGTAATTTAGTACCCATAATACAAGCTCTGCTTAGTTTGGGAATAGATGACGTTGTGTGTAGTTGTGCGAAATATTTATTTATTAGTCATTGTGATCCAAAACCATTTGGTTTTCTCGATAATTGTAAAGTAATCGAATTAAATGTACTTACAACATTTTGTAATGCTTCATTCATAGCGTGATAGAGGCCGCTGATACGTTCAGGATCGCTGAGGCTGGGCCGCTGGGGACACAGCAGTAAAGTGCCAGTGAACAAGGCCATCTCCTCTTCAGTCAGTTGCAGTTTTATGATATTCCATATGTAATTCATGACGCCAGATGCAAATTGTGCCTGAAATGAGAGGGCTATGAGTGAGTGCGCTAAGGGTACGCGTCCATTGGCCCGCACTGGAGGCACGGCACGCAACGGATTTTATTTTGCTTTGTATGATTGCATATAGTGCTGCGTCCACTATCCGCGCAAAACAAAAAATCATAACCTGTTCTATTACTTTTATTGAAGACTAGCAAAGACTGGTATTTGTGAATATTACCGTAATTTAAAATGACAATCATAAAATTAAATAATGAATAAGATATGAAAACAATGAAAAACAATTACGTGATATTTGCTACGACCCCTCCCAACAAAGTGATATTTTGAAAGATTTAGCTTGATACCCACACTAGAACACCTCACATAATGAATGGACGACCCCCTAACATCCAAAAATAAAAATAATAATACTAATATTTTGATCTGTCTATATGTTCGTTCCGGCTAATCTGTAGAACGGCAAGACTGATTTTAACAGAACTTTCGCTGGCAGGAAGCTGATACAAGAAGTAATTTAGGTAATTTTCTTTCGACGAACTTTGCTCTGTGGTTCTACTCGCGATTTACATCAAAAACCGCCGGTACAACTGTGGGACACAGTTTAATATATAATAACAAACAGAAAATAATTTTAACGGTCCGTCTTTGGGTCAAATTTATCTCGAAAAAGAGTGGGTTGCTATCTATAGCTACTTTTACTAGCGTATGTCTTCAGAAGTAATTGAGTATGTTGTCATTTATCTTGGAAAGAGAATGAAAGGTATGTAAAAAGAAATAAATAAATTAGTAGTCACACCGGTTACTGCTTGTTTGGAATAAACAGAATAACATTACTGTAGTAAGTGTTAAACAAGTTAATACAGTATCTTCTTCCTAGCCTTATTCCCAATATTATTTGGGGTTGGGTACTAGTTCAACCGGTTTTACCTGAATATCAGTTTTTCCACGGAGCGACAGGCATCGGACCTCCGGAACCCTAAGGGAGAACTGAAATTCGAAGGTTGAACTAGTTGTCAGTAAATTTGAAGGCACTGACTTCCCAATAACGATTGCTATTGATATTCATGACAACCGGGACCGACAGCTTTATGTGCTCTACGATGCACGGACGTGAATCACCGCCAAACTTCCAAACTCCGGGCTGCTATTAGGAATTTGCTAAGAAAAACACAAAAACACTGACCCGGGATTTGAACCCGAGACCTCTTGAATAGCAGTTGCATATCCACTAGGCCAACGAGGCAGTTAATACAGTAACAATAATAAAAAAAACTTACATCGTATATTGTCATGAGTTGATTATGCGTGAAGGCGGTACCGTCATCGAAGACGATACATTCTGGTGTTGAGAGACGCGTAATCCTGGTTAGCCAAATCTCAAAGAAGCCCAACTGTGGACATACAAAATTAACAACTACCGTTCACAAATACACGTCGTTGATGATGATGAGTCATGATGTAAGAAATCGCATACAGCTTATTGCAAGCTAACAACTCTTGCAAACAGTCGCAAAAATTGCGAGTATATTTAAAGTTATAATATTATACAGTAAATATGCTAATAAATATACGTTTATCACTATCGCTATACTTTATATAAACATATAGTACCATTATTATATGATTTTAATTCATATTTCAAAATGCTTCGATTTTCTTATGTATAAAGTGATCCATATCATTTAAAAGTTTATAAGGTACAGCATAGTTTTGTTATATGTTCTATGCGCCTTAAACTTCATAGTAACAAATGCATTCTTATAAGTGCGCTATTTAAAAAAATATTTAGTGCAATTTTTCAATAATATATCTAATCTTACCTTATAAGTAGTCTGTAAATGGCAGATACACAACAGATATGACATTGAAATACTACAACAATTATGGAAATTCACATTTCAAACACTAAACACAACAGCTCAACACAGCATTATATGAACTAATCGCAAGCTGAAATACAAATCGCAGTTACTAAGTATTGTTTACCTTGATTAAAATCAGTTGGTCGTCTTGAGGCAACGCATGGAAACCAGGCAGCCTCTTGGCGAACTCAACGACTTGGGACACAGCAGGGGTCATACGCAGAGCGATGTTGTACCACAGAACCGACCTGACATCTGTGGTACGGTCTGTGGTGGAGCTGGCAGCTTCCTCCCCACCGCTTGCTAAATAAGTTGTCAACAAAATTAAAAATTAAAGAAAACTAAAATAAATAAAAATGTGTTTTATTGACGTACCGTAATTCATACTACGTAAACTGTTCGGTTTGGGTGAGTCTACGTTCTCGAGTCTATAATTGAGTGTATATGTCAACGTAAAATTGTAAATACAATTTATCTATCGAGATTGTAAACTGTCGGAAAATTGTAAACCGTATTATACTGATTACAATTGGACGCTTTTTTGCGATAGATTATAATTTAAAAAAGTTCAAATTGTGGAATGACACATGCCCTATGCCGCTATTTTGTTTATTAATTCGTTTGGTGTCTAATATAAACCAAGTGCATTGATTTCGTGTTGAAAATGACTCACAGCTTATGAATAGAATTAGATAAAATTGTTGCGGAAATAAAATAAACTTAACCTAGTGTATGGATATATTAAACGGCCTTTTGTAAAACCAACTAATCAGCGAAAGCAGGACAGTTGACAATATAACGCGCGACAGTTTGTGATTCAACAGTTTCATTTCGATATATTATATCTATTTAAAAGTAATGATTTTTAATTGTAAGCAATAGTTACAGATCACAATCTCACGGTGACATAATTATATAACAATAAGGCATTTGCAAGTATATTTGCCTAGATAATAATAAAGCAATAAAGAGTCGATATCAATTTCAAATCCCTACCGACATCGGGTAGAAAGTAATCGTTTGTCATAGTTTGGCAACACTAACTACTTGCCGTAATATTCTACTACAGTTGGAAATTTACTAGACTGACATCAAAAGTAATTCAATCACATTGTGCCTAAAAGCTCTGGGTTCGGTATATTGTGAACCTTTTATCAATTCTGAGTTTATCTAGCAAGCAACATACTTTAACATATCGAGTGTACCGAGTGTATAATAATTTATATTATTCAAAACTAGCTTTCGCTCTGCCCGTGTCTTGATTATTGCAATAAAAAGTAGCTTAAGTGTTATTCTGATATATAAGCTATATTACTGTAAAGTTTCATCCAAATCCGTTTAGTACTTTTTGCGTGAAAGAGCAACATACATACATATTCACAAACTTTCACGTTGATAATAATAGTAAGCATTTGAAAGGAATTCTGTCTGTCTGTCCCGGATTCACGGAGAAGGATTTCGGTTACTTTACTTTTTATTACATACTAGCTATAGCCCGCGGTTCCTTCGCGTGTATCTCAATTATTGCAGTAAAAAGTAGCCTATGTGTTATTCTGATATATAAGCTATATTACTGTTAAGCTTCATCCAAATTCGTTCAGTAGCTTTTGCGTGAAAGAGCAAAAAATATACATAGGTACATACATACTCAGTAGAATTAAGTATAGGTAACTTTTTGTCGCGATAACAGCGGTGCCGCGAGCATTGTTAGTTCTAGTTCAACATAATTATTAGATATACGACATATTTACTAAAACTTTTTTACAAATTGTTTTGTCCACGAAAAGGGGCGCCAAAGGAAAAGTACGCAGAATTTGATTTAACCTTCAACTAAAATAACTATTTAATGTGATTACAGTAAGGCGCGCTCGTTTGCCTAATACACTACTAAACGACTCGCTGTTTAAATCGCTTGCGTTTTACCTTTATATGATCTTCTCGCATTCTAAAATAGGCTGGATCAGTTTTATGAGGTGTTTCTATTATACTATAAAACTATGCAAGTAAAAAATAAACTGATTCCAAATGAAAACTCCCTGTCTAAAAACGTAAAAGCTTAAACAATCTGACTTGCTTTTGGCTGGCTTAAACCTTAAATCTGTTTAAAGTCGGTGCTAAGCCAAAAATATACGTATTTATAATAACACGTAATCGATGTGGCAGAAGCAGATGTACTACCAAAATTCTAATTGTCACCGACTTCAGGATTTCGATTTAAAAAATGTTTTGTCTGCAGATTCATCCGTGTTGATATCGTTTATCGCGTTAAACAATCCTCAAGAATCAAATTATATCTATGGCAAATTTCGTTGAAATCGATGCATTCGTTCAATGATTAAATCGTAACATTTATAGTTACTTACGACTTCATAATATTCGTGTACGAATAGTGTATCAATATTTTTTAATATCATGTACATTCCGTGTGGTGACGGATTAAGAATACAGAGTGTCACCACCCCTATTCATCCCACGCGGGTGTCGTAATAGGCGACTAAGGGCCACAGCACACTAGCTACTTTTAGCATCGGCGATCGGCAACTAGCCGCTTTTTAGAAGCTAAATACGACAACCGAACGCTCTACACCGCACACTTAAAAACGCCAAACGCGGAGATTGAGTCGCTTTTTAGAAGCGTGACACAGCAGCTGAACGCTACTCTCCGCACACATTCGGATGCTGGTAGCATCGATTTGGCATCTGAGCAGTCGCTAAAACGCGCGTTTCCGATACCGCAATCGAGCGCAGAAAGTCGCGAAAACGCGATGCAGCATTGATGCAGTCGCCAAATCGCCGATCGCCGATGCTAAAAGTAGCTAGTGTGCTGTGGCCCTAAGGGATAAACTACGCAAGACAACATCAATGCAAAGAGAAGGAAAATTTGAAACCAACCCTATACCAACCCGTCTGGCCAGGGTGGTATAGTAGGCCAATACCTCCCTTTCTAGGAGAGGCCTATGTCCAGCAGTGGACTGTCAAAGGCTGTTGATGATGATGATGATCATGTACATTTAACAATGAATTACTTTAGATAAGATGAAAATTTAACATTTTATTTAGATACAATTTTTTCCTCGCGGCTTCGTCTATGTGTTGTTATGTATAACTTAACAGTATCTTCAGTTAGTAACGAAACAGTTTTATATTTATTTATAGATTATCGCTCTATCAATATTAGTTTCTGAGAAGTGACAAATGAAACAGCTTTAAACTGTTTTCTCATTCGTTTACTGACAAGGTAAATAGAAATAAAAATACTTACTACTAAAGCGATTTAAATGAAATTTAAACACACAGTTTAGTATCTGAGAAAGAACTTAGGATACTTTTTACCGCGATTACCGATATACACGCGAGCAGAACCGAGGGTGAAAGCTAGTATACTATAAATGAAATCTATTTCCCAATAGAGTTGGTGGCAAGTTTATAATGAGATTTCTTACTTTAAAAATGAATGGTATGACAGTTTTGAATGTTTCATTGCTGGATACTTGACGTTATAATATTGTAAAATAAAGAAAAAATCTAATCTACTTGTACAAAAGTTTTGAAATATTCACAGTTCATATGGGCACAAATTTTAAATAGATATAAATATGTTATAAATTTTAATAAACAAGATAATTCTTGAAAAAAAGAACGAAAAGAAAACAATTTCTGAAATTCTTAAAATACAAAACTCACGGTTTTAATCATAATTTTTTTATTTCATATACCTACCCAGTGTCACGACGAATGTAACGACCAATATCTGAAACCGACACGCTAAAATACAAAAAGCCAATTAAGCTAGAAATAATGCAAAATGAATTTACATGCTTACATACATGCATACGAAAACATAACCTCCCTTCTGGCGCAGTTGGGTAAAAACATCAAGCATACAATGTACTATTTATTCTTCGTTCATAAAAGCAAGTTATGTTGTACAAAGTACGTAATTCTGGCACTAAAACCACATTTTATGTTTAACTATTTAGGCAGTAGACACGTATTTTAAGGTAAATATAGTATATATAACTTGTACAGGTTTTCAGACTGAGAACTCTCCAAAATTGTGTCCGTTCCGCAAAAGGCGTATTTGTATCAAAGGTACAAAGTGGGATATTAAAGTCAGTTCATTGAAATTTTGTTGCATTCGCAAACTACATTCACATAGCATTCACAACGATAAGTTTGGAATCATTTATTTATTATAAGTGTATAGGAAAATATTTTTCACATTTGTACATTTATGTTTTCCAGTGGATGCGTAAAAACTGGACTAACTTTATATTTGCTTCTGATAGTATGTATTTTGTATGGTACACGCCTAATTTGGTAAAAAAACAATTCATTTTCTTTAGTTTTGGGACTATTCGTTGTGTTGACATTTTATTATCATTGTAACCAAACAAACCCACCATCTACATGACAGGCCTTATTATAAATGTTTAAGTTCCAAAAAGACTGACCACAATCTTTTTACTTTAATAACATGCAAAAAAACGAAATTTAATCACGCCTTTCATTGTACCATCACACATTTGTAACTCTCTAAAACAAGTAAGGTTCAAAAAGACTGGCTTACACTAAAAAGCATGGCATGGCGACGAATGTTAAAACTTATTACCGAGATATTTGGACACAAAATTGAAGTAATTTTTTTAAAATTTTAACAGAATAGACGGCCATCTTTGTCGAACAATTTTGACAGCCACTTATGACTTGACATTTATGTGAGAGATCGTCTTTTCGAAATCCATTCCATTTCATTTCATCCACTTTCTTTTCTCAAATTTTTTTTATCATAAATTAACGACAACTTTACGACTTCTGAATTGAAAACTAGACATTTACCATTTTGTTAAAAGAAGGATGCATTAGTGAAATCGAACTTGCATACTTCCATTTCAAGTTTATTAAAACGGAAGAACATTTGTATGAGCAACGCCGACCTTATTTTTATCCGAGGCATTTAAGCACGAGCTTAAAGGACCAAAATAGTTTATCGTTCGAACCAAATAAGGCTTGTATTCATAGTAGACTATCAATGGCTGTTGAGGTGATACATTTTTTACTATTTTATACTATCAATTGATATAAAATGGATACTTTATATAGAAAATTGAATGTTTCAATTCTTTTCGTCATTTTTCAAGTGCACGGTCTTCCTTCAGAGAGACCGCAGAGCGCTTCTAAGCCTATTCGTTTCAAATACAATAGCAAAACACTACGTGCATTGCGTTCAATAATTGGGCTTTGTAGACGTGGTTATAGCCCACAATCCAACGTTTAATCCGCAATGGATAACTAACATGTGCCTCACAAACACGTACATCTAAAGCAGGCACCACACTTCGTTATTCGCTATTCGTTATGTGTCTACGCCGTATTCGCCCGAATATTTGTTATGCGCGCAAACAACAAACACGCCACCACACTTCGTACTGGTATATCAAATAAGGCAAATATGTGTGTTGTAGAGATGTGTCATTGTCATTTTTATGGTGAACAAAACGAAACCATACGAACGAACGAAACATATTCTTTTAATTTCCTTTTTATTTTATTAAATTCACAGAAACAATACTTAAATGAAGTCTAATTATTTTGATCATATAATAAACTAATTTAATCGTTTAATCGATTTATTCTATTTCAAAAACTGTTTTATAGTCTATGGTTGTTAGTTATGCACAGGGCATTGTCATTTTTAATGGTCAATGAACGAACGAAACATATTATTTTAATTTCGTTTTTATTGTATTAAATTTACATAAACAATACTCAAATGAAGTCAAATTATTTTGATCATATGATAGGTTATTTTAATCGTTTAAT
Organism: Phragmatobia fuliginosa; assembly: GCA_932526445.1. NCBI lineage: Eukaryota > Metazoa > Arthropoda > Insecta > Lepidoptera > Erebidae > Phragmatobia > Phragmatobia fuliginosa. The sequence continues at coordinate 17,830,312 of OW052057.1, forward strand.
TGATTTATCTATTTCAAAAACTGTTTTATAGTCTATGGTTGTTAGTTATGCACAGGGCACTTCACTACCCGTCCGAAGTGTGGGCAGTCGATGCGTGTATTCGCCTTATTCGTGTCCTTTGAAGTGTGTCAAAAAACCGACAAGTCGACGTATATGCGATTCGCTATTCGATGCGTACGAATAAAGCGAATATTGGCGAATATACTCTCCACACTTCGCCGTATGCGCGTGAATAACCCGCATATCGAATAGCGAATAGCGAAGTGTGGTGCCTGCTTTATACATCATGTCGAATATTCTCTAATTTCTGTCAAATTATCAGGGAACTAGTACACTTGTGTTAATATCGCTAAAACTATATTTAAGTACGTTTTAAGACTTTCAGTAACATTAATATTTACTGAGTACTGCCTCGTTGGTTTAGTGGATAGCGTATCCGATTGCAAATAAGAGGTCTTGGGTTCAAATCCCGGGTCGGACCAAAACAGTGTTTTCTCTGGTTGTACTGGTAGCCGACCCCTAATAATATTGGGAATAAGGCTAGGAAGTACTCTTTGTACCAGAGAATTCGTGAACTCGATGAGTTCCAATTTTCAAGGGATTCTATCTTTTGTATAATACCAATTATGTGTAAAAAGTATGAGTCTCATTTTTTTAACCTTTCTTCTCACAATACTCAAAGTTTTGGCAAAAAATGGTAGTAGATCGACACAGTATTTTCTTTAAGTACCTATACAATTAATTTGCCAATTATTTGAAAAACACTTTGCTGCTACACGACTTCGAGACTACGAGACTACTTGAAATAACTGAAAAACAACAAAATAACATATGGAACATCGCTACACTTACATGCATTGTTAGTGAGCGTAGTTTGTTACAAAACAAATGTAACAAACCGTATCCTATTGTCCTACGCAACGGCATCGAGTACGGCTTAGTTAGAGCTTCATTGAAAATCCTCGATGAGTATCCATTTCGCGGGTGAACATTGAAAAATACACAAAATATTTAGATTTCGTATTTTTTCCGGTTTATTAACTAGAATATGCAATTTATCGTTATTTAATCTATTTAAAATTCATTACGCATTTTGTTTGTTCCTGTTAAATTAAAGTTAGTACACGATAGATTCTGCACTGATTTTTATCGGAATTGAATTGAATATTGCTTTTAAAATGATTTTCTGCAAAGGTATTTTAGAACGATTTTCAATTGAAATTCCAATTATTATTTTTTATTTTATAGAACCGGTTACCGGCTGTTCGTCTGGTATATTTATTTTTCAATATGATTTTCAACGTTCAACTGTTTTTTATATACATTATCGCTCAGTCATGTTCGAATCGATTTAGGAAATTCGTTATTTGTTGAAATGAATATTGGATCGGAAAACCGTATCTGTAGGTAGCCGACTGCAAATACCTGTAAAACCTACCGGCATTCTTAATGCTATGTAAAGCTCATTAGTCAAGAGATTCATTAAAAAAAAAACAATTTTCATTTTTTTTTTCTAGAATACTTATAGCTAATTCGGTTGTCGAATTTCAGTTATTTCTAATAATATTAAGTTTAACTACATCTGTTTTTGTATAAGCAATTTACAACTAAAACTTTTAGTTTATCTTAGCCATTAGTTTTCATATATTTTAAGTTAGTAGACCTATTGCTAATAAAATAGTCGTGATTTGATTTAACAATTAGATGTGGACTCTTCTTCATATAAACTTTGATTCCGAATGTTAGAAAAGTGTAAGTAAGAATATTTAAAGAAAACAATCCAAATAATTTCCCTGTTCTAACTCATCAAATGGAGATATTTGTCTCTCAGAGGAATCCTTACTAATATTTTAAACGCGAATGTTTGTGTGTGTATGTATGTATGTTTGTTGCTCTTTCACGCAAAAACTACTAAACGGATTTGGATGAGAATTTACAGTAAGATAGCTTATATATCAGAATAACACATAGGCTACTTTTTACTGCTAAAATCGCTAAAGCCGAGCTGAGGCCGGGGTAAAGCTAGTATTAAATTACACGTGTCCTACAAAAATTCTATTCATTGGAACAGTCGTATTGAAAATCCAGTTATTTACGTTACACGAGAGTTCTTTTCACCGTTGAATATTTTCATTCGGCCTTTCCAAACTAGTTTTAATAGTGTGTGTGTCTTTGTTTAGAGTTGTTTACACATGAATGATTTTCAAAGAGCAAAGCAGAAAATTCCTTTCAAAACTAATGGACTTTTATATGTTTTATTATTAGTTTCTTAGTTTACTACTATTAATATTCATTCGATAAATTGCATTGAATTTCAAATGAATAAATATTCTTAATTTAAACATTTGACAAATAAATTATCACCGTTTTCTCCTCACATTTATAATACAAAGCCTTAGTATACAAACATTGTTAAACAAGAAGCTCATATAACCTTAACATGTGTGTTAAATGTATTAACTAAAATATAATGTGGAATATTTGTGTGAAGTAAATAAATCTTGTAAATTATTGCGTACCTTCGTTGTCAGATTCTTCGTCTTTAAGCATGATGGTGTGATGGTGTAACGTCCTTTTGAGCTCATCTGTGTAGCTGTTGTTACAATGATGAGCGGCTGTTACAAGTTTGACTAATTCCTTGCCGACGTCGTGGCGCAGCAGGTCTTGGTCCATAACCTCAACGCCGGGTGCTGCGGCAGCGGCGTTGAGGGGCTTGTTCAAGTCGGGCAAGCTTTCGGCCGGTACAGATTCACGGGGGCGCTTAGGCACACGGCCGTACCTCACGGCTGGGGAAGAGCTCTCATTACAATAAAGCGTGCGCTACTATTTAAATGCACGGTGCATGTATCCCAGCGCAGTGCATTCGCATGAGGCCCCCACCGACAATTGGAAGATAGGCGCGATTATTTCGAATTGGCACCGCATAGTGTTTCAACTATGTCAACTAAAATATCCTGTTTAAGATTAGTTTTCTAACCATCTCACAAAGGGCTTTAGAGATGGCATTTCTATCTTTACTTGTTGCATATGTTGCTATTACTTTTGTTTTCAATTCATGCATGGAAAGAAGTTTGATATGAAACGTTGTGGAGAGTGATAAGTTGTTTAGAGAGAACGAAAGACGAAAGTTGAAGATTATGATAAACGTTCAAACGTTTGGAAGCTCGGTATTGTATAAATTAATTTAGAATTACATAAAAAAATCTAATCATAGATTGTATACGAGTATGTGCATTATTTACAGACCCGTAAACGTAGTTCTATTGGAAAGGATTTCCTGTAACCTACAATTTATTTTAATAGTAGGATTGACTTCATAATGAAATTGAAATGATTGTATCTCCATAACTGAACTTCTATTAATATTTAATTAATCCTGACATAATGTTCACATTCTAAACCGGTAGATAATACGCATAGATTTGCTCCTCAATAAAGTTCTCTTTAAGGTTTTACCATAGAATTGTAAACTAGTAAATATTGTCCAACTTCGATCTAGTTTGAGTGAATCCACGCTGCACCGAGTAAATTACATTCTGGTTTTGCAATACTGCTCTCAATTGAGTGAGGCGGTCTGATCATTGCCAAAGCACCCTCGAGCATTGCCACCCTTCTCGTGACTAAAACCCAACAGTTTATGTAACCTTTTAGAAGCTTTCTCTTGATTTTAATAATACAAATGACGTTTTCTATTGTATTATATCTTTCATCCAGATTATTCAGGTTTTTATTTTCAAAACTCATACGCGCGATCAGTGGATATGTCGCTCACTGCCTTCTAACTGAATACGACAATTTCGTTTGTCGTCTACTTGAATTTATATTTTTAAATATAAATCTACGTTTTCTATAATATAATAATTAAATATATTATAGAAAAGAGCTCTTTACATTGATTCTTAAAGCATTACTAAAATTATAGAGAACAATACAGAAAAATACTCAACACAAACATTTTATTCTGACATTTAAATCATGCAACAATTTGAATACTTATATTAAGCTCACTTAAGTTCATTTTGGATCAGGCAGCACAAACATCAAACACAGATTATACAACAATTACTTTTGCTATTATTCAAAAAAAGGTCTGCTTCCAAACTTTTGAACAATGGTCAACTACAAGGAAATATAGATGAGCGTATGATGAACAGGCGTGTGTAAGCATGGACGTAAAAGTACTTACAATCTCTAGACATCCCGACGGCTATGCACTTCTTGAAGCGGCAGAATTGGCAGCGGTTTCTGTTGAGCCTAATGACCAGGCATTTGCCATCGCGAAGACACCGATACTCGATTTGTTTCTGGATACTGCGTCGAAAAAACCCCTGGATAACAATTATACAAGTTATTCATAGATACTACGTTAATACTTATACAAACAGAAACATAGCACTCCTAGCAGAGTAGCCTTATCCTCCTAGCCATTATTCACAAGTTTATTTGGGGTCGGCTACTAGTTCAACCGGTTTTACCTGAATTTCAGTTTGTCCACGGAGCGACTGGTATCGGACCTAAGGGAGAACTGAAATTCGAAGATCAAACTAGTTGTCAGTATATTTGAGGGCGCTGACTTCCCAATAACGATTGCCATAGATGTTCATGACAACCGCGACCGACAGCTTTATGTGCTCTCAGATGCACGGGCGTGAATCATGGTCAAACTTCCAAACTCCGGGCTGCTATTAGGAATTTCCTAAGAAAAACCCAAAAACACTTTTTGGCCCGACCCGGGATTTGAATCCGAGACCTCTTGATTAGCAGTTGCATACATTTGCATGCATTTAAAAAAATCACCGGGGGTAAGCAATGACGGCACGATCAATACCTAGATGGGTGACCGTTTGTGGCATGATTCGGAGGTCACGTTAGGATCCCGGTTGTTATCGATATTTAACAGTAGTGAAACTTAGTTGGAGGCCTTCGGGCGGTTTAAAATCATCCAAAGACAAAATTACGCAGCCACAACGTTGTCTTGCTAATCTCCAACCCTCACTCGGCCTGCGTGGGGACGTATGGCCTTAACCCTCTCCTGAGAGGCCACCCGAGCCCAGCAGTGGGACGTTATGGGTCGTTGATGACAGTAACATAAACTTATTAAGAATTAAAACAGAAATCTGCGGGATTGCTACCATGTACATTTTTGTTGGTGAGTATCGAATGTGCAAAAACCGGCGTAATCAACAAACTATAGTTTCGCGATCAGATACTGTTAGTGTTGTGTGTCGAGAACAGTTACGAGTGAGTAGTGAGTTAGTGACCAGTGGTACCGGGGACGATCGTAGAAAAAGACTTCGAAAGAGGGTAGACCGATATGTCTGCTAATAACATCCCACCCGCAAGATCTTCAGTTACTCCGTGATCATGGCGCTTGCAACAGTGCCGAAATATCGGATACTCACCAACAAAAAGGTACATGGTAGCAATCCTACACATTTCTGTTTTAATGTTACTGACCATGAAAGTTTAAAACAATTTATTAAGAATTATTAAGAATTTGTTCTCTATATATAACAAAACCACAATAAACACGTTGTTAAGAGGTAAACTCAGATGATCCTTGTTTATGTAATCTTAAGTTGTAAAGTTAAACCTATCCGATTTTAATTTGTTAAAGTTGAAAAGATGTTTAGTAAAGTGATTGCGTCCTTTGTGCTGCAGTACTTACCTACTAAGGTAAGTTTCCTGTAAAGGAACTATCCTTTACAGGAAACTTTATCTCAAAGTGATCTTAGAGACAAATCGTTTTAATTCAAAGTAAATTTATTTAGCTTCATGTTTCATAGTAGTTTTATATCAGTAAGGCCAACTGAAGAAGCTTGTTAGATGCATTATATAATTTGAAATTACATGCATTTTGACAGTAATATAGTATTTTTATTACTTCTTTTTGTTGCTTCGAAAAGTACCAATAAAAGATTATTTTTTAAAGATAAGTTGACTGCCTCTTTGGTGTAGTTTCCGGCTGATCTAGAGGTCTCGGGTTCGATTCCCGGGTCGGACCAAATATTTGTGTGATCCACAAATAGTTGTTTTGGAATTTGGATATTTTCTATGTATAATATGTATGTATTTACAAATAAATAATAGTTTTAAAAAAACTAAAAAAACACGCTTTTTATAGAAAACCAAACTAAAAAATAGAAAATAAATTTAAAAATAAATAAATTTAAAATAGTGTTAAAAATTTCAATAAATATAAATTAATAAGTGTAAATAAAGAAAAATGTATTTTATTTAAAAAAAAGCGTGGGGTGCTTTGCCTACCCTCACAATGATGATTGTGGCCCCTACTCCTGCATTCACTCATATGATATTATCAAAATGATAATCACTACTCATATCCTTCAATAAAATATTTATAACTATTGACACCATGCACCCCACGCTTTTTTTTTAAATAAAATACATTTTTCTTTATTTACACTTATTAATTTATATTTATTGAAATTTTTAACACTATTTTAAATTTATTTATTTTTAAATTTATTTTCTATTTTTTAGTTTGGTTTTCTATAAAAAGCGTGTTTTTTTAGTTTTTTTAAAACTATTATTTATTTTCTAGTTTTTAGTTTGGTTTATTTATAATAGCTTGTGCTTTTAATTTAAAACTATTGTTTGTTTTAATCTACTATTAATTCCGTGATAACTATAAGTAACTGTAATTATTTTCAGTCGTCAATGTATACAGTGAGACTTAACGGTGTGTTCATTGCCGAACAAGTGATATTGACAAGTCTTACTACGTGTTACTTCGTAATCGAATCATTTCATCTAATGCTGCTCTGTTATATGGGGTTTGAACTGTTAGCTTTGAGCAATCAAGTTCTTCAATTCTAATTCCGTCCAAAGATCTTCCACGACTAAGTTCTAGATAAGCTTGTCTAGCTGCAAACAGTCGAGAACCTAGATAAATGACTGCATGATCAACTGTACAGCCTTGCATCTTGTGGACGGTCGATGACCAACTCAGAATCAATGGCAACATTCGTCTCTCGGCAGTTCCATAGCTGTATTTTGCTGGAAATTGTACCGATATTGGTTTAATTACGTGAACACCATCTGGACCAAAATCGATACGTACTGATGGAATGTCTTCTGCAAATAATTGACCCCTGCGAAAATTTGGCCATATGATTTCTGTAATAAAACCCATGTTAATATTTACTAATCCTTTTGACACGCCAGTGTTCGACCTCAACACTGCTGCTCTGGCTTGGTCTGATTCTGAGGCTCGGATCTCAGCCATGGAATCACGCACTTGCTGCAAACGAGCAGCTCCGACTTGGTCTGATTCTGAGGCTCGGATCTCAGCAATGGAATGACGCATTTGCTGCAAACGGACTTCTCTGGCGTGGTCTGATTCTGAGGCTTGGATCTGGGCCATGGAATCACGTACTTGCTGCAAACGAGCTGCTCTGGCTACCTCTGACTGTTTAGCTGTATAATTTCTCATATGAAGCGTTCTTTTTTTCTGTAACGCTGTAGTAATTGTTGAGTTGTATCTGAAGAACTAGTATTCTCAGTCAAGCTTAGTGGTTGTGAGTATAAAGATGCAAAACCGCGTGCAAAAGTGTAAAGTTATGAAGAATGTGCAAGTGTTAATAAATGCCAGCAATAAAATAATTTATCAGTCGGTTCGACTAAACTTTGGACAACTTTGCTAACAGAAGTTTCGAACTTTTAGCAGCAGCTTCTAGGACAAATTTTAAAGCACAATCTACCTTCAAATCAGAGACATTAAACTGAAATGGTTCAGACTTCTGTTTCTTTACTGTGGGAAACATTTCATGGAAGTACTTTCCTTTAGAATATTCTTCCTTTGAAATTTGACGGGCACTTGGCTTACCCCATTGCTGTCATTGAGATATATATTACATTGTTGTTCTTGGCTGATCTTCGTAAAACTGTTTCTTCGTAAAAGAGAGGGAAATGCAATGTGCTTGCATTTCCCTCTCTTATTATAAACACAGTCACTCAAAGCACTCTCAACATGATAAATTGTGTTTAGCTGTAATTAAATTGATTTGTAAGACATCGTCTGTCTCCGGTTGAAAAATGATGTCGTGGGTGATTGCACGAAACCCCGTTTTAGTCACCAGTAGACTCATTTCCCACGGAAAATAACAATTTTAATGTTATTGGCAATAATTTTACTAATTACCACCATCCAAAATTGTCTCATATAGTAAATTATCAGAAGATTTCATTAATTTTTTTCATAATATTTACTTGTTGCTTGACAACGGTGACAATATTGTTCAATCATAATCGACACCTGTCACACCTGTCGTCGCGCATGGTCCCAATACATGAAAATTATATTAATAAACAAAAATCTTATTAAGCAAATTGAAATAATTTTATCAAATTAGTGTGTTGTCATCGGTCCCCGATAATTCTACAAAGTTTGAACGAAATCTGGCCGTTTAAAGTTAGTCAAAATCGCGCCCAAAGGAGTCGATTACAAACATACAAACAAACATACAAACAAACATACAGGTGAAGCTAATATAAAGCGTGTAAAAAAGTATGTTTATGTATTGATATCAGTTGTGTAGCAATCATAATACAAGCTCTGGAAAAATTAATACGTAATTTTTCTGCATATCAAATAATTTCTGTTATACTTTCTTCATCCTTAAAGTACAGACAGTGGAAAATGGAAGACGAACATAGATACATTAACAGGCAGTGAAACTGGAATGGACTTTTCGAAGTGGCAACTGAAAAAAGCTGTTTTTTTTAGGGTTCCGTACTTTATGACTTGGAACCCTTACAGTTTCGACATGTCCGTACGTCCTCGACTTACCGTCTAAACTGTTAGTGCTAGAAAAATGAAATTTTGCACGAATGTGTTGTAATTAAACGTGGACAAAGTGCTACAATAAAATAATGAAAAATATTTTTATTTGGGGTACCCTCTACGTGTGAAGTGGGGATGTTTTTTTTTTGCGGCTACCCCATCGTGTGGGGTATCATTAGATTGTTAATAATGCTTACCTTGCAACCTTCACAAGAGGTGACGCCGTAATGGTAGCCAGAGGCTTTGTCGCCGCAAACTTTACAGGGTGTAGCGACTTTGGGAGTTACGCCGCCGGAGCTCGCGCTGTCCGCAGGATACTGGTTCTGCGGTTGTTCTGAGGAAAGAAAAAAATAATATAAGTAAGGTATGACACTAACAACTAGTATCTCTCTAGCCAACAACAACACGACTGTATAGTTTTGTCGAAGTTATTGTTGACTAGAAAAATCCATTTTTAATAATATCATAAACGCCAAAGTAACACTGTCTTTTTTGTAAGTAACGCTTTCAAGACTCAACCGCTGCAACAAAAAAAATAAATTGGCATGAAGAACCTTTGATTCTGGATGAAGGACATAGGTTATTTTTTACCATGATGACTTTCATAAAGTAATCGGCGCAAGAAATTCTATATCGCGATTCAGGATTAGTAGTTGCTCCATAATTGTTGTTCGTTAGTCCGTGTTTCAATGTTTCTTCGGTAAATGACGCTGTTATATTATTATATATTTTTTTTGCACTATATGTGGAAGTCGATACAAAACAAATATCATATATATACTTCGAGTAAAGCGTCATCCGTACAATTTGTTTCTTTTCTTCTTCCTAGCCTTATTCCCAATATTATTTGGGGTCGGCTACTAGTTCAACCGATTTTATCTGAATATCAGTTTTTCAACGGCGCGACTGGCATCAGACCTCCGCAACCCTAATCTAGTTGTCAGTATATTTGACTTCCCAATAACGATTGCATAGATGTTCATGACAACCGGGACCGACGGTTTTACGTGCTCACCGAGGCACGGGCGTGAATCACCGCCAAACTTCCAAACTCAGGGCTGTTATTAGGAATTTCGTAAGAAAAACCCAAAAACACGATTTGACCCGACCCAGGATTTGAACCCGAGACCTCTTGATTAGCAGTCGCATTAGCTATCCCTATACAACTTGTTTATTCAACACTTTTAATGATGAAGACCAAATATGTTCTAATATTTTCTTTAAACTTTCGAAACTTGCTTGCTTCTATTATATGCCTATATATAATAGGTGCCTATTCAGGAAGTGACACCATCCAAACAGCAGGAACTTGAAGTTACTTTAAAACTTCATTACTTCAGCAAGCTAATACAAGTTTAATGAGTGCATACGCTTTAGAAATGCAAAGTCAGGTTATAAAGTCAACCTTTCAATAACTTTAATAATATTTATTTTAATAACTATATTTTAATTGTCGAGAGCTAGTGAGTGAAATAAATATCGTGAACATAATACCCTCCATTGTGGTAAAATCTGAAGTCGAAATACATTGTACTTTTTGTACTTCATTGTTACAACATATAGTGACGGGAACATTCAGTGTATGGTCGGGTTTAGTATTACGATAGCACATAGTATGCACTATGGAGTTTTTTATGTGTATTATTAAAGCCATATTTTTGGTATATTAAACTGTTTTTTAGTTACAAATATAAACGAGCTAACAATTTTTAGCTCACGGTCATATTTGGTTACATAGTTATTAATGAAAGACAAAAAAGTGATATAAATCTTTCTAAATTATGAAATTCTCTCCATGCCGAATTTAATTGAAATCGTTGTAGCGGTTTATCCGTGAAAGTGTAAGAGCCGGGCAGAAAGGGTTACTTTCAAATTTATGACATTACTATCTGATGCCCGTGGATCCGTTCGCGTCCTAGGGTATTTAAAATAGATGTTATCCGATTCTCAGACTTACCCGATATGCACATAAAATTTCGTACAAATCGGTCCAGCCGTTTCGGAGGTGTATTGTAACATACATTGTGACGAGAAAAATTTATATTTAAGGATGGATATCTTAGAACTTCGACAGTAAACCGCTCACGTGGCAAACAGTGATACTTAAAAACCACAAAACCGATAGTAAGCAATTTCTTCCTTTAACGAATACCTGGACAGTTAACAGAGCCATAACATGATTGTGAGGCGGACTTAAACTCAGTTACAGGTGTCCACTAAAGGCTGTAGTCACACACTAACATATAATATTACCCCCAGCACCATCAAATAAACGGGCAGGTTACAGAAGCTTGAAAAGGCCAGCTCCGTTTGCCAAGTGCATGTGTTTCACTTGTAGTCTCATTCTACAATCGCTAACGTCTCCATTCTTATGCATCATCGGTTAATATTTTGTTTTCATAATTCAGGGCCGGATTTAAAGGTGAGAAGGCCTCGGGGCAACAAAGGAGTGGAGGCTCCTTGGTCCCAAATTATATTCCAAATAAAATGAAAAATTTTTTTCAATCTACTTTTCCAATTATTATAATATAATGTAAAACCAAGTATAGACTATTTTATTATTTAACGAACATATAAATATGATGGGAAACAAGAATTATCTAAAATTAAATTTCTTTTCGAACTTTCCGAGCTGAAAGAATTTAATCATATTTGTACAAAGTACTGTGGTAAAGGTACAACGCGAAAAAAAATATGAAAGGAAACGTTGTTTACTAGTCTGAATTTGATTTTTTTTTTCGAAGTCTCTATTGTGGGGGCCCCTCTTTTGTGGAGGCCTGGTTGCCCTGGTTGTCCTCCCCTAAATCCGGCCCTGACATCATTCCAATAGATTTGTTAGTTTCTAATAATGTCTATGTTTGTAGAATATTCACTTGTTTAGGAGCGCAGTTTATAGCATACCACACTCCTATTTATATTGACAAACATAACTGAGTAAAATCGTACAGTTAATTAGCTATTAAATCTTTTGTTTTGTTGTATATTGCTTTTGAATTGTGCCCACCCGTATGCTCGACGTTCTAGGAACATGATACACAAACGTTTTAAAATATTTGTAACTGTCTCCTTTTGTTGTCAACAATTTCATAACATGCAAAATACATGGAACATCAGCAATAACATAGAACATATTCCCACTTACAGTAACGAAGTTCAAATTGTTCTCTTTACACAAAGGATATCGCGGAAGTGCTTGTATGTACGTATATGAGATTTTATACCGAAAGTGGAGTTTTCAAAAGCGTTTGTCGCCGGCAACACAATATAAATCTGAGCACTGGCGCTATTACTCGACGTGGACGCGTTGAATCTTTGGTAAACAGTTTTACTCAGTCTTTTACTTTTTATACAGCTATGGTATAGTCTTTTGAATATTTTAATGATGTAAAATATCGTAGACAATAGAATTTTTGTGAAAATTTAGAGCTTTTTAAAAGGAATTCAAGTTAGATAGTCTATTCTCGTTAGAAAAGAATATTTCGAATTACTTTAGTATCGAGAAGTTTGAATGTTTATGGTGAAGTTTTCAGGAACCAAAAATTCATTTTATATCACGTTGGATGTAATAGGTTTGGTTTCAAAATTAGTTCAAACTTTTGAGAGTGAAATAACACACAACAAATAGCGTGATTGAGTGATACACAGACGCACACATACGCAGTATTCTGTATAGTTTCAATCGCTTTAATAACCAACTACTAAATGTATTCCACAAAACGTATATTAGGTTGTACGTTAAGCCTATCTCACCATCTAGTGAACTCAACTTTAACTACAAAGCGTTCATGCCTATAGCGTATACTTGACGGGCATGACAGGTACAGTTTGATATATATCTATATATGATATAATCCAATCGTATGCGGCCGAAATACACAAGTGTACTGGACCAAATTCGATTAATTACTGAACACGGGTGACTGACGCATTCTACTAGTGTATGACGTTCCAATCTGGCCATTGTTATATCATTTACTACTTTATTTTTATATGTACTCTGTTAGTTTCAACGGATGTTTTGACAAAGAAAAATCACAGGTGCTTTTTTAGATGTTCATAAAATCATACTTCCTTTTGTCGTAGCTTCCGATGTAAGTTATTTACTATACAGGGTATATATATATATATATATATATATATATATATATATATATATATATATATATATATATATATATATATATCTGTACCTCAGAGGTAGACTCCAGAGTAGAATAGTAACTCCAAATATGGTCAAAATTACGTATATTATAAAATTAAAATCCCAAGAACCAGTTCTACATACATAATTGTATAAAACATTAAGTCCTACGTCGCCTATTATTTTTATTATTTATTTACAGAAGAGATATAATATTAACAGGGTATAGGATCTCAAATGATGTTAGATAATAGGTAGATTTATTGTAATTATGTGTAATTCATGATACTTCCCTCTATTGATTATAAAAAAATACAGCTAAGTTAATTACTCTGCCTTTATTATAATTTTCTCAAAATTACATTCAAAATTTCACTACGCGCATTTTTGCTTCTCGCATGTTGTATACCTCTGAGGTACAGAAATATATCTACACATGCATACAACATTTATTAATGCTCATTTAAATAGTAAACATGGAAAAACTTAATGCACTAACAGACCTTCGGAGACTAGCCAAGATGCAAGAGTTTCCCGTCGAATCCTTTTCCACAATGACCGAGCTCTGTTCTCTTGTATTATTGGCTAATATCTATTTTAAACACGTTACTTAGCGTTCAGATAACGTATTTCCCGTACCTTTATTGGGTTTTTGGTATATTTTTGTGGATATCTTGGTTAGTGGGCTGGTCCACCTCGACCGGGATGAGTCCACTGCTTTTAATGCTTTCGTCGCTTATAACCAAAGGAGAGAGGCAATTGGGGTTCAATTCCTTTTCCACTAATCCTGGGAAAAAGAGGGGAGAATATTGAATTCAGATGTTCATCAGCGGCGTACGTCATCTACCAACAGGCGTCATTAAATTAAGCCTGTATAAAATGGACAACTTCAATAATACTGCATGCTACAGACAACGTGTGTTTGATAGCTGAAATTATCGGTATTTTAGTCTCTCAAATACCTTTAACAATGATTGTATCCCTTTAGAGCGAACAATTTTATAATTTACCATTGAATGAAGAAATTGCCGACTTCCTGCCATCACAGCCTGAACCTAAAGTCTTTAAAATTTAGCTTGATTTCTGCGACAAATTTATGCAACAAAGTAGTTTTATTTATGCGATTTTCTTTTGTATCACCTGTTTTTGAACGGGCTAATTTTATCACAATTCAAGTGCATATATTACAAATACAGAAATTCATAATTAAATTTGTGGCTCGTGTCTAAAAATGAGACTTGTGATAATTGACTCACAGGCCAAGTCATATGTTAAGGAGATTGCTTCTAGCGCACTAGTAGGATTCCAATAACTGGTATATATAACACTGGCTATTGCCCACGGATTCGCTCGCGTGGCTATTACTCATTTCTTTGAAAACGAAGAACTGCCTTACAACATTTCACCCCTAATTTATTCTTAGGGGTGAAATTTCTTTACATAATTTTTTAGTGAGTTCTTAGAACCTTAAAATAGCAACTGCTATACCTTCAAGTTTATAATCGCAGTCGTTGGCTTTTGCTTTGATAAATCGGTTAGTTTGTGTATGTAAAATGCTATTCAAAAGTGTATTTTTAACAGAATTAAATGCTTACTGCCTAAAACAAGTTCTACAAAATTAGTTGTAATGGTCTCATTCATAGACTGTAAAGTCTTCAATACATACATCATCATCAACAGCCTTTAACAGTCCACTGCTGGACATGGGCCTCTCCTTGAAAGGGAGGTATTGGCCTACTATACCACGCTGGCCAGACGGGTTGGTATAGTGTTGGTTTCAAGTTTTCCTTCTCTTTGCATTGATGTTGTCTTGCGTAGTTTATCCCTTAGTCGCCTTTTACGACCGGGATGAATAGGGGTGGTGACACTCTGTATTCTTAATCCGTCACCACACGGACATCAATACATACATTCATCAATAACCCATAATGTCCCACTGCTGAGCTCGGAAGAGAGGAAAGGCCATATAGGTACGTTCAGTAATTGTATATTTGGCAGTAATCATTAAGATACCGGTGGTATTCTATAATCAAAGTAGTTGCAACACATCCGTTTTTTTCTTTTTTCGGACATCTTACACACAACGTCCCAAACTAAGCAGAGCTTGTATTATGGGTACTAAAAAACTGTTATAAATACATAAACATACTTTTTTTTTGTAAATACATACATATTATACATAGAAAACACCCAGACTCCGAAATAAATATTTGTGGATCACACAAATATTTGGTCTGACCCGGGAACCGAACCCGAGACCTCTTGATCAGCAGCCGCAAACACTAACTACTAGACCAACAAAGCAGTCATTTATGTTATTTATTTATTCGGTTGGCGAGGGAAGCGCCTCGAAACACGTGAGCTGTCTGCGATAAGGGCTTGACCGCACATGGATCTTGATTTGTATACCGATTTCTGAATCGTTTTCAGATCTCACTTGTTGGATTTACCGACTTACGGACCTTACCACATTGATTTATAAGTATTATATTAAGTACAATTTGGAAAGTAGCAGAGCCAAGCTGATTTCAGCACGAATGGACCGCCTCGACCTGGGCAGTACTACCCTCACACAGAAGACCATCCGACATAATGAAAGCAATCTTGCCGTCGTATTTCGTTGGTGAGTGTGAGACCGGAGGCGCAATCATTCTGAATCATTCTCCCAGAGGCTTCCAGAGGCCGGGAGAATGACGCAAAAAATCTGACCAGGTATGTATCACCGTGCTGCATTGCCTACCCTCACAATGAGGATGGTGACCCCTACTCCTGGATTCTATTCATGCTTTCTATGAGGCAGAGTAATCACTTTGGTAGACTTAAATATTAAAAAATATCCTGGATGATGTGCTTACTTGTCCCCACAGTGCACTCTTATTCAGTGCCAAGATAGGGTACGTAAGCCACCCGAGAGCACACGCTCGAAACTTAGATGGACAAATTTAATCAGTCACCATAATCGAAATCATCATGGGATTCATCATCATCAATTGAAAGAGTTTCTGTACATTTTCTTTGGATTTACTGTTTTAGAATTTCATTTAGAATAATTTAATAATTGGTCGTGAGTATCATTTAAAATACAATGTACGTATTTTCTCTTCGAAACAGCTTAAAATTTCCTGGACCACAATTTTATCAACTTTGTGCATTGAAAATACAATAGCGGACTTAATGCTACTAACTTTCTCTACCGTTCGCTGTCGGTTGGTGCGGAAAGGATTGCGAAGGTGCACTACAGTTTGTTTGTGAATAGTAAAACAAACAAGAATTAAAAATAATAGCAACGAAAATAGAATGAAATATTATCTAGACAAGTATTCATTTGAAATAAATACACTCCTACATACAAAATATTGAAACAGACACCCTTACTAATATTATAAACGCGAAAGTTTGTAAGTACGTATGCTTGTTGCTCTTCACGCAAAAACTACTGAACGGATTTGGATGAAACTTTACAGTAATATAGCTTATATATCAGAATAACACATAGGCTACTTTTTACTGCAATGATCGATACACGCGTGTGGAGCCGCTGGCGAAAAGTAGTACAATATATAAATGTATTTATACATACATACATACACAGGTGTATTTATACATATACATTTACCAAAATATAATATATTACCTATTAGTTTCTGCCATGTTATCATTAAGAAGAGCTCTGACCTGAACCTTGAAGTAATTACTAATGGGTGCCATTCTGAATTCCTGATAGCCTAGATATCTAGTAAAATATACTTGTACTAGAAATCACCTTCTATACTTGTGCAGAATTGTTGCAGTTACACTTGCAAAGGAACTAATTATAGTGTTCACATCAGCGTGTCATGTGACAAGCTCATCAACGGACAATCCCGACGCTCCGCTTTAAAACCTTGTTTAAAAGCTACATTTACCACCAGGGCCGGATTCAAAGGTGTGGAGGCCTCGGGGCAACAAAGGAGTGGAGGCCCCTTGGTCACAAATTATATTCCAAATAAAATGAAAAAAAATATTCAATCTAGTTTTCCAATTAATAATTTATTGTGAAAACAAGTATAGACTATTTTATTATTTAACGAACATATAAATATAATCGAAAACAAGAATTATCTAGAGAATGTAATCATGTTTGTCCAAAGTACTGTAGGTAAAGGTACAACGCGATAAAAATTAGGAATGGAAAACTTGTTTACTAGTGTTTCTACTTTTACTAGTCTGAAATTGAAAAAAAAAAATCCGAAGTCTCTATTTTGAGGGCCCCTCTTTTGTGGAGGCCCAGGGCTGTTGCCCTGGTTGCCCTCCCCTAAATCCGGCCCTGTTTACCACAGTGAATGTTAAACGTTGCTTTTCGTCGACGATAGATCGGCGGTCACAAGCTCAAAGCGCGACCACACCGCCCCATTCTGTTTATAGTGCAATGTTAATGTATGGTTCAATGGCTTTGTAGATTTTCTGAGCCAGTTTCAATAACAATTGAGTGTCGCTTTTTCGAATATCGGCAATTGATTCCACTACTTTAGAGATAATGTATTTGATTCTCAGTGTGAATGTTAAATTGCATAATGATGGGTAATGTCATTAATCTGAATGTCTCTTTATGTGGTATTTAAGTATGTATAAATGCATCAAAAACCTATGGAAGAACAATAACATGGTATTATAAATATTATGGACTATTCATGGAAAAAAATACTACTTTTAGAAAGATAATTGAATTCAACACGCCTCCTCAATGATAAATTATTACAAGGCATTTCTTGAATCCTTATTTAACTAAGTTTAGAAATGATTTTGGTTAAATTTAAATGAATTCAGAAAGTGTAATATATAATTCCAAACATAAAAGCGAAAACCTAACCGCTTTATAGATTATTGAGTTCTAAAAATACAAGCGAATTGAAAACCACAATTCTATGAAGTAGATTAAAATGGATATGAAATTATTACGAGATGAAGTTTGAATAGCAGAGTGTAGCGACAATATGTAGTACCGTAGTTAGATAAGTCACATATTATAAGATACAGTCAAAGATAAAATAAAGTAATTATACGCACGCACCAGTTTAGTATATAAGCTCTATTGATAATTAAATTAAACAGAGTATTATACCACCTTGATCGCATTATACTCCTTGCCAGAACAATGGCAAACAGAGCAATTAATAAAGCGCATTAGTATTAATTCTCTGACCACATACACGGTATTATAGAAATGTTTGAATGCATTACGCATGCCGTAACGGATTGCATTAATTAGTCTTTCAGCTGGCTTAATTAGTAGTTCAATCAACAGCCTAACCTCATTAATTACTATCACTACTCAGACTAAAATCTGGCTTCGCCGCCGTGGAGGCTCACCAGCAGGGCGGCAGCACGGGACCCTTTCCTTCCTGTTGCTTCGGAAAGTACCTGCACTCGGTCACTAGGAGGGAACTGAGTCCCGCCTGCCACCACTGCGACTGCAGTGAGGACTCGGCCCAGCACACGCTGGCGGTTTGCCCCGCATGGGCAACGCAGCGTCGGGACCTCACTGCAGTCATTGGAGGAGATGAGGACGTTGTTTTACCGAGGTAAAACTTGACTTTTAGGTTTGGGTATTTTCGTATTTTTATGTTTATGAATAGATGCCTCAGTAGAGGCTAAGCCGTTGATTAAACGCTAATTAAACAAGGAGACATATACACCATCATCTTCCGAGCCATTATTCCCAAGTTTATTTGGGGTCGGCTACTAGTTCAACCGGTTTTACCTGAATTTCAGTTTTTCCACGGAGCGACTGGCATCGGACCTCCGCAACCCTAATCCTCTTTAATACACAAGTAGTTCTTTAATTGACTAAGTATCGTCTCCGTCTGTTTTCGAAAATGTTCGGCTACTATTGGTATAAACGTGGTGTTAAATAACCTATCTTTGGGGTGCTATCAAAACACACATTTGACATGAAAATAAGTTACATATTTTCGAAGTTCACTATGAGCAACAAACAGAATTGTAACATTCTTCATTGATATTAAATTAAATATGCAATTATATACACTAATTTACACTCCAATACATAACAAATGGTTACGCTTATCATACGGTTTATTGCCGGTTGGGAGTAGTAATCACTGCCTCATCAAGAATCAGAATCACCAACTATAAACCAATCGGCTCTAATAACACCTTTATTATAACACCTAATAGCACTTTTTAACCACCTTCTCTGGACTTCCACAAATAATTCAAGACCAAAATTAATAAAATAAATAATAATAAATATTTTGGACATCTTACACACAACATCATCTAGTTCCAAAGTAAGCAGAGCTTGTGTTATGGGTGCTAAACAACTGATATAAATACATAAACATACTTTTATTTTTTTAAATACATACATATTAAACATAGAAAAACACCTAGACTCCGAGACAAATATTTGTGAATCACACAAATATTTGGTCTGACCCGGGAATCGAACCCGAGACCTCTTGATCAGCAGCCGCATACGCTAACCACTAGACCAACAAGGCAGTCGAATCGGTCCAGCCGTTCTCGAGTTTTAGCGAGACCAACGAACAGCAATTCATTTTTATATATATATGAGATTTTTACATTTGAAAAGACAAAATTGAAACCTATAAATAATTTCTTTGTATTTGAATGTAAGTTTTTAATCAAACTGCAGTCAATTAATACTTCGGGCATCAATGTTTCTAATTATCCACACAAATTCAAACATAACATTTTTACGTATGTATATTTCACAATCAGACGGAAAAGTGCACAATGAAAATGACAGGGCTTACTAGCTTTTATGGGATTATACCATTAGCAATACATTTAAAAATGTTCATTCTGCTTTGATATTATAAATTACAATGAGTTTGAGTTTCAACCGCGAGCAAAGGGACTTTGATACATTTTTAATCAAGTAATGCATACGGATCACAAGGAATATTTAATTAATTACGCACGTAAAGATAACACAAAAAGTTTAAAAACTTATATTTTGGATAAATAATAAATGTTTCGGAAATCTTACACACAACATCGTCTAGTCCCAAAATAAGCGGAGCTTGTATTATGGGTACTGAACAAGTGATATAAATACATAAACATACTTTTTTTTGTAAATACATACTTATTATACATAGAAAACACCCATTTGTGGATTACACAAATATTTGGTGCGGACTCGGGAAGCGAACCCGAGACCTCTGATCAGCAGCCGCATACGCTAACCACTAGACCAACAAGGCAGTCACAGTACACCTATATTTTGAAATGTATATGACAATAGACGAAATTATACTCACCAATACTAGACATTCTAAACAGTCAAACAAGCGAAAAGCGATTTAAAGTAGACTTAAAAATACAACTACGCATAGATCCCGTCACAGGACAACAACAGACACAGATTATGGTGCAGAAAATGTACTGTTTCTGGAAAATATTGACGTAAGTAAACGATTCAAAGACAAACAAATGCATTTCGTTCAGAACACAGCAGCACAATATTTTATTCATAAATATTTTATTTTCCGAACACTCATGTATGTGTTTTATAGCATTTTTAGAGAAATACCTACTAAATTTTGTTGCACATATCTGCGGTGAAACCGTTTCATTTTTAAGATTTTTTTTTTTTAATAAATATTTTGGAAATCTTACACACTATCATCTAGTTCCAAAGTAAGCAGAGCTTGTGTTATGGGTACTAATATAAATACATAAACATAATTTTTTTTGTAAATACATACATATTATACACACATAGAAAAACGCCCAGACTCCGAAACGAATATTTGTGGATCACACAAATATTTGGTCAAACCCGGGAATCGAACCCGAGACCTCTTGATCGGCAGCTGCATACGCTAACCACTAGACCAATAAAGCAGTCAAATATAACGTATCACTCTGGATTAGCGTTTAGTGACCCCACTTATTAACACGTCAACTATCAATCAAATGGCATAATTTTCATTCTTCATTCACTCTTTATTTGAAAAAGAACTCCCGCATTAGGAATATAAATCCTTGGTCGCGAGGGACTTTACAACCATACATGAAATAGACACAAAGAACACCCAGACTCAGAACAACAATTTGTGAATCAATCAAAGCATTGTCCCATGTGGGTATTGAACCCACAACACTTGGCGAAGAAGAAAGCGGCGTGGCGACCGCTTAAGCCACTAGGCCAACCGTGCAGTCATATCAATAATATATTTTACTAGCTGATGCCCGCGGCTCCGCTCGCGATATAGATGTTGGCCGATTCTCAGACAGAAAACGGTCAGAAATCGGTACAGCCGTTTCGGAGGCGTATGGGAACGAACATTGTGACACGAGAATTTTATATATAAGATATCAAAAAGAATGAATTGCTGCTGATCAGATGTAAGCTAAATTAAAGACTAATGACAGCCAATCTTCAAAATTGAGTACCTATCTTTCTTGTAATGAAGTCCAATTCAGATGTAAATTAAACTTATTTTTATCACGTTGGAGAGTATTGCTTGGAGACGTTGGTAAGGGTCAGCACAGATGTTTCACTATGGAGAAGTGTTAAGCGATCATTTGCTAAATTTTACCCAGTGAGGTTATAAAGATAGTCTTCTTACTATATTTATAGTATTTCACTATAAATATAGTATAACTTGGAAGAGGGAGAGAAAGAGCGCATTAAAAAACAAGCTATTGCTCGATTCTCTTGGGTTATAGGTATATATATGGACGGGAGTAATGACTTACTATCAGGTCACCTATTGCCTCGGACGTCCGCTGTAACATTCAAAGTTACAACAGTATTCTGGGAAGTACTATGCACTATACATATATATATCTCGTCTAATATAAAGTTCAGTGTATAAAATATAATACCAAAGAAGTAAAAAAAAAGTGTCAGGCTGGGCATAGAATAGGGGTCCGTATACACTATAGTGACACGTGATTCTAAATCATGTCCAATAGATAAATGTTATGTTTATTTATTACTAGCTTTCACCCGCGGCTCCGCCACCGTGTTTGTCGGTTATCGCGCTAAAAAGTAGCCTATATCCTTTCCCAAGTTCAGTTCTATCTTCATACCAAATTTCATCAAAATCGGTTCCGTGGTTTAGGCGTGAAAACTTAACAGACAGACAGACAGAGTTACTTTCGCATTTATAATATTAGTAGGGATTTCGTTATTTTTGTACGGAATTTTCCAAGTAACCGTATTCTGCAAGTTAGAGTTACAACTCCTGAAGTAACAAAGTTAGATTTGTCGCTAGAATTTTCCATTAAAGTTTATCACATCGACTACAGTTATTAATTTTTCATCGCGTCGAAGCCGTTGCACTTTTATAGGGGGGACGTCCTGTTGTAAAATGCATGTTTCCTTTAAAGCTGTATAACTCTTAAACGGATAACAAAATCGAAAAGTTTTAAAAAAACCTATCTTATGATGAGGTAGAAGAGAGAGAAAAAGTAATTCCTACTTTACGTGTAGGGAAGGTACCCCAAAAGGTGACGGCTGGTAGGAGCTGGATGCGAGTAGCCCAGGATCGAACTAAGTGGCGTACAATTGGAAAGGCCTTTGTCCAGTAGTGGACTGAGACAAGCTGATGATGATGATGAAGATGCCCTAAATAACAATATTTTTTGTGATTTTTTTCTAGTACTTTGTAGTCGTGAATAAAACATATATTCGTGCAAATTATTCATATTTCTAGCATTAACTGCTTGGACGGTAAGTTGAGGGTAGACGGACGAACATGACGAAACTGAGCGTTCCTAATCATGGACTAAGAACCCTATGTAGGAGCACCATGTACACAGTAGGTATAAAATGGACAATGTATATTATACACTGCACACACTAACAAACTATTAAAATAATAACACAAAGTCTGTGGTGCTTTTTGAATTTTTTTCAATAACGTCGCACCACGCTTTGTTACATTACAATTATTTTCTACTTTTTAGTTTAAAATCGTGTTTGTTTAGTTTTTTAAACCGCTTTTTTTTCAAATTAGTGTAGTGTCATCGGTCCGGGATAATTCTACAAAGTTTGAACGAAATCTGACCGTTTAAAGTGGGTCAAAATCGCACCTAAAGAAGTCGGTTACAAACATAGAAACATACAGGTGAAGCTAATAAAAACGTGTAAAAATAAAAACAAACACTAAAGTCCTCAAATAAGACCCCTCCTAGCCTCCCTATTCCCGCACTAATGGGCTACATTACAAGTTGGAAAATCCCACTCAACGAAGGTAAAACCATTGCAATACCAGTTCCGTTTACGTTTTACAATGGACTTATATTTGCTTGCCAGGGACTGTCATTTTAAACGGTTTTATTTTATCTAAATAAAGCATTCATTTAGATTTCATATGAAAACTTTAGAGTAAAAATTATAAGTTATGAAGCATAATAAAAGTGATTTTTAAGTACAACTACTGCAAATTATACGAACCATCGACTGTCTTCAGCTGGGTGCCTGTCAAATCGCATCATTTCTTTATAATTTAACGTTAAATCAGTAGACGCTATAGAATATTTTTATAGGAAATATTAACATCACATTTTTGTCGCTTTATCTTATTATAGTGACGTCCGTATAAACAGCGGCACCTCATTGAAGAAATCGTTTAAAAGTAAGTCCATTTAAGTCGAATATATTACTAAGATACTGTGAAAAACGTGTACAAAACTAACGTGAAAATAGATATAAAAATAATCTTGAAACCGTTTAAGATTCGTGTCGAAATTGAAACTGATTCTATACAAAAATTTTTGAGTTTTTGAAGCGTACACCAACCTATTCAATATTTCATAAAAGGCTTGTTAGTGTGTTATAAAATGATATAATACATTATTTAACTGACCAATACTATTAATAGCATCGGTCATATAACAGAGGAATTGGTCACGTTTGGCGCAGGTGATAAGGGGCGCCAGAAACTTCAATAAGATCCTTTCATACGCCTTTTGAGATAGAATTTTAGGGAGTACATTTGGTCAGTAACCAGTTATTAGCCCTATACTTTTAGTTATACATATATAGCTCTGCCAGTATCTCACGGGAATTAATATTAAACATCACCTGTTATGTTAAATGCAGGGATGAGATTGTGAATTGTGATGAAATATTGTTTAAAATTTATTTACTTTTGAAATGTGCTGTTCATATATTGAGTTCTGAACGTATTGTTATCAATGTAGATGTTTGATACACTCCTAGCCAGTCTCGTAGACCAGCAAAGTACGCAAGAGATATTATAGTAATGCGGTTTGCACTCTATTCCTATCAGATGGGAGGGCTATCCGACACGACCAGAGAGAAATCAGGTGCAGGACTGAGGGCTTTACGTGGTCTCCGAGGCAAAGGACTTCAGATACCGAGTTGGGCTTATATTAAGTACTAGCTGGCCCGGCAGACTTCGTATTGCCTCAATCGATAAATAGAAGACCTAAACTACTTTTATATTTATTCACCTTTTAAACCTTCTCTGGACTTGCACAAATAATTCAAGACCAAAATAAGCCAAATCGGTCCAGACGTTCTCGAGTTTTAGCGAGACTAACGAACAGCAATTCATTTTATATATATAAATCGATAGATTTCAGTAATCCCGACCTGGTAGTCGAACCCGAGACCTTTTGATCATTTGGTATACAAATTCAATTCTCAACTTAAAGTTTATTATATTTTTTATAACATATCATTAGAAACTGATGAAAGAAATGATTTTTTCTTAAATCAAGTACGTACTCACAAGATATTGGATGGATGTAATAATTTTGAACACATGCATAACTAGGGACAGTGTAAACTCATAAATGTAAATATATATATTTATATAATTTTCCATATGAAGAAGTAGCAAGAAACAAAACTTTTGAAATAAAATAACACTTCCAAATTTTAATTTTCTTAGACTTTCACTGTGTATATGAAATTTATCAAATTTTAATGTTTAAATAAAACTAGGAATCTAGCCCAGACTCTTCTATTACCCTTTTACTTACATATTTCATGTGTACATTAATTTAAAATGCATTAGCAAGTAGAAACAAACAAAGATCCATCAATCATCAACAGCCTTTAACAGTCCACTACTGGACATAGGCCTCTCCTTTGAAAGGAGGTTTTGGCCTACAATACCACGCTGGCCAGACGGGTTGGTAAAGGGTTTGTTTCAAGTTTTCCTTCTCTTGGCAGTGATGTTAGCTGCTTATTTTGTTCCTTTAGTCGCCTCTTACGACACCCATGGAATGAATAGGGGTGGTAACACTTTGTATTCTTAATCCTTCACCACACGGACAAACAAAGATATTCATATATAAATATATTATTGACTGCTACGGTATCGCAGTGGTATCGTATGCAACTGCTGTTGAATTCTCTGGACCAAATGTATGTTTGATTTACAAATATTTGTTTTGGATATTGGGTGTTTGCTATAATTATGTGTGTACAATGTTATGTTATGTGTATATTGTGTGTGTGCCTTGTTGATCTAGTGGTTAGCATATGCGGCTGCTGTTCAAGAGGTCTCGGATTCGAATCCCGGGTCGGACCAAATATTTGTGTTTTCCACAAATATTTGTTTCGGAGTCCTTGTGTTTTCTATGTATATTTAAAAAAAAAACAAGTATGTTTATGTATTTTTATCAGTTGTTTAGTACCCATAATAGCTCTGCTTAGTTTGGGACTAGAAGTTGTGTGTAAGATGTCCGAAATATTAATTTATTTATCTCTATGTAGCTCTGTTAAGTTGGCATTACGTTTCATATGTCCATTTATAATTATTTACCGAGTTCAATTTACACAGTTTGCAAACGTAGTTACGGTAGATTGGTTGCGCCTACCATGAAACAGCTACTGTCACGATCATATTCGCCCTCAGGCTCCGGCAAGCCGGACTCACGTCAAAACCGAATATATTAATTTGCTAACGATGTGAAACCGATATTGCGGTGCAGAGCATTTAGTCAATTTCTGCATGATTGTATTGCAGTACAAGTTATATAATATATGGATATAAACGGTTTGTGAATTTGTAATCTGTAAATATGGTCACTCCTTTAACTGAAATTGTATTAATCTTCAACTCCAAGCGGATTTGATAGTTTCAAATGAATTCAAATTCTTATCTATCCATCTATATCTCTAAGTATATACAAATCAATGTCTGTTTGCAATATGAAATATACAGTATTCTAATAAATCCGTATGTAAGTATACAAGATGTTGTCTATCCGTTTGTTCCGGCTCATCTCTGGAGTTAGTCCGGCTAGTCTCTCTTAGATATCTGATGACATAAAAGACGAAATGTTTCTCACGATTTATAACAATAATGCGGGTAACACAATTATAAAAAAAATATTAATTAACATATAGAATGACTGTGGTATCAAGGCTACGGATAACGGCCGGTGGCGTTAACACGCATGCGCACGGAGCCGCCACATCCTTGTCGCACTGCAGTAACAATCATATTCTCTATCCTTTTTTAGAGTGTTAGGTTTTTTCGTTACGAAATTTCTTGATTCGGTCGCTGCGTTCAAAGCCCGCGATAAAAGCTATACAATAGCTTAATAAAAACAGATTTTATATTAATAATTTAATATAGGTACATATAAACAATAAATTAAACCAAATTGGTATAAAAAGTAATAAGTAACATGTGGGTTCTGAACATTCAACCATTAGTACATTCGTGGTGCCGGGTTCCTTTGGTGGGAAAGGATTGAGTAAATCTGTAATACAAAGTATATTCTTTAGGCATGTATTAACTGTTCCACTTGTTTCAAGTTCAATGTAGCATCTTAAAGCACCGAAACCCATACAGAACATCACACAACTCTTTAAAGTTGGAGTTGATAAAAAAGTATCAACATCTCTTTGTCTATAAATCATATATTACATATATTATAAAGCCGAAAAGTTTGTTTGTTTGGTTGAACGCGCTAATCTCAGGAACTACTGGTCCTATTTGAAAAAGTATTTCATATAATTTTATATCAAAGAATTTTATATATAAGACTAGCTGATGCCTGCGGCTCCGCTCGCACCCTAGGAGTATGAAAAATAGATGTTGGCCGATACTTAGGCCTACTGAATATGCATATAAAATTTCATAAAGATCGGTCAAGCGGTTTCGGTGGAGTATGGGAACGAACATTGTGACACGAGAATTTTATTCATAAGATATAAATCATAAAAAGTACATAAATGAAGCTTATATATGATATTTGATTATAAAAGCCAACTCCTATAGCAGCATTGATGCCTTTTTCCCAAGGAACTTTAAAAACGTCAGATTTTTATAGACGACGCAACGGTGTGGGTGTGAGACGAGCAATATAATCATTCCTCCAACAATAGGGTTGAATAGGAAATAAATTGAAAGAAACCGGCTTTTTACATTAACTTGTCGAGCCGGCTTTTAGCTGCCTGTCCATACCAA
Source organism: Phragmatobia fuliginosa (assembly GCA_932526445.1). Taxonomy (NCBI): domain Eukaryota; kingdom Metazoa; phylum Arthropoda; class Insecta; order Lepidoptera; family Erebidae; genus Phragmatobia; species Phragmatobia fuliginosa. The sequence goes on from OW052057.1 coordinate 17,857,697, forward strand.
TTACTAGCTTTCAATGCTTGAGAGATCCACGTCCCTACAGTTATACTTAATTGATGTTTATAAAAGATTTGATTCCTGATATAAAATTCATATAAAACCAAGTTCATCCCGTCCAAAGATCTTTCCAGGAACAGTTTCTGTATTGGAAAATTGAAGACCTATCTTCGATAAACATGTATTCGATTAGGTGGCAAAATAGTCCGCAGATGGTGCGCCTGCAATTTGTTGCGAAGAATAAGTGATATCTATCTGATAGAATGTGGAATGGGATATGGTTTCCGATTCGTGGGCTTCATATCGATACATAATATACATACATACATACTTATACGAAGTGGTTGGCGTATGCGACTGCTGATCAAGAGGTCTCTAGTTCGATTCCCGGGTCGGACAAATTGTTTGTGTGATCCGCAAATATTTGTTTCGGAGTTTGGGTGTTTTCTATGTATAATATGTATATATTATGTTTATGTTTAGTTTGTTTATGTAATTATGTCAGTTGTCTAGTACCTATTATACAAGCTCTGCTTAGTTTGGGACTAGATGGCGTTGTGGAAGATGTCCGAAACATTTATTTTAATGTAATATAGTTAGAAATATCTTCGATTCTCATAGTTACAGATACGATATTTCTGTACAAATAATAATTAACTATGAGATATTGGCTCGCTCAAACAAAGGTAGAGGAAAATGGAAAAGGTTGAAGGAGGCCTATATTTAAGTTGGGGTCCATTTCCCAAACTAGATTTAAGTATGATTATAATATTGTAAAGTAACACTAAGCTACCTAATATGTCTAAAAAACACCATTAAAGTTGTGCACTTAATTGTTAAGGAATAAATGACCTGCATTTATTATAATTAAATTCTATGTAGTGTAAAGAATGTGCCTTCCTGGGTCTAGCGATAAAGTTATGTTGTATGCAAATGTAACTTAATGTAGAATTCAATTTATTATAATTATAAAGTTACTCAAAGTGGACTTCATCATCATCAATCATTAACAGCCTTTAAGAGTCCACTGCTGGACATAGGCCTCTCCTTAGAAAGGAGGTTTTGACCTACTATACCACGCTGGCCAGACGTGTTGGTAAAGGGTTTGTTTCAAGTTTTCCTTCTCTTGGCAGTGATGTTAGCTGCTTATTTTGTTCCTTTAATCGCCTCTTACAACACCCATGGAATGAATAGGAGTGGTGACAATTTGTATTCTTAATCCGTCACCACACGGACAGAAATAAGAAGTATTACAATTAACTTTTCTTTGGGGCAGAGATGCCAGGTTCATGGTGTTCAAGCGCTCGTGCTATTTTTAAACAATTAGCTAAGCAACTGATGGACGCTTCTCGTGATCAAAAGGCTAGCCTTTTTCTACCACAGAATTAGTATTGCCATTCAACGTCTTTTGAGAACGCTACCAGTAAGCGATGATGCGGGGGAAGTTATTGACACACATGATTTTAAGTTAATAGAATTTTCATTACTAATGGGCTTTATTAAATACTAGCTGCACCCCGCGGTGTTGCCCGCGTATATCATTATGGTTGCTATGCAAGTGTGTTATGCATAGCAACCTGTGAAGTTTTGACAGGAGATAAACAGTGATACATTTTGACATCTACGATTTAACCCTAGAAAGATAGTCTGCGTCAAATTGACGCATACGTTTTCGAAATTTTGCTCTCTTTTTCTAAATAGCGCGAATCCATAACTGTGCTTTTGGGACATCTCATTCTATGCTGGGAGCTGCCGTGTGGCGTATTTGTCAATAAGGTAAGTGTCACCGATTTTGAAATATAACGACCACGTGAGTCAAATTGACGCATGATTATCTTTTACGTGACTTTTATGATTTTTAATTACATATACGAAAGTTTTTTTTTCGTGTGTATAAGAACTTTATATCATAACTTATATTTTCATTTTGTTTTTCTAGATCCATAGGCAACAATATAATACAATAGGGAGTAAATACTTGGATAAAGACCATAGATATGGTCTTTTTCCAAGTTTCTTCTCCCCATTGTAGGAGGAGGTCGCTCTTATGTAAAGTGACGACGAGCTTCCCTGTGAGGCTACCGACAGTAAAGTAGCGGACCACGAAAGTGAAAATGAAATGCAGAGCGACACAGAAGAAGCTCGTATAGACAAACAAAAGCCGGGGTAGACATACTAGATCAAATGTGTTCTCTGATGGCCTGTAGTAGGAAAACAAATAGACGGCCTATGGCTTTCTTGTATGGAATGACAAACATTGCTCGTATAAACGCATATAAAATATACTGTCATAACGTTAACAACAAAAAAAAAGCCTCTAAGTCGCAAACAAAAATGAAAAATCTTAGCTTGGGTCTGTCTTCTTCGTTTATACGTAGACGTTTAGAAGCACCTATCCTGAAGAGATAATATATCGAATATGTTACCAAATGAAGTACCTAGCACATCAAAAGTCAATATTGATTAGCCAGTAGTAAAAAAACGTACTTATTGTACTTTTTGCTAATCCAAAATAAGGTGAAAGGCAAATGCGTCCTGCGAAAAATGTAAAAAAGTTATGTGTCGTGAGCAAAACGTTGAGATGTGACAAAGGTGTTTGTGACTGATTTTTGTATATTTTCCTCACAGTAAATATGTTAGGTTATTGATTTTGTTTTATAGAAAATACTGATTATTGTAGTAAAAATTAGTTTTGATATGTAACAGTAAGTGTTAAAAAAAATCGTCGATTTATAACAAAGTTAAAAGCGTTTGTTTTTTTTTCAATAAACAAATGAGTACAAATAAATTATCTGCAATATTACTTTTCTAATATATGTGTAAATATATAATAGTATTTGATTTATTCAAATAATCAATATACTTCGCCCAGCAGATAATTAAAGCATATGCGTCAATTTTACGCATGAGTATCTTTTCCGTACTACAAAATATGATTATCTTTCTAGGGTTAATGTATTTTTATAATCACCTAGTTTTCGCCCGTTTATCTCGATTATTGCAGTAAAAAGTAGCTTATGTATTATTCTGATATATAAGCTATATTACTGTAAAGTTTCATCCAAATCCGTTCAGTAGTTTTTGCGTGAAAGAGGAACAAACATACATACACACATACATACTCACAAACTTTCATGTTTATAATATTAGTAGGATCTTAGTATAATACGACGGCTTAGCTGATGGATCATTGAATACATTTGATAAGTATCAATTATTATAAAAATACGGTGCATTGAATAGGGATTATTAACCACAATAGAAACTGGTATATTTCATGATCGCTAATTGAAGGTTTACTTGTTCGTTTGAAAAATATTTAAAAAAGGTATGCTGCTTTTGTCGAGCTTTATATTCCAGTAAAAGGAAGGAAGCATTACACAATACGTTTAACTAGGTGCATGTGTTTGAGCTTTTCACAGAGGAATGAGTTGAGTGCTGTTTTATTTGTAACTCATGTAGGTATAACTTTATGAGAAGGCTAGCTGATGCCCGCGGCTCCGCTCGCGCCCTAGCAGTATAAAAAATAGATGTTGGCCGATTCTCAGACCTACTGAATATGCATATAAAGTTTCATGAACATCGGTCAAGCCGTTTCGGAGGAGTATGGCAACGAAAACTGTGACACGAGAATTTTATATATTAGATAATGTTTATTGCAATTACTTTCTGTTCAATAAATAAAATATATCTAAAAGGGTTTGAGTACATATACTTATTCTAATCCATCTTTTCTATACATATATATTTGTTTAGTTTATTTACAAGGATCAACAGGCTTTTAATGTTGACTTCAAAAGCAAACTATATATTATTCCCGATTAAAATCTAGCCCTGTGCTAATAGAAATGTAATCCGTTCAGATGTTCTAGCTTAATCGTAGAATCAAATATTCGTAAAAACTTATACACTTAGAAATATGAATTTATAATTCATACTAATATTTTAAACGAAGAGCACCTAAAGCCGTCGGTCCCGGTTTTCATGAACATCTATAGCAATCGTTATTGGGAATTTAGTGCCCTCAAATTTACTGACAAACTAGTTTAACCATCGAATTTCAGTTCTCCCTTAGGGTTGCGGAGGTCCGATGCCAGTCGCTCCGTGGAAAAACTGATATTCAGATAAAACCAGTTGACCTAGTAGCCGACCCCAAATACGGCTAGAAAGAAGAAGAAGACTAATATTATAAACGGGAAAGTTTGTGAGTATGTATGTTTGTTGCTCTTTCACGCAAAAACTGCTGAACGGATTTGGATGAAACTTTACAGTAATATAGATTATATATCAGAATAACACATAGGCTACTTTTTACTGCAATAATCGTGATACACACGGGCCGAGCGATAGCTAGTAGTAATATATTAATCGTTTAAATGAAGTCCTTATGATTTAGAATAAAACCAAAAACAGAAGAAAAGATTGAAACTCTAAAGATAAATATTAGTGAATGTATTATTGCTGCCTGGTTGGTCTAGTGGTTAGCGTATGCGGCTGCTGATCAAGAGGTCTCGGGTTCGGTTCCCGGGTCGGACCAAATATTTGTGTGATCCATAAGTATTTGTTTCGGAGTCTGGGTGTTTTCTATGTATATATGTATGTATTTACAAAAAAAAAGTATGTTTATATATTTATATCAGTTGTTAAGTACCCATAATACAATCTCTGCTTAGTTTGGGACTAGATGATGCTATGTGTAAAATGTTCGAAATATTTATTTATTTAACGTAACAAATCTATAATTCAAAATGTTTTGTGAAATTCGACACAAAGTGCTTCGTAATCAGCGCCACCTACTTCTATAATAAGCTTTCAACAGCTTCTTATGGAAATTATTAAAGTAGGTATTTAATAATAATATACGTCTTTGTTTTGCTTTTCATTTTAAAGGGTAAGAGTGAAGCAACGTCAAGTATTTTAATCCGTTCGTCTGTATCTTAGTGTGGGATTCGAGAGCTATCGAGACGTGGAAACGTAGGAAATGAACTCAAGTATCGACTTACAATTCATTTTCAATCATAAGAGGATTAAATTGTACGCGTAGATATAATATATGCTATACTTGCTTTTGCCCGCGGCTCCGCGTAAATACTAACCTATGTGTTATTCCGATATGAAAGCTATATTATTGTGAAGTTTCAACAAAGTCCATTCAATAGTTTTTGCGTGAAATAGCAACATACATACATATAATCACAAACTTTCGCGTTTATAATATTAGTAAGGATAATGTATGCTTCTATTAGTACGCTCTATAGCCTAAACTGCTGACAATTTTTTTTTAGGTATATGCTATCAAAATGAGTCTATACAGCTTGATAGAAATCATCATCATCATCATCAACAGCCTTTAACAGTCCACTGCTGGACATAGGCCTCTCCTTTGAAAGGAGGTTTTGGCCTACTATACCACGCTGGCCAGACGGGTTGGTAAAGGGTTTGTTTCAAGTTTTCCTTATCTTGGCAGTGACGTTAGCAGCTTATTTTGTTCCTTTAGTCGCCTCTTACGACACCCATGGAATGAATAGTGGTGACACTTTGTATTCTTAATCCGTCACCACACGGACAGCTTGATATAAAGCACGAGAAGAATCAAAGAGTGATGATTACTATCCTCATTGTTAGTGGTGACAATATTACATGGTGAACCACACTACAGCGGATTAGAGAGCTGCTTCTGAATTATTGGGCCTCCGGTCTCATACTCACCATTAAACATGACATCATTAATAGCCGGTCTACTTGTGCTGGGTCAGTATGGCTCTACAACCTTAAAGAATGACTACATTGCCTAATGGCGAATGTGTACAATATACCGTAACCTCAATTTATTAATAATATTGCCAAGAAATAAAAATATGTTTGTTCTTCTTCATCTTCCTAGCCTTATTCCCAATACTATTTGAGGTCGGCTACTAGTTCAACCGGTTTTACCTGAATATCAGTTTTTCCACGGACCTACTGGCATCGGACCTCCGCAACCCTAAGGGAGAACTGAAATTCGTAGGTTAAACTAGTTGTCCGTAAATTTGAGGGCACTGATTTCCCAAAAACGAATGCCATAGATATTCATGGGGACCGGGACCGATGCCGCGATGTTTATTATTTAAATTATTACGTATTACATTTCGTTTCATAATATTGAGTCGTAAATATAAATAGCAAAAATATTGAAGAGCATTTATGTTGACTTTTATTTTATTTTCATTTCATTATTGAAGTTAAATAACGGACAGACTGGCGTCGATAAGTTTCAATTTAAAGTACAAGCTAAGTAATTAAGTTTCACGTCAACTAATTATTTTCAACTGAAGTGATACGATACTGCAATATCCCAGTACCTTCATTTTCGTATTCGAAGGATAGTTCATTAATAATAATAATAATAATCTAGCAACACTCAAAGACATCAGAATTTCTTCCACATATTTTTAAAATAAATTATTTTTTCCATTAAGAACCATATTAAAAACGAAATATATATATTTTAAATAACTCAATGTTATAAAAATAATGAATTACAAGAAATAAAATGAATCGCAAGGAAATAAACATAGAAAGATCTGTTTGTAAAGACATGACGTTTAATACGTCATGTCAAAAGCATTATAAATATCGATAAAATGAGAAATTCTCAAAGATGTTAACCAGAGCTAGAAGCAGAGCACAACGAACATCCCCGGACTCGTCGCTCCGCTCCGCCGTGCCGTCAATGGAAGAAATCATAGAAGTTCCGAATAGTGCACAGGCGTCGAGCTCTACTTCGAGCGACGAGTTTTTCTCTCCGCCGACGTCGCCAACACCTGTACGTCGGCAGGAGAGAACTCGGCCACCAGACAGCTTGGGATCCCGAGGACCACTGACCTCGAAAAGGGTCCCCGCTACCGGTGGAGGTGTGCACCGCATGAAATGGTCACATACAATAAATGAGAACGTCATGCGGGCATATTTTCGGGCTACAGAGCTGGGAACAAACCTTACTGCGTACCGTGTTCGACTAGTCTCTCTGTTTCAGGAGCTTGAGCCAGCCGTCAACGTATCAGCGCAACGATTGTCGGATCAAGTGCGGGCTATACAGCGATGCCATCTGCTAGATGAGGCCGTACTTGAGAGGATACGCTCGGACGTACGGAATACCTTGGCTATCCCTTCTTCGTCACATGCTCTGTATTTGGGAGCGAATAGTACACCAATTCTACCACATAATAATAATGTTGATGAAGAGGAGAGTGAAGTTATATCCGTAAGTACCCAATATAATGATAGAATAAGGAGCGCTTTGGAGGATGCGGTTCAGAAATACCGGTATGTTGATTATCATAACAGACCCCGGTTACCCCGTTTGCCCATTCATAAACGAAATTTAGCACTGGTGAGTGCCCTGAATTTGTTATTATCAGATTATTTTGATAATAGCGAAGATCTTAGTGATACACATTCTATTCTTTACTGTGCGGCTATTGCAGTTTGTCGAGTAGCTGGTGTTAAATTTGCTGAAGACAGAATTGCTACTCGACCCAAAAATACTTTGCCAGTTTGGCAGTATAGAATAGAACGTCGTATTACTGAGACTAGGACACTCATCGGTAAACTAACTGCTTTCCAGGCAGGTAATACGCGGCCGAGAGTCATGCGCTTTGTGAAACAGGCATTCTTGGGGACTACCATCAGTCCTCAACAGTACTTGTCTAGTGTCACAGAGCGCATAGACTTCTTGAAACAAAAAGTGTATGCATGGGCAAATAGGATAAGACGGTACAAAAAACGCGGAAATCGGTATTATCAGAATCGCATGTTCCAAAGAAATGAGAAGTGGGTGTACCGGAAATGGGAAGAACCAGATCCATGTGAGCGCGATGGGTACTTGCCAGATGAAAATGCCACAAATGAATTTTGGCGTGGCATCTGGTCGGTGCCTGTCACCCATACAGATGGTGACTGGATGCGAGATGTCAGACACTCATGTGAATCTATAACAACTATGGAACCAATCATCATTAACAAAGATGATGTAAGTTGTGCAGTCCGTTCATTGCCAAATTGGAAATCACCTGGTCCGGACGGTCTGCACAACTTTTGGCTTAAGTGGTTCCAAAGCTCGCATGGGTGTTTGGCATCTCAATTCCAGGCAGCATTGGATTCTGGTTCATTACCACAATTTTTAACAACTGGTATAACCCATTTACTCCATAAATCTGGTAGTGCCATGGATCCCAAAAACTTTAGGCCCATTACATGTTTACCAACTTTATACAAACTTCTTACATCTATTCTGAGACTCAAAATTACTACACATGTAAATAATAATTCGATACTTTCCGTTTCTCAGAATGGATGTAGAAGTGGGACCCGTGGCACTAAAGAGCTCCTTATCGTTGATATGACCATTAGCCAACAAGTACGTCGTAATCGTAAGGGTTTGGCGACATGTTGGATAGATTATAAGAAGGCTTACGACTCGGTTCCCCATTCATGGCTTTTGAGGGTGCTGGAGTTGTATAAAATTGATACAACTCTGTGCAACTTCTTGAAGTCATGTATGGGGCAATGGAGGACAGTCCTCTGCTATCCTGGATGCCGCCGAACTGCGGTAAGCGACGTATTTGTAAAGATCGAGAGGGGTATCTTTCAAGGTGACAGTCTGAGTCCCTTGTGGTTTTGTCTGGCCTTGAACCCTCTTAGCACTCTCTTAGAGGGTTCAGGGTTAGGCTATAGGTTGCAGAGAGGTAACCGGGTTATATCACACCTGCTTTACATGGATGATTTGAAACTACTGGCTCCCACTAAATTACAATTGATGGAGTTACTAAAGGTTACTGAAAACTTTAGTAATTCTATCAAAATGGAATTTGGTTTGGACAAGTGTGCAGTCATGTATGTAAAGAAAGGTGTTATTGTGGAATCTGAAGGATTAGAACTTTCAGATTCAACAAAACTTAGGTCTCTCTCTGCCACCGAAACCTACAAATATCTAGGCTTTTCACAATCCTTGGGAATACCAGAATCTGATGTGAAGCAAACGTTGCGGGAACGCTTCTTCGGCCGCCTGAAAAAAGTCCTTAAAAGTCTTTTGTCAGGGGGTAACAAGGTGCGAGCCTACAACGGTTGGGTCATGCCGGTTCTGATGTATTCCTTTGGTATACTTAGATGGACTCAGACCGAATTAGATGCCCTTGACAGGAGAGTTCGTACCTTACTGACTGCATTCCGAATGCACCACCCACGTTCATCGGTTATGAGATTGTACATCCCGCGAAAGTTTGGGGGTCGTGGATTTTTAAATATCAAGACCCTACATAATCGCGAGATATACAATCTCAGAGAATATTTTTTTAATACCGACATGGGGGTGCATCGCAATGTAGTTGCAGTGGATAACGGACTCACTCCACTCGCTCTGGCTAAAGAGAATTGGCGCAAACCTGTAGTACTTAGTACTGATGATCGCAAGGAGGTATGGAAGGGCAAAGAACTTCATGGTCGGTTTTATCGGGCTTTGAATGGGCCCGATATAGACTTTAAAGCATCGACTTCCTGGCTACGGTATGGTGATCTCTTTGGAGAAACCGAAGGTTTTGTTTGTGCAATTATGGACGAAGTTATCATGACGAATAACTATCGGAAATATATACTGAAGGACGGTACGGTTGACATATGTCGGGCATGTCACCGACCCGGGGAATCTATCAGGCATATAATTTCTGGTTGTTCTCGTCTTGCTAACGGTGAATATTTGCACAGACACAACCAAGTAGCCAGGATTGTACATCAGCAACTTGCCCTTAAATACCAACTTGTGAATTTGGAGGTGCCATACTACAGGTATGTGCCCGACCCAGTTCTCGAGAATGGTCGTGCTACATTATATTGGGATCGATCTATTATCACAGACAGGACTATTGTCGCCAATAAGCCTGATATTGTGATGATAGATCGATCGCAGCGCCGCGCAATGATTATCGATATCGCTGTTCCTCATGACGAGAATCTCGTGAAGGTTGAAAAAGAAAAACAAATAAAATATTTGGATTTATCTCACGAGATTGTCGATATGTGGAATGTCGACTCGGCGATCATTGTTCCGATAGTTGTTTCTGTTCATGGTTTGATAGCCAAGAGCCTCGACCAACACCTTAAGAGGCTCACGTTGGACGGCTGGATCAAGGGTCTGATGCAGAAGGCGGTCCTCCTTGACACGGCACGTATAGTGAGGAGGTTCCTGTCTTTGGAGTCCTAACCACCGGTTTCTTGGTCCCTGTACCCGAAGTCGGTGGTCTACTATTTTTTATATTTTTAAATGTATTTTTTATATTTATATTTAAAAATGTAATTTATATGTAAATATTATCAAATAAAGAGAATAATAATAATAATAAATCTTTTTATTCAGGTATCTCAGACCCATACAAAATGTTACAATTATTGTGAACTAGCTTTCCGCCCGCGGCTTCGCCCGCGTCGAATTCGTTTATATCCCGCGACATGGTAAAGGCAATTTAAGCAATCTTGCATGATTTTATGTTTGATAATAAGGAACTTCGACACAAACTTTCGTCCCCTATTTCAAACCCTACTACCTTTATTTTCGGGATAAAAAGTATCCTATGTCCTTTCCCAAGTTCAGTTCTATCTTCATACCAAATTTCATCAAAATCGGTTCAGTGGTTTAGGCGTGAAAGCGTAACAGACAGACAGACAGAGTTACTTTCGCATTTATAATATTAGTAGGGATTAATAAAAATAATACTTATTAAAATTCAAACATTAAATCTATAAAGTAATAATTCAATTTAAATCAACTCAAATTCGATTAAAATAATAACAATAACAAACATAAATAAATATTAAAAACATTGGGTCAATTCAAATTCAATCAAAATTCAAAAGTAATAAAATTCAAACACAATAAATTAATAAATTCAGTTCCATAACAATTAAATAGAAATTATAAATTAAAAACACAATACAAAAATATATACATGAAGTTTGGTACAGAAAGTTTAAAAGGAATAAAAATTTACTTATTTTTCTATATGTACCTTAGAACAATGGTTCATATTAAACGTTATATATATTAATATACCTTTCAGTGCATTTCAGATATTTACGAATACTATTTTATGTTTTACTAGCTTTCCGCCCGCGGCTTCGCCCGCGTGGAATTCGTTTATATCGCGCGACACGGTAAGGGTAGATTAAACAATCTTACATGATTTTATGTTTGATAATAAGGAACTTCGACACAAACTTTCGTCCCCTGTTTCAAACCCTTCTACCTTTATTTTCGCGATAAAAAGTATCCCATGTCCTTTCCCAACTTCAGTTCTATCTTCAAACCAAATTTAATCAAAATCGGTTTCTTGGTTCAGGCGTGAAAGCGTAACAGACAGACAGACAGACAGAGTTACTTTCGCATTTATAATATTAGTAGGGATTAATATTATTTTGTACTAATATTAAAGATAAAACAGTGTTAATATTTTGTTGTAATTTACATATTACGTATTAAAGTGACGAAGCAGAAAATATTATTTTCTTTTAAAACTAGCTGAGCCCCGCGGTGCTAACCGCGTTTGTTGTTTTAACACGTAGGCAATGCCGCGGTGCGAAGCTAGTCTGAAAAAAGTAGCCTAAGTTACTCCTTGTACCATCGGCTATCTGCTAGTTAAAGTCCCGTCGAAATCGGTCCAGCGGTTCGGACAGACAGACAGACAAAAATTGTAAAAAAATTTATCATTTAAAATTCATTTCGGTCATTTTAATATGTATAACAAAGAGACACTCCAATTTTATTTATTTTATTTATAATAACTTTTATTCTTTATTAAAAAAATAAAAATATATTTTAAAATGTTTTATTATGACTTACCCGACTATGCTGGCTCAACTTAGAAGAGGTTCGCACCAGCCACTGCTTCAGCTCTAATGGCTAAACATTGCAATGGAATTTAACATATCACCTCTTAAAACAAAACGGCTGACGTCAATCAACCCACGGCTCTATAACAACCTCCCATGACCCGCCAACCTTACAAGGGATGAACGCCCTTATATTCAAAGTGCACCTACATACTCCTTGATACAAAATGGAATAAAACTTATTCCAGATAGCACAGTGAGCTATATCGCCTTAAAATGAGACTAAATTCATTTAAATTTTATTTAATTGAAAATTTCACATTGAGTTTTTCCAATGAACTTATAGAATCATCATCATCAGCCCATCTCAGTTCACTGCTGGACATAGACCATTGCACACTTTGATTGATTTTGGGCTTCTCGGATCTCGCAGCCATCTTGGGCAAATCGTCACTCCACCTCGCCTGTGGGCGTCCTAAACTACGTTTGCCGAGACGCGGTCTCCACTCCAGAACTCTTCTACCCCAACGGTCATCAGTTCTGCGCCTAATATGGCCAGCCCACTGCCACTTATAGAAAGTTATATAATTAAACTAATAAGCGAATATTGTTCTACTCTGTACTGATTATTTTGTTTTGTGATACAGAAGAAAAGCGAGGGAGAACGCCATTAGATAAGTCTCTGCCTCCGCCTATAGATATTTACAACCTAAGAACCTTGTAGAATATTCACAAAATCATTAAACTGCTAGGATGAAAGGTCAATTACTTAATATTTTCTTATGTTCTTTTAGTGACGGCTTTTAATATATTTGATCTTTCTTTTGGAAGAATATATGATGGAGATTAATTAACTACAACCGAGGCGGATTTAAATTTGTTCACGAAAATAGAACATTCATTAACTTCTAATTTTATCATCCTTACTAATATTATGAATGTGAATGTAAGTTTGTTTGTTACGCTTTCACGCGAAAACTACTCAATCGATCATCATGAAAATTTTTACACATATCCTTGGAGGTGTTAGAAGTAACGTGAAAAATAATAATATTTTCTACAAATATTTTTTACCGCGATAACTGAAATAGACGCGAGCAGAGCCGCGGGCGAAGGCACACATTTGTGTTCATGACTAGGAATCCTTATATTCGTAGAATAGTCATGGCCGTCGATCCGTCCTCGACTTACCGTCCAAACGGCTAGTGCTAGAAAGATAAAATTTTGCATGGATATGTGTTTCTGTTACGTTGACAAAGTGCTACAATAAGTAATAACTAATCAAGAAAAATATTTTTATTTGTACCGGGTAATCTCTGGAATGGCTGGACGGGACGGGACTTTCACTGGCAGATAGCTGATGATATAAGGAGTAACTTAGATTAGCTTCGCCCCGCGGCGTTGCCCGCGGTTACAACAACAAACGAGGGTAACGTGGCGAGGCTGAGCTGTTCATTATTATATGATTATTATAATAATGCTTTGTGCTTGTTTTTCTGTTCATGATAAATCCAAAATGTTTTTATGAAGGTTTAGGTGCTATGTGCAAAATTTGTAAAAAACTATTTAAAAATTTGTTATTTTTTTTTGCTTCAAAAAAGACAACTCCCGCATTAGGACTATGTATGTATTTTTAAGTGAACTAGTGTTGTGAAGTGAAGTATATTTAAGGCGGCGAGTGGGGAGGCGCCCGGTGGCACCGAGATCATTTCCGTACAAGCAAGTCAAAACAAGTGCAATCGTACATTAAAGTATTCAATGGTATTACCAGGGGGGTGTCACTCCGCAGTTTAGGTATAGTCGGCCGGCTGCCTGCCGAGTCAGACACGCTGGTCGAACAGACATCGTCAGAACAGCTTGATTGCCTCGGTGGCGCAGTGGTAGCGTATGCCACTCCTGTGCTTGAGGTCTCGGGTTTGATTCCCGGGTCGGACCAAGTGTTGGTGTGGTCCGCAAATCCTTATGAGTTACACGATAGAAAGAGACGCAATTGTAGGTAAATATAATCGTAGTGATTCGGCGCTGTGCGATCTGAATTGAACTTAATCTTTTGACACCGAGGGTATCTATAACTTTAATTTACTTTTCGGAGTGAGTCTTCTGTACTGGTACTATTATGTATTCTGTGGTATTACTGCGATTGTACTGTTGCATTTTACGTTTCAAGTAAACATTTAAACATTAACCAAGTTGGGAAGCCTTTTATTTCATTCCTCAACAATATGTGTCGAGGGAAACTTAACAAATATACATTACCGAACACAAAGAACACCCCAGACTCAGAACAGCAATTTTTGAATCACACAAAGTGTTAACCCACGTGAGATTTGAACCCACACTTGACGCAGTAGTAAGCGGTGTGGCGTCCGCTTAAACCAGTTGCTACTAAAAACATTGTCAAATGTTCAGTCTTCATCTTATACAAAGTTACAGAAAAACATTAACAAAGTAACCGAGAAAGTTCAAAGCAAATAGCATGTGATCCTATGAAAGAAACAATGTCTGACTGCCTCGTTGGTCTCGTAGTTGACGTATGCGACTGCTGATCAAGAGGTCTCAGGTTCGATTCCTGGTTCAGACCAAATGTTTGTGTGAATCAAGAAATTTCGTAACGAAAAAACCTAACACCCCGTGTTAAAAAAGGATAGAGAACATGATTGTAACTGCAGTGCGACAAGGACAAATAACGGGCGACTGGCATAATCATAGATTAATCAAATAGAAGGGATATCGTAGGCACAATACATAGCGTCCGCGTCCTCCAGTACCATCTAAATTCTAAATGAATCTTAGTGTTTTTTTATTCCATAGATATGCTGTGTGTGATTTAATAATTAATGCGAAAGTTTGTGAGTATGTTTGTTCCTCTTTCACGCAAAAACTACTTAACGGATTTAAATGAAACTTTACAGTAATATAGCTTATATAACAGAACAACACATAGGCTCTACTTTTTACTGCAATAATCGAGATACACGGGCGAAAGCTAGGTGATTATAAAATACATAAATCGTAGATGTCAAAATGTATCACTGTTTATCTCCTGTCAAAACTTCACAGGTTGCTATGTATAACACACTTGCATAGCAACCATAGTAACACCGCGGGGCGCAGCTAGTTTAAAAATAAACGTGGATGTTAAAATTTGCATTTATAATATTATTCAGTTTTAAGTAGCCATGACTTGGCTTGCTCGATTACTCTTATAGAGCTCAATCACTTGGAAACGAGCGATTTTTAATCGATAAACGCAGACAGGCCAGTGCATTCTATTTTCACTTAATTTTCTTAATTTCATTTTTGTTAAATCAAACTGTGCTATTACCTTTGGTTGGTATCCTGCCTGCCTTGTTGGTCTAGTGGTTAGTGTATGTGGCTGCTGATTAAAAGGTCTCGGGTACGATTCCCGGGTGGACCAAATGTTTATATGATCCCACAAATATTTGTTTCGGAGTCTTATAAATATTTCGGACATTTTACACACAACATCATCTAGTCCCAAACTAAGCAGAGCTTGTATTAGGAGTACTAAACAACTGATATAAATACATAAACATACTTTTTTGCGTAAATACATACATATTATACATAGAAAACACCCAGACTCCGAAACAAATATTTGTGGCTCACACAAATAAATTTGGTACGACCCGGGAATCGAACCCGAGACTTTTTGATCAGCAGCCGCATACGCTAACCACTAGACCAACAAGGCAGTCAAAGTGACTCTACTCCACCTGATGCAAAGCATCGGTAGGAACCTAGAGTACGTGTGACTATTCTCAAACAATGCAGAATGGAGACCAACACTTTAGTGGCCTAGTAGGATGCTTCAGGATTAGGCCTCCGGTCTCACACTCACCAACGAAACATGATAGAATACACGACTTTTAGAATGGTCTTCTTTATGAGGGTAGTCTTGAAATCAACCCAACGAATGGCCAGCGTGGTATAGTAGGCCAAAACCTCCTTTCTAAGGAGAGGCCTATGTCCAGCAGTGGACTGTTGTAGGCTGTTGATGATGATGATGAAGGTAGAACCGCTTCGGTCGAAACCGTGCGCTCTACTAACTTGATCAAGACTTACGAGATAAGTACTTAAGTGTTTTAAAATCCACTTTGAATAATACTTATCAAGATTTAGTATTTTAGTAGATATTGGATTATTACTTACACATTACAAGAAGAAATTAATCGATAACGAACACCAGTGAAAAAGATAATTAAAAACTTTTTACTCTACATTTAACAACATTACTATGATTTCAACTAAGCGTTAATTGCTCAGTAAATATAGTATTTTATCTTATATATATTTTTTTCACTAAACACTTAGAGAAGATGTACGTATAGTTTTAAAATGTAGAGACGCGAAACGCGTTCGCACTGACCACTTTTCAGACAATACTAAACAAATATTCAATTCCACTTTAACTCTACTTTTGCATACAACATCGTGTGCATACAACAAACATATCAACGCCATGATTATATTTTTAATTACCGTTTTAATGTTCATGAACAAAAGACATCAACGAACGCTGTTTCTTTAATTAAAGAATTATAACTGAACGCTATGTTCAAAGCTATGGTTAGTATTCCACAATTGAATACATACTAGCAATTATGCTTAGATGTCACTTATAACTTGATATGTTATTAAGTTTTATTAATTTATTATTTGCTACACAATGTTTACAACTTGAGTACAATTTTTAATGTATATAAGTAATCTACAATTTTTTGGTACTTAATATAGCCTACCTGAGCTATAAGTACCAGCAATCTTTCAATGACAGACTATGCTACAATATTTACATATATAACTTAAATAAATAAAGATAGAAACCAACAAAATTTGATATAAAGATAAATATTAATTAAAATTTTAGCAACTTGTAAGCTTGTGTGCGTATGCATGCATGTGTGTATGTGTGTGTGTGTGTGTGTGTGTGTGTGTGTGTGTGTGTGTGTGTGTGTGTGTATGCATGCGTGTGTTTGTATGTGTGCATGCGTGTGTTGGCTAAGTAATGTAGTATTACGTATTGTAATGTTACAAGCAGATGATGTAAAGTAGTAATTACAGTTCAAGGACCTATACTTAACAAGCGTCACTTAAACTAATTGATAATAAGCAAATAAAGGGCAATCTTAACATTGTTTCACTTCAATACACTATTAAAATTCTTAAGTATAAACGAAAATTCTAGTTTAATAAATTAAAAATAAATTGAAATGTTGGGGACAGAATTTTGCTTAATATACACACAGAAAAAGTGTAAATATTTAAAGATTCTCAATAGGTCGTTTTATAGAAAGACTATAAAAATTACTTTTTTTAAAGACAATTTCATCATTAGGAATGTCAATTCCTGTGTCGCAGGAGTCATTAAAAACATACATGAAACGGACACAAAGAACACCCAGACTTAGAACTACAATTTGTCAATCACACAAAGTGTTATCCCACGTGGGATTTGAACCCACGACACTTGGCGCAGTAGGAAGCGGCTTGGCGACCGCTTAAAACACTAGACCAACCGTGCAGTCAAATAACAAGATAGTCCTTTGCTCGCCATCTTAACTTCAAATGTTTTAACTATTTCAATTTATCGAGTACCACGTGATCACCCTATTTTCATAAGAAAATTAACACATAGAAATGACAAAGGAAAAAAAAAGCTTTAGATGCATAATCCTACCAATTTTATAAACGCGAAAGTTTGTGAGTATGTATGTATGTTTATTCCTCTTTCACGCAAAAACTATTGAACGAATTCGGATGAAACTTTACAGTAACATAGTTTATATATCAGAATAACACATAGGATACTTTTTACTGCAATAATCGAGATAAACGGGCGAAAGCTAGGTGATTATAAAAATACATTAAATCGTAGATGTCAAAATGTATCACTGTTTATCTCCTGTCAAAACTTCACAGGTTGCTATGCTTAACAGACTTGCATAGCAACCATAATTATATACGGGGTGCAGCTAGTAACTCTTAAGTGCTTATATCCCAGTTAACCTAGATTTTCAATCACCAAGGGTAAGCAACTACCTGGATGGGTGACCGAGGCTTGATATCTTATAAGCCTTTTCGTGATTATTTTATAAATATACTAGCTGACCCCGCGAACTTCGTACCCCCTAATAGTCGATTCAAAGTCACTCAATTTTTTTGCCTTCTCGGAACCCCTCCAATAAAACTTAAACTTTATAGTATGGAATTAAAGTTCAAATTGACTTTTAAGTACTATTACGAATCTTTTGTATGGGAATATTGAAAAGTGTTGTTTTTAGACTTTTTCAGATATTTTTTTAACTTATTCTCCCGTAAGAACCATCCTCGAACTTCAAGGTATAAAAAAAGAATTAGCGAAATCGGTCCAGCCGTTCACGTGTGATGGCCTGACCAAGGGATTCATTTTATATATATAGATATATAGAAGATATTTAGCAGGTAGTCCCAGTTTTTCGTGTAGCTTATTTAGAGTTTCGGGTGAATTAGAAATATCCAACGGTTAGATTTGATGGACAATGTGTCTTGTCAGTTCCCAACCCACACTGTGTGGTCTTAACCCTCTCCTGAGAGGAGGCCCGGCATAACAGTTTGCACTTCTTGAATAGAAAATGTTACTTTATTAACGAATTTGTACTTTATTAAGTAAATGTTAGAGTTCTTTTCATTTAATTGGCCAACGACTAAAACTTTTGTACGTATGCTAACTACTCCTGTTTTATGATTACTGTAGTATTAAAAAACAGTCCGTGTGGTGTCCATGGGTGTCGTAAGAGACGACTAAAGGAACAAAATAAGCAGCTAACATCACTGCCAAGAAAAGGAAATCTTGAAACAAACCTTTTACCAACCCGTCTGGCCAGCGTGGTATAGTAGGCAAAAACCTCCTTTCAAAGGAGAGGCCTATGTCCAGCAGTCAAAATCAAAATCAAAATCAAAGCATTTATTTCAAGTAGGCCAGTTACAGGCACTTTTGAATTGTCGAAACAAAAATGTAGCTACAGTCCCAGTCACAAGACACAAAAACTGTGAAAGTACTGTAGTTGCCCATTCCCTAGCGTAGATCTCTATGGAGAAGAACGGGCAAGAAACTCCATGGACACTCTTTTAAATCAAAATGTTTTTACAAAATCATGGTTACATCATTCATGTTGAGATGGTACATTATGTGAGAACGATGTAGCAAGACGTGCACGTTAAAAGTATCCATAGTACAACAAAAATACAATTGAAAAATAAAATAATTAATTCAAATAAGCCGTGGCAACTAAGAGATGACCAGTCACAACTGACAGCGCCCGTTCACGAACATGACGCATGGATCCGCACCATTCAACTCAACCATTTTGAAGGGAATCAAATGATCAGACACACGCGCCACCATCAGCGTGACATTTGAGTGAGCATGACATACTCTCAACCGCCAGGGCAGATTCAGGTCAAGAAAAGACGTAGGTTTCCAGTGAATGATAGCTTGAATAGCTTCCTAGTACATAGTACTCACACAATATGGGCTATGCGATTATATAACACTAAAGAGATTGAATCTATACAATGCAAAGAAAGTTGTACAATCTTCAGCAGCTCCAACAATACCATTCAATGCTATCAATTTATGCGCCCCTGTCCTTGTGAAGCAGGACCAGCATTGAGCCAAGCATTTTTATCAGCGATATAATCGCTCAACTTGTAATATGCTTGCTTACATAGTGTGCGTTTAATGCATGTTTTAAATTTTGTCTCATTCAGTTCAAGAATACTTTGTGGAATTTTATTATAGCATCTCAAACAGTACCCCATAAAAGAAGAGTCTACTTTAGCGAGTCTAAAGCCTGGCTGAACTAGTTGGTCCCTATTTCTAGTACTGTAATTATGTTTGTCACCTCTTTTGCCAAAAAGATGAAGATTTTTTCTAACGTACATTATGTTTTCGTAGATGTATTGACTATGTACCGTCATGATGCCAATATTCTTAAACAGTTCCCTTAGAGAATCGCGCCTACGAAGATTATATATGGCTCTGATGGCTCTTTTTTGCAGAATAAATATAGACTCAATATCTGCAGCCCGTCCCCATAACAAGATGCCGTAAGACATTATACTATGAAAGTAACTGAAATAGACCAGTCTAGCGGTATCTTCATCAGTAAATTGACGGATTTTTCTAATAGCATATGCTGCTGAACTTAGCCGCCCCGCAAGAGATGTTAAATGAGAACCCCATTGTAGCCCTGCATCAAGCGTAATCCCCAGGAAAACAGTTTTATCTACGAATTCAAGTTTCTCTTTATTCAAAATTATATCACAATCACTACTCTTAACATTCGGTAAAGCAAATCTTATGCATTTGGTTTTTTTTTCATTTAATACCAAATTGTTTGCTGTGAACCAATTCTGGACTTGAACTAGGGCATTATTCACGTCATCTAGATTTTGGGCCCGTCTTTTTATCTTAAAAATTAAGGAAGTGTCATCAGCAAATAACACCATATTTTGAGGTTGATTTTTTAATAAATATGGTAGATCATTTATATATACTAGAAAGAGGAAAGGACCCAATATTGAGCCTTGAGGAACCCCCATTTTTACTTTTAAACCCTGTGAATTAACACCATTTATTTGTACATATTGTTGTCTATCACTCAAATAAGATTTAACCAAATCCAGTGCAAGTTTTCCTAGTCCGTAATGCTCAAGTTTCAAAAGTAATGTGTGGTGATTTACGCAATCAAATGCTTTGGAGAGGTCACAAAAAATTCCTATGGCGTCTTGGGACTCTTCCCACGCAGTAAATAAATGCTTTAATAAGGTTACACCGGCGTCAGTTGTACAACGTCCCTTGGTGAAACCATACTGTTGATAATGTATGATTCTGTTGGTGTTAAAATGATCGAGCATTTGATTAAGCATTACCTTTTCAAAAACTTTGCTAAAAACTGGTAACACGGATACAGGTCTATAATTATTAGTATCTTTACTGTCCCCGGATTTGAAAAGAGGTATTACTTTACTGTATTTCATTAAATCAGGGAAAACTCCTTGGTCAACACATAAATTAAAAATTAAAGCTAAGTATGGGGCTATAGTCTCAAGTATGGATGTACAAACTTTGATAGACATTCCCCATAGATCTTCGGTCAGTTTGATTTTTATTTTATTTATGACAGTGGACGGTTAAAGGCTGTTAATGATGATGATGATGATGTAAAGGCAGTGTGACTTATAACATAGCACCTAGAACTTTTAACATAAAACCTATGGCTTTAACGGAACTCGTTCTAAAATTATAGTTTAACCTTACCCCCATTGTACTCTTTTGGAAAAATAAGCGTAAAGAGAGAAAGAAATCAATTTCAAATCAAACTATTTGTTTTTATATAAACCAATACAACGGCACTTTTGAAACGTCAAGTATTCAGTCAGTAGTCAGTCGTGAAGCTAATCGTCTGTTCCAATTCGTAGATCCTATGGAGAAGAACAGACAAGAAACTACATGGACACTTTTTTCAAACATAGTTCCAGAAAAAAATACTGACATATACGGGTCAGCATAAGTTTTATACCGACTTAGATCAATGGAACTTAGGCAATGAGTGCTACCGTGAGTGAATTCGCCGCCAGAGGCGCTAGTGTAGAATTAAGTCTGAAATATCAAATTAGATTACTTAGGTAGGCGAGTTTATTATTGAATGAAAACTCTCTAATTATGTTTGTGAATATTTTGTAATACGCGAAATTAATTATGAAATTTACAAATTACAGCTCAAAGGATGTTTGTGCTTTAAAAGCGGAGCTGAGAAAAAGATGTACAAAATAAAGCGGTCAAACTTTGACCTTATTCTACAGAACCCACTGGCGAGCACAAAAACGGTGAACCTCATTCTATTATGCTGTAGCCTTTGTGGTTCTAATGTTGATGTTACGATAGGGCCCGTGTGACGTCAGTCTGTCCATGTCCAGTGGTGTGTATTGTGAAGAATATAATTAAAAGTATAATTTCTATGGGCATAACCTACAACTCAAAAGTGCCCTCTCGTCCCACGAGAAAGACTCCTTTGACTAAACCTGAGTTTCTACATTAATACCAGCATTTCAAATAGGTTTTGTTTAATTAAAAACAACTACCACAAATACTTACTGTAGGCACTTTACATGAACCACACAAAGATTACCTAAACTCAGAACAGTTTTTGTTTCAATTTGGATTTGAACCCACAACACATGGCGCGGCAAACCACTAAGTCAACCGTGCAATCAAATATCATATCTCCTACAGCACAATTTTATTTCATCGACAATATAGTGACATGGTAAGGGTGTGGCATATTTCTACTCGAAAGTAAACTTTACGTCCAAAGGTAAATATAGCCCACAGTTTGCATGATAAGGTTCTAGGTGCCATCAATCAGACTACTTAACAACATAATGTATTACTTTTTTAAATTACCATCACTGTCACATCAGTAGTTGGCAAGTAAACCAGTTTATAATATACTTAAAACTGACATCTCAGACCTGTATTGTACCCTAAATTTCACCCTAACTTTACATGTAAACGAACCCATTTTATTATTACAAAGACCGAGACATCAAACAACACCCATTACGTACTAAAAATGAACTGAGATTCAAAACTAAGCGCAAATATATATCAACAACTAAATTAAATACATAAAATATTTATTTAAACACACATATTTATAAAAAAGCAAATACAGGCCATGCCAAACTTTATCACGACATTTAACTTACGATCACCTGACACCTTGTTGATTTCTCCATCCGAGGCCTCATCCGACGCATCGTAACTATCAGCTTGACCCCACTTACCACGCGAGTGATCATAGTAATCGCCTATCATGCGGTGGAAAGGCGCTAAGTGCCCGAAGGCTGCTCCAAAAGACGGCAGGCTAGTGGAAGCCAGCTTGACGGCTGTGATGTCTCTACGCAGCTAACGTCTACCAGCTTTTGCGAGCCGGGCGCTACAGGTGCGTCAAATTGCGAACTCGTGTGCGTTTAGACGGGGGGATGATTGGAATGAATACGATTTTGACCTTCACTACTTTACTTCTTATGTAAAGTATAATAATTATTATATTATCAGTTCGTTAATTTGTCTTGTGTCACTTATTTATAATTTTTTTTACTGCCTGCGTGGTTTTGTTTTTATCTTAAAAGGTTAAAAATAATTATTAAAAAATGCAACAATTTTCAAATTTTATAATGACCAATTAAATTCTAAGCGAAAAACTGACAACTGTTGTAGTTAAAAGTATGTAGTTATTAAATAATTAATGTGAATATAAAAAAAGTTCTACAATATTTTTTTTTGATTTGAAATGAAGCTGTAAATAACTATTTATTTATAAATAAAAGAAATGTGTATTTGGATGTGACTTGCAATTTCTAAAAAAAATCTAAAAAATCTTGTACTATTCAAACAAATTTAAATCGTGAAGCAAATGATAAAATATTTATTGCTAGTGCGAGTGCCTAATTGCTTCTACCGCCACCTTTATTGTTATTATATAATATACTCACAAGACGGATAATAATAACAGGGAAGAAATACTCCAGAACATATTGCGTTGTAATTATATAGTCGCGGATATATTCAACGAAACGGTCTACCAACGACATTATACCGAACACGCGCAGTGTTTAACATGAAACCTAGACACGATGTTGACTGCGTGGCGCGATAAACGAGAATGCACTGTCGGCCGAGCTTGGTGTACGGTGGCGCCCAACATGGGGTGGGTAGGCCCCCAACCCCGTGCTCGACCCCGTTTACACCGTCCGTCCGGTACGTCGGCAACGTAATACTGTTGAAAACCCTTTTCAGGCTAGCTTTATGTAATTTTAAGTAAGTCTTTAGATTTATAAGTACTAGACTTTTCATTATTATTATTGACTTGTTGGTCTAGTGGTTAGTGTACGCGGCTGTTGATCAAGAGGTCTCGGGTTCGATTCACGATTACGATTATAGGGCTCAATCACTTGGAAACGATCGATTTTTAATCGATAAACGCAGACAGGCCATTGCATTCTATTTTTACTTAATATTTTTTATATCTTTTTTGTCAAATCATCCTGTGCATAACTTTGGTTGGTATCCTGCCTTGTTGGTCTAGTGGTTAGTGTATGTGGCTGCTGATCAAAAGGTCTCGGGTTCGTATCCCGAGTCGGATCATATATTTGTGTGATCCACAAATATTTGTTTCGGAGTCTGGGTGTTTTCTATGTATAATATGTATGTATTTACAAAAAAAATATGTTTATGTATTTATATCAGTTGTTTAGTACCCATAATACAAGCTCTGCTTAGTTTGGGACTAGATGATGTTATGTGTAAAATGTCCGGAATATTGAATTTATTTAATATTTAATTAGCGATATATCGGTTCTATTTGATATTTGTACGGTTTTAGATGAGTATTTTTAACCATGGAGCAAAAGTTTTTTTTTAAGAATTATGTTTGTGATATTGAGAAAATACTGGTATTATTTTTTAACTGGACCAATTTAGTGAACTTATTTAAAATTAGATTTTTAACCCATATCATCATGTTAGTGGCTTTGAAAAGAACTATAAATTAATAATTGGTTGTTGAGTTTCCGTCTACGCCTAATTATTAATTGCTCGTTAATTATTTTAACTCCCGACTGTTTGTAGTACCTACTGTCAGCATATCTATTTATCTATTCTATTTAGGTATATATATATATAAATGAATTCGTTAGTCTCGCTATAACTCGAGAACGGCTGGACCGATTTGGCTAATTTTGGTCTTGAATTGAAGAACAAGGTATAAAAGATAAAAATATAAACATAAATTGCATTTTTTTATTAATTATGAATTCTTTTTGTTTGTTTTAAGTCGATTGAGGCAGTAAGACGTCTGCCAGGTCAGCTAGTTAGTAATATTTTAACAACAATAACATAATCAAATCAAATCAAACCATTTTATTTCAAATACACCAATACAACGGCACTTTTGAAACGTCAAGTAATCAGTCAGTAGTCAGTCGTGAAGCTGATTGTCTGTTCCAATTCGTAGATCCTATAGAGAAGAACAGACAAGAAACTCCATGGACACACTTTTCCAACATATATCGAGAATAGAGAATCTTCATCAGATATTTTTTGTAATTGAAAGTTTAAATTCTAGAATACATTTTTGACCGACTTAAGTGAAGTGCTCGATCCTTTTAGAAAACTGACTGAGACTTCTTAGACTGTGACGGAAATACGGCGCTGAAGTAATATCTTCCATTCAGTAAGATTGTGTTTGTATGATGCTTTTGTTTGCAATGATGCTATTGTAGAAATAAACCGGTTTATGTTTCACAGAGCAAACAGAGAAACAGTTAATTTTAGTGCTTATTTCCAGCACCACAAAGATCATATTTCCATGGAGGGTTAGTTATAGACAAATGAATTATTTAGTGTAACAGACAGAAGGCATATTACAAATAAGTTTGATATAAAGTCCGGATAGTGGTCAATCACAGGGAGTTCTATTCGATTATACAAGTATCGTAGCTAAAAACGATTAAGTAATTCTTATCAATTTTATTCTACTAAGTTTTTCATGATTTTTAGGGTTCCGTAGCCAAATGGCAAAAAACGGAACCCTTATAGATTCGTCAAGTCTGTCTGTCTGTCTGTCTGTCTGTCCGTCCGTATGTCACAGCCAATTATTTCCGAAACTATAAGAGCTATACTGTTGAAATTTGGTCAGTCGATGTATTCTGTGAACCGCATTAAGATTTTTACATAAAAATAGAAAAAAAACAATACATTTTGGGGGTCCCCATACTTGGAACTGATACTCAAAAATTTTTTTTTCATCAAACCTATACGTGTGTGGTATCTATGGATAGGTCTTCAAAAATGATGTTGAGGTTTCTAATATCATTTTTTTCTAATCTGAATAGTTTGCGCGAGAGACAGTTCCAAAGTGGAAAAATGAGTGTCCCCCCCCCTCTAACTTCTAAAATAAAAGAGTGATAAACCTAAAAAAAATATATGTTGTACATTACCATGCAAACTACCAACGAAAATTGGTTTAAACGAGATCTAGTTAGTAGTTTTTTTTTAATAAGTCATAAATCGTAACACGCAATTTACCTTTCATCCAATCAATACACTAGTATAAAAACATCGATGAAAGTTACAACGAACTTCAAGAACTTTTATATGATGTTACTTGCTGATACGGAACCCTTCATGGGCGAGTCCGACTCGCACTTGGCCGCTTTTTTTATCGATTCTCGATTGGGTGAGTTGAATGAGTTTGTTCGATGCTTTTTTAATTCTACAAATAGTTTACAATGTTACATTGAAATCAATGCAAGTATTAATAATTAAAATAAATTAGGTCCCCCATTAATTGCGGTCTCTTTGTGCATATTTGATAAGCTTTGTGCATATATGTGTAAAGTTTGATCGAGATATCAATCCAAACGTGATTGAGTAACATTGCCATAGAACAAATGTAACGTCAGTTCCATGAAAAAAATTTCAATTAATGTGTCGAACTTTTCAATCCTGTCAGGCAGATTCAATATTTACAAAAAATACAAAGGATTTGCTTTGTTATCGCATCGCGTTTCATTTTTATTTTAGTTAGTCAGTTCAAATGTATTCTCGAAACCAGCTGAAATGATTATGTTCGGTGATTTTAATTAGCTTCTCCTGTATGTTTGTAACCGACTCCCTTGGGTTCGATTCTGACCCACTTTGAAAGGGCAGACTTCGTTCAAACTTTTAAGATTTCTCGAGGGCCGATGACAGTAAGTTTATTTGAAAAACAAAACTAAAAAAAATGTTTAAACATATGTATATTAAAAAACTAAACAAACACGCTTTTAAACTAAAAAGTAGATTTTTGATTAACAAAGCGTCGGGTGCATTTTGAAAATATTTCAATAACGTTTCTATTTTATATGGTACTTTTAAATATTCACATGGATTCTCTCGAAATAGCAAATCACTTATTGTATATTAAAATAAATATGTTGAATTGTTTATGTACTTCTAAATCATAGAGATCAGAATTTTAAACAAATTCAACCTCTTTATAGATTGTTTTCATTCCTGTTTCTATATTATGGTTCCGTAGCCAAATGGCAAAAAACGGAACCCTTATAGATTCGTCATGTCTGTCTGTCTGTCTGTCCGTCCGTATGTCACAGCCACTTTTTTTTCACATTTTCCATTACCGCAACCACGATTTAAAACAGCGGCTAGCTAATGATGTAATTTAAAGTCAGGACAATATTATATTAGACAAGTGTAACACAGAAAAAAAATAGTACAATTTAGAACTTTATTCGCGATTTGTGATTCTTTTAGGCTCCTACTAGATTAAGGGAAGAAGTTTAGTATGAGATAGGGTAATGAAGTTTCCTTAACACGATATTATTGACATCTAAATAATATAACTATGTAAGTTTGGATTAATATTAATGCTATAATTATAATCAGGTTATTCTTAACGGACTCATTAATTGAATTTAATCCAATCTGTTAAAATTTTCTTTGTGTATTTATTCCATTTAAAATTTTAACGTTGAATCGCCATTATCGATAATACCTTTAAAATTTTAACGATGAATCGCTTTGAGTGCTA
This sequence comes from Phragmatobia fuliginosa, assembly GCA_932526445.1. Taxonomy (NCBI): domain Eukaryota; kingdom Metazoa; phylum Arthropoda; class Insecta; order Lepidoptera; family Erebidae; genus Phragmatobia; species Phragmatobia fuliginosa. The sequence goes on from OW052057.1 coordinate 17,885,212, forward strand.
ATTAATGTATATTCAAAACTCATATTGAATATTATCATAGGTTTTATATTCTGATAATGTAAAGTTGAGTTTAGTTTCGTATATGTAACAATCAATTTTTAAACTTCTGCGTGTTACACCTATTTTCATTATCATCATCATCAACAGCCTTTAACAGTCCACTGCTGGACATAGGCCTCTCCTTAGAAAGGAGGTTTTGGCCTACTATACCACGCTGGCCAGACGGGTTGGTATAGGGTTGGTTTCAAGTTTTCCTTCTCTTTGCATTGATGTTGTCTTGCGTAGTTTATCCCTTAGTCGCCTTTTACGACACCCGCGGGATGAATATGTGTGGTGACACTCTGTATTCTTAATCCGTCACCACACGGACACGTATTTTAATTATAATTAACTATATTTCGCTCGCTGTTTCGTCCGCTTTTATATCGGTTATCGCGGTAAAAGTAGCCTATTTTATTTATAATTTGTACACCGGCGGACTTTATGTCCAGGGCATTCTCTACCAGTCAACCTTTGGGTGGTGGAAAAATATTGTGAGGAAGGCGCGCATAGGTTACATAATAAGTATGTAAGTTTATAAACAAATATGATACATATTATGAACACACATATATATATATATATATATACTAGTTGACCAAGCGAACTTCGTACCGCCCAACTTTAAAATTCCAGAACTTGATCGCTGCGCCACCTACCGGGTCCAATTGCGAATCTAAACCATTCCCAGATCCCCTTGAAGACACACAAAAAATTTCATCAAAATCGGTCCAGTCGTTTGAGAGAAGTCGAAGAAGAGTCGTCAGTGACATACACACTCACACAAGAATTATATATATAAAGAAAAGATATATATATATATATATCTATACAACACTAGTGATCCGATTTAAGTGAAACTTAGTATAGAACATAGGGTCGTCTTAAGGAGAATACACCAACTAGTTCTCTTATATTCATAGCTTTATTAATGTATCTATCTTCTTAATATATATAAATCTCGTGTCACAATGTTTGTCCTCAATGGACTTCTAAACCACTTAACCGATTATAATAAAATTCGCACACCATGTGCAGTTCGATCTAACTTGAGAGATAGGATAGTTTAAATCTCAAATTATAGTACCCGGTAGGTGGCGCTGCGAACAAGCTATGGGATTTCAAATTCGGGCGGTACGAAGTTCGCCGGATCAGCTAGTAATATATAAGGATATAGAGAACTCGTTGGTGTATTCTCCTTAAGACGACCCTATGTTCTATACTAAGTCTCACTTAAATCGGATCAGTAGTGTTGCCGTAAAAGCCGGACAGACAGACAGATATACTTTCGCATTTATAATATTATAATAAAGATTATTATGATGTACGTTTTTATTTGAAAGCTGGTGTGATCAACTAAATCGTTTGGTCATTATCAGCTCACTTGATGGTACGCTTCTTCAACAAGTTAGTGGAATATAAATATAACTATATAAATTGACTGCCTTCCTGGTCTAGTGGTTAGCGTATGCGGCTGCTGATCAGGAGGTTCGATTCCCGGGTCGGACCAAATATTAGTGTGATATAAAAATATTTGTTTCATGGTCTTGGTGTTTTCTATGTATAATACGTATGTACGAATAATACAAGCTCTGCTTAGTTTAGGACTAGATGACGTTGTGTGTAAGATGTCCGGAATATTTCTTTATAAAATACAGTCCCTTGAGAGTACATCTAATATACAATTCAAGCCAATCAAACGATGTTTCTAACTACGTCGAGAGCCGTGACAAAATTATAAAGTTAATTTCCTTCGTTGTTTGAGTGGCGAGCCCTTTGTGAGAAATATCAGTATATTCTTATTTTACACTAGCTTTCGCCCCCGGATCCGCACGCGTGTACCTTTATTATTACTTTTAAAATTAGCCTATGTACATGGCATTGAAATAGCTTGATTTTGAGATTTTTTGACAAAGTTTTGCTTTATTTTTCGTAAAAAATAAAAAAAAAACCATTTTTCGAGGAAGGCTATAGGCTAATTTTTTTTTTGCAAAATTAGGGATCTGTAATAAAACTGCTTTTTTGTAACACAAGGTGTAAAATCGAAAATTATTTTTTTCCACGGAAACGAGAAAAACGCGGGCGAAACCGCGGGGCACGGCTAGTTAATAATTAATAATATTAGTAGAGATTAGTAGGGACTATCCCTACTAATCTGTTCTGTTTGTTAGAGTAATTTAGGTCGTAATTTATATCAACTCTGGATTGTCATGATATTTATAATTGATATTAAAACACAAAATTTCCAAATCGTTTCGTTAAAGTCTGATGGCAGTCGTAAAACAAACAAAATTTTAGTTGCAGAAAAAAAAATGCGACTTCATTTCATCGTGGCCTATTGTTCTAGTAAACAAACACGATTAGTGATTTGTACGAGCCTTTGAGCCAGTCCTACCTTACCATGTCAGGAGCAATTTCATGAAACGTCGGGTAATTTAAAATGACGTAAAACTGAAGAATATAAATATCTAATGAGTATAATAGAACATAGTTACACAACGGTCAGGCAAAGTCATTAAATTATGACAATAGTTAGTACGAAAATAGCATCTACCAGCAGCACGTGATTCTAAATGTTTATCGAATTCGCAGAACCGTCTCGCTTTGTAGTCGCTGGAGAGAATTGTGGTAGATATTCTACTAGGTTAGATTACTTTGCATATAATATTGTATCGTAATATTACATACTGTTGAAAACGCTTTTTTATTTTGCTCACGTGTCGTAAAACTGTGGGTTTTATCGCATTATAAAGTATGTTAAGTCTCTGTCCTATCTGGGTACACAATTTTTTCTAAACTGGTTTAGTAGGTGGTCAGTTTATCGCGAACAGACAGACAGACGCGGCGGAGGGCTTCATTTTATAATATGTACTAATAACAATAATAATAATACATTCTTTTCCTCACGATGCTATTTTATAGTTTAGTTACACATAACTTATGTGTGGAGCTGGTGTTTGTGAGATGTATTATGAGATGTCTGTGTTGAAAATCACCAAATCCTCGACCCACGGACTTACAGATACATATTAACCCGTGTGTTTAGTATTGGTAGTATGTATATTATAAGTACCACTCGTATTCACGGGTAGATTGATGTGAGCTTAGCGTCGCTTTCGTGATGTGCAGGTTGTATCTACCCGCACATGAGCTAAGTTCACATCAGTCTACCCGTGACCACGAGCGGTATAACCCGTTCGAAACGTCGGGAAGTAGAAGGTATCGTAACCTTTTTAATTTTACCGCGAATAAGTCCCGTTTACAGTAAAAACATGAGTATGTGTAAAAGTTACGAAGGTCTAAAAACAGTGTATAAGTAGTTTTAAAATGTAATGTAATTTTTAAAGGTTGTTGATAAAGGTTTTTATTATTATTATAAGACGTCAAGTCTATAAATCTCCATTCCCATGCAAGAAGGAGAGATTGGGGGCTTTGTGAACCTCTCGAATTTCTCAGGGAAAAGCAACAAAAGGTTATGCTTAGTGAAGATTTTGTGGGCTGCCGATGTCTCGAGTACTACATATTTGTGCTAAATAATAGCTTATTCATAATGTTTTAAGCTTTGATAATCTTTGATGGAAACATTCATAAGATACTCCAAGGAGTTAGTGAGTTTGGATACAGACTTCAAGTTAATCACGAAGATATTAATCAATACATTTACATAATTAAGAGCACAAGATTAGAACATCATCGTTACTAAATATTTTGAAGCTGTTTTTGTTTATTACCGAGTAAAAAATGAGCTGGAGGTGTCTATATATAAGAATGTCCTGGCCTAGTCTTAGAGAATTAACTGACTGCCTTGTTGGTCTAGTGGTCAGCGTATGTGACTGCGGATGAAGAGGTCAAGAGGAGATTACCGGGTTGGATCAAATGTTTGTTAAATCTGCAAATATTTGTTTCGAAGTTCGGGTGTTTTCTATGTATAATATATATGTATTTATATCAGTTTTGACTGCACGGTTGGCCTAGTGGCTTAAGCGGTCGCCACGCCGCTTCCTACTACGCCAAGTGTCGTGGGTTCAAATCCCACGTAGGACAACACTTTGTGTGATTCACAATTTGTTGTTCTGAGTCTGGGTGTGCTTTGTGTCCGTTTCATGTATGTTTGTAAAGTCCCCCGCGACACAGGAATTTATATTCCTAATGCGGGAGTTGTCTATCAAAAACTTAGAAAACTTAAACTTAGAAACTTAGTTGTCTAGTACAAACAGCACAGGCTCTGCTTAGTTTGAAACTAGATCATGTTGTATGTCATTCGTTCGAAAATATTCATATTATACGTTTATATTTTTAGACGCTTTTTATTAGCTTCACCTGTATGTTTGTAACCGAATCCATTGGGTGTGATTTTGACCCACTTTTAACGGCTAGATTTCGTTAAAACTTTGTAGATTTATCGAGAACCGGTGCCTTCTGCAAAATATTCCAATAACGTTGCCCCACGCTTTTTACATTAAAATTATTTTCTAGTTTTTAGTTTAAAAGCATGTTTCTTTAGTTTTTTAAACTTTTTTTATATCAATTTTTTTCTATTACTATGAAAGCTCGTAGTTTCGGCAAAATCGTAATTTCTTTACCATATTTAGGTTGTTATTATGAGATATTTTGTATTAAGATATTGATTAGGTACATTTGACTTCAACTAGATAGAGCTGAGCCTTCGGGCATAGTCAGATTGAGATAACAGATTAATTAAAAACATATATATATATATATATATATATATTATAGAGAAGCTAGCCCCGTGGCGTATATGTGTAAACGCATAGTAACTATCGCCGCTGGGCTAGCTTCGGGGCGGTCCATTAATCATGTGCTTTTGATGTTTAAGACTACCCCCCCCCCCCTTCTATATCACGTGTATTTTTAGTACCTACAAAAAATCTAATTTTCTTTTTAAATATTGATAAAATACTGGTATAAAAATCAACTAATTTTATTAACGAAAATTATAGGAGAATCAAAGACTACAATAATTACGTTCAGAGGTAGAGTAGAAAGGTTGCAGGTTGACTGACATAAAAATAAATATACATGATATGTTACTGCAACCCCCTCCCCCCCTGTGATATTTCGAAATTTTTATGAACCCTTCCCCCCTTTCGAGCCTCACGTTATTAATCGAAGCGCTCATAGCCGAGTGGCCTTAGGTGATTGGAAACAATCACCAAGGGTAAGCAACGACGGCGCGGTCGGACCTAGATGGGTGACCGTTTGTGGCATTTTATGTAATGAGCGTTTCCGTGATTCGGAGGTCACGTTAAGCAGTCGGTCCCGGTTGTTATCATAAGATAGCAGTCGTGAAGCTTAGTTGGAGGCCTTCGGGCGGCTTAAAAACATCCAACAGCAAGATTACGTAGCCACAACGTGTCTTGCCTGTCCCCAACCCGCACTCGGCCAGCGTGGGGACGTATGGCCTTAACCCTCTCCTGAGAGGAGACCTGAGCCCAGCAGTGGGACGTTATGGGTTGTTGATTGATTGATTGTTATTAATGGACAGCCCCTTCGCTCTGAGGCCGTTGCCCCGCACGTATAGCTAGCAAAAGTCTCTTCAAAAACGTTACAGCTGTTTCAGAAATTTGTCGTAACAAACAGACAGATAGTTTTTTTTATGTTAATACCAAAAAGACTTACCTACTTGAATTTAATGAAAAACTGCTAATTTGAAATTACAAACAAACACTTTAATTTTATGTAGGTATGCGTACATATAGCACTAACTGCCTCGTTGGTCTAGTGGTTAGCGTATGCGACTGCTAATCGAGAGGTCTCGGGTTCAAATCCCGGGTCGAGCCAAAAAGTGTTTTTGGGATTTTCTTAGGAAATTCCTAATAGCTGCCCGGAGTTTGGAAGTTTGGCGGTGATTCACGCCCGTGCCTCGGAGAGCACGTAAAGCCGTCGGTCCCGGTTGTCATGAACATCTATGGCAATCGTTATTGGGAAGTCAGTGCCCTCAAATACCCTGACAACTAGTTCAATCTTCGAATTTCAGTTCTCCCTTAGGGTTGCGGAGGTCCGATACCAGTCGCTCCGTGGAAAAACTGAAATTCAGGTAAAACCGGTTGAACTAGTAGCCGACCCCAAATAAACTTGGGAATAAGGCTAGGAAGATGGTGATGCGTACATATAGAATAATGTAAAGTCTATGTTCTATGTATACAGATATGTATATATGTACGGTACAGATATGTATATATGTACGGTACAGATATGTATATATGTACGGTACAGATATGTATATATGTACGGTACAGATATGTATAAAAATGATAGAATGCATATTCTATATATTTATACGCATCCATGCGTTGATTACATACTAAATTGTAAGGAGATTAATCCTGATTAATCTGCTGTTCCATTAGTGATCCTAATTATCGTATATGTCATCGTTATATATACCATAGGAAACATGATTATATATTTAAAAATAATCAATAAGCTTTAAATCACAGTGAAAATTCCTGATAAGCTTCAACGTACTTGGGATTTAATAGCGACAAAGTTTCAAGAAATCACACTTTTCAATGCATACAAAAAAACGAAAACATCGAGATGAATATAACATTTTTTCTTCAGGAATGTATTTTTGTATTAAAAACTAGCTGCATTGAAATATCGCATTTATTTGTGTCACTACAAAGTTTAGTTTACTAGAAACCAACTGTATCTAGTAATATTAACCTCGGTAAGCTCATTAGAGTTATGATCAGAAGGACGAGGAACTATCAACTAACAACATAGTTAAGATAGTTTGAACTGGTACGCTACTGTGCTCATTAGCTTCAGGTTTTTAAACACATTTCTGCTCAAAGAACTCCATAGTCAATGTTTAATACATAAATTAAATTATTTATCCTTTAAAAGCTTCTTTCGAAATATCATCAACAGTATTTCTAAATACTTCTAAATATACTTATAAACGCGAAAGTTTATATGTATGTATGTTGGTTGCTCTTTCACGTAAAAACTACTGAACGGATTTGGATGGAACTTTACAGTAATATAGCTTACATATCAGAATAACACATAGGCTACTTTTTACTGCAATAGTCGAGATACACGGCCGAAAACTAGGTCATTAAAAAAAATACATAAATCATAGATGTCAAAATGTATCACTGTTTATCTCCTGTCAAAACTTCACAGGTTGCTATGCATAACACACTTGCATAGCAACCATAATGATTGTAAATGGTTAATTTAAAAATGGATTCTGGATAATCACATATCTAGGCTACTTTTTATCCCAAAAATACCGCGGGGCGCAGCTATTATATACTAATACTTATGAAATTAGAAACAAAAACCGATTGAAATTAAACAAACTTCAATTGACGTTGGTGGGGATTTCGCAATTTCAATTTCATTGAACTTAAACCGCCGCAGAATATTATATGGCTTTGCTCATTGAATTCGAAAAGTTTTCACGTTACGACAGAACGCTTTTGTTAAAAAAACCAAGTACAGTTAAATTTTCTGAAGTCTATTCAATCCTGGGTTTCACAATTTCACGAAATTCTAATGTCAAGAAACCATGACACGTTTAAGGATTTCTTAATTGTCATAAACTTATTTGTTTAAAATAACCCTGATTTTGTAGGACTTCGGTTTCAATGTTGCCCAAGACGATGACTAATTAAAAAAAAGCAGCCAAGTGCGAGTCTGACTCACCCATGTATCGCCATTATAATAGTGTATTGATTGAATAAAAGGTTTACGATTTATGACGTATTAAAAAAAAACTACTAACTAGATCTCGTTCAAATCAATTTTCGTTGGTAGTTTGCATGGTAATGTACAACATATATTTTTTTAGTTTCATGACTCTCTTATTTTGGAAGTTACAGGCGGGGGGGACACACATTTTACAACTTTGGAAGTGTCTCTCGCGCAAACTATTCAGTTTAGAAAAAAAATATATTAGAAACCTCAATATCATTTTTGAAGACCTATCCATAGATACCACACACTTAATTACTTTTACCACAGGTTTTAATGAAAAAATTTTTTTTGAGTTTCAGTTCTAAGTATGGGGACCCCCAAAATTTATTGCTTTTTTTCTATTTTTGTGTAAAAATATTAATGCGGTTCACAGACTACATCTATTGACCAAGATTCAACAGTATAGCTCTTATAGTTTCGGAAAAAAGTGGCTGTGACATACGGACGGACAGACAGACAGACATGACGAAACTATAAGGGTTCCGTTTTTTTGCCATTTGGCAACGGAACCCTAATTAAACCAAAAACAATATGAAGTACTTATTCCGTCTAGAACATTTAGTACCTAACTTAGTACCCACTTACAAATTGTATTATGTTAAGAGTAGTCAACAAGTTTGGCACACATTTACGTAAATCGTTTTCTTAAATGAGTGACCTTCGAAATTATTTAGGTAACCAAGCTTCAATATATTAAGTAGGGAAATTTCCATTTATGAAATACACGTAATCCAGTTTGGCTATTGTTACTCGGTTTATTGATGGCTTGTGCTCACAATATGAGTTTGAAATTTCATAAACTAGAATTTATAGAGTATAAATTACAATTACATTCCTATAGAAGCTATACCGTAGTAGTCTTCCTGTATTTTAAGTAACATTAATTACAATGATTATAGAAAAAGAAGATATATCCATAGATCCCCCCCACACGTTTGGTTTGTATAAGTATGGGGACCCACAAAATTTATTACTGTTTTTCTATTTTTGTGTAAAAATATTAACGCGTTACACAGAATACATCTACTGACCAAGTTTCAACAGTATAGCTCTTATAGTTTCGGAAAAAAGTGGCTGTGACATACGGACGGACAGACAGACGGACATGACGAGTTAATAAGGGTTCCGTTTTTTTGCCATTTGGTTACGGAACCCTAAAAAGTAACGTAATAATAAATTTATTCGTAAGTGATCTAAAGTATCATATAAAAGCTAAAAACATTGACTTATTTTTGATAGAGGTCGAGGTCGCGTACTTGTCCACTCTACGAATAGAATAGCCACTTGCAATCAAAGAGGTCTCCAAATAAAGACTACAATACTTGAATAAGAGACACTCATTTGTTAGGTTAACGGTAAACATAAGTCCTTCAAGAGTTCTTTTTAAGGTTCCGTAACCAAATGGAAAAAAACGGAACCCTTATAGATTCGTCATGTTTGTCTGTCTGTCTGTCCGTCCGTATGTCACAGCAACTTTTTTCCGAAACTATAAGAACTATACTGTTAAAACTTGGTAAGTAGATGTATTCTGTGAACCGTATTAATATTTTCCCACAAAAAAAGAAACCGCAATTTACCTTTCATTCAATCATCATCCTCCTAGCCATTATTCCCAATTTTATTTGGGGTCGGCTACTAGTTCAACCGGATTTACCTGAATTTCAGTTTTTCCACGGAGCGACTGGCATCGGACCTCCGCAACCCTAAGGGAGAACTGAAATTCGAAGATTGAACTAGTTGTCAGTATATTTGAGGGCACTGACTTCCCAATAACGATTGACATAGATGTTCATGACAACCGGGACCGACGGCTTTACGTGCTCTCCGAGGCACGGGCGTGAATCACCGCCAAACTTCCAAACTCCGGGCAGTTATTAGGAATTTCCTAGGAAAATCCCAAAAACACTTTTTGGCCCGACCCGGGATTTGAACCCGAGACCTCTTGATTAGCAGTCGCATACGCTAACCACTAGACCAACGAGGCAGTTATTACCTTTCATTCAATCATTACACTATTATTAAAACATCGATCAAAGTTACAACAAGAACTTTTATATGATGTTACTTGCTACGGAACCCTTCATGGGCGAGTCCCACTCGCACTTGGCCTTTTTTTTCAATACAATTACGTACTTGTATACACTAAGGGGACAAACTGGTTCCTTGTTAATTGGTTACTATCCTGAACTTGACGAAAGTACTTTGAGAGTAGACTTATCACCGCTAAGGGACGGATTATTATTTATTTTTTTAAATAAAAGGGATTATTTGAATTGCGGCTTTTGATATTAAGCACGTAAGAATCCATAATGTTTTTTTTTTTTTTTTTTGTCTTTATTTAATTAGGGGCTTTGATCCAGTGAGTATATGCCAACCCCATCGTACCTTGATACATATACAAAACAAATAATTAACTTAACTTAACAAATAATATATGATATCATTGCTGAACTATTGTGATCAGGTGACATAGTTTTTTAGCTGCTTCTGACTTCGGACTACTCATTATGCTTTGTATCAGACCTACATCAAATGAATTGACATTCAGCTCTTTAAGCAAAGCCTCACGTTCAATTTTATTCCTGTCACAATCCATCAGCAAATGTTGCACATCTTCTATTTTATTACATACTGGACAGTTAGGAGAGTCAGATTTCTTCATTAAATATGCAAATTTTGCCGATGGATAGTGACCCGATCTAATTCTAAGAGCCAGTTTTACATAATGTCTGCTTATCCATTATGTTTGTTTTTTATTATGGATTTGTCAACTCAAATGTGGCTGTTGAACCCACACTGAGCGCGACCTCTTGAATAAAAATAAAACGTTTTAACTTACGTGCTTGTATTTTCATTCCTCGGGCATAATACAGGTTTCAATAGCATCTAAAATTACCTGTTATGATTTTCTAAGCGCTGTACAAAATGTATGCAAAATTTCCTGAAATTGCATCGTATCAACCCTTCACTGAATAAGTTACAAATCGTATTAAAGGTGCTTCTAAAACAGCTCACGGAGTTATGAATTCACGTTAAACTTTTCAATACAATATGTTTGGACCCGCTGTTCGCTAACAAAGAGCTTGTACGTCGAGTTACTTAGAACATACGTTATGCATCTATTTTCGGTCTACGTAACATAATCCGAAATTGTAAAATTCGTAAGTGTTAACATTCGCCAGTCAATCAAAACTAGCTACAAACTATAAACTTTAATGGTTTTAACTTTTATTTTTATTAAATAACTAGCTATATTTAATCGAATAGTATAGGCGTTGTTAAACAATAAAATATTAACCGAGCAAAGTTCGGTCACCCATGTAAATATGTAAATTAAGTGTGTGATCTCGGAAACGGCTCTAACGATTTCACTGAAATTTTATACTCGGTGGTTTAAGCGGATAAAAAGTCGATCTAGATTAGTCTTATGTTTAGGAAAACGCAAGTTTTCGAGTTTTCATCATTACTCAAAGCAATGCTTGCGACATCTATACTACTTTTTCAGTAACACTTAGTTCGTTGGTGGTTAGTCCTACAACAAAGTTTGACTGCACGGTTGGCCTAGTGGTTTAAGCGGTCGCCACGCTGCCCTCTACTGCGCCAAGTGTCGTGGGTTCGAATCCCACGTGGGATCACACTTTGTGTGATTCACAAATTGTTGTTCTGAGTCTGGGTGTTCTTTGTGTCCGTTTCATGTATGTTTGTAAAGTCCCCCGCGACACAGGAATTCATATTCCTAATGCGGGAGTTGTCTTTTTAAAAAAAAAAAAAAAGTAACACTACAAATACTTCAGATAATAGATGGCGTTGTTAAACAGTAAATAGTATTTAACCGAGCAAAACTCGGTCGCCCAGGTACTGAAATATTTAAACATGGCCCGCGGAAGTATGTCATTTTCGGTACACTGTATAATTAAATGTAGAAACTATAATTGTTTAACATTACGTTACAAGTAATACTGAACCACTTTTATAAATGACCAGGATTTAGAAGCTTTTCGGTTCTTCTGCTGATTGGGGATTAAGTCGGAGTGTATTACCATAGTGTTTATACTAAAAACTACCCAGATGGTCGTCCTCCGACGTATTACTGTGAGCATACATGGATTTGATTACACACGAATCATTACGAGACTTAATTTATATAGTATCAATCAATTACTCGCCAATGCTAAAGTAGGCTTTCTTTAATAATAACATTATAGATGGTTTAAAACACGAGTGCTTTATTTAATTAGAGCACAATTCAGAATGCAGACTCAGTGATAGGTACTTCCTACCTACATATATGTGTGTAATCCCGTTCTCACCGGTGTAATCCCTAAATCTCCACCACTCTAATGGATGTTAGCATACGCTTTGTGTCTGCAAATACTGCTTGCAGCATTCCATTATAATAAAAGACGTCGTCCAAAGTTTGCTCTGCACTAACGTATACTTTCTGCAAGCGTATTGATGTTTGCGGAAAATATTCGTTATATACAGAAATATGCAATGTGATTAGCTACTAATCGTATTCAAATCAAATCAAACCATTTTTTATTTCAAATACACCAATACAACAGCACTTTTGAATCGTCAAGTAGTCAGTCAGTAGTCAGTCGTGAAGATAATTGTCTGTTCCAATTCGTAGATCCTATGGAGAAGAACAGACAAGAAACTCCATGGACACTCTTTTCCAACATAGTTTTTACAATTTTTGGTTACATTGATTTAGGCATTTTAATAAATGTGAGGACAATGTAACGATGCTGATATTTACACTGGTAGTCATCATCTTCCTAGCCTTATTTCCCAACTTTATTTAGGGTCGGCTACTAGTTCAACCGGTTTTACCTGAATATCAGTTTTTCTACGGAGCGATTGGCATCGAACCTCCGCAATCCTAAGGGAGAACTGAAATTCGAAGGTTGAACTAGTTGTCAGTATATTTGAGGGCACTTCCTAATAACGATTGCCATAGATATTCATGACAACCGGGACCGACAGCTTTACGTGCTCTCCGAGGCACGGGCGTGAATCACCGCCAAACTTCCAAACTCCGGGCTGCTATTAGGAATTTCCTAAAATAAATACTTTTTGGCCCGACCGGGGATTTGAACCCGAGACCTCTTGATTAGCAGTCGAATGCGCTATCCACGAGACCAACGAGACAGTAAAAACTATAATAATAATATTGCTACTAAGTTGGCACACCATACATATGTGTTCGTTTGACTGCTTAACATGACCTCCGGAATCACGGAAACGGTCATAACATATCATGCCACAAACGGTCACCCATCTAGGTACTGACCGCGCCATCGTTGCTTACCCTCGGTGGTATGGTATGGTATCTAATCAACTGAGACCACTATGAATTCTTCTTCTTCTCCTTGCTTCTAAAAATATCATCATTATCATCATCAACAGCCTTTAACAGTTTTTTTATTTTATTTTTTAAAACAACTGTGTCGCTTGGGGCTTTACAAACATACATGAAACGGACACAAAGAACGCCCAGACTCAGAACAACAATTTGTTCCCACGTAGTATTTGAACCCACGACACTTGGCGAAGTAGAAAGCGGCGTGGTGACCACTTCACCACAAAACCACTAGGCCAACCGTCCACTGCTGGATATAGGCCTCTCCTTGAAAAGGAGGTATTGGCCTACTATACCACGCTGGCCAGACGGGTTGGTATAGGGTTGGTTTCACGTTGCCGCGAGGGGGTAGCGTCGGTGTGTGCCGGACGCCGCCTAAGAGAGGGTCGTCAAACCGAGACGGTGCCCGCACCAGGAGCGGGCAGGCGCTGGGGGAGTCCAGAAGGACATCTGACCCTGGACTTCTCCTCCTCCTAAACGGAGAAGCGCGGAGAGGGCACACTGTGTGGTTTTTAGTCGGTTCAAGTCCGACACACCACCCCGCCGTAACCCCCGGTGGGGTGACGGTCCATGATGATTTTCCACACATAACAAAATAAAAAAAATAAAAAGGGTTGGTTTCAAGTTTTCCTTCTTTTAAGTCTCTAAAAATATAGTTTTGTATAAAAGTTAAAAGTACCTTCAAAAATATATAATTGATAGTAAATATTTTTGCTATCGAAAATAGAATAGCTAAGTCAGACTAAGTCTAAATAATTAATTTGTTTTGAAAGAGAGTAAGACGACTATAAGGTCAATACATAAAATATTCATATACTTCATTCATTGCTATCATATTCATGGCTTCAGATCTTTTCAAATAGATATATTTAGAACATCATTGACAACCTAATTAGCCGACCACGGATCAAAGGTAGGAAGAAGAAAAAGGTCAATTAAATGAGTCCCGCGCTAACACCGCGATTGTTTTTAGGGTTCCCTAGCCATATGGCAAAAAACGGAACCCTTATAGATTCGTCATGTCTGTCTGTATGTCACAGCCACTTTTTTCAGAAACCATAAGAGCTATACTTTTGAACCTTGGTAAGTAGATGTAATATGTGAACCGCATTAAGGTTTTCCATAAAAATTGAAAAAAGCGGCCAAGTGCGAGTCGGACTCGCCCATGAAGGGTTCCGTATCAGCAAGTAACATCATATAAAAGTTCTTGTAGTTCGATGTAACTTTCATCGATGTTTTTATACTAGTGTATTGATTGGATGAAAGGTAAATTGCGTGTTACGATTTATGACGTATTAAAAAAAAACTACTCACTAGATCTCGTTCAAACTAATTTTCGTTGGTAGTTTGCATGGTAATATACAACATATATTTTTTTTAGTTTTATCACTCTCTTATTTTAGAAGTTAGAGGGGGGGGGGGACACATATTTTTCCACTTTGGAAGTGTCTCTCGCGCAAACTATTCAGTTTAGAAAAAAATGATATTAGAAACCTCAACATCATTTTTGAACACCTATCCATAGATACCCCACACGTATAGGTTTGATGAAAAAAATTTTTTTGAGTTTCAGTTCCAAGTATGGGGACCCCCAAAATGTATTGTTTTTTTTTCTATTTTTATGTAAAAATCTTAATGCGGTTCACAGAATACATCGACTGACCAAATTTCAACAGAATAGCTCTTATAGTTTCGGAAATAATTGGCTGTGACATACGGACGGACAGACAGACAGACAGACTTGACGAATCTATAAGGGTTCCGTTTTTTGCCATTTGGCTACGGAACCCTAAAAAGCAATACATTTTGGAGGTCCCCATACTTGAAACTGAAACTCAAAAATAATTTTTTTATCAAACCCATACGTGTTCCACCCATCTATGGATAAGTGTTCAAAAATGATGTTGAGGTTTGTAATATCATTTTTTTCTAAACTGAATAGTTTACGCGAGACACACTTCCAAAGTGGAAAAATGTCCCCCCCCCCCCCCCCTTTAACTTCTAAAATGAGAGAGTGATAAAACTAAAAAATATATATGTTGTACACTAACATGCAAACTACCAACGAAAATTGTTATTGGAAATATCGTTTTTTTTGGATGTTCCATTGAAGGAAGCTTGTCGAATTCTTACCGACTAAAATCTACCCCGTTGATACTTTGCATGCCAATGAAACGGGGCAAGGAGAATCTTTTTACATTTCGTATTTTAAAATAAATAACTCCAGCATTCTCAACAGGCTGCATTCTTCCATACCTTCCAACAAATACATTTTTAGTTACTAAAGAACGGATAAAGCTCTTTAAAAAGAACAATAGTTTGATGATAAAATATTATAAGCGAGATATTTACTACAAGTTAGTTCAGGAATTAGCTTCCGATATATATTTTAGCGAACTTTTCCCTGCGGCTATTTCGGGTAAATGTTATTCTGATGTTATACAGCTATAGTACTGTAAAGTTTCATCTAAATCTGGAAGGAAGCAGGATAGGATAGATTAGAATACAAAACAATTATATTACTTTCATCATCATCATCATCATCAGCCTATCGCAGTCCATTGCTGGACATAGGCCTCTCCCATTACACACCACTCTGATCGATTTTGGGCATCTCGCATCCAGCTCCTGCCAGCCATCTTTCGCAGGTCGTCACTCCACCTCGCCTGTGGGCGTCCTACACTACGTTTACCGAGACGCGGTCTCCACTCCAGAACTCTTCTGCCTCAACGGCCATCAGTTCTGCGGCTAATATGGCCAGCGCACTGAAACTTCAGCTGGCTAATCCGGTGGGCTATGTCGATGACCTTAGTTCGCTGACGGATCACCTCATTCCTGATACGATATTACTTTAATGATGTTGAATGTACTATTTTGGTACATTTTAATAATGTTTTTGTTTGTTTATATATCGGCACTGTATATAGCCAGGGGGGTGTCACTCCGCAGTTTAGGTATAGTCGGCCGGCTGCCTGCCGGGTCCGACACGCCGGTCGAACAGACATCGTCAGAACAGTTAAGAGTTACACGATAGAAAGAGACGCAATTGTAGGTAAATATAATCGTAGTGATTCGGCGCCGTGCGATCTGAATTGAACTTAATCTTTTGACACCGAGGGTATCTATAACTTTAATTTACTTTTCGGAGTGAGTCTTCTGTACTGGTACTATTATGTATTCTGTGATATAGCTAAGTAAGACCCGTAATTTATACAAATAAGTAAAATTGTAGTGTCTGTTTGTAATATTAAAATGACCGCTTTTTACTAAATGCATATGTATGTATACACGGTAGGTACCTGTGTAAATTTTTTTTTACAATTTTTGTCTGTCTGTATGTTTGTTCCGGGTAATATGTGGAACGGCTCTACCGATTTTGACGGGACTCCCACTGGCAGATAGCTGACGATATAAGGAGTAACTTTAGCTAATTATTTTTGACTAGCTTCGCCCCGCGGTGTTACAACAACAAACTCGGTAACACAGCAATCGTCGGAAGGTAAGGGTATATAAATTCGTGTGTCGCGGGGGACACATAACAAACATACATGAAACGGACAAGAAGAACACCCACACTCAGAAAAACAAATTGTGAATCACACAAAAGTTATCGTACGTGAGATTAGAACCCGCGACACTTGGCGCAGTAGGAATCGGCGTGGCGACCGCCGTATCCACTAGTCCAACCGTGCAGTTACAGTTAGTGAGTACTAACTGTAACTGCACGTGACTTATATTGCCAAGATGTGGGTACATCTTGGCACTATAACTCTAAATAAAAATTAAATAAAAGTTCAATTGGTGAAATTATTTCTCTGAGATCAAATAGGAAATAGCAGCCTGTACATTGATTACATTATCTAAAACCGTATCTTCTATAATCTCAGTATAGTAGTTATTACGAGAAGTACTAACAAAAATCCATGTATCTAACATAACTTTAGATTTTTTTAATTAGTATCTTTAGGCTAAACGCCGATATTTATCTAGTCAGTCGTTCGGCGAAAGTGGTAAGTCAGAATGTTAATCGGCAAAATCAATTTGCAAATGTCTGCCAACCAGTAACACGTATATTACATTGTAACTGGGTGTCGCAGTTCTAGTGACAAGCTCCGGAGATGACCGCAGTTCCAAGACTAATCAAATCAATTAGGAACAAGCCAGGACGGGTCCCAGTTAGCTGATCAGTGCATCTCGTCCATTAGATAACTGGTAGTCAACTGTGGCGCAATTCCTCTGGTTCTGATAATCGTGTGAAATTAATTTCAAGTTCGTCTAAAGCTATTGCTATTTTAAAGAAATCTTTTTGATTTTAAATCTGAAATTTATACTCGCCTTATTTGTACTGTTAACTATTGTGACTAGAGGGATTGTGATGATTTCGATCAAGGGCATTGTTGTAAGTTGCATTGAGGTAGTGATTGAATAACACAAGAGTGACGTTTTTGTATCTGATTGTATTAACCTATAATCCTACTAATATTATAAACGCGAAAGTTTGTGAGTATGTATATATGTATGTATGTTTGTAGCTCTTTCACACAAAAACTACTAAACGGATTTGGATGAAACTTTACTGTAATATAGCCTATATATCAGAATAACACATAGGCTACTTTTTACTGCAATAATCAAGATACACGGGCGAAAACTATGTGATTATAAAAATACATAAATCGCAGATGTCAAAATGTATCACTGTTTATCTCCTGTCAAAACTTCACAGGTTGCTATGCTTAACACACTTGCATAGCATCCATAATGATAGTTTGTAAATGGCTAATTTAAAAAGGAGTTCTGGATAATCACTTAAGTAGGCTACTTTTCTTCACGAAAATACGCGGGGAACACCGCGGGGCGCAGCTAGTAATCTTTATTTCACACATAAGTAAGCTTCTTTGTCGTCTGCTTATCACAGTACAGACTGCCCAGTTCTTACATTATTATTATTTTTACAAGACTCTTGTAACAATCGTGCAGAAACAAGCGTCAAAAGAATACGAGACCTCGTTACGAATAAGGAACTTTAAGAGGCATAAATATACAATAAATAAATTAGTTCCTAATAAACACCACCTTTGTCCTTTGAGCGCTGTAAAATAAGAATGAAAACTGACAAAGGCGGATGGCGATCTCAGATAAAGCAACTGGTTACATAACCATCGTTGCTTTCTTCCGCGACCGTCTCTTGTCAGAGAGAGATGTCGAATAGCGAGCGCGCCCCGCCCGGTGACTGCACCGTAGGGTTGCAGCACACAACACAAATTTTATAAATTTAATAAAAAATATTGTCTATAATATCTTTTGGTTAATTACTGATTTTCTGTCTTTTTCTTAATAAAGGTAGCTTTTGTGCCTGTAGCAGTAGGTAGCCACCTATCTTTAAAAATAAATAAATTTATGTCTCCGTATATAATATTAAATTTATTATAGTTTTTAATCGTTTTCTGGAGAAAAAAGGAAGAGTGACGTATTCTTGTGCAGCGTTAACCACTTACAATCAAATGGCATATCAACTTATTTACCATAAAAATTAATTCTAATAACACCAAATTTAACATTTCTTCGTTACCGTTTTCTCAAGAAGTAGAGAAGCTTCTATTCTCCCGCCTTATAGCCCATCCAACTATCTGTAACTGAATAGATTGAGCGGATGGTTCTAGCTAACACAATTACTCGTTCGTATTCCATTACACATTTGTGAACGTCATGAGATGGACACTAACCAATCGGAAACCTTATACAAATTGAATACCAAATTCATCCTGTCTACCACCTGTAGACTGTGTCTCAGGAATTGTAATTACTTTACAGTATTTTTCAATATCTAACTTTGATAATAATAATATTCTTATTTATATAGCACCATTTAGAACCAAACTAAAGGACGGGAATGTAGGTTCAGTGGTTAACGCTCCTGACAGCTAAATAAAAGGGTCCCAGTTCTATTCACGCCCAGGACAAATGTAATAAAATCTCTGCGGATTGTGAAGAATGTGTCTATGTAAATATTGTACTACATACCAATATTAATTTCATAATTAAAACTAATTTAGACACAGTGACCCGATAGTCTATGACTGAATCGATCGTAGTAATGAACCATGACATGTCAACATAAAATTTAACTTAAGTTTTTAAGTACCTAAGGGTTATAATATACTTAACTTTTTTTGTCAAACCATAGATACGATTACTTGAATGTATGTATACCCACTTAAAATTGACAGTTGTTGAGATAAAGTCACAAAAAGCAGATTATGTGATAATTACATAACAAATCATATAATTTCGTAAAACCATAACGTAATTAAATAATGTATCTTACCCACATTTAGCTACCATTTTTTAATGTCCAAATTTCAAAATGCTAGACATCCACAAATAACAATTAAATAAATATTTTGGACATCTTACACACAGCGTCATCTAGTCCCAAACTAAGCAGATTTTGTGTTATGGGTCCTAAACGACTGATATAAATACATAAACATACTTTTTTTTTGTAAATACACACATACGATATATAGAAAACACCTAGACTCCGAAACAAATATTTGTGGATCACACAAATACTTGGGCCGACCCGAGACCTCATGATCAGCAGTTAACATAATTCTAACAAAAAGGAACCGACTTCAATGAAAAACTATTCCGAGTACCCAAATCGCGACATTGTGCCTATGATATTTGAGGAGTTCCCTCGATTTCCTTGGGATCCCATGATCAGATCCCGATATGGTGACGATGGGACCACCTGTAAGCTACGCCCATTCCAATGCAAAAAGAATTTTTGAAATCGGTTCATAAACGACGAAATTATCGCTGAACATACATAAAAAAAAAAAAAAAAAAAAAAAAAAGATTCCGACGAATTGATAACCTCCTCCTTTTTTTGAAGTCGGTTAAAAACAAAAAATGTGACAAGTCGAAATATTGACAACCCTATATATATATAGTAATTCTTGTTCTTTCACTTCCTCTTTTTGAAGTCTCTGACTTAAGAAAAATAAGATTAAAAAGGTTTAACAGTCATGAGAATAATTTGCAATAAATTAATTAGCATTCTTTGTAGAACATTGATTAAACTCAGATTAGATTTTTCTAGAGAGGTCGTTAGCTGAAGACAACGCAATATTACCCTTTGTTGAACATTTTATTTCAAGTGTTCCTTACCTGACTGTCTACGGGTCGGATTACTAAGACTGAAGTACCTCCTTTTTCATCCATAAGCCTTTCGTCGTATAAAAGGATCTATTTGTTGTATGGCGTAGTTGTTTAAAAGATCCCCTCACCATCGTTTACTGCGCTGAGTGTTACTAATGGTTAGTTTGACTCCGTTTGGGTTAGCCTTGTTGGTCTAGTGATTAGCGTATGCTGCTGCTGATCAAATGGTCTTGGGTTCGATTCCGATATTTGTTTCGGAGTCTGAGTGTTTCCTGTGTATAATATTTATGTATTTACAAAAAAAAAGGTAGTTTATGTCTAGTAAACATTAATACAAGCTCTGCCTAGTTTGGGACTTAGTTCGCTTGACAAATGTTTATAAATTCGTTTGAGTCAGAGTATATTCCCAGTTCAAAAAATATTCTTTTACATCTCTCATGTTCGGTAAGTAGGTTCTTATTACCTCCAAATGGGTCTTGTAAGTGACTTATTAGCGCTCTAGGGTAATAATGTAGCTAGAAAAGCCCTAGGGCGGTAAGTAATTAAAAAAAAACGCTTCTTCCTTACCAAAAGTTCGCGTACATCTAACCATCATACTGGCAAAGACATCATGCATTCAGCCCAATGACCAAGGAGGTCGCTTTGCTATTCAGCCTTGTCTTCGTGTGAGTATGTTAGTCATCAATTTTAAATATCGAACGGCGAAACTCAATTTCATTCTTGAAAAAAACAATTAAAAAGTTCATAACTTGTTTCTTTTTAATGAGAAGAGGCGGGAATAGAAAACTTTTAATTTAAATATTGTTTTTTTTGGGATTTTTTTCATAATTACGTGCTAATTAGGAAAAAACATGAGTTCTTCAAGGAGTAAAACTATAGACGTGGCTCATTTGACGCTCAAACCCTTTTTCCTCGTTTCTTCTAGTAAATGACTCAAAAGGTGGGTTTGTACTTATGACTCTTGGGTTTTGAAACACTACCATGAAAAACAACACTAGGTGTTAACGGAGTCCCGAAATCTGTTAGAGAATGAGGTGATAGATTGATCACCGTGGTAGGGGATGGAACAGCGGCCTGATTTCATAAATGTGTAATCGACCTATCACGCTGGTATGGACTGGACAGGGCCAATTAACGCATGGCTTGGATTCGGGGAAGACCTAAAATATCATGGCACGGATCCAGAGCAGAGAGCCATGTCGCTCGTCGGGGTGGTTTTTAATGAAAACACTAAATACACCTGTATATCCGAGGAGCAGCAGATCCGAAAGGAATTTCCACCCCGTCAACCAAAAAAACGGTGCTCATCGAGTTAAAGTTTTTAAGGAAACCATAACCGTAATGGGTTTCTACATTTAAAAAATAATATGAGTTGAGTTATAAATATCAGTTTGTAATATTTTTTGCCATCCCTAGCAATTTTCCAAAGCAATGATTGCAGTTCAACAAACTGCGCGCGAGTCGATCGTTGAACCTGCACTAACCGTTAGTGTGTCCCTCTCGCACGCGCTTCTTCCTATCTTACTGTCTCTTTCTCCGGTGCAATATACCTTTCTCGATAGCAACCATTGAAGGTATTGTTTTGTGGGAAACAGACTCTCCGGCTATCACTATGCAATGTACGTTGTATCTAAACCAAGCAATAATCAAAGTTACGTCGTCCGTTCTCTTTACTTTCATGTATTAAACATAGTAAGCAAAATATTCAATTGTTTTTATTGCAAAAGTTTAAGCGGAGCGAACTTTTCCTGTTAGTTTATGCCGACAGTATTTTTTAAGAACTCGTTTGCTAATTAGGAGTTTAATTATAGGTTCATTGTGATCGGTTATAAACTATCGTCATCCCCGCACGAGTTAGCACATTACATCATATATGATAGAGACCTATTTATGGTATAAACAGAGTTTCAATGAGAAAAAATCCTTGAGAGTAATTTTAGTTGCGTTTCTAGGTAAACTATGTGTGTTTCAGAAGTAATAAGATTTTTACTGTATAAATTAGTTCTATTAAAACAAAACGCAATTTAATATACAGGTTTGAAAATCAAAAGATTAGAAAATACATTTAATAATATATAAACAAGTCGATAAAATTAAAGCTAACTCAAACACAAAGGTTAATAAGGAAGAGCTCGCCGAACCTTTGATTTAAAGGCTAACAAGACTTCTCTGTACTACGTTTTAAGGCTCCTACTAATATTATAAACGCGAAAGTTTGTGAGTATGTGTGTATGTATGTTTGTTGCTCTTTCACGCAAAATCTACTGAACGGATTTGGATGAAACTACTAGCTTAGGTATATATAAGAATAACACATAGGCTACTTTTTACTGCATTATTCGAGATACACGGGCGAAAGCTAGGTGATTATAAAAATACATTAAATCGTAGATGTTAAAATTTATCACTGTTTATCTCCTGTCAAAACTTCACAGGTTGCTATGCATAACACACTTGCATAGCAACCATAATGATACGCGGGTAATACCGCGGGGCGCAGCTAGTATATTTAATATTCGCGCGTTAAAATAATTCTTAAACGAGATGAATAAATATAATGAACCCTGAACTTTTTGCAGATTTGTAAAAAAGATTTTCGTTAATTAATGAGACGACGAATAAGGTAGGAACTAAATCTAAAACAAACAAAGCAAGCGTGATAATAATTATTAGCCTACCGTATTGCTTTGCTCACTGCACGGTTGGCTTAGTGGTCTACGCGGTCGCCATGCCGCATTCTGTAATCCCACGTGGGTCAACACTGAGTGATTCATTGCCTGAGTCTATCTGTTCTTTGTATCCATTACATGTATGTTTGTAAAGAATATAACTCCTGTGATGCGGGGGCATCACAGGAGTTATATTCCTAATGCAGGAGATGGCTTTTCATGTAAAAAATATATAGTTTAAAAAACTAAACAAACTCGCTTTTAAACTAAAAAGTATAAAATAATTTTAATGTAAAAAGCGTGGGGCGATGTTATTGAAATATTTTCAGAAAGCGCTACTCTACGCTTTGTTATATTAAAATTATTTTCTACCTTTTAGTTTAAAAGAGTGAAAAAAAAACTTTTTTTTTTTAATTAGTGTATTTTCATCGGTACTCGATAAATCTAAAAAGTTTGTACGAAATTTGGCCGCTTGGGTCAAAATCGTGCCCAAAGGAGTCGGTTACAAACATACAAATAAACATACAGGTGAAGCTAATATAAAGCGTGTAAAAAAAGAGAAAATCTTAACACAACCTCTGTCCAAAAAGTCTGGACTGCAGTAAGTATGATAGCACCCCTTTCCTAAGAAAACGTCTACTTCAAGCACTGTTAACAGCTGCCAATATGATTATTGTGCTAGATTTTTCACAATCGAAAACCGCTAAGTAAACTCTTTTATTTATTTTTAACTTTTCTAAAGAATATTTAATCGCATCATCGTTTTAAGGGTTCAGTAGTTCATGGCATAACCCATATAAATTCGTCATGTCCGTCCGTCCAAACGGTTAATGCTAGAATAATGAAACTTTTCATGGATATGTGTTTCTATCACGTTCACAAAGGGCTACAATAAAATAAATCATATAAATATATTTTTATTTGATACCTCAAATCCCTCCACTACTTGTGAAATGATTACTTGGAAAACTTTGGACACGATTTTAATTCCACTTACCCTATTCTAAGCGTGGCCTGACACACACTTGCCCGATTTTTTAATATGTTGACACTGACGTCAGCGTCTTTATTAAAAATGACAGTTGAAAAGTATAATTTTAACAAAAATGAAACGACTTCAATGAAAAACTATTCCGAGTACCCAAATCGCGATAATTGTGCCTATGATATTGGAGGACTTCTCTCGATTTCCTTGGGATCCCATCATCAGATCCCGATATGGTGACGATGTAAGCTAAGACCATTCCAATGCAAAAATAATTTTTGAAATCGGTTCATAAACGACGAAATTATCGCTGAACATACATACATAAAAAAAAGAAAAGATTCCGACGAATTGTGAACCTCCTCCTTTTTTTGAAGTCGGTTAATAAGTATTACGTTATATGATAGATATGTATAATTAAGTATACAGAAATATAACAAGTCGCTCAGCATAACATTTGCGCTACAGCATTCAACTTAACATTGAACTTGTATGAAAAATAATTAATTATTGCATATTTTAATTAGTATACACAAAAGTTTATTTAAATTTTATTCTAAAAAGCTACGGTCTGTTTGTCACTAGAGAGATCTCACGCTTTTAGGCCAAGTTTGTTGTTAAATTATAAAGTAGAAGAAAAAATAATATTTCGGACATCTCACCCACAACGCCATCTAGTCCCAAACTAAGCAGAGCTTGTACTATGGGTACTAAATAACTGATATAAATACATAAACTTATTTTATTGTAATTACATACATATAATGCATATAAAACACCCAAGCTCCGAAACAGATATTTGCGGATCACACAAACATGTGGTCCGACCAGGGCATCGAACCCGAGACTTTAAGCACTGCAGTCGAATACGCTACCAGTGACCACCACGTTGCACGTCATATTGGGGGGGAGGGGGGTTAAAAAAGCCAAAAAAAAAGTTCTAGTGATTAATGAACAGCCCCCTATGTCTCAAGCCCTACTCATGTGTTGCAGTTGCAAAAACTATGTACCATACTTATTTAAAAATTTATCTAAAGTGCAATTGAAGTCCTCGATTGAATGGTCATTATGAGATGCGCATATAATAAATAAATAAATATTTCGGACATCTTAAACACAAAATCATCTAGTCCCAAACTAAAGCAGAGCTTGTATTATGGGTACTAAATAACTGAAATAAACACATAAACATACTCTTTTCTTTTGTAAATAAATACATATTATACATAGAAAACACCCAGACTCCGAAACAAATATTTGTGGATCACACAAATATTTGAATCAACAACCGGGAATCGAACCCGAGACCTCTTGATCAGCAGCCGCATACGCTAACCACTAGACCAACAAGGCAGTCATAGCCATATGCATATTTAATTTCCGTTTTGACTTCCCTTTATCAAAGAGTGACACGTCTTGTTGCGAATGTAGTATTAAAGTTAGGAGGTATTCATACGGCGAAGGTATGGATACTGAAAAGGACAGAACTAATGGCTGGTCTTCGTTGTAAATTCGGATCACTTGAGAACGATTAGACATATTACTGCAAAAATGTCAAGACCCTTTTAAAACCTAAAACGAAAACAGTACTGATAACTGGAACATATATTGCTGAAGTGAATTGTGCAAAGTAAATGCGTAAATATAAATATATACGGACCCTTATTTATAGTCGTTATTATGTTATGTTCTACTTTTTTAATGTGAGTCCGTTGCTTTAGTTATAGACAAATTTATAATTGTTAATATTCTTGCACTACCCAACCTTTGACTAATGGCATCACTATTAGTCATAATTTAACACTTACATTGTTTGAACACAAGTTGAAGGCTAGGAAATACAAAAAATATGAATTGTCAGTTGTCAATCATCGTTATCAACAACCCATAATATCCCACAGGGCTCGGGTCTCCTCTCAGGAGAGGATTAAGGCCATACCTTGGCCGAGTGCGGGTTGTGGACTGGCAACTCACGTAGTGGCTACGCGATCTGTTTTTAAGTCGCCGGAAGGCCTCCAACTAAACTTCACGACTGTTATCTTATGATAATAACCAGGACCAACTGGTTAACGTGACTTCCGAATCTCGGATAATCGTCATATCGTGGCAGAAATGGTCACCCTTCTAAGTACTGATTGTTTAGTGGTGATTGTTTATAATTACATACGCCCTAGGGGAACTTGGCTCTGAGCTTTTAAAATAATTTAATAAATATTAAATTCCTGTGATAACATACCTATTACAAATAAGTAACAGATGAATCAACAATTTACAGTTGAATTAGATTTGCTTTGACAATACGAAATTATAATTTTTCAAATGTTTGTATTAATACTACATTACAATATCATCATAAGCACTTTGGAGACCTTAGTACCCACAATATTGGACAGCGGTTTGTGATAATACGCGTGAAGTTATACTGAATAACATGTTCAGCGCGACAAATCAGCGCACATGTAAAAGGTTTCGTGAATACATTTATTCCACAAAAAGGTTCATCGCCTCTATTCAGACTGTAATATTTACCTAAACTGCATTCCCGTGAAAAATGTTAGCAGGCTTCGGCTATGAATGAGCTGCGACGCCGCTATTTTGAACGACCGCATATTATATCGAAATGGATAATAATATGTCTTCCATTCCCATCGTTGTGACCTATACCTATACTCGTATATACAAAGACTGTAAAATTGAATGACGGGTATATTTAATAATAATATTATTTTATATATTTCGGACACCTTACACACAACGCCATCTAATCCCAAGCTAAGCAGAGCTTGTATTATGGGTACTAGACAACTGATATAGATACATAAACATACTTTTTTTTGTAAATACATACATATTATACATAGAAAACACCCGAACTCCGAAACAAATATTTGAGGATCACACAAACATTTGCTCCGACCCGGGAATCGAACCCGAGACCTCTTGATCAGCAATCGCATACTCCAACCACTAGACCAACAAGGCAGCAACTAAGATAAAACGGCTGTGTCTTAAAACTTAGATAAGTACCTTATTTTCATAGACTTTTATTTGTCAGTCGTTAAATTAACTTACTAATTTCTTAAAGGAAAAGTTTGTTTGCCTCTCAAACAGATGATAATTAAAAGATAGAAACAAACCTATTACGGGTTGAATTGTAAGAACTACTACTAGAGTTCGTTAACCCATAAGCGATTTTGATTTAGGTAAACCTGATTCCTTCGTTGAGTGGTTTTAAATCCAACAAAGGATAAATATTGTGTCATAAAGACGATCACTTCTGTATCACGATGTAACTTATTGTAGCGAACGCAACCTCTATGGTGCGCGCTACCTCCATGGTGCGCGCCTGCTAAACTATTCATAATGTAAATTCAAACTCATGTCATTATTGACACAATCTGATATATATATAGCTGGGAAGCTTCTAGAAGTTGAATATTATTTTATTATTGTTTATTATTGGTATTGTGAAGAGAGCTATAGTAAGTTGTACTAGTTCCTTAAATATATATTCACTAGCTTTCCGCCCGCGGCTTCGCCCGCGTGGAATTCGTTTATATCGCGCGACACGGTATGGGTAGATTAAACAATCTTACATGATTTTATGTTTGTTAATAAGGAACTTTGACACAAATTTTCGTCCCCTATTTCAAACCCTTCTACCTTTATTTTCGAGATAAAAAGTATCCTATGTCCTTTCCCAAGTTCAGTTCTATCTTCATACCAAATTACATCAAAATCGGTTCAGTGGTTTAGGTGAAAGCGTAACAGACAGACAGACAGACAGAGTTACTTTCGCATTTATAATATTAGTAGGGATTCCACCATCGGAAAGTAGAGATTTCATCAAACAGAAAACACCCCAATTTAAAAAAAAAATTGGGTAAAAATATTAAATATTTCAAATCAAAAAAAATAGTTTTTTACCCTTTGTTTTATATATTTAGCCATCCAAAGTGACTCTACCCTGCCTGATGGAAAGCATGAGCAGAATCCAAGAGTCGGGGCTACCACACTTGCTGCGAATGCAGACAATATGGCGGCCCACACTATGGCGGTTTACTGAGATGCTTTTTTACCGCCCCGTCCGAGGAGGACCCGAAAACCTCCCCACCCCCCTACCGGACCCCCTCAGATCGCAGATCGCCCGTAAATTATTCTTCCTTTGATTTTTATAATATTCTCCTCCTTTTCCAATGGGTTTCATCGTACTATAATTTTGTTTTCAAAAATTATCTACCCTGGTCTACTGGTCTTTATGTCATTTACAAACTATCATTATGGTTGCCATGCAAGTGTGTTATGCCTAGCAACCTGTGAAGTTTTGACAGGAAATAAACAGTGATACATTTTGACATCTACGATTTATGTATTTTTATATCACTTATGTAAAAAGGTAAAAACCTTTGTATCTCGATTATTGCAGTAAAAAGTAGCCTATGTCTTTTCCCAAGTTCAGTTCTATCTTCATACCAAATTTCATCAAAATCGGTTCAGTGGTTTAGGCGTGAAAGCGTAACAGACAGACAGA
Source organism: Phragmatobia fuliginosa (assembly GCA_932526445.1). Classification (NCBI taxonomy): domain Eukaryota; kingdom Metazoa; phylum Arthropoda; class Insecta; order Lepidoptera; family Erebidae; genus Phragmatobia; species Phragmatobia fuliginosa. The sequence goes on from OW052057.1 coordinate 17,913,699, forward strand.
CAGAGTTACTTACGCATTTATAATATTAAGTAGGGATTATACTCCAAGACGTCTTTATGTCGGCTTGCTCACAATCCCAAATTACCTATATTACACTTATATTAACTTATATTACAACAGTTAAGATAAAATCGAATTCGACAACTAAATAGCCGAGATGTTTTTTTTATCTACCATTTATTCCCATCCAAAAAAGACGCCGTAAAGCAATGTTAGTACCATGAAAAATAATGTGTATTATTTATCATAAACTAATATTTTTCCGGTTACTACTAACGCCATCTAGTTGGACAGTGATGAACGATATACAAACATTGTTGCATTGTGACAGTGAACGTTTCATCCTAAATTTACCTACGCGTGTAATATTATGTTTATATATCACTGTCGTTTACTTTTTTTAAAAACTGAAGCCTTTCTTTTACAAACCTGTTTACAGAATACCTATCGTAGGTGACCACTACGTTGAACCATGGAATTTCAGTTCACCCTTAGGGTTGTGGAGGTCCGATGCCAGTCGCACCGTGGTAAAACTGATATTCAGATAAAACAGGTTGAACGACCCCAAATAATATTGGGTATAAGGCTAGGAAGAAGAGTGTGTCGTAAGATGTAAATTAGACATGAAATTACACTCTAGAACATCAATGCAAAAAGAAGAATAATTGAAACCCATTACCTAACTCCTACAAAACTGCTACATATATGAAAAAACTAAATTACTGAACCTCAAACAACTTTATAAATATATTATTTGCATTCTAGTTAAAAAGATTACTAAAATTTTCTACTCTACTAGTTGTCAGTACATTTGAGGGCACTGACTTCCCAATAATAATTGCCATAGATGTTCATGACCACCAGGACCAACGGCTTTACGCGCTCTCCGAGGCTTGGGCGTGAATCATAGCCAAACTTCCAAACTATCACTAACTATATTAAAAAACTTAAGTCCACAATGAGTACCTAACCACGGAGTGTTATGTACGAGCCACTCAAAGACCTGCAAACTTGTGACTCCATAGATCGCCTCTTAAAGCCGGCTTTTGGCTATGAAATGTAATTTATATCACATCTTGAACTATATATTACTACCCGCGATTGCTGTTCACACTGTATCATATATACACTCGGTTCCAAAAATAACGGGTCAGTCACATAAACCCGAATATCTCCCGAACTACGTATGCCATCCTAATGAAACGAAGACTGTTCAATTGAGAATTTAATTATACAGATAAAAAATAAAATAAAACTTAGTTACACCCACAATATTAATCTTAAATTAAAAAAAAACTAAAGTAGTCATATTTTTCTTAAGATTACATTTTTTTTATGATTGTTTTTTTGCTGTTTTTCATCACTGGAGGCTTCATCACGTGGAGGCAATACAAAGTATTAAATGAAGAAAGTGATGAAAAACAGCAAAAAAACAATCATAAAAAAAATGTAATCTTAAGAAAAATATGACTACTTTAGTTTTTTTTTAATTTAAGATTAATATTGTGGGTGTAACTAAGTTTTATTTTATTTTTTATCTGTATAATTAAATTCTCAATTGAACAGTCTTCGTTTCATTAGGATGGCATACGTAGTTCGGGAGATATTCGGGTTTATGTGACTGACCCGTTATTGGTTTATGTGACTGACCCGTTATTTTTGGAACCGGCTATATTTTTGAACAGTTCAGCTTCAGACACGAACGTCACCATTCGAACTGATAGCGAGCCAGGGGGAGACGCGGTGTCCAGGGACGTGAGGTAAAATATTATACTTCTTCAAAATATCGCTCATTTGGTCGAAAAAATGTTTATAGTTTGGGATGGTATATATATTAAAGCACTGTGTTAACGGTCTCGTACAAAATCTATCATCATCATCAACAACAGCCTTCAACAGTCCACTGCTGGATATAGGCCTCTCCTTAGAAAGGAGGTTTTGGCTTACTATACTACGCTAGCCAGTTTTCCTTCTCTTTGCATTGATGTTGTCTTGCGTAGTTTATCCCTTAGTCGCTTTTTACGACACCCGCGGGGTGAACAGGGGTGGTGACACTCTGTATTCTTAATCCGTCACCATACGGACCTTAATCCGTCACCACACGACAAGACGACAAAATGTGTGACGAGCGATAAAATATTATATCTCAAGATGAATACATATATTGTATTATATCCCATAGTCAAAAGCCGGCTTAAGAAACCACCGTGTTAGGTCGAATATTCCAATTTAATTCTAAATGGAACCCATCAATATGTTTTGTTTCTCGGAAACGTCGGTTGACGTAGCCTAGATCAATTGACCTAGGTCAGGTCCCCTCTGGGTCAACACAGTTTCTATATCTGTGCTTAGAAAGCTACGGACATTAATAGTCCGGTGAGCTATTCCTGATGTATTTTACTTACTAACGACGGGAGTGTTACTCAATCAAAAATACTTTAAAATACATCAAAATATGGTTAAGAGGGACCTGACCGAGGTCCCTACACTTTGGCATTAATTACCTTTATTAGTGGGACAAAGCGACCTTTCTATCTGGGATTTATATATTCGATTTTGTCGTCTTTATGTTATGAGACCGATTTCATATTACCTCTTTTAATTAGTCTATATTTTAGCCTTTATCTGTTGAAGGCTTGATTCATCTATCAACTCTTCGACTCGCATTAAGATTTTAAGTTACCGTTTAGCTTTATAAATACAATAGCTTTCAACCGCGGCTCCGCCCGCGTGTATCTCGATTATTGCAGTAAAAAGTAGCCTATGTGTTATTCTGAAGTTTAAGCTATATTACTGTAAAGTTCCATCCAAATCCGTTCAGTAGTTTTTGCGTGAAAGAGCATCAAAAATACATACATACTCACAAAATGTTAATAAGGATATTTTTTAGTTTAACCGCACTTACATATAACCACTAGTTTTAGGCAAGCAATAAAATAACTAGAAACTTTTCACAGTTACTTTAAAACTTCAAAAATTGGTGACCAATACTATTTGATGACTGCCTTGTTGGTCTAGTGGTTAGCGTATGCTGATCAAGAGGTCTCGGGTTCGATTCCCGGGTCAGACCAAATATTTGTGTGATTCACAAATATTTGTTTCGGAGTCTGGGAGTTTTTCTATGTATAATATGTATGTATTTACAAAAAAAAGTATGTTTATGTATTTATATCAGTTGTTTAGTACCCATAACACAAGCTCTGCTTACTTTGGGACTAGATGATGTTGTGTGTAAGTTGTCCAAATATTTATTTATATTTATTTATTTATCAAAAACATTGTATAGCAAATACTCCCAAAAGTCCAAACTAAAATGACAGATGTTTATAATTGACGTATTTTCTCCACATGTACCGTTTATAAAAACTGGTTTTTTGTTTTTATTTAACTTTGATTGTTAATAAAGATTACAAGTCATGTATGTATAATGTTCACATAATTTGTTATTTTAATTATAGCACCGTATTAACTGAAATAAATTATTCACCGATTATAACTATTCAACTACCCACCGCTATTAATAGGACCCTCTGGAAATGAGTTTTTTTTTTATTTAGAACCTGTCAAACAAACAGGCAGAGAATCTTTATTTATTTTGTATTTTTTTTTTGTATTTAGCGAAAACTTGTCGATTTGAAATTTCGAACACTATTTGTATAGACTGTTTTACTCTTCATGTTAAATGATAAATGATGATAAATGATATTTATTTCTGTAAGTAAATCTTTTCAGACATTTTTACAAGTCGGACTTATAACTAGAAGGCGCCGGCATTTCCTACGACTCACTCTGGGAAGAAACGCCGAAACAAACAACAGAGGTGTGTTTTTTTTTTAAGTCCGTGTACAATATTATAGAGAACTATGTGAGTGCAGTATATATACTTCTCAGTTAATATCAATATTTATAATGCTATTTCTTTGTTAAATATCTACCATACAACGTACACAGTCGCTCCACAGATATCTTTGCGTCCGCAGAATATCGACTTCAGAATCTCAGGTTGGAGTTTTGTACTGGCATCAATATCTGTCCATACGTCTCCATTCCATTTGTACGGATCTTCGAACTGGGGCTGTTAGAAGACTCGGCAGCTGTGGAAGCAAACTGTGTGAACTCCTTGTCACTGGTCAAAATCAGGCTTTCGCAATCTGATACTGACAACTTCCTTCTCCAGTTCGCCCTCAAGTAAATAATTTAGTCGAGTTTCAAGCTTGTTTTATAAAAGTTATTCTGACATTTGTCATCATATTCATTTTGATTTATCCTGGATAAAAAAGTTAGCTAGAAACTATGAATCGTTCATTTGTTATTATTATTTAGTACCTAGGCGACCGAGCTTAGTTCGGTTACTACTCATCCTCCTAACCATTATCCCAAGTTTATTTGGGGTCGGCTACTAGTTCAACCGGTTTTACCTGAATTTCAGTTTTTCCACGGAGCGACTGGCATCAGACCTCCGCAACTTAAGGGAGAACTGAAATTCGAAAATTGAACTAATTGTCAGTATATTTGAGGGCACTGACTTCCCAATAAAGATTGCCATAGATGTTCATGACAAGCGGGACCGACGGCTTTACGTGCTCTCCGAGGCACGGGCGTGAATCACCGCCAAACTTCCAAACTCCGGACAGCTATTAGGAATTTCCTAAGAAAATCCCAAAACTTTGTGGCCCGGCCCGGGATTTGAACCCGAGACCTCTTTATTAGCAGTCGCATACGCTAACCACTAGACCAACGAGGCAGTTAACTACTATTTATTGTTTATCAACGGAATCTATTCTCTCAAGCACCTATTTTGGAGTACTAACCATCAACCAAATATTACTAAAAAAAGTAGTTTAAATCTATCTTTACATCAATACATATGTTTGAGTACTTTTAATTAATCAACTGAAAGATAAATTCAATAAATAAATAAACAAACAATATGAAATGAAATCTATTGTGTCGGATGCCGCCCATACGCTATTGATATTTGCTTGTTTGTATGTTTTTTTTGATTTGTATTTTTTTATTTGATTGCAACTTTAGTTTAAAATTCTTTTTTTAAATTTCCATATATTTCGTTTATTTAGTTAGTTTCAAGTTACGTTACGTCAAAAATAATATTCATATAATAAATTACCGTCAAACGTAGAACATTAGGAAACAATATCATTACCGATTGAGCAAGTAGATAATCGTTTTAAATATTCCAACCAATGCATCGATTGCATATCGATAAAATGTGTTTACTATACTTTCACCATTACATCACCGGCGTCGAAATATTAGTAATTATTTATACCTATGTTTACGTGTTTATGGTAGATTGATTGAAGCAGTGATTCACGCCCGTGCCTCGGAGAGCAATTAAAGCCTACGGTCCCGGTTGTCCTGAACATCTATGGCAATCGTTATTGGGAAGTCAGTGCCCTAAAATTTATTGACAACTAGTTCAACCTTTGAATTTCAGTTCTCCCTTAGGGTTGCGGAGGTCCGATACTAGTCGCTGCGTGGAAAAACTGATGTTCAGGTAAAACCGGTTGAACTAGTAGCCGACCCCATATAATATTGGGAATTAGTCTAGGAAGAAGAAGACTGTAGCATCATACACATCTGAAACCCGTATTACAAATGATCTTCCTATTGAAATTAACTCGAATGTTATCTATCATCATCATCATCATCAGCCTATCGCAGTCCACTGCTGGACATAAGCCTCTCTCATTGCACACCACTCTGATCGATTTTGGGCTTCTCGCATCCAGCTCCTGCCAGCCATCCTACGCAGGTCGTCACTCCACCTCGCCTTTGGGCGGCCTACACTACGTTTACCGAGACGCGGTCTCCACTCCCAGAACTCTTCTGCCCCAACGGTCATCAGTTCTGCGGGGTAATTAATCCGGTGGGCTATGTCGATGACCTTAGTTCTCTGACGGATCACTTCATTCCTGATACGATCTCTCAGATGTTATCCTGGAAGAGATTGCTTTTAGCAATAAGGCCGCCCATTGTACATATCTAGTAGAAACTTTCAAGTGTAAAAAAAAAACTGTATTCTATTCCATTCTAACTTAGGCTAATTCTTGTTAGACTACGAGTACCTTCGCTCCGCACCGTTACTCGCGATTTACAACAATAACACCAAGTAACACCGCGGGACCCAGTTAGTACTTACTAAAAACTCTTTTACGGTTCCGTTGTTCATAACTCGGAACCTTTATAGATTCGTCAGGTCCGTCCATCCGTCCGTCCGACCTCGACATACCGTCCAAACAGTTAATGCTAGAAAGATGAAACTTTACATGGATATGTGTTTCTATCACGTCGACAAAGTGCTACAATAAAATCATGAAAAATAATTTTATTTGGGGTACCTCCCCTACATGGAAAGTGGGGATGTTTCTATTTTCTCACATCCACCCCATCGTGTGAGGTATCATCAGATAGGTCTATTAAAAATATTAAGAGGTTGCTAAGACGACTTTTTAATTTAGTTATTCGATTGCGAGTTTAGTTGCTAGTATTCGAGTTTAAAGGGCAAAACAGCCCCCCACCCTCTATAACTAAACGGCTGACCTGAAAAATCTGAAAATAAATCATGATGATAGTCCATGTGATGAACTTTAACGAAAATCTATAACGGCTTAGATTCCTTTATTAGTTCATGAGGTCTGCTTGGAAAACTTCGTACGAAAATAACGAAATAATAAATTAATAAGTGAACATTACAATTATCAATTTTAGAAGATTTTAAATCTACTTACCATTATGGGTGACACCGGTACCCTATTCAATGCATAGCCTGATACGCACTTGGCCATTTTTTTAAAGTTTGTTGATGATGTTACTCTTACGCATGTGCCAAAAAACTTTTCTCGGGAATTTGGACAACATTTACAACAAAAATGTTTAACTTGGTTGTAGAAGGGTGATAAAACCAACTACAGTAGTTAAATAACCACATCACAGATAATAATAATCATATTTCAAACAAAACTAAACATAGAACATAACATTCATGGTCGCAAATGTTTGTAATACCCGTGGCACTTCGTTTTTTGCAAAGTTTCTTCACAACTAATTTTTTGATATTTAAATAGGTCTCCTGTCGGGACCAATCACGTTAAACATAAATACGATATATTTTTTTACAGATTATTTGAAAATAATAAAGAATCTGTCTCCAGTATCAGTAAATTATACCTAATATCATCAATATGTACGCATACAATGCCTTCCTTGTGTTTAAAGGTTATCTAAAAACCGAATTGCAACTGATAATAAAATCTCCTTTTTAAGGTAAATCCACTAGTGGACGATAAGTTTAGAGAAACTTATATAGAAATGATTACAAAGAATATTTAAACTAGGAACAAAAATTTGTAGATTCGCAGTGTTAGGGGACATGTGGATTGTAGGGGGCCGCCTGCAAGCCACAGATGGCCCGAAGTGCGTCGGGGTTCCAGGGACTTCCTTTCGAGGGTATACCTGGTTCCTCGACTCATAGTGCCCGAGACGGCGTGCGGTTTTAGTCGGTTCGAGTCCGACATAGTCACCAACTGGTGGCATCCGTGGGGATTTCCGCACCATAAAAAAAAAAAAAAGAAAAGGGGACATGTGGAGATCAAACTTGATTGAACTCGAACCCACAACAATCAGCACAGTACGAAGCGGGGTCTGGCTGTTTTAATTACTTGGTTATCCGTATGGACAGTCAATTAAAAAAGTTTGATAAAATTTTGAAATAATTAAAAAAACAAAACCCAAGCGACATGAGTTCATTGTCTTGCTTCCCTTGTCGTTGATTTGGAATATTATAAGTCAAATAAATATAAATTAAACAATAAATTATACGTTTTAATAATAGACCTTAGTTTAATTGTGGACGAGAACAGTCAATAACTATGTAATGTATAAGTTATTTAATTTTATATCACTCAAATTATTTTGCCACCAAATTCAGATTAGCATTCTTTTGAAAACAGGAGTGTTAGCATGCCTACGTGAGTGCAGTGCTAATATTACATCTATATCAAATTATTATGCACTATATGAAGCACATTCGGTCCCGGTAAAGTTCTTCTTCGAATGTTGACGGCATGTATTAAGCATTAATAGGTAGCAGAGCCACGAATGGGCTGGCTATCCGTGTTCATCCCGCGTTTGTCGTAAAAGGCGACTAAGGGATAAACTACGCAAGACAACATCGATGCAAAGAGAAGGAAAACTTGAAACCAACCCTATACCAACTCGTCTGGCCAGCGTGGTATAGTAGGCCAATACCTCCTTTCTAAGGAGAGGCCTATGTCCAGCAGTGGACTGTTAAAGGCTGTTGATGATGATGATGGGCTGGCTCGACCGGGGCAGTACTACCCTGACACAGAGGACCATCCTAATAATGACAGCTATCGTATTTCGTTGGTGAGTGGGAACAGGAGGTCCAATCATTCTGCGACATTCTACCGGCTTCCGGAGGCCCCCTACTCCTGGATTCTATTCATACTTTCCATCAGGCCACTATGACCCAACCTATGGCTAAACCTCACGTATGACCAGGGGGGAGGGAGGGGTAAAAATCATCACGTGGTTAATAGACGGCCCCTTATATTAAGTGGCGTTTGGTTTTAACTCCAGCTATGTAAATTAGAATATTTTCTTAGAAGAAAAGTTATTAATGTTATAAGTTTAGTTATTTACGTGATGAGTCGTTTCACCTATCTATTTGGACTCATGACTACTCTGCCTTTAGGTAGGCTTTAAAAGAAAGATTTTCAAGACTTTTACACATAATTCCTAACAGCAGTCCGGACTTTAGAAGTTTGGCGGTGATTCATGCCTGTGCCTCGGAGAGCACGTAAAGCCGTCGGTCTCGGTTGTCAACAGTTTAATAAATATAATTGCCTATAAAAATAATTCTAAATCGTTTTATTGCGATAATTATAGGCAAAGTTTGTGAGGTTGTTTTACGGTTAAATCTCTGCATTTATGTACTGAATCGTATATTATAAATGCGAAAGTTTTTGAGTATGTATGTTGTATGTTTGTTGCTCTTTCACGCAAAAACTACTGAACGGATTGGAACGAAACTTTACAGTAATATAGCTTATATATCAGAATTAACACATAGGCTACTTTTTACTGCATTAATCGAGATAAACGCGGGCGGAAACGCAAAACGACGAAGGCTAGTATATTATAATAACCTTCAAAACTGATCATCGCAGTATTCGACATACACGCGGGTTGGGCCATGAGCAAAAGGGAAATAAAGGAAATATACTACTAACTGCCTGCCGAGTAAACAATGAATCTAAATACTGATAGACTGTTCTACGCAGATTAATTATCTATTAAAAACTGAGCAAAGCTCGGTCACCCAGGTATTAAAATCAGCAGTTTACTAAGAAGCTCATGCGTGCTGTTTTTGACATACTTGCTTAAAGGAAATGTTAGTCTGCTACGGTACTCGATACTAGAGCACTATTATCGAGTACCGTAGTAGCTGCATAGACAATTTTTAGCTAATCATAAGTGCCACCAATATTAAAAATAATTATATTAAATGTTACCGCGTCAATACCCTTCGATAGCAAAAACTATACAGACTGAATAGCTTCAACTTGTCCTGAAAAATAAAACGTCTACCAAAACTAAAAGATTTACCTAAAATCCTAATAAGTTGTACAATGCACCCATTTGAAAGTAATGAATGTCGCCAACTATAATAAAAGATGTCAAAACATTAACGCTGATACCTCAGTTAAAAATATAAGTAAACTATATGCTCAGTGTGAGTAGATTTCACAGAAACTAATACCCAAACGCAAACGCGTTCGACTTTGCTATTGGTGAAGATTTAAGTGCGAGCCAATCGCAACACCGAACTCATTCACCGTGACGATCGAGTGGTTGTAAAATAAACTCATACTGGGCCCTTGTTTGGATCAGTAGTCAACCTACGCGGCAACCTTCACGCCACGGTTGCTAGGCAACCGAGCAGTACACTCTGTGGTGCATCCACATGAACGTCTTTATCAATGTCTTGAGGCGGTTGCATAACGTGTGCGGGCAATGACCGGCTTGTACCACGGGGGCCAGTGATCTTCCATCCCCCCCTCACCGCCGCGCCGTGATCTCGCACCATGTCGTCCCTAACACGATGGGTTAAGGTTGTGTCCAGATAATTCGAATATTACACTTATTTTTAAATATTTCTAATGACAAGTTTTTAACTGAAATAGGTATATAACTACATAGAATTATATTTATGTATCTATAATGTCTTATCACTTTTCATTTCTTCTTACTTTTACGTCTACATCTAAACTAGATACACATAAAAATACATATAATTACAAATATATATGTAAATAGTACAGTGTTTTAAATTTTTTTTTATTGCTTTAGCTTTATATTTTATTTTATTGTAGGAATGTTGTTTTGTGCTGAGAACTTTGAGATAAATATTCGATTCTCATCTCATTCAAACGCGGTACATACAAAAAGATAGATATCTGTAGGTATATACAATTTGTAGTGTAGCCTCCGTAATTTGTCCCTAGTCAATTGTTTACTTTCGTTTTGTTCTGTAAATCTGAACCGTAGACAAAAGTGAAAGAACTAAAGAGGCGGGCAGTATTTAAATGAAGTTGTTTGTGTTTGTAGGTGGACGATGCTTCGTTAAATAAAATAAAAACTTTTTAATGTCTTTCTGTACTTACTCAGTAATTTAGAAATAGAATCTAGAAAAACGGTAAATGCATTTGCCAAGTAATGAATGCTCGAACATATAAAAAGATTCGGTTTTTATTTATTGAACAGATTTCTTATCATAATTTAATTCCGATAATGTATATTTCTTGTAATAAGATACAAATTTATTTTTCTCAGTTGACTTCCATATTCTTTGGTAAAGTTATTGACACCCAGCATATTATTATAAATATCTAAGTTCGCAATAATCTAATGTTGCAAATGTTCAAGCAATTCAAAATAAATATAAATCAAATCCGCAGCAGTTATCAAGCGATCTAATTCGATGTTAACTGTTTCGATCTATGAGATCTATGAGAGATCTATGAGAGATAAAAATCTTTGTATTGAAATCTTTGTCAATACAAAGATTTTTATCTCTCATAGATTTACTAAACAAGCCTTTAAAGTGCTGATTTACATAAACTATAATATACATCACAAGACAACAACACTAATGATAAAAAACATGATTGAAACACCAACTTCTTACTTATCGAATAAATAATTAATAATTTTAACAAAAAGGAACCGACTTCAATGAAAAACTATTCCGAGTACCCAAATCGCGACATTGTGCCTATGATATTTGAGGAGTTCCCTCGATTTCCTTGGGATCCCATCATCAGATCTCGATATGGTGACGATGGGACCACCTGTGAGCTACGCCCATTCCAATGCAAAAATATTTTTTTAAATCGGTTCATAAATGACGAAATTATCGCTGAACATACATTAAAAAAAAAAAAAGATTCCGACGAATTGAGAACCTCCTCCTTTTTTTTGAAGTCGGTTAAAAAGAGATGTTAGAAATTTGATTAAAATGAAAACAAAATGGACGTGGTGCGAAATCTCACACCACTTAAAATGTCAATGAACCCGACATTAATGCCTTACAGTATCCTCAGAAGGTCTGGTTTAGTAATCATTTCATACAGCCTTTATCGTGTGAGTCGACGACTTATTTTAATTGCAATACCACCTAAACACAACCTTACATAGACAGTTGCAAAGTTTTGAAGTAAAAGGTTCTATACGAGACGATCCCTGAGCTAGTATTGACGTAGTTTTTTTGGTTGTAGCAGTTCGACCATCTCGCATTGGTCATTGTATATGAACCGGGCGAAAGGCTTTCACTGCGTACAGAGTTTATAGTTTTAATGTTCCTTTCATTCCATAATCAACTAGATTATTATTCAAATGATATATTACGCATAGTGAAGATATCTTTGCATTTGGTAATCGTTGATAGCTTTGTTAATCGTCTGGGAAACAATTTCTATTTCGTGTTAAATAATCGGACTATTACAAAAAGTAATCGTTGTCTTTGTAGACGTCGGTTGGTTAAATCGACTTTTACAAAAAAAAATGTGGTTCGATACCACTCACTTATATTTTTTTGATTTATTTCACTATATTAATAGATTTTCGATTAATAGACGTTCGTGATTCGCTTTCATCATTCCGATCAACCTATTGCCATCTGCTGATGAACGAAGGTCTCGTCTGAGGAGCCTCAACTATTCCGGGATAGTTATAAATCTTGAGCAGTTCCTAACTACCAACTTTCCGTTCTTTAAAGCTTATAATGTAACTAAACTTAATAAATATTTATGACGTCTGACACACAACATTATCTAGTCCCAAACTAAGCAGGGCTTGTACTATTGGTACTAGACAACTGATATAAATACATGTCCTACATAGAAAACAAGCAAACTCCGAAACAAATATTTGCAGGTCATACAAACATATGGTCCGTCCCGGGAATTGAGCCCGAGACCTCTTGATCAACAGCATACGCCAACTACTAGACCAACAAGGCAGTCATAATCAGAATAAGAAAATAATAAATGTCACGTATTAAATACTAGCTTTCGCCCGCGGCTGCGTCCGCGTGTATCTCGATTATTGCAGTAAAAAGTAGCTTATGTGTTATTCTGAGATATAAGTTATGTTACTGTAAAGTTTCATCCAAATCCGTTCAGTAGTTTTTGCGTGAACTAGCAACAAACATACATACATATGTACATACTCACAAACTTTCGCGTTTATTATATTAGTAAGGATCGACTACATGTATATTTTTACATCTATAGTTGTCATTTCGGTTTTAGTATGTATTAAGCGCGCCTACTTTACAAATGAATTCCAAATTATTTCTAGTACAGAATTTCATAATAAGGTAATGTTTCAAATAAATGTTCATAATTACTAAATACCTTATATTTCCTCAACCATAAAATCTTGAAGCACAAGAAGCGTCGCTTTCGCCAGTTATTCTAATGTCGCGACCTATAGCTCGCTAGCATTTCACTGCTCTCTATACACTGAAATCGTGACTAGCTCAATTTCCGTCTATACTAAAGGAGCAGTGTATTAGAAATGATTCGGAGTTATATAAAATTTGCGTCGTAGTGTAATACTGTGGGTATAAATACCTAACGGTACAACACGAGGCGTTGAGTTCGTATAAGTTGATTCACGCTCGCAGATTCGCTGTTTCGAGATATTTATTTAACTTTACATCTTTAGGCATATAATGCTTTATGCACGTTTCTCAGTACCACGAATAGGTATCTATCTAAATCTTTATGACTAAAAATAATAAATTCTAGGAGAACGAAGCGAGTGTCATTTCAATGCAAACCGAAATAAAAATTTAGTGTCCACTAGCTAAAATTCTTGTAGATTTGCTACATGGTATCTATAGGTTGTAGTAAATAGGCCATACGACCAACAATTTGGAAATGATGTCGATGACAATTCAATATTTGTTATAGTTATTTTACTTTACGTAATTTAAGTTTAACACGCAGAATATTTTTCATTCATTCAAACATAATTTACCAAATACCTACCTACTACCGAACAAATAGTAAAATGTATCCATATTTTATTTCTTACACAATCCTTATACTTATGTATAGTTAAAATTCGTGTTGAAATTGTAAATTTCGTTTGAAAATTATTTGTATTTTATGGTAACAACAATGACCGTAAGCACGCTTGACAACCAAGCAATGCATTCGACTATGAAGGACATCTCTTTTCTCTGAAAATTTTTTTTAGATAAAATATGTGAATATGTTGTTTACCACACAGAATCAAGTAATTTGTTAACAATGGAGGGAAAATGATTACATTCGCTAGAAGATGGTGAGTATTATATTATGTATTACCGCATAGTGCGCGAGCATGCACTTTAAGACATATGCAACACACCTTGTTTCGGCTGCGGCGGCGGTTGGTCTTTGCTCTCGAAAAAGGTAAGCGCGAAATTGTCGGTTGTGGTGTCTACGTTGATAGGCGGCGAGGCGGGCGAAGCCCGCACGCATGCCGCGGGCGGTCGACCGCTCCACACGTCCATATTCCGTACATGTCCGCCGTGCTACAGGTGTCGTCGGCTCGCGTCCGCCGGCCCTCGGTACGATACGCGCACTGAGCTTTCCCGAGCTTGACTGCTTTGCCTCCGGAACGCAATCGGCGCCCGCGCACCGCACCGCTAAACGGAGCAGTGAGAGTTTTTTGAATTCGGTATGGTGTCTTTTTTGCGGTCATACATAAATACATGAGTAAGATGTGCTTACCACTGTAGCGGACATGATTTGTTGTAATGCCACGAAGAGGGGGAAGGGGCGGAGGGGGAGAAAGGTTCACGCTCGATGCCAATAACTAAACGATTTAATTCTCATCGATACTCTTTCTAATAGTAATCTAGAATCACTAAAAATTCAATACATGTAGGCCGTTAAATGTCAGATCGTTTTTATTGTATCACTGAGGTGGTAAAATAAGCACGCATTGCGTACCAATGAAATACAAGAAGGTACGGTTGTGACAATGTTTTCGACACACACAATCCTCTTAGCTTTTGCCTTATTTACCATCAGCTATTGAGGAATTAAGCTTTTTATTAGGGGTGATTTCTAAAACTAAGTAGGTAAAACAAATAAGCTCTCTCGAGATGACTGAACTCATGAAGGTCCTTTTATCACCACAAATAAACTACTATGAGTTAAAATAGAACTTAAATATGTATTAAGGGAAGGTTTACTTTGGTAAACTTACGTATCTAGAAGAGCATAACCATGATGCTCCCTTAGATTAAAGTCCAGTAAATACACTAAACAAGTTTTTATTTTTAATTATTTACGTAATAAACCTCGTGAAAAATTTCAATGTCTAATCCTGTTATTTTCTCAGTTTCAAAAATTACCACCACTAAAACAGCTTACGGATGTAAATGTAAGTTTAAGGGTCCTGTACCTCTCGCTACAATTCATTAGTGTTTTTATCTGGATGTCTTGAGCAGTGCATTGTTTAATTGTTGTATAGCAAGACATTGGTCGTTCTTTACAGACTCACTGGTAGCTTTTCACTAAAAGATTTGTTAACTCTATAAGTGAAACTGGATTGACTGTATACCCAGATTTAATCGGCTTAAAATACCAGTCGTCGACTTTTTGTTTTTGGTATTTGGGGCCAGTTTGGACAAATCTTTGCTCACTTTTTTTTCTATATATGTTCTTATGAGTAGACAGTTGAACAAGGTTTGTTAAGGGGTATGGTATTTGTATGAAGGTTTTATGCATACAACTGTCGACTCATGCCGTTTATCCACCGAAACCGTCAACCACCGATTTAGCGACACATTCATTTCTTATGGCCGCTAGTCCAGGACCGTCTACCGAGTGCAGTCATCCGATATATCGCTAAGTTAGCGCTACAGTTAGATCAGCGCAAGATTGTGACGGGCCGAAGTGGCGATAATATAAAATATATATGAATATGTATACCGCCACCGTCAACGATACGTCATCGGCTCATCGGCAACAAGTTGAAGGTGCCTATTTGACTGAACTAAACCACAGAAATTTCGTTGTCACGTCAGAGTGATCTCGCCAAGAAATACTCTCGTTCTCACTCGACTCGACAAACGGGCTTACCGTGAAGGAGATGAAAGATATAACTCTGTAACTATACATGAGCTACTAAAAGTTTAGTAGGAGAGAAAGAGAAGCATTAGATCCGTAGTTGCATGCAGAATTCCCATCAAGTATATTACATTGTTGAATAAGAAAACAAATGCAAAATTTCATTTGATATCAATTATAGAAACCAGGACTTTAAACATGTAATTGAGGAAATAATCAAGTTTATCAAAATACTTTATCATGCAAGTAATGGGACAGACATCTCTAGGCAGCATCTTAAAATGAACCGATTGACATAGTTATGTGTTAGTGACCACTATACAAGATAAGATAGTAAGCAAAATAAGTAATTAGGACAACAGCCAACATTGTCCGCTATCGCGCTTTTTAAGTTGTTAGTGCTATGAATAGATTGTAAATAATAATTTAATCATCATCATCATCAACAGTCTTTAACAGTCCACTGCTGGACATAAGCCTCTCCTTAGAAAGGAGGTTTTGGCCTACTTTACCACGTTGGACAGACGGGTTGGCATCATGCCGCCTTGAGGTGGCCGCGGGTGGACGGGACGGGTTTTCCCTTCACCCGCATTATGTGGCCAGCCGCGAGGGGGCGGCGTCGGTGTGTGCCGGACGCCGCCTAAGAGAGGGTCGTCGTACAGAGACGGTGCCCGTATCAGGAGCGGGCAGGCGCTGGAGAAGTTCAGAAGGAGATCCCACCCTGGACTTCTCCTACTCCTAAACGGAGAAGCGCGGAGAGGGCACACTGTGTGGTTTTTAGTCGGTTCAAGTCCGACACACCACCCCGCCGTAACCCCCGGTGGGGTGACGGTCCATGATGATTATTTTCCACACATAAAAAAAAAAAAAAAAAAAGGGTTGGTTTCAAGTTTTCCTTCTCTTTGCATTGATGTTGTCTTGCGTAGTTTATCCCTTAGTCGCCTTTTACGACACCCGCGGGATGAATAGTGGTGGTGATACTCTGTATTCTTATTCCGTCACCACACGGATGTCTACTATCACGAATGGACCTAGAGCCCAGAGCCGCCAGACCTACGTCATTAGTGCAAAGCTGAAATTTTCAGGATTATTAGTACAATGTCTTGTTAAGATGTATGTGTACCCATTAGCTTGAAAGCGGGGCCGTTTCTGAGGTAACGCGAAGTACAGATGGATAAAAACCTTACTAACCTACGTTAAAGGTGCAAAGCTAGTATTTACATATTTTATCAAGAATATTATTTAAAATTAAAATTCATTACTGCCAGACAATTTCCGTGGGCCATTACTTCTGCCAGACGTCTCGAAAGTTGTGAAAAAATTAGGTAAACTACGTTATAGTAGCAAACCTAAATTTTATACATATTATCTAAGGTAGGTACTATTTTAAGACCCTTTGTATGCGGCCAGACCAATCGGAAGGGCCAATCATCCCCCCAGACACCTTTAAATATTTGTAGTAATTAGGAAGCTGAGGTATCTTTGGTATTATTTCAAGAATAGAATTGTAAAATATTAAATGGTTTTTACACGCTTTTTATTAGCTTCACCTGTATGTTTGTTTGTTTGTAACCAACTCCTTTGGGTGCGAATTTGACCCACTTTAAACGGCCAGATTTCGTTCAAACTTTGTAGATTTATCGGGGACTGATGACAATACGCTAATATGAAAAAAAAAACTAAAAAAATCTGTAAACAAATTACTATTTTTCTAAAAGGTTAGTTTAAAAAAACTAAACAAATAGGCTTTTAACCTAAAAATAGAAAATAATTTCTATGTAAAAAGCGTATGGCGACGTTATTGAAATATTGTCAGAAAGCACCTCACGTTTTGTGTGTGTGGGTCCAAGTGTGTCAAAATCGCACCCAAAGGAGTTGGTTACAAACAAACAAACATACAGGTGAAACTAATAAAAAGCGTGTAAAAACCATTTAATATTTTAAAATTCTATTCTTGAAATAATACCAAATTTGATATACCTCAGCTTCCTAATTACTACAAATATTTAAAGGTGTCTGGGGGGATGATTGGCCCTTCGGATTGGTCTGGCCATATACAAAGGGTCTTAAAATAGTACCTACCTTAGATAATATGTATAAAATTTAGGTTTGCTACTATAACGTAGTTTACTTAATTTTTTCACAACTTTCAAGACGTCTGGCAGAAGTAATGGCCCACGGAAAGTGTCTGGCAGTAATGAATTTTAATTTTAAATAATATTCTTGATAAAATATGTAAATACTAGCTTTGCACCTTTAACGTAGGTAAGTAAGGTTTTTATCCATCTGTACTTCGCGCTACCTCAAAAACGGCCCCGCTTTCAAGCTAATGGGTACACATACATCTTAACAAGACATTGTACTAATAATCCTGAAAATTTCAGCTTTGCACTAATGACGTAGGTCTGGCGGCTCTGGGCTCTTGCTCTAGAAGGGAAAATTTCTGAATAGCCTATGCGATAGCTGACTGACTGCTTCCCAACAGTTGAAGTTTTGAAGATATAGTTTCGATTATCTTTAACACGCAGCTCCGCCCACGTCTGTATATGTTATCATGGTGAATGGTTTTGTGTTAATCTGTTGTAGAAGATAAATGTTCTAATTGTATTTTAAGTGTAAGTACTTTCATATGCATTTATTAAAAATCTATTAATTTTATATTACATACAGACACTTCAACTGCCTCGTTGGTCTAGTGGTTAGCGTATGCGACTGTTAATCAAGAGGTCTCAGGTTCAAATCCCGGGTCGGGCCAAAAAGTGTTTTAAGGTTTGGCAGCCCGGAGTTTGAAAGTTTGGCGGTGACTCACGCCCGTGCCTCGGAGAGCACGTAAAGCCGTCGGTCCCGGTTGTCATGAACATATATGGCAATCGTTAAAGGGAAGTCAGTGCCCTTAATTAAACTGACAACTAGTCCAATTTTCGAATTTCAGTTCTCCCTTAGTAGTTGCGGAGGTCCGATGCCAGTCGCTCCGTGGAAAACCGGTTGAACTAGTAGCCGACCCCAAATAAACTTGGGAATAAGGCTAGGAAGATGATACAGATACTTCAATTGTATTTATTTGTCTAGAGATAGATATTGCCAATACTAAAGGAGATATAAATATAACCGGATTAAATGTAGCCACAGAAGTACAATGAAACTCCATTTATGTGACTGCCGTACAGTTATCGTATCGAATGGAGAATTGGACACAAGGCGAAATTGGTGTTCTTTTGTGTCATTGTTCATTTTGAAATATTATTTATTGTGTTTAAAGTATTTAAGCTTCATTTAATAGTACATACTTATAAAGTTCTCGCCCTAATCAGTTCAGTGATGTGGCTGCTACTGATTAAAACTTGTAAGTGTTTTTATAATTGACTTCAAAAAAAAAGGAGGAGGTTCTCAATTCGTCGGAATGTTTTTTTTTATGTATTTTCAGGGATAATTTCGTCGTTTATGAACCGATTTCAAAAACTATTTTTGCCTATCGTCACCATATCAGGATCTGATGATGGGATCCCAAGGAAATCGAGGGAACTCCTCAAATATCATAGGCACAATTGTCGCGATTTGGGTACTCGGAATAGTTTTTCATTCCTTTTTGTCAAAATTATTTTCTGTGTATTAATTTAATAAATAATTTCAATTAAACAATTATGTCACATTTCTAATTACTTCTTAATTGCAGATGGTTGAGGTAATATAAACTTTGCCATCTCGATTTCGACCTCGAAGAAACTCATATTGTTGTAAAAGAAATATTCAGACACTTTGTAAGCCACCTCTTTGTTAGGTTCGACGTTAGGTCCGACAGACCCTGAAGTTGGATGAACCACTGCGCTACTAAGTCCGGGAACATCGATCACTTTTGAGACAGGTGAAGATGAACCTTGGTTTGGTGAAGATCCTTCGCAATAGCAGTTTGTAGCAATCCTATTTCTAAAATGTATTCTTGTCAAATTTAACAATTGTATTTTTTTTTGTTATAACTACCCTGCCTCAAGAAAGCACAAGCAGAATCGAAGAGTGGCACCAGCACACTTGCTGCGAATGCAGACAATAAAATATGGCGGCCCACACTATGGCGGCTTAGTGAGATGCTTTTTCACGCCCCGTTTAAAGGAACCTCGATCATAGTGGGAAGGAAACCCGTGAGCTGATAGTGAGTTGCAGTCTTAGACTACTCGGCACAGGAAGCAAAAGCCGAACCGTTTCATATGATAATAACTTATTAATATTCTAAACACCTCAAGTCAATGAACTAATCTTACTAATATTAGTAGGATTCGTCATGCCCGTCCGTCCTTGACCTACCTAGAAAGATGAAACTTTGCACATACATATTCATATCATGTGTTACAATAAAATGACGATAAATATTTATATTTGGAGCACCTCCCCCACACCTAAAGTGGGGGTGGTTTCTTCAACTTTAAAACGCATTTTTTGTACAAACAGAGCGTTCCCCCCCCCCCCTCTAAAAGGCAAACGGCTGGTATCAAAAATCTAAAAAAAAAATGATAGTAGTTGAAATTTGTTGTGAAGTTTGAAATTTCAAGGAAAACTATTGTTTTGATGACTTTTTTATTTCAGGAGTCATAGGGGCCTAACTTACAAAATGCATAAACTTGGAAAACTTCGTACAAAATAAATAAATAAATATTTCAGACATCTTACACAACGTCATCTAGTCCCAAATTAAGCAGAGCTTGGGTACTAAACAACTCATTTAAATACATAAACATCATTTTTTTTGTATATACATACATATTATACATAGAAAAACACCCAGAGTCCGAAACAAACATTTGTGGATCACACAAATAATTATGGTCCGACCCGGGAATCAAACCCAAGACCTAATGATCAGCAGCCGCATACGCCAACCACTAGACCAACAAGGCACCTTTTTGTTTATTTACATATTTACAAATATAATATAAACAACAAAGAAACAACAATTATATATTGAACACGATTAAAAATCTACCTATCAGTATGGGTGACTACATATCCTTATTCTATGCGTGGCCTGACACGCACTTGGTAAATTTTTTTTATATATATTAACTACCTACCAAACTCTACTCTGCCTGATGGAAAGCATGAGTTGAATCCAGGAGTTGGGGTCACCATCCTCATTGCAGCATGGTATTTCTGCAATATTCTCCCGACCTTTAGAAGCCAGGAGAATGATGCAGAATGATAAGACCTAATCACTCACAGATAAAATACGACAACAAGAATGCTGTCATTATTAGTAGGACTTCTGTGAGGGTAGTACTGTCTCGATGGAGCCGGCCCATTCGTACTGAAATCAGCGTGGCTCTATTGTCCATTCTATATACTGTATGTCTTGCGTATTATGTTCTCTTGTTGGCTCTTACAACACCATCTTCCGAGCCTCTATTTCCAATATTAGTTGGAGTCGGCTACTAGTTCAACCGGTTTTACCTGAATATCAGTTTTTACACGGAGCGACTGGCATCGGACCTCCGCAACCTTAAGGGAGAACTGCGATTCGAAGATTGAACTAGTTGTCAGTTTGCTATAGATGTTCATGACAACCGGGACCGACGACTTTACGTGCTCTCCGAGGCACGGGTGTGAATCACCGCCAAACTTCTAAACTCCGGGCCGCTATTAGGAATTTCGTAAGGAAAACCCAAAAACACTTTTTGGCCCGACCCGGGAATTGAATCCGAGACCTCTTGATTAGCAGTCGCATACGCTAAACACTCGACAACACCCTCGGCTTAAAAAGGTGTAGTAAAACTCCTCATTCTTAATCCATTACCGCCCGGCAACCATTTTATTTTTAGTCTATTTTGAATTTCATGACGTGGAAGGAAAAATATAAGTAAAATCGGATGAACTAGACAAAGCTAACTTGGTCTATTGGTTTATATTCAATTATTCAAATAACATGTTCCACGACACCATTTTGATACATTCGGAATTATTTCCTGTTCGCCGTTTGCAATAATCTTGCATAATAAATCTATGGTATAATATAATATAAATAACTTAACATACACTTCCAAAAATATATTTGTCTACATACTAGTAGAGGTGCGTGGCTTGGTTCTCTTAAGAGAGATTGTAAAAGATAGATACGACGATCCTTTTTTTTCTTTACTTGTTAATAGAATAGTACATTTATCACCGAGGGAGGAAAAGGACTACTAGCGAGGGAGCAGTTTGTACACAATACTCCCGAGGTAGGAATGGGACTTTCACCCGAGTGCTACACAGTGCTTTATACTACACCTGTGAGGAACATTTAAAGTATTTTTAAAATAAAATCAAAACTTAAGACACATGTAAGACTTTAGCTTAGAATTTGACCAATATTTCGCGCTTCTTTTGTTTTTTTTTTTTTTATTCTCACAAAAGGATGTCAGTGGCACGGAGATTCCATATTTAAATTATATGTAAACTCCTTGGGCAGGCGCGCGCCATACATAAGATGAGAAGATAACACATGAGAAATGAAAATACATACAACTTTCTCTCCCGCTAAATCACGTTAGAAATGGATTTTCATACATTTCTTCCTCCTGCTTATTCAGGTCAAGGAAAAGACTAACGTTCTCTTTTCATTTTCAGGGAATATTGACTACTGTTCCGATCAGGTGTAGTATAAATAATATTGTCATACTTATTGTCATAGTTACGTAATTATATTTCTTAAACTAATCAGGACGGCTACACTGCAAAATGAAAAATGTAACACACTTTTTTACGTATGAACACCCCGGGTCGTCACTGGGACTGCGCCTGAAATAGTAAGGGTCCAGGAACAGCTGTTATTACGCCTGTTCGAAGAGGTTTAATAGGCCAAAACTAAGAAGTTTTGGCCTATTATACCTCTATAGAAAGATCTAAAAAGAGTGGAATAGACTCACTCAGTCAAAAAGAAGTATTAGTATGGTATGGTATGGGTTTTTTCTATCTTTATTTCATCATCTTTTAAAAGTCACCGCTGGTTGTAAGCTTCTCCTTGGAAAACAAAAAAAAAATGGCCAACTGCGTGTCAGGCCACGCATAGTATAGGGTTCCTTAATCATCCATAACGGTGGCTAGATTTAAAAAGGTGTCTAATAGATACTTGTTATGGTCACTTATCATTTCTTTATTTTTGTACGAAGTTTTACGAGTGCATTTTACAAGTTAGGCCCTGTAATAAAAAAGGCATCAAAACCGCTATAGGTAGTTTTACTTAAAAGTTCACTATATGGACTACTATCAAGTATTTTTTCTGATTTTTCAAGCCAGCCGTATAGTTTTTAGAGTTTGCGTTATAAGTTGAATAACTCGCAAGCAGATACCTAAATCGAAAAATAGTATTACCTTGATATGTTTTTAAAAGGCCTAAAGTATTCATAAAGGTCATTTGAATAAAAAGTTCTGTGCTATATTCAATTTTGTCCTTTTCACCTTAAACTTCAAAATCGATGCTTAAAGTTAAATAACGTGTGTAAATAAAGCCGTTAATGTTTTATGAATATTTTATGACTGTTGAAATGAATCAATAAATATCATTAATGTTAGATTATTGGCATCTTAGTCAGGAGTCGTGGGAATAAATGCAAATATTAGTGGATTTACTATAATTATTTGTACTGTCTGGCCGTTGTTCAAATATATTATTTATTTATTTCGATAAATATAAAAGTTTACCATCAGCCTGCTTACACAGAACCGTATTCGATATAAATAAGTAATAACATTATGTACATATATATTTTTCTAAAGTTTATAATAATATTTTTTATTTTTTTTGACATCTTACACACAACATCATCTAGTTCCAAACTAAGAAGAGCCTGTATTATGGGTACTAAATAACTGATATAAATACATAAAAATACTTTTTTTTTTGTAAAAACATACCTACATATTATACATGCCACACACATAGCCTCCTGATCGTATTGTGAGATAGATTGGATGCCCAATGTTGGGACACTAGATATGTCTACATACGTATACAATATAAGGCTATATTGTGTAAGCTTATCTGTATTTTATTTGTGTTTTGTACCAATTTTACCAATATTATGTTAAGATTTTTATAACTAACAATAAAATATGGATCTCGGTTTGAAATAAATGCCTCGTTGGTCTACTGGATAGGGTATGCGACTGCTAATCAAGAGGTCACGAGTTGAAATCCCGAATCAGGCCAAAAACTTTTCTTGGGTTTTTCTTAGGAAATTCCTAATAGCAGCCCGGAGTTTAGAAGTTTGGCGGTGATTCACGCCCGGGCCTCGGAGAGAACGTAAAGCCGTCGGTCCCGGTTGTCATGAACATCTATGGCAATCGTTATTGGGAAGTCAGTGCCCTTTGAATTTCAGTTCTCCCTTAGGGTTGCGGAGGTCTGATGCCAGTCGATCCGTGGAAAAACTGATATTCAGGTATAGCCGATTGAACTAGCAGCTGACCCCAAATAATATTGGGAATAAGGCTAGGATGAAGAAGAAGGTCTGAAATAAATGAAAATATTTGTCATCATCGGCTTATTGTAATCCAATGCCTCTCCTCACAGTTCGTAGGAATCTTTTTTTGTAATTTCTGCCGTTTCTTGGGTTCGGCGTATCTCTCAGATGGTTCCATAGTCATCATGTCTGTATCTGATAATGGTATCTCAAGGAAATTGAGCCTGCCTAACTGACTCTCCTATGCCTGATGGAAAGATGAGGAGAATTATAACATACGGATTTAAGGCTTGCCAGAACCTTTGCTTAAAGTAAAATAACGCTTATGAATAAGGCTTATAAAGTTCTAATTAAATAGCTACCGCGTACCCTACCGCGCTTTGTTTTAGCATTATAAATATTATAAACGCGAAAGTTTGTGAGTATGTATGTTTCTTGGTCTTTCACGCACAAACTACTAAACGGATTTGGATGAAACTTTCCAGTAATAAGCTTATGTATCAGAATAACACAATTTTTACTGCAATAATCGAGATACACGCGGGCGGAGCCGCGGGCGCAAGCAAGTAATAAATATAATTATTATAGTAACTGATATGAAAAAAAAAACAACAACAAACAAATTTTATTGTACAGAAGATAGTGATTCAATTTAAATTATAAAGTATGTAGGTATAATTTTACGATTATTATTTCTATGAATAATATTGTTCGCGTACTAGTATGCGAATCTTCTATCAACAATATTCAAGATTGTCGATACTATCATTAATTGATTGTCTTCAATTGAACCAATTCAGCTACTTATCTCTTTTCCCTTACGTAATATGTATGTTACTCGAACATCTCTTGTAACAAACTACATATCGATGCCAATTAATAGTATTGATACCGGACGCAGTGTCACAAACTATTCAACTCGATAAGGCATAATTTAATATCAATATATCCATACCATAACTACTGACACAGTTATTGTTTGTTCGTGTTGTGACAGATTATAGATACAGAGTGCAACCACCCCTTTGTATCCAATGAGTGTTCTAAGACTTGCCCAAGAGACAGGTCTGTTAAAGGCTGTCGAAATAATATCTATATTATTATGAAAACCTATTTCTATTCCATATCCATTATACGGCAAATATGTGAGTTCCCATATTTTGTGAATACAAAACTCTGAACGGACCTTGGTGTAAAACTATTTGCGACCAGTGTTAACCAATTCGGTCTTTGGTTATTTCTGAATCTCAATCTCATCCTATCGTTTGAAGTTTTAGGATTCCAACAATAACACACATGTACGCCTTGGGGCGCAGGCTCAAGGTAGTCAGTTGCCATAAAGTAGTCTATCAGCTCGTTTGCCGTATACATTAAATAAGAAAATATGTGTCTTTAAAAATTTTGTCAAAAGGCCTATATCGCCTGTGCTATTATTACAAATCTGTGGCTATAGTAGTGTGGTGCCTATAGTGAAACATATACACTTTTGAAGACTGCTAAAGTTATTACGCTTACCGCTTAAAGATATCGCGTAACAGAAACACAAAACATCAATAGCATTTAGAGCAGTTGGTTGCTATCAACTGCAGCGCCTGAACCTAAACAAAAGGTCACCTCGCTTCAAGATAGTCTCCCGTCTGATCTAAAAGTATGACGGGCATTCCCCGAAATTTACATATGAGTAATTATTTTGTTATTTATAGTGTAATTTAGCCTCGTTATTCTAGTGGTTAGCGTATACGACTGCTAATCAAAAGGTCTCGGGTTTAAATCCCGGGTCGGCGCAAAAGTGTTGTTGGGTTTTCTTACATCAAATACTTAATAGCATCCCGGAGTATGGAAGTTTGGTAGAAAATCATGCCCGTGACTCGGAGAGCACTTTAAGTCGTCGGTCCCGGTTGTCATGAACATCGATGGAAATCGTTTTTAGGAAGTCAGTGCCCACAAATATACTGACAACTAGGTCAGCCTAAGAATTTCAGTTCTCTCTTAAGGGTGCGAAGGTCCGATGCCTGTCCGTGTAAAAACTGAAATTCAGGTAAAACCGTTTTGAACTATGTAGTTGTGGTGACTTCCACATACCGCGCAAGCGAAAAACCTACAAGAGCGCCATCTACCGATGAAACACTGAACTACAAAAACAACACGGAATTATCTATACTGTGTAACTACTAATCCTGAATCGCGAAAGTAACATTCTCGCGCCGATTAGCATATATACAATATCCCAACATCAACTGTTGGGCAGTGGCCCGCCAGGCATGATCACCTCGCCTGGTCGGAGGATCCTCCCTTTGTGTTGGAGGAACACGACACCCGTTCCGCCACAGTGGTGACCCCGACGTGATTGGAAGCAGCCTTCAAAATTAGCAGATCAGCAGCGCCACCTTGTTCACTCCCACAGCGATGTCTCAGCCAGCCAGCAACCTCGGCCTCCACAGGGACACCACACGCAGGACGCGACGGCTCCAGCCTGGTTAACCCCTACGGCCTCAACAGCGTCTAGGCACAGCACACTGCAACTACGGTCCACGTAAGAAGAGCATCTCTCTCCCGTCTACGCAGCAGCCAGCCACTACGCAGCCACACCCCGACTCACTGGGGACTTCACCGCAGCACCGCGCACCGCAAGCGATTCCGACTCACTGGGATCAGCGGACTTCAGCCCCGACTCACTGGGACTAGCGGCATACAGTTCCGACTCACTGGAACTAGCGGCACTCAGTTCCGACTTACTGGAACTGCTCACTCCTGGCACTGGCAAGCTCCGCAACAGAGCACAGACAGCTGACTCCATCATATATCGACCTCCGGTCTTGGAGGGGAGTGATATGTGGTGACTTCCACATACCGCGCAAGCGAAAAACCTACAAGAGCGCCGTCTACCGATGAAACACTGAACTACAAAAACAACACGGAATTATCTATACTGTGTAACTACTATTCCTGAATCGCGAAAGTAACATTCTCGCGCCGATTAGCATATATACAACATCCCAACATCAACTGTTGGGCAGTGGCCCGCCAGGCATGATCACCTCGCCTGGTCGGAGGATCCTCCCTTTGTGTTGGAGGAACACGACACCCGTTCCGCCACATAGTAGTCGACCCCAAATAAAATTGGGAATAAAGAGTAGGTAGAAGAAGTGTAAAAATCGGAACTCATTAGTTTTTTGAAGTCGAAACATAACATTCAAAAGACCACTCTAAAACGTATACCTCACACGACCATCTGATCACTGATGCATCATCGGCTAAGACAATGAACAGAATTATTTTGTAAAGTAACCAAACGGAATTAGAAAATACAACCCGACAGGCAAGCCGTTCTACTTTAAGACTCGCAATGCCTTATACTTTCAGACTTAACATACTGTACATTCGTAAAATTGTTTAAACCATCACATTTCGCCATCTATTTGCCATCAATAGTACAGACCCACAGGGCAAGTATTTACCTCATATAAAAACGTGCTGAGGAAACGTCTGTGCCTCTGAAAGACACACAATGCATCTAGTCCCAAAATAAGCAGTTTTTATCAGGATGCTAAATAATTGATTGACTGCACGGTTGGCCTAGTGGCTTAGGCGGTCGCCACGCCGCTTCCTACTACGCCAAGTGTCGTGGGTTCAAATCCCACGTAGGACAACACTGTGTGATTCACAATTTGTTGTTCTGAGTCTGGGTGTGCTTTGTGTCCGTTTCATGTATGTTTGTAAAGTCCCCCGCGACACAGGAATTTATATTCCTAATGCGGGAGTTGTCTTTTTAAAAAAAAAAAAAAAATTGACATAAATACAAAAAGTTACTTTGTATTTATAAACACTGAAAATATACATGGAACACATCCAAACTCTAAAATAATTTTGATGTTTATTTGTTGTTTATACGAGTATTAACATTAAATTTGTTGTAATTGAAGGTGCCTAAATTTTACTTTTTTTAAATCATCATCATCATTATCGGCCTATCGCAGTCCACTGCTAGACTTAAGCCTCTCCTATTGCATACCACTCTGATCGATCTCCGACTCGCATTCAGTTCCTGCCAGCCATTCTGCGCAAGTCGTCACCCCACCTGACCTTGCGAAAATACTGGGCAAAGTTTCTTATCTATTAAATTATTCATAATGTGACGTATGTATTTAGATTTCCACAATGTTTGAAAGATATTTCTTAGATGTAGATCTGTCCCTTATAGTTTAGAAATATATTCTGCCCATCTAATAGTCTGTATACATTTATAATGTATCTATGAAACTCGTATTACAACACACGCCAAGTAATAACCAATAGTGATGCGCAGGATGACTCACAAGTCTAAAGTCTCAATTTATCGATTTATAACAAACCTTTGTTAAATAAAACTCTGAAATGGCGAATAAATGCATGTGCGTTAATATGGTATATCAACATGAATTGTTAAACATAATTATATCGATGCAACTGACTACAAATTACAATGAATGATTTATTAGGTGTTATTTTGACCGTGACCGAACTCGATGTGTACTGCAAACAACAAGGTCTATTGAAATTCATAACTGCAAGGGCAAATCTTTATTTAACAGGATTAACGTATCGTTCGACAAAACAAAAAGTACAAATTCATGAACACAAACATCGGTGTACGGCATGAGAAAGTGTTTGACCCTCTAATATTTAAATGTGGTTTAAAAAAATATTGATTCACCGCTAAAGCATAACAAGTTTAGAATCTAGAAATTAAAAAAAAATAACTAAAAAGTATATCAGTGGCTTTCATTGGAGTATGAATGATATCATTATGCGGATTTCAAACTGAACAGAGCACTGCACTCTTTATTTCCAGTTGTTCTAAATTAAATGAATTATAACAATATTCTAGAAGGTTCTAGAAAGATCACGTAACGACGGTTTCACGGGTGTAGTTCTAAAACAAATGAATCAATCAATTATTCCAGAAGGTTTTAGACTTATATCAATTGCCAAATAATGTTTTTTTTTGCTTTGGCACCGACTCATAACTACCACTAAACCAAAACTTCAGAGTGAAATTATAATTGTATTTGTTCCTAGAACCAATAAAGATTTATTATTATTATGATTACCTATTCAAATAAAATGTCCGTGTGGTGACGGATTAAGAATACAGAGTGTCACCACCCCTATTCATCCCGCGGGTGTCGTAAAAGGCGACTAAGGGATAAACTACGCAAGACAACATCAATGCAAAGAGAAGGAAAACTTGAAACCAACCCTATACCAACCCGTCTGGCCAGCGTGGTATAGTAGGCCATTACCTCCTTTCTAAGGAGAGGCCTACGTCCAGCAGTGGACTGTTAAAGGATGATGATGATTCAAATATGCTTTCATTAGTTTAAGAATTAAGGATAAGTAATAATAATATAGTTTATTATTTTATGCTTCTTCTTTCGGCGGTTTCAATTTTTGCTAAAAAGTATTATTTTATGGTTTTAGATAATCTTAAGCTACTAATTGCTACATGTGCATGTACTTTTTAGCTTATTTAGCATCTACTTTAGTTATTATCTTTTGCAAAATCCTACTTTGTAGTACATTTAATCTAAAAGATACCGTAGTATCAGTGATTGATCATTCATCCCTTATTTTCTTAGCTTAAGATTAGGTTTTTTTAATTTATATTGGGCTAGCCTCGAGGTATACTTCTCTCTAAAAAGTTTTTGTGTGGTTTACAACAATCAGTGAGTGATCATATAGGACCGACTTCACAGTATACCCTTTCAAACCAAAAAAATAATTATCAAAATCGGAATCTATAAACAGATAAGAACAATAAATTGAAAACCTCGTTAGTTTTTTTTCGTCGGTAAAAATATATTAAAATTTTTAGTTTTTAGAATTTAAGTCACCTTCCATACTGAGATGTATTTTAGTTGTGGGTTGTAAGATACATTAGAACATAGTTCAATACTCACAAAAAAAGTTGAAAATACTACGCAAATATTTTGATAAAATTAATATCTATAGCCAATGTTACCCGGGCCATTGTAACGAATATTAACAACTCATTCATTAAAAAGAGATCACTAGTTCAGGTCTACTTCAGCCAAACATACTATAGAACACCAACATCTTATCCTTTCCATATGGCTATCAGCAGTCAGTAAAAACGATCAAATACTATGTCACCACCGTTTTCCATCCAATGAGTGTCGCAAAAGCTGACTAATGGAGCAACAGAACTCCAAAGGGAATGTAAACTTGACACAAACCCTATGACAACGCGTCTGATACTAAAATCAATCAAACCTAGGGGAGAGAAGTATGTTTAGCAGTAATGAACTAGTAAATCTGTTATTAATCTATAACCTACATAATAGATATTTGCATGTATATATTTGTAACGGCCCGTTTACGACCTTACCGCTGTAAGCGGTAGCTAAGAGCGAAACGCCGAGCGGTAATATCAAAAGTATAAAAATGTACGAGGCACGCCACGAGTCGCCGCTCATAGCTATGAGCTCTTAGCTACCGCTCACAGCGGTAAGGTCGTAAACGGGCCGTAAGTCATTTGGAAGTTTGGCGGTAATTGACGCCCGTGCCTCAGAGAGCACGTAAAGCCGTCGGTCCCGGTTGTCGTGAACATCTATGCCAATCGTTATTAGGAAGTAAATATACTGACAACCAGCTCAATTTTCGAATTTCATTTCTCCCTTAGGGTTGCGGAGGTCCGATGCCAGTCGCTCCGTGTAAAAACTGATATTCAGGTAAAACCGGTTGAACTAGTAGCCGACCCCAAATAAACTTGGGAATAATGGCTAGGAGAATGATTTGTAAGTCATTAAAAATGGCAATGTAGTAGAGCCATGCGGATTTCAGCAGGAATAGTATGATCTAAAATAACAGCATTCGTGCTATACTAATTAGTTTAAAATACAAAATACCATATATTAAGACAAGTAGCGTTGTACAAAAATCGATAATCGATCGATTCGTGACGCACATCACTACTATCGAATGCTGTTGACGCAGGAAGCAAAACCTTTCCTCGGGTCGCTGAACCAGGTATGGCTGTTGGACAACCACTTGCAAACCAATTCTCACTTTATAATCTAATATATAAAGTACATTACCCATTAACATATTACACTCACTAACAAACACGTTTCTTAATATCGCTTTATGAAAATAAATCTTATATACAGTTAATAAAGTTGTATTTAGTTGTGATGTGATGTAAGAAGGTTTCACAAAGTGGTGTCATTAGCAGATAGGCAGGACATCTCATGAGATTAGTTGATAACACGGACTCCGGAATTAGTAGCAGTATAAGGATGATCCTCTGCAAACCAAACCAAATCAAACCATTTTTATTTCAAATACACCAATACAATGGCACTTTTGAAACGTCAAGTAGTCGGTCAGTAGTCAGTCGTGAAGCTAATTGTCTGTTCCAATTCGTAGATCCTATGGACAAGAACAGACAAAAAACTCCAACATAGTTTTTTCAATTTTTGGTTACATTGTTGAAACAGTATATTTGGTTAAATTAATTATTTGCAAGTGCACACAATTTTATAATATGTAGGTACATAATATACACATACTAACTGATGCCCGCTCCACTCGCATCCTAGGGTTTTTATAAATAAATGTTGGCCGATTCTCAGACCTACCCGATATGCCCACAAAATTTCATATAAGTCAGTGCAGTGGTATTGGAGTTCATAGCGAACAGACAAAACTTTATTTCATAATATGTAGTTCTTCGCTCCACTTAAAAAGCCTATGTTACTAATCTATTAAAACCCTTCAACTTAATAACCAACTTAAGCAATTATTTCGCATATTTTTGCGGGAAACAAATGTAAACATTGTAGCAATTTATATTATATTTCGCATAGTAGGCATACGACCT
Organism: Phragmatobia fuliginosa; assembly: GCA_932526445.1. Taxonomy (NCBI): domain Eukaryota; kingdom Metazoa; phylum Arthropoda; class Insecta; order Lepidoptera; family Erebidae; genus Phragmatobia; species Phragmatobia fuliginosa. The sequence goes on from OW052057.1 coordinate 17,945,684, forward strand.
TCCCACAACAAATGCTACATATGCAAGGTTAACGCATATATAAAACTCATTTCAAACATAGTGGATGTTACAAGATTAACAATCAAATCATCTCGTGCGAAATCAAATAACTCAAAATATTGAGAAAAGTAACGTATTATTTTATTGTTTTAAATCAAATCAGTACTAATTGGTTCAATTGAAAAAAAATATCAAATACCGACCACCGAATACCGTAAACATATGTACTATTTTTAGTGTAACTGTCAAGAGAAGAAGAAGTATAAGATTACTAATTAGGGGATTTGGCGAACTAAAATTCCGATATGTTACACAACGCTTACAGGCTGATAAAATTTTACTTCCATAGCATAATAAGAGTGAAGTTTCCGAGGAGGTTATTAGACCTTTCCTTGCATGTGGACGTCTATTGTATCATCCATAACTTTTTTTTAAAAGATAAACTAGCAACGCGTGGCCGTTACGGTCGTATGTCTGTGCCTGTTAATGTATAATTTAAAATGTAAATTGATGTTTCATAGAAAAAAGTTGTTGCAACTTCTTTAATCCTTATTAATATTACAAATGCAAAAGAATCTGTCCGTCGCGACTGTTGGTACATCAATAGTCTAGGACATTTGCTACTTTTTACCACGTTAACAAACATACACGCCAGTGAAACCTAGTAAATTATTAGAAGCGGTCAAACACATACCTGCAGAAGCAAGCCAATCATAATGTCTTTATAAACCTTACAACTATTACTTACCCTCGGTACGTCTGGCAGTGTAAGGTAAGCCCCGTCAACATCGGTCCAATCGTTCTAAACAGTCATTTTTGTTTTGTTTTTTTTTTTTAATAAATAAATATATCTTGTATATAAAATTATCGAGTCACAATGTTCGTTCCATACTCCTCCGAGACGTCTGGACCAATTTGTATGAAATTTTGTGAGCATATCGGGTAGGTCTGAGAATCGGCCAACATCTATTTTTAATAAATAAATATTTCGCACATGTTACACACAACGTCATCTAGTCCCAAGGTAAGCAGAGCTTGTATCATGGGTACTAAACAACTGATACATATACTTATTTTTTTTGTAAATACATACTTATTATACATAGAAAGCACCCAGACTCCGAAACAAATATTTGTGGATCACACAAATATTTTCCGACCTGGGAATCGAACCCGAGACATCTTGATCAGCAGCCGCATACGCTAACCACTAGACCAATAAGGCAGTCTAGGCAATCATTGGAACAAAGAGACAGAACATAAAGTATAAGTACAGTTTTAGGTACTTATATTTTTTATTATTTTATAAGGTAGGACATGTAGCGAGACCAAAAGACGACAGATGTACCAACAGAGTCAAATAGTGGAAAGGCCCAATAGAGAAACGTCAAAAGGTAGATCGTACACGAGATGGAAAGACGATTTAAGGAAAACGGCCGGCCCAAATTGGATGCAGGAGGCACAAGACAAAAAAATATGGAATTCTTTGGAGAAGGCCTTCACCTGAGGGGTTCTTGCAAGTAACAGCATTTAAAAAATATTAAGATAAGATAAGAAAGAAAAATTGTTTAAAAATAATTTCTTTACTTCATTTAAGTTGCAAGATATGTTTTTTAATTTTATATTTATAACTCCTGAACTAAATCAGGTATCTAAGCCGTTATAGTTTCTTCCTTTAAAGTTCATCACATGGACTACCAGCATAAATCTACTACCAGGTTCCGAGTCATGAGCTACGTAACCCTAAAAAATGTATCGGTAGAAATAAAATATATTTTTCTATTTTGATCATGGGGTGATCATATCAAATGTTTAATATTTGTATTATAGTAGGTGTTAGCCTTTGATTATATATATACAAAGGTGTTTGCATCAAAACCTTACAATTCAAAAACTCTGCAGTTTAAAATAAATCTACCCATTTCCAATGTACCGCCATTTTTAGGGTTCCGTAGCCAAACGGCAAAAAACGGGACCCTTATAGATTCGTCAAGTCTGTCTGTCTGTCTGTGCGTCCGTATGTCACAGCCAATTATTTCCAAAACTATCAGAGCTATACTTTTGAAATTTGGTCAGTCGATGTATTCTGTGAACCGCATTAAGATTTTTACATAAAAATAAAAAAAAAAACAATACATTTTGGGGGTCCCCATATTTGGAACTGAAACTCAAAAAATTTCTTTTCATTAAACCTATACGTGTGGGGTATCTATGGATAGGTGTTTAAAAATGATGTTGAGGTTTCTAATATCATTTTTTTCTAAATTGAATAGTTTGCGCGAGAGACACTTCCAAAGTGGAAAAGTGTGTCCCCCCCCCCCTCTAACTTCTAAAATAAGAGAGTGATAAAACTAAAAAAAATATATGTTGTACATTACCATGCAAACTACCAATGAAAATTGGTTTGAACGAGATCTAGTGAGTAGTTTTTTTTAATACGTCATAAATCGTAACACGCAATTTACCTTTCATCCAGTCAATACACTAGTATAAAAACATCGATGAAAGTTACAACGAACTAAAAGAACTTTTATATGATGTTACTTGCTGATACGGAACCCTTCATGGGCGAGTCCGACTCGCACTTGGCCGCTTTTTTATTTTGTACATGAAATCTGTCTATCTAATATCTTTATACGAGTAATTGTCGTTTATATTTTTTTTATTATAATATGATATATAATATTAAAATTTGTGATCTTAGAGACGGCTGTAACAATTTCGCTGAAATTGAATATTTGGGATTTTTTGGGGGGAAAAATCGATCTAGATTAGTCTTATGTTAGTAAAAATTCCAGATTTCGTGCACTTTTTGCGTTTTTCATTACTCTTAGCATTGCTTGCGACATCTATAATACTCTTTCACTAACACTTGGTTCGTTGATGTTTAGTACTCCAACACAACAACACTACTTGAGCTACTCCAGAGAATAGATGGCGCTGTTTAACATTAAATAATATAAACCGAGCAAAGCTCGATCACTCAGGTACTATTAAAAAAAAACAAAATTGTATTCAATATGTGGGTACATACTAGTGCCGATCTATATTCGCACAATTCCGAAAATGAAACGAATATAGAAATGTATCATTAGTTAATTTTACGACTAATTTCGAAGGAATTATTATTCACATTCTTTTAAAAGTTAAATATTTTATGAAAACAAATCTTTTATTTTCACCCGAAGTAAGAATTACTATGTCAATTGTGGGAATTGAAAGCAGTACGAACTAATTAACAAAACGTTTGAAACCACTACGCGTCGTGATTATTTACTACCTACATCATCACCATCAACAGCCTTTAACAGTCCACTGCTGGACATAGGCCTCTCCTTGAAAGGAGGTATTGGCCTACTATACCACGCTGGCCAGACGGGTTGGTATAGGGTTGGTTTCAAGTTTTCCTTCTCTTTGCATTGATGTTGCGTTGCGTAGTTTATCCCTTAGTCGCCTTTTACGACACCCTAGGAATGAATAGGGGTGGTGATACTCTGTATTCTTAATCCGTCACCACACGGAGAAACCTACTACCTACATGATAATTATTTAGTTATTATTTGTTTATTGTAAAAATCTACAAACGTAGTTACAAAATCTGTTAAAATTGTATTATTAGGATGTCTTATAGTGTACGAAACGAAAGGTTTTGTGACGGTAATGTAAAATAATCCAAATTATTGCAAGTCACATGGTGTGGTGGTTTTAGTGTTCAGCGTCAACTTTGATATTAAAGCCCTCAGTCTTATACACGCGATTTTTCAAACCACTAGTATACACACTTATAAATAAAAGGAAATTAAAGTCTTAAAATCGCAATTCCACTTTTGCACTGTGGGTACTTAATAGCTAGTAATAAAATTGAATTCTTCAACTTTCATGCCGTCTAAGTACTTTATTTTAAATTTTATCAAAGAAGTAACAGCAATGGCGTACTAAAAGACTTTATATTTCAAACTTTCGAATTTATAAAATTAATACGGATATAGAAGTATAGATAAGAAAAGAAATTTTTTTTTAAAAAAGTTATGGAATAAATAAAAAAATATTTGAGGGTATGACCATGTATGACCATACACATAATTTTTAAGATCACGTTTGTCTATACAATAGATTTGAATCCATATATTAGAATCTGTAATTGCAGCAGTTTTTTTTCTAAATTTTTCATAGTATCAGAGTGATTGAAAATTTGTGATGTGATTACGAATACTAACCTAATTGAGTAAATATCAACAGAGTTAGCTACATTGAGTTGTATATTACATACGCAATACACTTGTATATAGAAATGTTATCAATTTAATAACAAGCATTCATCTCTCGTATAATGTAAGAAGTACTCACCACTTTTAGTACGTTAGTGTTCTCGTTACGGTCACATTTTGGTTTAAATTCTCACTAAACCGCTATAAATAAACAAAACACTGCCTCAATATTGTTTTAAAAGTTTGTAGTCACCAAAAAAAATTGTTTTAGTTCTCAGAGACGAGAAGTACGCGGTTCACGTATAAATGACAACTGCGCGAGCACGCGGTTGCAATTACTTATATAATATGCATATACTTCATTGTACAATGCAGAATCAGCTGAATACCCTCACCTTGTCCAATTGTATGACAGTTATTTGCACGTTAGGTCAAATTTAAATTCACACACATTGTAGTATTTCAAACAACCTTGTTGGTTAAAGGCAGGCATGGTACACTTGCAAAGCATTAGATTTAGTACTCAGATGTGGATCGATGGTAGATACTCCTTTTTTTAATTAAGTACTCTCCCTCTCGCCACTAAATCAGAGGCAGGGGGTTAAGTCTCATCAATCATCATCATCAACAGCCTTTAACAGTCCACTGCTGAACATATACCTATCCTTTGAAAGGAGGTTTTGGCCTACTACACCACGCTGGCCAGACGGGTTGGTAAAGGGTTTGTTTCAAGTTTTCCTTCTCTTGGCAGTGATGTTAGCTGCTTATTTTGTTCCTTTAGTCGCCTCTTACGACACCCATGGAATTAATAGGGGTGGTGACACTTTGTATTCTTAATCCGTCACCACACGGACAAGTTAAGAGACGGTTAAGTCTCACAAACTCGAATTCGGTTATCACCGGTTTGCTATGACATCACAGCGGTGATAAGCGATTTTTCCAGTCAAGTCAGCTTATTATTAAGAAGCATGATACTCCCACGGTTTTATAAAATTAATTAGATTTACTGTTGACAGTTTTTTCTACGGTGCTATAAGTTGTCAATCTGTTAATGTTAGATAATTACTTTAATACTTCTTAGTATTTAAAATGATTTGGTCTCGGGTTCAAATCCCGGGTCGGACCAAAAAGTGTTTTTGGGTTTTTCTTAGGAAATTCCTAATAGCAGCCTGGAGTTTGAAAGTTTGGCGGTGATTCACGCCCGTGCCTCGGAGAGCACCTAAAGCCGTCGGTCCCGGTTGTCATGAACATCTATGGCAATCGTTATTGGGAAGTTAGTGTTCTCAAATATACTGACAACTAGTTCAATCTTCTAATTTCAGTTCTCCTTTAGGGTTGCGGAGGTCCGATGCCAGTCGCTCCGTGTAAAAACTGATATTCAGGTAAAACCGGTTGAACTAGTAGCCGACCCCAAATAAAAACTTGGGAATAAAGGTTCGGAAGATGAATATTTAAAATGATATACTTCAAAACCTACCACTTAAACGTATTTATGTCGGTTTTTGCGGTAAAACGTATCCTAGTAGTCCTTTCTCAGTCTCTCGACTATCTGTGTACCAAATTTCATTCAAATCAGTTCAGTAGTTTTTACGTGGAAGCGTGATAGACAACCAGACAGAGTGACTTTTGCATTTATAATAAAATAGCTGCGCCCCACGGTTTTACCCGCACAGATAAAAAGTAGCCTACATATGTGCTTATCCAGATCTCATTTTTAGGGTTCCGTAGCCAAATGGCAAAAAACGGAACCCTTATAAATTCGTCAAGTCTGTCTGTCTGTCTGTCCGTCCGTATGTCACAGCCAATTATTTCCGAAACTATACGAGCTATACTGTTGAAATTTGGTCAGTCGATGTATTCTGTGAACCGCATTAAGATTTTTACAAAAATTTAAATAAAAAACAATACATTTTGGGGGTCCCCATACTTGGAACTGAAACTCAAAATTTTTTTTTTCATCAAACCTATACGTGTGGGGTATCTATGGATAGGTGTTCAAAAATGATGTTGAGGTTTCTAATATCATTTTTTTCTAAACTGAATAGTTTGCGCGAGAGACACTTCCAAAGTGGAAAAATGTGTGTCACCCCCCCCCTCTAATTTCTAAACTAAGAGAGTGATAAAACTAGAAAAAATATATGTTATACATTACCATGTAAACTACCAACGAAAATTGGTTTGAACAAGATCTAGTGAGTAGTTTTTTTTTAATACGTCATAAATCGTTACACGCAATTTACCTTTCATCCAGTCAATACACTAGTATAAAAACATCGATTAAAGTTACAACGAACTACAAGAACTTTTATATGATGTTACTTGCTGATACGGAACCCTTCATGGGCGAGTCCGACTCGCACTTGGCTGCTTTTTTTAAATATGCCATTTACAAACTATCATTATGGTTGCTATGCAAGTTTGTAAAGCCTAGCAACCTGTGAAGTTTTGACAGGAGATAAACAGTGATTGATACATTTTGACATCTACGATTTATGTATTTTTATAATCACCTAGCTTTTGCCCGTGTATCTCGATTATTGCAGTAAAAAGTAGGCTATGTTATTCTGATGTCTAAATTATATTACTTTAATATTTCACCCAAATCCGTTCAGTAGTTTTTGCGTGAAAGAGCAACAAACATACATACACACATACATACTCACAAACTTTCGCGTTTATAATATTAGTAGGTTAATAGTAAGAAAGTAAGGTTATGTCTATTCCTTTCTTATGCAAAGGGATTGATGTTTTATAACTATTTCATTTAATATGGGTAGTCTTTTTATTTTATGCACTATATGCCTCTATGCAAGAAAATGCATTTGTATATAAAACTAGCTGAACCAATACTGCAGAAACAAATTCATCATCATCATCAACAGCCCCTAACAGTCCACTGCTGGACATAGGCCTCTCCTTAGGAAGGAGGTATTGGCCTACTATACCACCCTGGCCAGACGGGTTGGTATAGGATTGGTTTCAAGTTTTCCTTCTCTTTGTATGTTGTCTTGCGTAGTTTATCCCTTAGTCGCCTTTTACGACATCCGCGGGATGAATAGGGGTGGTGACAATCTGTACACAATTGAAAACAAATTAGTTTCCCATAAAAGAGGTTATAACGAGCCATCTTTAAAGTGTACACAGAGTCAGACCTATTTCATTTACCTCTTAAAATGTTTTCATTGGTTTGCCGCTTCCATTATTCATAGTGTGTTAATATACAACCTTTATTGCTAAATTGAATATTCAACAGTGAAAGAATTTTTCAAATCCGACCCGCAGTTCCTAAGATTATCGAGCACTAACAAAATAAGCTTATAATATTAGTCTGCTTAGATAATATCTATAGATCACTCACACACACCATCCTCTCGTCGTCTATTGCTGGATGAAATCTCTATCAAAGAACAAGTACTATCCTGTTCCATTAGCTCATATCACTGCTATCAGCAAATTTTCAAGCATTTGACTATGACAAACTACCCCCGAAATAAAGTTAAAATAATTAGTTACAATATGAAAACGTTATTTTATATATACCATGTTATGCAGTCCTTGAAGATTTTGATGGTGTTTACATATTCTTTTGTTAAAACAACTCCTGGAATAATAACGCCGGACTCAGCCTTTGATTCGGCGAGCTTTATTTCTGTGTAATCAAGGCTTACGGCAAGCTCCAAATTGTTTACCGAATTAAATTGTACGAACTCAATCGAGCCCGGGGATCATGATTCCGTGGCCCTTATGACCTCTGCCCTGGATCCCTCCTTGTCTTAATCCTGTTACGCAAAGTACTGAATCAATTGGAAAAACACTTTGAATCGTCTTTCTACGTTTTTTCTTTTTTTAATATTCGGTAGCCTGACAAAGTGACTCTAATTTGCCAGATAGAATAGGAGTCAGTCACGATAATCTCTGCGAATGCAGGCATTGTGGCGATGCGGGCACACTGTTTTGGTGTGAGTGGGATGCTTTTTTCCACGCCCCTCTTAAAGTATGCTAATACTTATTTCTACCACTCTAAAGCGGTGACTACCTAGGTCAGCACATGTTACCCTATTGAGGAAGGGAGAAGTTAGAATCAGTTGAAACAGAACACTACACGTGGTAAAGGCGATGACGAGTTTGGGACTTTAAAAACACATTTCGCTTAGTGGTATTAGGGTCAGCCCCGGATTAGGATCACACGCACACGCGCGCAGCCACGGAGGAGCAGATCTGCCTCTTCCAGTAGATTTTACCGCGCCTTCTACTTTTCTACTTCTTCTTTGTGCCGTGGCGCGTGTTCGGTGTGTTGGACCTGGCGTGTTTTCTATACTAATCGATGTACTTGCACACAATATTAAAATCTGCCACTACGCGCTACGCGACGGAGCGCGGTGCAGTGTGTGAATCGCATTAGGGCGCCGAATCTACAAATATAGCGTTATTTGTTTAAAGTGTGTGCTAATAATAGTGTTTGATAATCCATTCTATGTAATCCTACGGTTACGTTGGTGCTCCTGATCATGAACTCGATTTGATGTAAATGAGTGTTTAGTTCGCGTGCCTGAGATATGACAGTTAGCATCACGGTTAAACCAATAAGAGCTCAGCAAGTGTGAAAAGAACGCATACAAAGTTGCTTGATTCAGTTGAAAACATGTGATAGTGTGGGTAGTATTTTACCAACACGTTTTTTAGATTTTACAACCCTTATAGATTCGTTATGTCCGTCTGTACATCCGTCCGTCGGTCCTCCACTTACCGTCCAAACGGTAAGTGCTAGAAAGATGAAACTTTGCATTAATATGTCTTGTAATTATGTCGACAAAGTGAAACAATAAAATTGTGAAAAATATTTTTATTTGGGGTACCTCCCCTAAACGTAAAGTTGGGATGTTCTTTTTTTCTCGCGGCTACCCCATCGTGTGGGGTATGTATATGTAGGTCTTTTAAAAACAATAAAGTTCTATGACGATTTTTTAATTTAGGTAACAGTTTGCGAGAAATTCCACTTTTAAGGACACTTTTTTGTCAAAACAGGGCGTCTCCCCCCTCTAAAAGCTAAACGGCTGGCTCACAAAATCTGGAAAAATTCGTGATGATGATCCATATAATGTACTATATAGGAAAACTATAACGAATTAGATGACTTTGTTAGTTCAGGAGTTACAGAGGCTTAACTTGTAAAATGCGCTTACTTGGAAAACGTCAAACAAAATTAACGCATTAATACGATAACATAACAATTATCTATTGGATAATATTTTAAATCTACGTACCATTATAGATGACTAAAGAACTTCGTGGCCTGATACGCACTTGGGCGATTTTCTAGTTGTGTTTCGTATTTTTGTTGTAGTTATATTTTATAAGTTAGTCCATCTAGAATCATCTTAAGATGTGAACTATTTATCTGAAAATATCCTTGTAACACAACGATCTTTGTGTCGAATACATAACATGCAAAGAACACGAATACACCAGTTAATCTGATCAAATATAAATAGCTTAGGTACAATGCTATTAAAGGTTTCACATATGAACCCCACTATTGTAACGAAACAATAACGACATACAAGAAGTACCATCTATAGTACCATCTGTTTTGTTCGTCATCTAGCACAGTTTAGAAATAATTTCTGCACTTCTATTACTCATAGTAAGTTGACAGTACATTTTTGTGTCAGGGTTCCATTTAAAAAAGATATAAAAATGTAATCTCATCATCATCATCAACAACCTTTAACAGTCCACTTCTGGACATAGGCCTCTCCTGCAAAAGGAGGTTTTGGCCTACTATACGACACTGGCCAGACGGGTTGGTAAAGGGTTTGTTTCAAGTTTTCCTTCTCTGGGCAGTGATGTTAGCTGCTTATTTTGTTCCTTTAGTCGCCTCTTACGACACCCATGGAATGAATAGGGGTGGTGACACTTTGTATTCTTAATCCGTCACCACACGGACAAATGTAATCTAAATTATCAATAATATTGTCTACTATCTGAGCCCCGCGGTGTTACCCGCGTTTGTTCTTGTAACCGCGGGCAACGCTGCGGGGCGAAGCTAAAAAAAGTCACCTAAGTTACTCTTTATATCATCAGCTATCTACCAGTGAAAGTCCCGTCGAAATCGGTCCAGAGATTAATTGGAACAATATTATGTCATATGTACCGTGTTTACATACATATGCATTCAGTAAAAAGCGGCCAAGTGCGAGTCGGACTCGCCCATGAAGGGTTCCGTAGCAGCAAGTAACGTCATATAAAAGTTCTTGTAGTTCGTTGTAACTTTAATCGATGTTTTAATAATAGTGTATTGATTGAATGGAAGGGAAATTGCGGTTTACGATTTATGGCGTATTAAAAAAAACTACTCACTAGATCTCGTTTAAACCAATTTTCGTTGGTAGTTTGCAAGGTAATGTACAACATATATTTTTTTTAGTTGTATCACTCTTTTATTTTAGAAGTTAGAGGGGGGGGGGACACATTTTTCCACTTTGGAAGTGTCTCTCGCGCAAACTATTCAGTTTAGAAAAAAATGATATTAGAAACCTCTACATCATTTTTAAACACCTATCCATAGATACCCCACACGTATAGGTTTGATGAAAAAAATTTTTTGAGTTTCAGTTCCAAGTATGGGAACCCCCAAAATGTATTGTTTTTTTTCTATTTTTATGTAAAAATCTTAATGCGGTTCACAGAATACATCGACTGACCAAATTTCAACAGTATAGCTCTTATAAGAGCTATACTGTTATATGAACTATAGTTCCGGAAATAATTGGCTGTGACATACGGACGGACAGACAGACAGACAGACAGACATGACGAATCTATAAGGGTTCCGTTTTTTGCCATTTGGCTACGGAACCCTAAAAAGCGGTTATTTTAATATTACAAACATACACTCCAATTTTATTTATTTGTATAGATTTGATATTTGTCTAACTAATCATTTCAGGCATAGGTAAACGTATCAATTTGAAATTTATATATGGTTTCTAGTAATTTGTTAGAAGCTGCTAAACATGAAGGTTGTAGTACTACAGCCCTGATGTTTAGCAGCTTCTAACAAATTACTAGAAACCATATATAAATTTGCATTTTAATGATACTGTTCTTGGATCTTAACTGAACATTTCATAAGTAAAACAAATCTGTATGTTATTTCCACCAACAAAGAACGGTATCATACGAATCTCTGGGTATTGCGTTTGTGGTGCATTGCTGTTCTTTTGGCATCATTGTAATATATATTACTAGCTGACCCGTGCCCACTTCGTTGGGCATAACTTAAATATAAAAGTTAGACATATGCTATCGTTGACTTTTTTGTAGGCATTTTCAAGCTCCACACCTTTTCTCTAGAACTCAGAAATATAACTTTCATAGTTAAGGCAGCGTTCGTAAGAAACGCTTTCATTCGACCGTTTTTTCTCCGATTCACTTTGCAAAACGGACTACAAAGCCTTTTTATTTTTCGGTTTTTTATATAACCTATGACACTCAGCAATAATGTGGCTTTCTATTGGTGAAAGAATTTTTAAAATCGGTTCAGTAGATCCCGAGATTACCCCTTACAATTTAACAAACACACAAACTTTACTTCTTTATAATATTAGTATAGAAGTATAGATTTGAGAAATTGTATGAGCTGTGGCGAAGAGTCGACACATCTAGTCCTTTTTCATGTTGTTACTTGTATAACCTTGTATTTTTTATTTGGTTTTTCATTTGCTTAACTGTCCAGTTAAGGGTGCGTGACGACGTTGAGGGGCCATCTGAAAATCAGTGCTGAGTGACATCGTAACTGATGACACGCAGCAATATACTGAGATGGTAGCCCATTCAGATAAACATTCATAACAATTATAATATGTAAAAAAAAGTTTGTATGTACTAGCTATAAGTTGTTTAACTGAATAAATGTATATTATTATTATCATATTAAGCAAGCCACCAAAAAAGGCTGCCACTTAGTACGTCGAATATTATTAATTAGTTTTTCTATTACAAACTTCATTTTGCGAAAGTGAATTATACATTGAGGTTGCAAAAATATCTCAATAGTTTAATATGCAGAGTATTCAGAGAAAGCAAAGATAATGTAAACTGTCGAAAGAATATCAAGTAGAAATGAAAATCAAATTCAAAATAAATATATCGTTTACCGTTATCACTTGCATCAAAAGACAAAACATCGTTGTATAAAAATGGAGATATTGATTGAAAAACAACTTACCAGAGGACGGCCCGGACACCGGTGATACGGGCTCCTCCTTAAACCTGCAAATGAAAACATGCTAACGTCAACAAGTATTTTTTTTTTAAATATACAGGAGCCTCGAATCAATTATGTTATTGTTCACCCTAAAACAAAACCGTTCGAGTCAATGACGCACTCCGCGTTGACTGCACGGTTGTTCTAGTGGCAAACGGTCACCACGCCGCTTCCTACTGCGTTAAGTGTCATGGGCTCAAATCCCACGTAAGATAACACTATGTGATTCACAATTTGTTGTTCTGAGTCTGGGTGTTCTTTGTGTCCGTTTCATGTATAATTTGTATAAATTTTAACACCTTCGAATTTTTTTTTTTGGACATCTTACACACAACATCATCTAGTCCCAAAGTAAGCAGAGCTTGTGTTAGGGTACTAAACAACTGATATAAATACATAAACATACTTTTTTGTAAATACATACATATTAAACATAGAAAAACACCCAGACTCCGAAACAAATATTTGTGGATCACACAAATATTTGGTCTGACCCGGGAATCGAACCCGAGACCTCTTGATCAGCAGCCGCATATGCTAACCACTAGACCAACAAGGCAGTCAGTATGTTTGTTAAGTCTCCTGGGACACAGTATATTCCTAATGACATGTAATTTATCCGCTCCGCTCACTCACTTACCAATTGCATGGATGGATTGCATAGTAAGTATTGTTGTATATGACAATCCGAAACGCGAAAGTTTGTGAGTATGTATGTTTGTTGCTCTTTCACGTATAAACTACTGAACGGATTTGAATGAAACTTTACAGTAATATCTATATAAATAAATAAAATTTAAGTGTATGTATGTAATATCAAATTAAGAGATTTTTACGAAATGTTTATGAAAGTATATAAGGTACTTACACGAAAAATGTTTTTTTTTATTATTTTTGTCTGTGTCCGTCTGTCTGTTGTTCCGGATAATCTCCGGAACGGCTGGACCGATTTCGACGGGACTTCCACTGGCAGATAGCCGATGATATAAGGAGTAACTTAGGCTAATTATTTTAAGACTAGCTTCGCTCCGCGGCGTTACTCGCGATTTACAACAAAAACCGCGGGACTCAGTATATTATATATTAGAATAATTCATAGGTTACTTTTTAAAGCAATAATCGAGATAAACGCGGGCGGAGCCGCCGGCGAAAGCAAGTAATATTAGCTGCCTGACTGTTTGTTTGTTCTGGGCAATCTCTGGAACGGCTGCATTGATTTTGACGGAATATACTCATGTTTTTACTGTAAACGGGACTTAGGGCCACCGCAGACTAGCTACTTTTAGCATCGGCGATCGACGATTTGGCGACTGCATCGATGCTGCATCGCGTTTTAGCGACTTCCTGCGTTCGATCGCGGTATCGGAAACGCGCGTTTTAGCGACTGCTCCGATGCCAAATCGATGCTACCGGCATCCGAATGTGTACGGAGAGTAGCGTTCAGCTGCTGTATCGCGCTTCTAAAAAAGCGACTCAATCTCCGCGTTTGGCGTTTTTAAGTGTGCGGAGTAGAGCGTTCGGTCGCCGTATTTAGCTTCTAAAAAGCGACTAGTTGCCGATCGCCGATGCTAAAAGTAGCTAGTCTGCGGTGGCCCTTACTCGCGATAATATTATTATATGGTAAATTGACAAATACGCATTTTATGATTCTCGCTATACCTGCTACTTTACAGAAACGAAACTCGACACTTTAGCAGTTTGAAAAATCCATAATCAGTCACACTCGGCACACACGTTGGTTGAAAACTAAATCCTTAAGTCTTTATTATCACACATCCCTATATTCCATTCTGTTTCTTTCACTATATAAATTGATTCTATCATCTAAGCTGAGTCCTCATAGAAGAAATCAATGTATGTGTTTGTGCCTGACCTTGGCCCAGCAGCATCTTGAAGTTTGAGATTGCGATTTTTGTTTGTTAGGCGGTACCAAGCTGTCGATACTTCGAAAAATATATTTATGCAATTAATCTACCGTACTTCTGCCTTTTTCTGATTACTCTTCCAATTAGCTATTACACGATTATCATACTAAAACTTTGTTAAATATCTTAAGAACCACATTTTTCGGACAAATAAATAAATATTTCGGACATCTGACACACAACATCATCTAGTCCCAAACTAAGCAGAGCTTGTATTGGGTACTAAACAACTGATATAAATACATAAACATACATTTTTTGTAAATACATACATATTATACATAGAAAATACCAAGACTCCGAAACAAATATTTGTGGATCACACAAATATTTGGTCTGACCCGGGAATCGAACCCGAGACCTCTTGATCAGCAGCCGCATAGGCTAACCACTAGACCAACAAGGCAGTCAAAATGTTTTTATCACTTCAAATACGTTTTCATTGAGCTACTCAGCTCCAGTGTATCCCAAAAAGATACATATTTGCGACCGTGACATGTCAGGACTCTTCGATACTACTCGGTCTGCCGGTGATTTTGGTTATATAATTTGAATTAAAAAAAAAAATCTGGACCGGTAATGATCACCACGTTTGCAGAGTAACATCACGAAATTCATTCACTAACTCTCTTGATTCTACCCGATCTGTCTCTTTGTGGACATAAAATTTGAAATGAAAACTGTAATTTTTGTACTGGCAATGATCACCACGTTTGCAGAGGCTACATATTTATATACATATTGTTGTCCAGGTACATGGTGTACCTGAGCATAGTCAGTGAGAGTTTTATAAGTATCAAGTCAAATAAAATAAACATGAATTGAATTGGGTAACTTTTTTTCTTCTAGGCGAGATCTAAGTCTAATATCGACTCTAGAAATTTCTCCCAGTGTATTACTAAGCAACCATAATCATACCATTATTATATTCATGAATCCGTCACTAGGTTATAGGCAAACCGGGTGCTGTCAAGGTCTTGACCAGTATTTTCATGCACGTTTTTTGGCGAATATTATGACCAGACGAGGACTTTGTCATTTAAATTGTAAAATTGGCGAAAATTGTTTATGCAATGGCTGAACGCCGTCGATTTTGTTGCTATTATATTAACAAATTGGTTTATATCTATGGATAAAATTGTGACGTGGTCACGTTTGCGTACCTATTGATTGGGAAGCTTAAAAAAAGTTACAAAAGTTATGTGTAAATACATAAGAAATAAAAAGATATTCGAGTCGAATTTAAAACCTCCACTCTGTATTTCGTCGGTTAAATATTTTGGACATTTTACACACAACGCCATCTAGTCCCCAAACTAAGCAGAGCTTGTATTATGGGTAATTACTAATTAGACAACTGATATAAATACATAAACATACTTTTTTTTGTAAATACATACATATTATACATAGAAAACACCCAGACTCCAAAACAAATATTTGTGGATCACACAAATATTTAGTCCGACCCGGGAATCAAACCCCAGACCATCTCGATCAGCAGCCGCATACACTAACCACTAGACCAACAAGGCAGTCTATATATATAATGACCAGAAAGATGAAATGACAAGAGGAGAAAGAAAGGATGGATATGGTATGTACTAGACTAAATTAACCCAAAAAGAACTAAATTTTAAGGTTCCGTAGTTTACGTCTCGGGATCCTTAGAGTTTCGTCTTGTCCGTCCGTCTTTCTTACCTTCCATTGATGAAAATTGTGTTTTTATCACTTCGTCAAAGTGCTAAAATAAAATTACCCTACATATATTGTATGTTTCCTTTTTCTAGCGTATACCCCACTGTGTAGAAAGGTCTTTTAAAAACGAAGGTTGCTACAACTATTTACTTAACTTTTAAACTCATTTTTTTGTTATAGAAGGATTTCTTACCGACCCATCTAAAATCTAAACTGAAAGGATTCATGATGGTATGCCCTGTAATAAACTTTAAAGAATAACTCATAAAATATTAATCACTACATACCTATATTATTATACCGACTTCCATGCGGTTTTCAGCAATGAATAGATTGATTCCCGAGGAAAGTTCAACCAGTGCAAAGCCAGGGGAGCCGCTAGTGTAAAATATAACAATTATCTACATTGATCGCGATTTTAAATCGACGTTGCTTATTGGGTGACTACGGAACCTAATTACATGCGTAGCCTGACACGCACTTGGCTGATTTTGTATTTAACTTAATATGTTATAACAATAAAGTTTAAAAATTAATAATAGGTAGTAGATAAGTAAAGCCATGCTGATTTCAGCACGAATGGGCCGGCTTGACCGGGGCAATACCACAGATTACTGAATAGTTACTACGTCTAAGACCATCCGAATAATGACGGCTTTTTTACCGACGTATTTTATTGGTGAATGTGAGACCTAAGCCCCAATTATTCTGCATCATACTGGCCGGGAGAACGATGCAGAAACATTCGACTTGGCCGCCATGTATCAGTCACCATGCTGCATTGCTTACCCTAACAATGCGGATGGTGACCCCCCCTACTCGTGGGTTCTAGTCATGTTTACCATTAGGCAGAGTAGAGTCACTTTGGTAGGCTTAAATACAAAAAAATATTCGTTATAAGATTATTAATAAATTTCCAAGAATTTTATGTAAGGTTATGGGAAAAAAATCAAGAACGAAGAATCACTCTCTTCAATAACAAGTCATAACTTCCCACTGCTGGGCGCTGGTATCCTCTCACGAGAGGGTTAAGGCCATACATCATAAGGCCATCACTCTCTTGCAACTATATATAGGACACAATTTTATGTACCTTTGAAAGTCAGAATGAACAAAAACTAAAATAAATGCAACTAAATTCCAATTTAGTGCCATCTAACGAAAACGAGTGGAACTACGCAGTAAATATTTACTCTGCCACATGCAATTTACTACTAATTATGGAAGTTCGTTAGATGAAGCAATAGCGCTGACTCTGATAGGGTGCATGATACAATAAAATAAGGTATAACTTTGGGGAATATTTACTTATTAATAAGTGATAAATTTTCCCCGAAATTATAAAGTTTGAGAGCCTTCGATAAATGAGATGACGTCTTGTGTCACTACGTCATCACTATGTATCGATGGTGAAAGCCATCACTGTCCCTATATAAAACATGTTCAGGATTACTGACTGAACGACAGACACGGTAAAATACCCGAATTATAGTTTCAAACTAAAGTTGATTTCAATAAAAGTTCCTATTTTTTAACCCCTGACGCAAAAACGACAGGGTGTTATAAGTTTGACGTGCTTGTGTGTGTGTCTGTCTGTGGCATCGTAGCTCCCGAACGGATGAACCAATTTTAATTTTTTTTTTTGTTGGAATGGTAAATTAGTCGGGAGGGAGTGTTCTTATCTATGTTTGATGAAAATCTGTCCAAGATGGCCGTTTTGGCGGGTTTTTTTTTAATTTTAATTTATATTTAGTTATTTATCATAAACAATGCCCATTCTACGCTGACTCTATGCTAGACAAAGCCTGCTATGGCGTTAGGACATCTGATAATTTTTATTTTCATGCTGTTTTCATATTAAGTATTAAATTTCAATGAAATTTATAATTAAGTATATAAGTATATATCAGTTGTTCAGTGGCCGTAATAGAAGCTATGCTTAGTTTGTGACTAGATGACTTTGGTGTAAGATGTCTGAAATATTTATTTATTATATGATTTGTCAGATTTAAAAAGTTTTTTAAATAGGTACCTATGTCTAGTATCCGCTAGTATATTATAATAACAAAGGTACATATATGCAACAATAAATAACGCTAGATTTGCGGCTTTTTGTATTGTTACTTTTGCTTTTTCTATAATGATAAAAAAACACGTCTCACTGTTATACAATTTCGTTCGGCTCGTTATTAACTGTAAACTTTAGATCTTGTTTATACTTGGTTGAACTCAATGATATTATAAATATCATTGGTTGAACTATTGTAAATTTAGTATAAATAAAAAAGGTACAAAAATTAAAAAAATATACCTACATATCATGAATAAATTACACTCAAGCACTGATCAACAGAACGTAAAGATCACACAGTTATTGGAATCTCACTTATCATACAGTCAACTGTCAAGATATCTACAACATTCCCGTCAATTTCATTAAAATGTAAACACACATTACAAAAAGCACTGTAAAAACGATATCGGTCTTACTAATCTGAATATTATTTTTCTTCAGTGTAGTAGTGCATAAGATTTTCAGTATATTCAGTTCACTTTATAAACACCTACCGTCATAAATATTAAAGTGTTTAAGGTATAACAAGCCGATTTATAAATGGGGAGCAACGGATCCGTGCGCTCGGAGTTTCAAGGACAACATCGATTTTCCTAAACTGTAGGTACGTACAGAATAGCGGGCGGCTTAATCTGTATCACCGCCACTCGCCTCTCTGCAGAATGACTTAAAATAAATGTATACACATATATTTAAAGACAAACAACATAATATTTAAAATTGTATTGTTAAAATGCATGCACATATCATATATAGGTAGGTAGGTATACTTATTTAATTAGGTACTTACGTGTATAAATCATCTTCGGGATTTGAAGAACTCGTTGCCTCTGACAACACTGAACAGCTCATCACTGATGTCTTAAATTTTCACTGATACAAACATTATTAAAAAGTTTATTAATTACTATTCACCATAATCTATCGCATATTTATATGAAACGTACGAAAGTATTTTCATTATTGGTAGTCCGGTTCCTATGGTTATTAGCTGCGAGATTTATATAACAGGATATTGCTATTTAGTAGATAATAATACATTTTGTAGACACGGAAGCAATATACTGGTACACTTGTGAGTGTTAGGCGGTAGTGAATCTTTTTGGGCTTATAGGGCGGGCGGGGCGAAAGATACAACCTTGTCACTAGTCACGTAGCAGAATTTGTTAGATTTAGTATAATTTCACAAAAAATATATTTTTAAGAACAGTACATGTAACGGACGGTGTGCGTGTGGTGACGGATTAAGAATACAAAGTGTCATCACCCCCATTCCATGGGTATCGTAAGAGACGACTAAAGGAACAAAATAAGCAGCTAACGTCACTGCCAAGAGAAGGAAAACTTGAAACAAACCCTTTACCGACCCGTCTGGCCAGCGTGGTATAGTAGGCCAAAACCTCCATTTTAAGGAGAGGCCTATGTCCAGCAGTGCACTGTTAAAGGCTGTTCATGATGATGACGATGAACATATAACTTGCATAACTGTGAATAATTACTCACGTTGTGTTAACTAAATGTTTTATTAGTTCCAGCCACAAAAAGTGTATAGGTGTTATTCAAAGTTGTGCCGCTGTGCTCAACTTTGAATAATAATATGTCGTAGGATGTGCCGCAAGAGTCAGTTCTTGGAGCCACTCCCATTTAGCATAGGCTATGCCTTTGAGATATATTCGAGATCTGCTCTCCCCCGTGGGCTCGGCTTAGTTTGTTACGCTAAACACATTGGCCCGCGGTATCAAACTTTCGTCTGCTCGAGGACGAACGAGCTGTACTGGCTCATCGGTTTTCTTGGCTGAACGCCTTGCAAGCATCGAAGCTCTCTAGCTGATCATCGTTGAGTAGGCAGTGTGTTCCAATGTCGTAATTGATTCACACGTCATAAAGTCAATATTTATGGATCCTTATTAGAATGCTGTGGTAATGTACCGTTTTAATTTAATCAATAATATCGCTATTGTCCTTACAAGGCTTAGTCAAGCATGGAAAACCTACCTAATACGTAATCAAGTAAATTACGTATTAGGTAGATGGTTAACTCTAAAACAAGTTGAAGTTAAAACTGTATAATTCCTTGAATTATCCCGATCAATATAAAATTTGTATATATACATTGGTATATATATATGTAAATAAAAGTCAAAGTACTTTATTCGCGAAGAATGAACCACGTAAAGCGAATACAGGAGCTATGAATAAGGGATAAAAAGTTTTAACATTTGAAAAACCATTTTTTTTTTTTTTTCTTACTTTCCTAATTCTTAACATGACACTGAAGACTAAATTCATAGGTCGACTTTAAGGACACACAAAATTCAACTTTAAGGAATAAGGAAATCAGTAACCGGTAAACCAATTTAGAAATAATTTGGCTTGGAGATAATTTGTGAGGAAGGATACATAACGGTTTCGATCCCCAAAATAATCATGTGAGGAGGTGAATACGGGATAAAAGTTTGTATCATCATCATCAGCTTATTGCAGCCTCTCCAATTGCACGCCACTTTGTTCGATCCTCGGCTAATCGCATCCAAACTTTATATGGGGAATCAATAAACAACTCAACCAATTTACAAAAAAATATGCTAGGGAACCGTTAAGAATAAAAATTTCCATACATACATAAAACATGTGAAAAACACGTAGGTGCAATATGATGATGATAAAAAAACTGACATAATTTAGAAAAACATAATTAACACCGACAAGATTTAAGAGAAACCATATCTTATACTTTTTAACATCTGTATTTCGTTAAGAAAATAAAATTAACTTTTCCTGACTGTTACAAAACGTCTTGTTAAACATCTATTGTTTCATTTTATTGATCTTTAAACTTTCTCTGTTGTAAATTAGAAGTTGTTGACGTTGAGTTGTTTCGATACCCGCTCGTACAAAGTCATTTCATCCGTAGGGGTGAGCAACGCGCATGCTTGACTTTAACCTTGAGTAGGCATGCTTACTAGTTCAGGGGCACCGGTGTATCGCTGTCACCTGACTTCAAGGCAATCTATCGCAAATTTTACTTTTATAGCGCTAAAATCTTGCTCATTTTTAAAGAATGACATTTCAAAGTTATATACCTACCTACTTTGTTTGGCCATTTTAAAATTCTAAATGTGGTGTGCAGAATCATCCGACCAGGCTGCCATGGGTCACCATTCTGCATTGATTACCCTCACAGTGACTCCTACCTCCTGGATTCTACTCATGCTTTCCATCAGGCAGAGTAGAGTCATTTTGGTAGGCTTCAATATATAAAAAAAATGCGTCTCAAATTCAAATTCAAATTCAAAATTCTTTATTGACTTAGGATGCAATACATCTCTTGTGACAGGTCAAGATTCTACATGTACATTTATGCCATGTTCGCAAACAATAGGTAGAGCCGGAGAAAAGAACATGGCAATAAAAACTCGCGGCCACTCCTTTCAAATCGAAACCTGATATGGGGGTAAGGTGCTGCCACTAATATACTATACATCATGTTAGTCTGCATTATTGGGCCAGTTATTAGTTTAAAAATCTAAGAAGTTCGTGTCAGGCAACGCACAGAATAGGGTTCATCAATCACCCATAATGGTACGTGGATTTAAAATCGTATTGTATTAATGCGTTAATTTTGCATGACGTTTTCCAAGGAAGCGCATTTTACAAGTTAGGCATCTATAACTCCTGTACTAACAAGGACATCAAGTCTGTTATAGTTTTCCTTTAAAGTTCATTATAAGGACCACCATCACAAACTTTTCCAGACTTTTTTTAGCCAGCCGTTTAGTTTTTAAAGGGGGAGGGATGTTCTGTTTTTACAAAAAAGTGCACTTTAAAGTGGAATTTCTTGCAAACGGATACCTGATTCTAAAAATCGTCTTAGAAACCCTTTATTGTTTTTAAAAGACCTATCTAATGATGCCCTACACGGCAGGGTAGTCGCGAGAAGAAAAAATCATCCCCACTTCAAGTGTAGGGGAGGTACCCCAAATAAAAATATTTTTCTAAATTTTATTGTAGCACTTTGTCGACGTAATTACTACACATATTCGTACAAAGTTTCATCAATCTAGCACTAACCGTATCGACGGTAAACTGAGGACGGACGGACATGACGAAACTTTAAGGGTTCCGAGTCATATTGTGAAGTTAGCAGCGGATGTATACCAGGCCAACACAAACATCTCAATCATAACTAATTAGATTATGTGTAGTAACATAGCGCCTAGGTTAATATTATCAATAGAATGGAGCAGAAATACGATATTATTGAGAGACAGATGTGGTACTTGACGATGATGACTTCGAAATCAAGGGGTATATTCACGAAGAAAAGGTGGTGGGGTGGGACCAAGACCGGTTTAGAACTTTATTCTTAATAAAGACAACTTAATAAAAGACAATTCCCGCATTAAGAATATAAATTCCTGTCGCGGGGGATTGTACAAACGTATATGAAACGGACACAAAGAACACCCAGACTTAGAACTACAATTTGTGAATCATACAAAGTGTTATCCCGTGGGATTTGAACAGACGACACTTGGCGCAATAGGTAGCGGCATGGCGACCGCTTTAACCGCTAGGACAACCGTGCAGTCAAAATTGATTTATTGGTTGACCCGTAGATGGGTCAGGTATACTCTGTTTAGCATCCGCTTTGAAGATGGTGACCGCTACTCTTACGATTCTGCTCATGTTTTTCTTCAGGTAGAGTAGACTCAAAAGGGATAAAAAGAAATGCCAGTTTTCTTCTCGCATTTGGTTTAATACTGCACAAGCATTACACCAGGCCGCCATAATGACTGCAAGGTTGGCCTCGTGGTGTAAGCGGTCGCCACGCCACTTTCTACTTCGCTAAGTGTCGTGGGTTCAAATACCACGTAAGAAAACACTTCGTGCATTTAACAAATTGTTGTTTTGAATCTGGGTGTTCCTTTTATCCATTTCAAGTATGTTTGTAAAGTCCCCCGCTACACATAATTCATATTCCTAATGCGGGAGTTGTCTTTTTAAAGAATTAAAAAAGTACAAAAATGATAATATCATGCTGCGTATCTGCATTTGCAATGACTTTTCTGATTCTGATAATTTTAATATTTTTATTAATTTTAGTAGGTTTTTCCTCGAATAAAACTATTTCCTGTGTAAACTAGAAAATAAAGTCATGAGTTGAAATAATCTTGAAACTAGCACAATGATCCCTTACTTCACAGTACCTACCTACGGTAATCATAAAAATACAATTTCGTTGACAAAGAAAATGAAATTAATATAATTGTTAACTAGAGACTATTGCAGAGATAAGAAGGGGCAAAAATTGAACAGTCTAAAATACGGCCAACGAGAAGCGATACTAAATATAAAGAAAACAGGAGGGGTGCGTAACTTTTTGATAGTTGAGTTACATAATTATTTTAGGCTTTACAAATATTTTTTTCTGTGTCTGTTTGGAACGGCTGGACCGATTTAGACGGTACTTTCACTGGCAGAAAACAAAAGGAGTAACAGGCTATTAAACAACAAGTTTTACGAGTATTTTTTGCGAGTTATATGACCACGGGTAAAACCACGGGACCGCTGGTGGACAATATAATTTTAAAACATCTGGCCAACTAAGTTCTGTTGATTGTACACTCGATATACTTGGTTGTGGCTCCATCATTAAGAGTGGTTTAATAAAAACAATGATCAACAAAACTAAATAACAATATCTTACTAAATAGGCAACAAAATGTCACCATTGGCGGTCCCGTCTTGATCTATTTTTTTGACGGGAGAACGAGACATTACTACAAATACAAAAGATGAAAAGGGATAGAAAATAGTTTGTCAACTCTACAGTCGCTTTTAAGGTAAATTAAGTTTTGTATCGCTTCTCGTTGACCGTACTTTACAAGCAATGTATATGTAAAACTGACACTGGGCGGGCAGGACCGATACTATTTCTTCACAGACTGGGTCAAATTATCTGACTTACGTGTGTATTTTAACTGATTGTCTATTCACACTATAAACAGAGAATGAAGTGTTGCAAAAGACATGACATATCCTGGATCTACGAATCGTTAATTTTTATCCAGAGGAAACAGCTTCTTTCTTAACCAGGTCTTTCTCCTGGAACTGAGACCTGTCAGGACCCTGTTAAAACTTAAGGAAAGTCGAAGTGACGATTTACGCAAGATGGCTGGTAGGAGCTGGATGCGATCAAAGTGGTGTGCAATGGGAGAAGCCTATGTCCAGCAGTGGACCGCGATGGGCTGATGATGATGATGATGTGCCGAAAACATCGTAATATTGACATATTTCCATACAAGAGCATCGCAAACCACTATCTCAATATGTATTTCTGCTCGTGAGACGATTCACCAAATTCAACCAGCAAATTGTAAACTGAATGTAATTTGGAGATAACTGGTAGATGGATATTATCTACTTTATTACTTGCTTGCTTTCGTAATTGGCGCCTACTAGCGCTGTCTAGCAATGACACGTAGCACTACCATTTTTTGTTACGAAGTAGTTGACAAGACTAAATACTAGATGGCATACGAGTATAAGAGGCTGTAGAAGCAGGCTCAAATTCTTTTTTTATACAAAGGGAAGTTTGAGCCTTGTCAATAAGCATACTAAAGATTTAGATACCAAATTAACTGTAATTGAAGGTCACATGTTGAAAAAATTTCTAGAGAAAACTAAGCCTGGGTTTTTTTACTTTTTTACCTTTCAAGGAGCACACACGCACACATTCATTCACACAACATCGATTCAATGGTATAGGCGTGAAAGCGTAACAGACAGGCAGACAGACAGAGTTACTTTTGCATTTATAAATTAAGTACAGATTGGGGCCTGACCGTAATTCACTATATCTCAGGCATCAGTCTCTCGCAGATGTTCTTTTGAATATATTTTAGAACGAGCATCTACATTGTACTGCATACATTTGTGATGAGAAATAAATTATAAACTACATTATAAAATTATTTCTTATCAGTCAAATCTTAGTCATTTCTTATCAATCAATTAAAGAACTTCAAATTCAAATAGATATTCATCTAGTACATGTTCTATTAGATCTGTATGTCATATGTACTGCAATCATTGAGTGCTAATATAAATAAATAAATAAATAACGTGTGGTGACCGATTAAGAATACAGAGTGTCACCACCCCTATTCATCCCACGGGTGTCGTAAAAGGCGACTAAGGGATAAACTACGCAAGACAACATCAATGCAAAGAGAAGGAAAACTTGAAACCAACCCTTTTTTTTTATGTGTGAAAAATCATCATGGACCGTCACCCCACCGAGGGTCACGGCGGGGTGGTGTGTCGGACTTGAACCGCCTAAAAAACACACAGTGTGCCCTCTCCGCGCTTCTCCGTTTAGGAGGAGGAGAAGTCCAGGGTGGGATCTCCTTCTGAACTTCTCCAGCGCCTGCCCGCTCCTGATGCGGGCACCGTCTCGGATGACGACCCTCTCTTAGGCGGCGTCCGGCACACACCGACGCCGCCCCCTCGCGGCTGGCCTCATAGTGCGGGTGGAGGGAAAACCCGTCCCGTCCACCCGCGGCCACACTCAAGGCGGCATGAGGTGCAGATGTTCGCGCCTCCGCCGCCCGAGTCGCCGGCGGCGAATCTGGTCCGATTGGATGTCGTCTTCCCGGGCCTTCTCCGCCGCCTCCTTCTGCGTGATTACGTCCTCGCAGAAGGTTGCGACCGCGGTAAATGAGCTCTCGCTGCCGGCCATGGAACGAACGACGGCCGAAAGCGAGAGATCCTCTCCGATGACTGCAGTGAGGACCCGGCGCTGCGTCTCCCACGCGGGGCAGACCGCCAGCGTGTGATGAGCCGAATCCTCACTGCAGTCGCAGTGGTGGCAGGCGGGACTCAATTCCAGGAGGGAATTGAGTCCCGCCAGGTACTTTCCGAAGCAACCATGCCCGGAAAGAACCTGCGTCAGTCGGAAGGTAAGGGTCCCGTACTGCCGCACTGCCCATTCGCCGATGACCGGCTGAAGCGCCTCCACGGTGGCGAAGCCAGCACATGGAGTCTCCAGCCGGATCGACCAGCGATCCATCGTGGCTCGATGAGCGGCTTCGCGCCACTCGCGCACGTCCTAGGGCGGAGGTCCAACTCCACAGCTCTCCGCCCGGTAGTTAGCCACTCGCCGATAAACGTCGGCGAGCACTTCCGCCTCCAAATACTTGAAACCAACCCTATACCAACCCATCTGGCCAGCGTGGTATATTAGGCCAAAACCTCCTTTCAAAGGAGAGGCCTATGTCCAGCAGTGGAATTTAAAGGCTGTTGATGAAATAAATAAAATAAATAATATTGGACATTTTTATACCTACACAACATCATCTAGACCCACACTAAGCAGAACTTGTATTATGGGTACTATACAACTGATATAAATACATAAACATATCTTTTTTTTGTAAATACATACATATTATTCATAGAAAACACCCAAACTCTGAAACAAAGATTTGCGGATCACACAAACATTTGGTCCGACCCGGGAATCGAACACCAGACCTCTTGATCAGCAGCCGCATATGCCAACCACTGAGTCACTGAGGCAGTTAGGTATAGTAAAACTAAAAATAAGTTACTTCTAAGGCCAGTTTGACTACTTGCTAATCTAGTTCCATCTAGACTATTTTCATTTTATCTGTGAAATAATAACAGAAATTTCAATTAAGTTTCAGATTCAAACAAATTTGTGATAACCATTAGCATACTTAACAGAAACGTTTGTGATAGTTTTTTTTAGCTGCCTGATAGAAAGGCATGAGTAGAATCCAGGAGCAGTTAAGTCACCATCCGCATTGTGAGTGTAGAATGTAGCAAAGTCACTCGTGTGAGTATTGCAATCTAGTGTAAATTTTTCAGACAAACGCCATCTAGTTCCAAAGTTACCAGAGCTAGTAATGGGTACTAGACAACTGATATAAATACATAAACTTATTTTTTTTTGTAAATACAGACATATTAATACATAGAAAACACTCAAACTCCTAAATAAAAAAATTGTAGATCACACAAACATTTGGTCTGACCTGAGAATTAAACCCTAAAATTGATTATTTTTGTATTGTACATACGCTGCTCTTTAGAGAGGTTTTAACTGGTTCCCTGTCCCCATACAATCAAGTTTTTGGCACTATAAATGTCCCGGATAATTTGCAAGTATATAATTTTTACATACATACTATATGATAAATCACTACAATTTTCTTCATTTTTTCATATTTGACTACGTATTCCACACATCCAAATACCTAAAACCGTGTTTGTACTGATATGTCCGTAAAAAACAGGCAAATTTGTTTCTTTATTTGTTCATATGTGATTCATGAACGTACTAAAATTAGTTCAAAATTTGTCCCATGAATCATGGGACAGGTAACCTGTTAAAATAAAATACCAGCCAAACATTTTGTTACAAGGTATGGTGATTTTAAATCTGCCAACAGTTAGCCAAACCACCACACAGCATTACCCAGTGATATCTTATTCTAGAATTTAAATAATATCTATTCATCTCAGTATATGCTAGAACCTTAGTGAGCTATATGCCTATCAATGTCAAGTGTTTGTATTATATATCTACATTAGTAACTGGGTATGAAAAAGGTAAATGATCCTTAGTCAAAAAAACTATGTCTCCTAAAAGAATAGCTGAATGTACAACCGATTTCAGGCAAAGACAGCGTCGACATGGTTTTAGGTTATGAACAGTGAAACTGTGGACAACTTAAATGTCATACTTAATTTGACATGAAACATTTAAGCACAGTCGTTGACCAGCCAGCTTGCAGCTACCATGGAATAGATGCTTCTAGCATTGTTATAAGTTGTTACTTTGTATCTAGCATAGCCTCGCCTGTAAAAACGATAATATTGATAATTGTTTTTGTTTACACATAGTGAATGAAGAAGTGCAGTGAAGTGAATAGTGAATGTCAAAATCAAAATTGTCAAAGTGTAGGTGTACCTACTCTTTCAAACTGCGTTTAATTCGATACACACGAAACTTATTACAATGTAATTATTATGTTTCGCAATATAATTATAATCTTTTGTAGCAGTAAATAAGATTTTAATGATTAATTTCATGTAAATCGCAAAATAATTTCTTAAATCTTTTTGTGTTCTTTGTGAAATAAGTAATATTTCCAGGATTTAAAATCCGAGATTAAAGATGTTTTAGTTTTGTGGGTTTAAACATTAGCTTGCCTCTGATGTTAATTATTCAAACATTTTCTATTGGAATTTTTGCTGTGATAAGGTTAACACCAGATAATTTAAAAAAAAAGTGTGTGTACGATGCAGATAAATGCATTGTATTATTATTGTTATTTTCATCAGTAATCGTTGCATTACCTTATCCCTATTGGTATTTCAACCATACAGTCTACATCCACATATTATACCTGCCTATAAGTTGGTCTGGCATGAAAAGTTCGGCTCATGTAAGTACTTGCATCCCAAATTTTAGACTCATGTTTCCATAATTTTTTACTAATGTTGAGACACTTCGATTAAGTTAAAGCTAAACAAATTCGAAGCGTGTTCATAGGGTTTTTATTCCGATAAACTGTTAGTATTATAATAATGATAATAAAAATATATATTAAAATAAAACATCAAATGAAAGTTAAAGATAACAGGTTATCACTAGTTTATTGGCAATAACATACGACAAGGAAATTCTTTTTTGTTTCGATATATTTAAAAGCCAATTTATTTGTCTAAGGGATCTACGTAATATCACTTGTTTACATAACTATCGTATTGTAACTAAATGCGTATTTGGTTATGGACATATAGTATATATATAGTAGACATAAAGTTCAATTAATTTTGTTATTTATACTAAAATATTTTGGTAACTTATAACAGCATTGATAAGAATTAGAGTTGGAAATGGCTAGATAATAATTTAATATAAATTTATTATTTAGCGCCACTGAACAATTTTGTATCTATGGTCACGAATAATAGGTAAAAAAAAAGCAATCGAACCAACCGGAACCAAGCGATTCGATCAAAACGTCAAAAATATGACCATAACAACACGTTTACAGACACCCATTGTTGCGATCCATGATTGATTTCTTTACAATTAATTTGTGCAACTTAATTTACTTTTCTTGTTTTTTTATCTTATGATGCTATCTTAAGTCAAATCAAATGCAAGTGGAACGACGTCTTAACGTGCTGAGCCAGTTAGAGTATGAGGACGGCGCAAGCGATAATATAGGCTTAATGTCCGCGAAAATGATGGAAACCCGTTATTACGAGGGTTGCGGACGAGAAGGGCCTATACGATGTATATTCCTGGGCGAATTCCACCCTGTGGCTGGCCCGAAGATATCCTGTCAGGTATGAGTCATTGTTTATATAAGGTACATTTTCGCGTAACATGTACGCAAGTGCAGGGACTATGCGCAGAACTGCACTCGAAGCGCAAATGTAATTGGTTCCTATAATAGGTTTCGTCTGGGAGATATTGATTTATGTCCCGTACCCTATCTACCTGTGTAGCTACCTATAGCACTGTCTAGACTGTGCAGAGGGGTGGCTGTGTCTGGGCTGGGTACTTTTCATTGTAACGCCCGGCGTCGGCTAGGTAAGAGTGAATTGAGTTTTAATATTCTTTTACATGATAGTTTTAAGTTTAATGATTTGTATACTAATATTTAATGTTTTTCTAGTTTCCTGAGGACTACATATCAAAGGAGGTGTTTGATTCTATCAGTGCCTACATCATTCCTAAGCCACAGATCCAGAAATGCACTATG
Organism: Phragmatobia fuliginosa; assembly: GCA_932526445.1. Taxonomy (NCBI): domain Eukaryota; kingdom Metazoa; phylum Arthropoda; class Insecta; order Lepidoptera; family Erebidae; genus Phragmatobia; species Phragmatobia fuliginosa. Next base: position 17,975,668 of record OW052057.1, read on the forward strand.
ACTATGTAAGTACAAAATATTTATTTATTTATTTATATTTAATATGTTAAGTTATGTGTTTGGTGAATAAATGAGATAGCAGTCATTCAGTTTGTGCTAATTGTAGGGTGTTTTTTGATGGAATAGTGGCAAAATGAGTCGACAGGCCACTCTTGTGTCATGTAGGGGCCACTCTTGTCATGTAGGGGGCATTCTTGTGTCATGTAGGGGCCACTCTTGTCATGTAGGGGGCATTCTTGTGTCATGTAGGGGCCACTCTTGTCATGTAGGGGGCATTCTTGTGTCATGTAGGGGCACTCTTGTGTCATGTAGGGGCCACACTCGGGTAATGCAGGGTTCACATTCGGTTTTATATAACGCCTGCCAATATGACTTTACTATGCCTGATGGAAAGCATCAGTAAAATCCACAAGTGGGGGTCGCCATGCTCACTGCAAATGCAAGCAGTATGGCGGCCTAGTGAGATGCTTTTTGACGCCCCGCTTAAAGGACTACTAAAGATACTTTTGCCTTCACTTGATCTTGGGAATCGTGTTGAAAGATGTTCGGGCACTAGTAACCACATGCATTTGGTAAAGAGGAATAATTGAATTGGTTACTACTAGTATTCTTTAGGCAATGTTAGCATTCTGTCTTTTGATGATGATGGTGATGCCTCTCACACTTTATTTATTAAACTGACTTTCAATTGTTGTACAGACTGCCTAATTTGGGATTAGACAACCATCTCGGAGATAATATGTGAATGAATTATAATTATGCTTTGATATATACAATGACTAACTTAGTGTGGAGTCTATAGAAAACTGCTGTTAGAGATTTTTTGTACCACATATGTTTATATTCCGGAAGCCCAAACCGTTGCTCTCCCTAATTGGTGGATAGGTGAAATGGCGGCGCTGCACATGCGCAATGGCGCGCTTGCGCCCCTAGACTTTGTAAAAGTCTATGGATAGTAGTGATCACCAATCAACATTTGCACTTTTAGGTTTAAATTTTTTTTTTATTGTTTGTTAACCCTAGAAGCCCAATCATATTTTACTAGCTATTTAGCCCAAACATAGGTCAAATTGACCTACACTAATAAATATACTCTAGACTTAGTTTATTACATTATACCTATTGTTTTTCAATAATGCATTTATGTTATTTTATGGTTAAATGAGAAAAAGGAACATTAGAGTAATATTTATTTATTATACTATAAAAATGAAAACTTTAATGTAACGATACATAAAATTGGTAAAAAGGAGATCCTTTCGGTTTTGTATTTAGAATGCTATGTTATATTTGCGTTAATCAAATAATACTTCTTTTTACTACTAAGTAGTCCACTTTCGTTAGTAATATTAACAGTTTTAGTATATTATTTTCACTTTATAAACGCTTTTGACTTATGTCAAAATTATGCACACGACAGATTAGTTTTTTGCATTTGATGCACTGTGAGTTTGTCTTTCGTTGCTTTTCATAACAATAATATCCTCAGTAGTGACGCTTCTTTGGTTTTGTTTCAACAGTAAGATCATCTGACGATGGTTGTGGCTTAACTTGAAGAATATTTGTAATAATTTCAAAGTAGGAACCCTATAAAGAAGGAGCTTTCAGCCGCCTTTGCATCCATGACGAAGTCAAGACAGTGCTCCAATTTATTCATGGCTTCGCGATTTCATGGCTTTTCTTTATTAGTCAGCTTGTTGCGACAGTAAATTACGTAGGCATTTACGAAAACCATATCGAGCATCCCGTAAAATACAGCCATGGGTCATCTTTTTGCCTTCCTATTGGTTAATATGGAGGAACACATTTGGTCTAAAGTATCAACACCTCGTTTTGTCTGCTCATTTGAATTTTCACGTTGTCTACCACCTCGTCTTCTACATCACTTTTTACTTCGACTTGAGCCACGCAATCGTCCTCTTCAGAGACTGTATCAAACGGCTCCAAGTTGACTGTAATTTCTAAAAAAGATGCTATCTCGAGCACCGTCAGGTGCTTAGAGGATGCCATATTGTTTTATTACCTAAAACTAATGTTTATAGTTACAAATAAACCAAGAAACTACGTCTAAACGTAAAAAAATAGCACATTATAAATACGTAAAACGAATGCAAAACTTACACAAAGCCCAAACATAGGTCAAAATGACCTATAACATTGCGATAACTACAAAACAACGATACTTACCAAAGTCTTATAACCGTCTCCTATTAGCTCCTGACGGGCACTAAGTTGGTTTGATCAATCACGGCGATCGAACGAAACATACGAAAAAGATACCAAATATACGTTTCCATGTAGGTAAATTTGACCTAGATTGGGCTTCTAGGGTTAATGTATTCAACATTTCTTTTTTTACCTCTTCAAGATATACTATTGAACACCTAGTGGAAAAAACAATTGACATTGAGTACTATTATTACAGTACTTAAACCTTTTTTTTTTTATTTACATTAGTTACTCCAAATCTGAAATGTGGCCATATTTGTATCACAAGTATAAATATTTTTTTCTACAAAATAGGGCTTGAACACGTTTATTAAGCCTTGTATTTCTTGTAGAAAGCCAAAGATGTGAAATTAGATAAAAAGGTGAGCTTCTGATTGACACAGAGAGATTAATTGGAAAATATTTTTATACAACATCATCTTTTATTATTGACAGTACTTGATAACACTTTGCTATGTCTCTTATAGATATACATATTTACAGGAATATACATGAAATGACAAATATATTTCTAATGTACAAAGGGCAGCCTTATTGCCAATAGCAATCTCTTCCAGGCAACCTTAGCATGGATCAAAATGTTTCAGTGTCAATAGTAGTTGATGGTGCAATGATTTATGCAGGATTCTTTCTAATTAGTTAATCATCATCATCATCATCAACAGCCTTTCACAGTCCACTGCTGGAACATAGGAGTCTCCTTAGAAAGGAGGTTTTGGCCTACTATACCACCACGCTGGCCAGACGGGTTGGTATAGGGTTGGTTTCAAGTTTTCCTTCTCTTTGCATCGATGTTGTCTTGATGATGAATAGGAGTGGTGACACTCTGTATTCTTAATCCGTCACCGCACGGATTAGTTAATGAATGTAACCAAAGGTACATACATATGCATACATAAATACTGTTTGCGCTTTCCACATGTTTATTGGCAGTGCCCCATTTATGAGCATCGTCATTGTCTGGACATTGTCTAGTTAATTGAACTGCCTCGTTGGTCTAGTGGTTTGCGTATGCAACTGCTGATCAAGAGGTCTCAGGTTCGATTCCCGGGTCGGATCAAATATTTGTGTTCCGCAAATATTTGTTTCGGATTTGGGTGTTTCCTATGTATGTATTTACAGAAAAAATATCTTTATGTATTTAAATCTGTTGTCTAGTTAGACATAATACAAGCTTTGCTTTTTTTGGGGACTAGAAGCCGTTGTGTGTAAAATGTCTGAAATATTTATTTAAATATTTAAATAGACTTTGGAAATGAATATTATCAAAGGAGAACCATGCTTTAATACATGTTTCGGCTTGACCAGATTAACACAACAGCTATAGTAAACATGAGTTCTTGTTTCCTTATGTTTGTTACTTTTCACGGAGTAAGTTCATTTTATTGGCTGTTCTGAATATTGTCATTTATTCCTTTCAGAAACTATTTCTAATATTTTAATTATCTATTATTAGAAGAAAGTACCGTATTGCATGGTCATTAAAATGGAAATTTTGTTTTAGAACTGATTAGAAAAAATTACAACATTGTAAAAAAAATATCTTTTTTGACTTCTCTTGCTTTGCGCAATTTCTTTAATAGTTAACCCTAGAACCTTCACACTATCTCTAAATAAGCTATTCCTACTCTGGGGTATTAGAGACCCTATACTAAAATCACTGTGACACCTAAAATCAGAAGCACCAATGTTTTACTATAGGTAAATAATTAGAAACCTTGAAATCACATATTAGCCTTATTATATAAAATTAATAGTAGTTTGAACACCTTGTTGAAAACTTTTTTATTTAGAATCAATCTGGTGTGCACCAGTACCCCTCATGCCTCCCCCCTCTAGCACTTACCTCTGCATCCTTACTATATAGGTGACACAGTGTTTTTTGTTTTATACTTAAGCCTACACTACCTAAAAATGACTCTACTTTGCCTGATGGCAAGCATTAGAAGAATCCGATCACCGTCCGCATTGTGTGGGTAAACAATGCAGCATGGTGACCCATACCATGGCGGCCTGGTCAGATGTTTCGCGTCATTCTCCCGGTCTCTGGAAGCCAGGAGAATGATTGGGCCTCTGGTCTCACACTCACCAACGAAATACGACAGCAAGAATGCTGTCATTATTAGGATGGTCTTCTGTGTGAGGGTAGTACTGCCTGGTCGGCTCTACTGCCTATTAATGTATTTTTGTTTTGTATTGGTATATAGAAACGCCCTCGGTCATAAGATCGTCGGTTACCCAATACGCATCGACAACCCAAGATATGAGCGGAACGTCTACCTCTTCAACATCTGCTTCGTGTGCGACAGTTGGTCGAAGACTGTGCAATACGAGCCGGTGGTCAAGAAACTTGGAGAACATCTGGTAAGTGATAATCTATAGTTTTTATATATTTAAACCTAGCAAAGAGTGATTTTGACTGCCTTGTTGGTCTAGTGGTTAGCGTATGTGGCTGCTGATCAAGAGGTCTCGGGTTCGATTCCCGGGTCGGACGAAATATTTGTGTGATCCACACATATTTGTTTCGGAGTGTTTTCTATGTATAATTTGTATGTATTTACAGAAAAAAAGTATGTTTATGTATTTATATCAGTTGTTTATTACCGATAATACAAGCTCGGCTTAGTTTGGGACTATATGATGTTGTGTGTAAGATGTCGGAAATATTTATTTATTTATTCTACTCTGCCTGATGGAAAACATGAGTAGAATACAGAAGTAGGGGTCACCATTCTCATTGTGAGGCTAAGCAATGCGGCATGGTGGTGGTCAGATGTTTCTCCATCATTCTCCGGGCCTCTGGAAGCCGGGAAAATTATGCAGAATGATTGGTCCTCCGTTCTCACACTAAGAATTCTGTCATGATTAGGGTGGTCTTCTGTGTGAGGGTAGTACTGCCTACCAATCTTATATATAAAATTCTCGTGACACAATGTTGGTTCCCATATTCCTCCGGAACGGCTTGACCGATCTTTATGAAACTTTATATGCACATTCAGTAGGTCTGAGAATCGGCCAACATCTATTTTTTATACTCCTAGGGCGCGAGCGGAGCCGCGGGCATCAGCTAGTAATATCATAAAGCTAAACGCGTAAATTTCAGGAATATAAAACAACTGTTATAATAAAATTACTATTAATTAGTCAATTTACCGAGGAAAGTTATAAGCTGCATATCATCAAGCTACGCTAGGAGCAGAGTTTCAATGAAAAATGTCCCAAAAACGGGGGAAAATTATTTTCCATTGTTCCATTGCTTGCGCTTGTTTAAATGGTTTTCTCTTAAATGGCTGCTGCTTAAAAATTCATGTATGAGAGAATTGTTCCTCTTTATAAGTGCGAAAAAAAATTCGCGACAGCTACTATCTTAGGTTTAGCTTGAAATAACTCATTTTAGCTACGGGACATAGAAAACGCCGATGGCGCCTCGTGGGTCAGCTGGTTACAAAAAAAAAACATTACATTAATTTCAATTAAATGTATGTATTTTGTGATTACCTTTATTCATCACGTGAGTGTCAGCCGACTAAGGAAGAAAACTATGTAGGGAGAATAACACTGCAATGAGAATGCAAACTGGATATAATCCTATACAATACTGTTTGGACAGCGTGGTGTAAGTAGGCCAAAACATTCCTCCTAGAGAGAGACCACCATTCCTTCTAACAACCAAACGTGCCAACAATGGTGAATGTGATTTTGTACTTTAATACTTTCTGCGTATACATTGCACACTTATGGTATTCTATATAGGTAGGACTGTTCGTATATGATTGGATCTCATTAGATATCATCTTCCTAGCCTTATTCCCAATATTATTTGGGGTCGGCTACTAGTTCAACCGGTTTTCCACGGAGCTATTGGCATCGGACTTCCACAACCCTAAGGGAGAACTGAAATTCGAAGGTTGAACTAGTTGTCAGTAAATTTGAGGGCATTGAATTCTCAATAACGATTGCCATAGATGTTCATGATAACCGGGACCGACGGTTTTACGTACTCTCCGAGGCACGGGCGTGAATCACCGCCAAACTTCCAAACTCCGGGCTGCTATTAGAAATTTCCTAAGAACAACCCAAAAACACTTTTTGTATTTTTTTTTCATCTTTGAGAAAGATGTTTCACTTAAGTATACAATACATTACAATTTTTGGCGGTCCGCGGTTCAACCCTTCGCGGTCGCGGTTTGCACTAGAGCAACGATTGGATCTCATTAGATAAATAACTAATTTTTTATAAATAATTATTTGTTTTTTTTATGATTGAGGCGTCATATATGGGTGCTGTCCATTAATCACATGATCTTTTATTGGGTATTTTTAACCCCCCCCCCTCCCTCTTGATGACACATGGTGAGGTTTAAGACTACCCCCCTCCCCTCCTATATCACGTGTATTTTTAGTACCTACAAAAATATGGCGCGGTACACGGTCGAGAACATTCGGGGGTGTAGGGCGGCGCCGACATTTCTCGATGATGGCCGACAACGCCCCCACATTTATTGATTTTAACGAAGGATATTTTAGGAATTGGAAATTTGGTATTGTTCGTTGTTTTATACTTACAGGACAAACATGGAGACGGCTTTCTTGATAGGACGTGACTTGTCTTCAGGAGTTATGTGCAAGTTCTTTGATGCATAATCGATTATGATGGAATCAATAAAAAGTCAAGTTGAAAATCTAATATTCGAACTATTTATGACTAGTTGAACCCCGCGGTGTTACCCGCGTTTGTTGTTGTAACCGCAGGCAACGCCGTCGGGCGAAGCAAGTCTAAAAAAGTAGCCTAACTTCTTATATCGTCAGCTATCTGCCAGTGAAAGTCCCGTCGAAATCGGTCCAGCCGTTCAAGAGATTACCCGGAACAAACATACAGACGGACAGACAAACGTGAACAGATTACGTGGTATTTATTGATCGTCCTTCTATAGGCTATATGTAAACTGTGGGTGTTTTGTACAACAGACAATAATGGAGGAAGAAACTCTATTCGTGTCAGGCGCTTCGAGCAAACTGCCCACTCTACTGGCCCACCTTCTTCATGACCTCAATACCTATCGCAAAGCAACATTAGTTGGTAAGTGTTTACCAAAATCCTACCTTATTACACTTGTATAAAAGCTATTTCATTCAATCTCAAAATGTTTTCTAATCGCTCTTGTTCTTGTGTATTGTATGTAATATAGTATGTAGTAATGCTTTTGTTTCTATATCGCCATCATATCTCTGTTTCATACAGTAGGAAATAGGTAAATAAATCAGTGCTAAAAATATACGGATAAGGGATATTGTTTAGGGATTCAAGATGAAGTTATACCATGCAAATTACAGGTGATGCAAATACATATTTACATCTCTTATGTTCGGTAAGTAGGTTCTTATTGCCTCCAAATGGGGCTTGTAAGTGACTAATTAGCGCTCTAGGGTAATAATGTAGCTAGAGCCTAGGGCGGTATGTAATTTAAAAAAAAACACTTCTTTCTTTCAAAAAGTTCGCGTACATCTAACCATCATACTGGCAATAGACATCATGCATTCAGCCCAATGACTAAAGAGGTCGCTTTGCTATTCAGCCTTGTCTTCGTGTGAGTATCATTTATCTTAATTAGTCATCAATTTTAAATATCGAACGGCGAAGCTCAATTTCGTTCTTGAAAAAAGAATTAAAAAGTGTTTTACTTGATTCTTTATAACGAAAAAAGGCGGGAATAGAAAACTTTTACTTTAGATATTGTTTTGTTTTTGGGATTTTTTTAGAATTACGTGCTAATTACATGACCAACAAATATCACAATCCCAAACTATTAACATACCCAAAAAACACCTGTCCTTAAAATTTGAAAATTGTGTTCATTTCACTATAAATTTCAACAATTAAAATGTTTTATTCTTATATATACGGTTTTTTCTACTTACCTCACAATCGAGATGTAAAGCAGAATAGTTAGCTCGGGTGCAAGCACCAATTGCACCCTCGAACTATAGGCGGGCGCCTAAATATCTCGGGCGGCAATTGATGCCTTACAGCCCTTGGCTACTAATCTACTATTATAATGTTTCAACTGGCTTTTACCGTCTATTTTAATTAGAACTAGAAAGTATTGATTGATGACTAATAGAGATACAATTGATATGTGGCTACTTTGTATACTGTTCAAGTATTGACTGAGTAGTCCTATTAAGAAGGTTGGTTCAAAGGTTGGTAATAAAGTTTATGTTTGTAATCGCCAGTTTAATGAGATTCACAGAATCATTACAAAAATATAGTGAATCTGAAACTTGCATGAAATTTCATTGAACACACGGCTATTTTTCTACAAATCACAATTTCAACTATAGGATGTCCACCGCTGGACATAGGTCGCCATCGAGGACTTCCAGGACAGCCGTGTGGAAGAGATCTGCAGCTACCGTCAACCGGCGAAAATCATAAAGTCAACAGTCCGACTTGTTGTGGGACCTCCAGCGCTTCGCTATCCGGTCCGTAGCCACCTCTTCAGACTTTTCGGCCCCATTTAATATTTATTTTATTTTTTACTTTTCTTTTTCATTTTTTTCGGTTCCATTTACTATTCATATTTTTTATATTTCTATTTTTTATGTACATTTATAACTATAATACAAATAATAACAATCAAAATCATCTCTGTTAAGCTGTTCGGTTATTTATTTTAAGTACCCTACCTATTTAATTTAGTTCCCTGTTAATATATAAAATATATTTGTTTATTCTTCTTAAATACCTCCTTACTTTAACCGACGCTCTCTCCGACAGAGGGCGATACTGTCATGAACTTGAAAGTATTGGAAGTTCGCAAAGACCCACCACCTGTTTACGATCATGATGTGCCCGTTTTGATCGCTTCGGTCGGTTCGCCTCGCCCCGGTCGGCCCCGTAGGACTACGCCTCCGGAAGGATCCGAGCCCATTCAGAGCCAAGAACACCTTGATGTTGAGGATGAAGAGCCATTTGAAGTTGATTTGGACGCCGATTGGGATCTTACTACAAGACAGGTTTGTATTATTATTATTCAAGAAAATTATGAGGAACATAAACTTAAGACGTGGTGGTTTTAATTAGATAGCAGGTATTTTTGGAGCTTTAAGTAAACGCCAGTTGTTCTTGGACAACCAAGTTGAGAGAGAGCCCCGCTGATTTCAGCAAGAAATGACAGTACTACCCTCACACAGAAGACCATCCTAATAATGACAGCATTCTTGCCGTCTTATTTCTTTGGTGAGTGTGAGACCGGAGACCCAATCATTCTGCATCATTCTCCCGGTATCCGAAGGCCGGGAGAATGATGCAGAATTATCTAATCAGACCGCCAAGGTATGGGTCACCATGCTACATTGCCTACCCTCACAATGAACATGGTGATCCCAACTCCTGGATTCTACTCATGCTTTCCATCAGGCAGGGTAGAGTCACTTTGGTAGGTTTAATTATAAAAAAAAACTATTACTGCAACAGTAATTGATATGAATAGGTGATTAAAAAAAAAACCGACCACTTCCACCAAATGCTATGCTCACATAGAAGTAGTTTTTTTTTGCGGAAGAAATAAATTTAATGTATACTTCATTTAGGTTTCTATCGAAAAAAAATTGCCTTGTTTGGAATTGTGATCAAAAGTTATGGTACGAAAATATACTTGTTACAAAGATGTAACAAAATTGACGAGAATAGAACTGAGTAGGCGTACATTGATGGTACAGCCCACACAAAAATATGTGTAGGTATTTTGACGTGACAACGTCTTATAATTCGATGGAGCTGGCTGCACGCACGAATAAACATGACTCACGCGGCGTTACCTCGCTCTGAGGCGTTCCATTTAAGGCTTGAAGTGCAAGCGAGAGCGCGGAACGAGCGACAAAGAGGCACAATCTTATGACGTTGTCACGTTCAACTGTCGTCAGTAAACCGACTTTATAGACAACCGATTTTTTTTGTGTGGGTACAGCCCATCCCGAGTCTGTATCAGAAATCTATCTATATATCGAATATAGATAGATTTCTGATATAATCTATCATATCGAATTGAACACTACCAGAGGTACGAAATTCTAAATATATATACTTTTCTTTTAGCTATTGCCTCACGTTAACGGTTACAATCACGTTTCGAAAATCGCATCTGATACTGGCGTTGAGAAAACCCTAGTGAAGTCCTGCATTCAAAACCTAGTTTACTACGGCGTGGTAAGTATTTAATTTTACAATATGATGTTCTTGATTAAATGAATAGTAACAATATTATACATAAAATGGAGACAATAATATTATACATCAAATAAATATTAGAACTGAATAAATATCTTTATATATATAATTCTTGTGTGAGTGTGTATGTCACTGAACTTCTCTCAAATGACTGGACCGATTTTGATGAAATTTTTTGTGTGTGTTCAAGGGGATCTGGGAATGGTTTAGATAATAGATTTAGATTCGAATTGGACCCGGTAGGTGGCGCTGCGATCAAGTTCTGGAATTTTAAAGTTGGGCGGTACGAAGTTCGCTGGGTCAACTAGTTTCATATATAATATAATCATAACTAAAACACTATGATATTGGGTTCTTTAAACGGGGCGTGAAAAAGCATCTCACTAAGCCGCCATACTTTACTGTCTGCATTTGCAGCAATGATGTGTGGTTTCCCCCACTCTTGGATTCTGCCCATGCTTTCCATCAGGCAGGGTACAGTCACTTTGGTAGGCTAAATATATTTTTTTGTAAATCAATACGAGGTCCAAAACTCTGCAGAATGGAAGGGTTGGCAAATAGATATAATTACAAAATTATTTTTCGTATTCAATATAATTTTGGAAATTAATAAAAATCGCTGGGGGCTAGATCTGGACTGTATGGTGGGTGGACAAGAAGCTCAAACCCACACTTCATCTATTACAGCTTTGCTAGTGTGAACTAAAGCGTCATTTAAAAGCAGCACATTTTTAGAAATTTTTCCTCACCATTTTTTCGATAATTTGAGACAACTGCGACAACTTTTAATTAATTTTGTTTTCGGCTCTCGTTATATTTGCTGTTCTGGGTATGGCACATCACGGAGGTTTAGGCGGTTCGATTCCTATAAATGTTCCACTGAAACACACCCACAAATCTGCAGTTTTTTGATCATATATGTGCTGAAGTGGCAGTGGACTGGCCAAATCAGCCGCAGCCGCTTAACTGATGACCGTTAGGGTAGAAGAGTTCTGGAGTGGATACCGCATCTCCGCACACGTAGTGTAGGACATCCACAGACCTGGTGGAGTGACGACTTGCGCTGGGTAGCTGGCAGGAGCTGAATGCCAGAAGCCTAAAATCGATCAGAGTAGTTTGCAGTGGGAGAGGCCTTTGTCCAGCAGTGGACTGCGATATGTTGATACGATATGAGATGATGGTGATGAGGGTGATATTGATGATGATGATGGTGATGGAATGTGTCGGCTTAGATATAACAGTGGTGTGGTGTTTTTAGAAGATAAAATTGTATTTACTGTGAACATTTTTTTAGGTGACTTTGATACCCGTGATAAAGTTCAGCAATATGTACCGCGCCACCCCTAACCTAAGTCGTTTGTTCAGCGATGAGGAACTCCAGAAGTCCTGCCTCGCCTTTGTCACTAAAGAGAGTGAATCGACCACCGAAAAAGTAAGAATTGAATTATTACTTTATCCCATATAATGTGCAAATGAATTCAAATAAAACCTCGACAACCATTCGTGTGGTGACGAATCACAAAATAATAAGTATGACAACCGGGACCGACGGCTTTCCTTGCTAAGCACGGGCGTGAATCACCGCCAAACTTTCAAACTCCGGGCTGCTATTACGAATTTCCTAAGAAAAACCCAAAAACACATTTTGGCCGGACCTGGGATTTGAACCCGAGACTTCTTGATTAGCAGTCGCATAAGCTGTGTGAGGGAGGTACTAATTTTTTTTTGTTATATACAGACTAGAATATCTGATGTATTGGAGATCCTCTGCGCACTTCAGCAAGGTACCACGTTGCGTGCGGTTTGTGAGCGATTCTCGACCTCGTCAGGACCCACCTTCGACATTCGACGGCTCATTGTCTTCGCACAATTACATGAACTTATCAAATGTCTTAAACGGTAAGATTTTTTTTTTAAAAGACAACACCCAGACTCAGAAACATACATGAAACGGACTCCAACAACACCCAGACTCAGAACAATAAGGAATACAAATCCTGTGTCGCGGGGGACATTACAAACATACATGAAACGAACACAAATAACACTCAGACTCAGAACAATAAGGAATACAAATCCTGTGTCGCGGGCAACATTACAAAAATACATGAAACGGACACAAATAACACCCAGACTCAGAACAACAAGGAATACAAATCCTGTGTCGCGGGGAACATTACAAAAATACATGAAACGGACACAAATAACACCCAGACTCAGAACAACAAGGAATACAAATCCTGTGTCGCGGGGAACATTACAAAAATACATGAAACGGACACAAATAACACCCAGACTCAGAACAATAAGGAATACAAATCCTGTGTCGCGGGGGACATTACAAACATACATGAAACGAACACAAATAACACTCAGACTCAGAGCAACAAGGAATACAAAACCTGTGTCGCGGAGGACATTACAAACATATATGAAACGGACACAAATAACACCCAGACTCAGAACAACAAGTTGTGAATCACCCAGTGTTTTCCCACATAGGATTTGAACCCACGACACTTGGCGAAGTAGAAAGCGGCTTGGCGACCACTTATACGACTAGGCCAACCGTGCAGTCAAAAACTTTTTAAATTTTATTACGATACCCTACAATACGGGATAGTCAAGAAAGCAGTATTAGAAATGTTAAACCATTTTTTTACGCGGGGAATGCTGTCGTCGTCGTGACGTCACCCCCTGGCCGCACTCGGATGTTATCTGACTCGGGTCGTTTGCAGCTGTCCATCCTTGCCTTGAAACCATATTGTTTCAGTTTTTTAAGGTTCCTTAGGCCCAAATCACAGATTTTATCTTCAACACAAGCCACCTCCAGCTCGGCGAGTTGAAGCATTTCCTCATAACTTGATCCTCTAGCCAGTATTAGTGTGTCGTCAACATAGACTAGTCCGAAGGACCTCATGGTATACGAGGTTCTATAACGATGGATGCAATACAGAGCCCTAAGGATCATCCCCCACTCTTAGATTTTAGAACTGCCTCGTTGGTCTAGTGGTTAGCGTATGTGACTGCTGATCAAGAGGTCTCGGGTTCGCTTCCCGGGTCGGACCAAATGTTTGTGTGATCCGCAAATATTTGTTTCGAAGTCTGGGTGTTTTCTATGTATAATATGTATGTATTTACAAAAAAAAGTATGTTTATGTATTTATATCCGTTGTCTAGTACCCTTAATACAAGCTCTGCTTAGTTTGGGGACTAGATGGCGTTGTGTGTAAAATGTCCGAAATATTTAGTATTATTATTTACCACACTAAGAATTAATTAAGAAGCAAGTTGAAGTGGCAGTGAAGGCGATGATCAATTTAACAGAAACTTTTTTTTTTTTATAAAGGTATCCAGTACTTATCCGCGCACCCACTCGGCCGAACGGCTTCAACCACCGCGTGGACCCAGTGCTGGGCATCCGGCGACTTTTCAACGGTCGCCATTGCGCCGATGAAATTTGCTGTCTCGGTCGTATTGATTTATTGACCTTGGAACAGATCATCGAAGACGACCCCAACATCTCAATTATATGGAGGTAAACTCTTGTATAGGTGAAATTCTGTAATCCTGACCTTGTAAACATATATATCGATGGGTCCTAGCAGTTTGGCCATTTTGCCATATAATTAATCATATGAGCTATTAAAAAAAAAAAACATTTTATTGAACTACTAGCTGACCCGGCACATTTCATACTGCCTCAATCGATAAATAGAAGGCCTAAACTTTTGTATAAAGTAAACTTAAACAAAAGGAATCCAAAATTAATAAAAATAATGCAATTCATATTTATATATTCACCTTTTGAATCTTCTCTGGACTTCCACAAGTAATTCAAGACCAAAATTAGCCAAATCGGCCTTTAAACATAGGACCCATCGATATGTTGTGAAATAGTTTACATCCATAGAGAAGTAGTTTTATTTATGGTTGTCTATGGTATGTCAAAAAAAGCTAACCGAACTGATGTTAATTATGTTTTGTAAAGTGTATGTTTAATTTAACATTATTGTCTTACTTTTGAGTATGAAGCAACACAGGCAGGCGAAACGGAAGGGCAAAGCATCTTGTCTTGGAACAAGTGTTTCATCCTACTAATATTATAAACGCGAAAGTTTGTGAGTATGTATGTATGTTTGTTGCTCTTCCCCACAAAATACTGAACGGATTTGGATGAAACTTTACAGTAATATAACTTATATGTCAGAATAACACATAGGCTACTTTTTACTGCCATAATCGAGATAAACGGGCGAAAGCTAAGTGATTATAAAAATACATAAATCGTAGATGTCAAAATGTATCACTGTTTATCTCCTGTCAAAGCTTCACAGGTTGCTATGCATAACACACTTGCATAGCAACCATAATGACATAGCATAAGACTGTACTGTGTTGCTCTTTGGTATGCAGTTGTGTCTCTGAAGGTGGAAACACATTATCGGACGCGAATGATAAGTGTGCACAGTCTCGTCATTCGGTCTTTTATACCACATTTCTGTCGGACGTCCGAACGCTCAAGGTCAGGCCCAAGACTTACGTCCGATAGTTTTCACAGCTCAGTGTATGTTCATACTTCTTCTAGATCACGGCTATCAGCCGCGTCCGATAATGTGTTTCCACCTTGAGTCTTAAATCCATGTGATCTGTTTATTTCATTACGTCATAAAAAAATAAAAGAGTTTTTTAACGGACGTTAAAAAAGCGTTCATATATAACAAATGCTTTCCCAATTACAGTTTCACACGACGCGTTTTTAAAACACGACGCTTTTTATCGAGCGGTGTTACATTTTCAACATTGGGCGTTGGAAATAGACCATAATATTATGCAACATCATACTTGAACGCTTTTTTAACATCCGTTAAAAAAAGTCTCGTGTGATTGAGGCCTTAAACTTAATCTAATACTACTTAATTTTAAATACTTAATTAAACTTCTTGCAGTAATTGATAGCGTTTCGGTTAGCCATACCTTCTGAAAGTATATACTCAATATTCAATCACCAATACTTATTATTCGGTAGTTTAATACTTCAATTTATACTTCAGTACGATTAGGGTATTCACTGGTGGTCTTTGGAAAAACTTATCGGCAACAAAAGGATTTTTTTTTTTATTTACTGTATGTAGAATATTTGACGTGCAGTTTTTTTTTCTATAATTTTTAAACGTTCATTTCCTTTAACGTTTCATATATCATGTATATACTGCCTCGTTGGTCTAGTGGTTAGCGTATGCGACAGCTAATCAAGAGGTCTCGGGTTCAAATCCCGGGTCGGGCCAAAATGTGTTTTTGGGATTTTCTTAGGAAATTCCTAATAGCTGCCCGGAGTTTAGAAGTTTGGCGGTGATTCACGCCCGTGCCTCGGAGAGCACGTAAGGCCGTCGGTCCCGGTTGACATGAACATCTATGGCAATCGTTATTGGGAAGTCAGTGCCCTCAAATATACTGACAACTAATTCAATCTTCGAATTTCAGTTCTCCCTTTAGGGTTGCGGAGGTCCGATGCCAGTTGCTCCGTGGAAAAACTGATATTCAGGTAAAATCGGTTGAACTAGTAGCCGACCCACAAATAAACTTGGGATAATGGCTAGGAGGATGGATTTGTGATAAGAAAATAGTGACGTATCGGTCTAAGCCCACTCATATTAAGATGTGATTAATTATTTCATGAAAGACTACTATTTCATGTAATGTACTAACGTCGGCAGAGTAAATAAAGCTTCCGAATTGAAGGGTAGCAGGCTAGATTTCTAGTTTTTTTTTTAAATCTGAAACATACAATGAATAAATACTGTTTCTTAACAATACGAAAAATCATTTATTTCGAAATATTTCCGAAATAGGAAGAAAATCTAAGTTACAGTGTTGTGCATAAACCATTTAATACACTGTGCTTAAATTATTATTGTGCTTTTTGTAACTAAAAGCAGAATTTGTAATCATTGCAAAAGAGATTTGTTTATTTTTTTTCTAGAATACTAAAATCTGCTCTTAAAAAAAATGTTTTAAAAAACAAAACAAACACGGCTTTTAAACTAAAAAGAAAATAATTTTGATGTAAAAAGCGTGGGGCGTCGTTATTGAAATATTTTCAGAAAGCACCCCACGCTCTGTTACTTTAACATTATTTTCTACTTTTTAGTTTAAAGATAGATTTAGAAGTTACTTTAAGCAGTCAGTCCCGGTTGTTTATCATAAGATAGTAGTCGTGAAGCTTAGTTGGAGGCCTTCGGGCGGCTTAAAAACTTCAAACAGTAAGATTACGTAGCCACAACGTGTCTTGCCAGTCCCCAACCCGCACTCGGCCAGCGTGGGGACGTATGGCCTTAACCCTCTCTTGAGAGAAGACCTGTTCCCAGCAATGGGACGTTATGGGTTGTTGATGATATATTATGTTTATTATTGGCATTCACGTGCTTTTACACGAGATCTTGAGATGTGACTACTGGTGGTACCCTGTGATAATATATATATAACGACTATTTTTGCTAAACTGATTTTTTATTAACTTATATTAAACTGTATAAAATATTACATTAATTTCAAAAAAATACTTTATACTACACCTGATCGGAACAGTATTCATTATTCCCTGAAAATGAAAAGAGAAAGTTAGTCTTTTCCTTGACCTAAATAAGCGGGAGGAAAAAATGTATGAAAATCCATTTCTAACGTGTTTTAGCGGGAGAGAAAGTTGTATGAATTTTCATTTCTTAAGTGTTATCTTATCTATGGCGCGCGCCTGCCCAAAGAGTTTTCATATAATTTAAATATGGAATCTCCGTGCCACTGACATCCTTTTGTGAAGAATAAAAAAAACAAAAGAAGCGCGAAATATTTATAAATATTATGTCAAATTCAAAGCTAAATTGTGTCTTACATAGTGTCTTACGTTATGAGTTTATTTTATAAATACTTTAAATGTTCCTCACAGGTGTAGTATAAAGCACTGTGTAGCACTCGGGTGAAAGTCCCATTCCTACCTCGGGAGTATTGTGGCACTAGGCTGCGCCTTCGGGCCACAAACTGCTCCCTCGCTAGTAATCGGTTCCTTTCCTCCCTCGGTGAACAATGTACTATGCATTGATTTAGTTGAGTTTGTTATAGCCGAAAACCTTCTTTATAAACCTCTTTGGTCCCATTCGAGTTTAAAAAAAAAGCCAGTGGGTTGGCTAAAAAAACTGCGAATATTTTTTAGATATCAAACAAGTACTAACAAACAAACAATATAATTGAACAGTATAATAGTATAGTTTCTTACAATTCATCATTCGTTTTAATAGTTTTTTTTATTTCTCGCTAAATTGTAAAGATCATTTTCTCGAGTTTAGTAATCAAATAATAGAAAATAACATTTTGACTGCCTTGTTGGACTAGCGTACGCGGCTGCTGAACAAGAGGTCTCGGGTTCGATTCTCGGGTCGGACCAAATATTTGTGTTATCCACAAATATTTGTTTCGGAGTCTGGGTGTTTTCTATGTATGTATTTACAAAAAAAGGTATGTTAATACAAATAATACAAGCTCTGCTTAGTTTGGGACTAGAGGATGTTGTGTGTAAGATGTCCGAAATATTTATTATTATTTATTTATAGGTAAACTCAAGCATTAATTTCAAAAAAAAGATCATAATGTTCCCCTAATATTGTAACATACTTACGATCCCAACTTTGAAGAAAAGAATCAGTGGAAATTGAATAATAACAATTGGCGAAAAATTAAAAATGATTGTGTATAAGATTTAAACTTAAAAATTTGATTTAAATAAATTGAACTTAAATTAAATGAGACGACATCTATAAAAGTGTCGTCTATAAAACAGAAAACATTCAAGTCATTTATGTGATCTTTATTTTCACTTACAGCAATTTTAACTACAGGTAGCTCTTATTCGCTTTGACGTTTGTTTCTTTCCAATTCTATTAATTTAAATATATTTGTACAGATTTATAAGTTAATAAATTAAAATGGCATTACTAATATAGTCGACAGTCGTCACATCCCTAGTATCCAAACCACTTTCTTATTGATTAATACACAAAAGTATTGTAGTTACGCATAATTAATATATCACAAATATAAAAAAAAAAATATATATATTTTATTTCCATTTATGGAATCACTGCCATTCTAGGCATTTAAATTGTTCGATACAAAACAGATGGGACACGTGTACTTCAACACTAAGGGCCACCGCACACTAGCTACTTTTAGCATCGGCGATCGGCGATTTGGCGACTGCATCGATGCTGCATCGCGTTTTAGCGACTTCCTGCGTTCGATCGCGGTATCGGAAACGCGCGTTTTAGCGACTGCTCAGATGCCAAGTCGCTGCTACCGGCATCTGAAATAGTGCGGAGAGTAGCGTTCAGCTGCTGTGTCGCGCTTCTAAAAAGCGACTCGATCGCCGCGTTTGGCGTTTTTAAGTGTGCGGTGTGGAGCGTTCGGTCGCTGTATTTAGCTTCTAAAAAGCGACTAGTTGCCGATCGCCGATGCTAAAAGTAGCTAGTCTGCGGTGGCCCTAAGATATGTCTTGTTTCGAAATTTAACACTTAAAAACTGTGTATTTAGTTTTAGGATAAAACACAATTTAGAGGAGACATTCAAATATAAATCTTAAACACTTTACATAAAGAGACAAAATAAGGTATGCGTTGTTATATTTCGAAATTTAATCTTAAACTATATTTAATAATACGTACTATAAATGAGATCTTTATATATAATCTACCGTAAACTAATATTTAATGTATTAAGCAGGATCGCCTCCCTATCAGATACCAAAAACGCGTAGATGTTCATGTTTAATAGCTAAGTTCTAGTATACAAGACAAAAGTAAGTTACGAAATTATTGCAGTCGATAAATTAAATAGGTCATTTCGTAATGATAAGGATTAAAGATATGTTTCAATAGTGTATATTATATGTATCGCCGTTGCCATAGACTGGTTACATATTATTGTATTTGTAATATCACAAACGCTAAAATACGATGATTATTATCTTGGCAATCTTTACAAAAGTGAAGTAATCATGGTATGTTAATTTAGTAGTTTTATAGACACGTAACTCGTGTATATAGATGGAGATAAATTTTCGATCACTGCTATAAATTGGTTATAGTTTAGTGTAAATAACTGGCATAAGTAGCCGTTGCATAGTGTGGGTTGGCGAGCATTGACTTTAGTAAATTTTAAATGAGGTTTAACGACTTTAATATATAGATTATTAATTATAGACAAATAATTAAAGTATAGTTCACGGCTAAAATGATAAAAATATATGAAATTAATTTTAAATTAAGTTATTATTTTTCGACACAGGTAAGAAACGTATTGTCCTATAATACGTTCCGTGTAATGAAGTATGTAGTAGAAGTTAGCGGCCAAGGGTTGTACCACATTGTCTTTAGTAAGTTATTAGTTATAGACGTTGTAAATACTACAAATCATCTAAACATGGGCAATATAATTATTTAGTTAAGGAAAACGCGTTTGCGACAAATGAGGTTAAACGACATGACTATATAAGTTATTGACTTTAGACAATTAATTAATTAAGTATAGTTAACGGCTAAAATAATTAAAACATTTGACACTAAACCATGTCTATATTTTTTTGTCTTTCGAGAAATAATATTTCAGTTGTTTTATTATATTTATTATAATCAAAATTCACTTTTCATAATTTAAATTCTCTTTAATCATTTTATTAATTTAAATTTCAAATGTTCTAACAATATTTTTTCGTGTTTTTCCTGAAGTAGCTTATTTAAGTAATATGAGTTGATATCTCACTCTGGTGATGAACATCTCAATTAAATTAAGCTGGAAATAGCACAAATGCAGTTACAGTTCAGCAGTAGTATATTAATATGTTGACATAAAATAATTAAATCACATAGGTACGAATTATTCTATAACGTTACTTAATTCGTTCTAATACTTGTCGTATTATTATTTATTACATTTTTTAAATTCACTTACCTTCGTTTCAAAAGTTATTATTTTGTAAGTATTTTCATTTGACAATGGCAGGATTAATTAATATTGAATAAGTTACAAGAATATTATAGGAAAAATATATTAACTAGGTAAGGGTAACGCAACGGCGTAAAATGGGGTTAAACGATATGGCTATATAAGTTATTAATTATATACAAATAATTAGATAGGTGCAGTTTACGACTAAAATTATAAGGGTCTGTTTCACAAAGTCTGAGTAAATTATTGGTTAACTAAATGACAAATAAATTATCAGCCACATATAACTCCCTGTTAAAACAGTTTGCGTTTCACAAACATCTAACCGTTAACTTTATGTGTCAGTTTGTTATTTGTGTGATAAAACTGGCAACGTCGCACTTTGACGTTTCAGTTTACTAAACATATAATAACATAAAATATTTTTTGATTAAATCACTCCTAAAAATATGATGAATGCATAAAAATGCATTATTTTATGATACGTAAGTATTACATATACTTTATTTACAGTCTGCAACAATTTTATTGATACAAAGGAGCTGTTTTAGAAATCGGTTTATTTTTATGTAAAACGAAGTGTGAAACAACTGTCATAGAAAAAAAAACACTTGATTTGAATTGGCTTGTATATATCTTTTTTATTTTAATCATTGTCTTTTATTTTGCCTCAAACAATGAATAAAAAACGGGAGAGTATTAATTTTACGCGGGAGGAGGTCGATATATTAATTAAATTGGTCGAAGTAAATAAACATATATTGAAGAACAAGAAAAGATCATCTAATTCGTCGTCAAGTGCATTAAACAGATCCATTTTTAATATTTTCTCGATTTCTGTCTGATTTTATGATCTGACAAGTAACTTTACCTTAAAATAATTTCCTTATTTGACAGATCATCTAACCTATAATTTACTAAGCACTTTATTTACCAGTTAAGCTTATTTGAAGATTGTGAAACGCGAACGATGATTTTATTTGACAGTTGAGTGGCAAATAGCTTACTAAGGACTTTACTTGGACATTGTGAAACAGACCCTAAGTCTCTTCAGTAACTTATTAGTTGTAGACATGTAAATACCACAAAATTATCTATCTAAACTAGGATTAATTAACTAGATAAGGATAACGCAATGGCGAAAAATTGGGTTGAAGGAGTTGACTACATAAGTTATTAATCGTAGACAAATAATGAGGTAAGTGTAGTTAACGACTAAAATTATAAACTACATTTCAAATGCGTTTATTGTTTTTCGAGAAAAAAATATATTTGGAAACACCAAAAAATTCACCTTTAAAAAAATTTTTTTTTAATCATTTTATTCTATTACGAATTATTCTATTAGGTTACTTAATTCATTCTTATACTGGAGGTATTACTATTTATTATATTTCTTAAATTCACAGACGTATGTTTCAAAATTTATTATTTTGCAAGTATTTGCATTTGACAACAGCAGGATTAATTAATTTTCACTTTACTCCACCCTATGAATGATTTAAGTTACAAGTATATTATAGGCAATAAACTTTAACTAGATAAGGATAACGTAACGGTAAAATGGGGTTAAACGATATGACTATATAAGTTATTAATTATAGACAAATAATTAGGTAGGTGCAGTTAACGACTAAAATTATAAAACTCTTAAGTAACATCTTATTTATAGACATGTAAATTCCACAAAATGATCTATCTAAACTAGGATTAATTAACTAGATAAGGATAACGCAATGGCGAAAAATTGGGTTGAAGGATATGACTACATAAGTTATTAATCGTAGACAAATAATGAGGTAGGTGTAGTTAATGACTAAAATTATAAAACACATTTAAAATTAAACCATGCCTTTAATAAAATCACATTTATTAACATATTTTTTAATAATAAAAAAAAAACAAATCCTAAATTTACAAAAATTAAACAATATCTTTTGATGTTCTCGTGAAGTAGATTATTTTAGTAAGATGAGTTATGAAACAGATTACTTTTTACTTTATTCCACCCAATAAATATGTTATGTAAGAAACGTATTATAGGACCGTGTAAATAATAAGCAAAAGTTAGCGGCGTTGCCAAGGGTTGTACCACATTGTCTTTAGTAAGTTATTAGTTATAGACGTTGTAAATACTACAAATCATCTTAACATGGGCAATATAATTATTTAGATAAGGATAACGCGGCGACATATAACGCTGAGCGATATAAGTTATTAATTATAAGTATGTAGTATAATCTTGAGGTAGTAAAGTCACGCTGATTTCAGCACGAATGGGCCGGCTTGACTGGGGCAGTACTACCCTCACTAAAAAAAACTGCATGCATGCATGGTGACCACCACTCCTTGATTCTACTCATTCTTTCCATCAGACAGAGAGACAAATAAAAAAAATCACCTTTCATAATACTAATTCTCTTTAATCAATTTGAAAATTTAAATTTCAAATCCTTAAACAATGTATTTTCATGAACTTCCTG
Organism: Phragmatobia fuliginosa; assembly: GCA_932526445.1. Taxonomy (NCBI): domain Eukaryota; kingdom Metazoa; phylum Arthropoda; class Insecta; order Lepidoptera; family Erebidae; genus Phragmatobia; species Phragmatobia fuliginosa. The sequence continues at coordinate 17,998,603 of OW052057.1, forward strand.
AAATAGATTATTTTAGTATGATGAGTTGTATATCACTTGATGAAGATCTCAATTTATCTGGAAAATGCGCAAAAGTTTAGTAGTAGTATGTAGACATACAATATTTAAATCACATAGGTACGAATTATTCTATTACTTTACTTTATTCGATCTAGTACTTGGGGTATGATTATTTATTATATTTCTAAAATTCCCTTAGCTTGGTTTTAAAAAATAATTTTGTTTCAATAAAATTCATTTGTCAATAGCAGGATTAATTAATTTTTACTTTAATCCACCATATGAATGATTAAACTTACAAGTATATTATACCTAATTATTAAGTAAAATTATTATGTAGATAAGGATACCGCAATGGCGAAAAATGAAGTTAAACGAAGACTATAGGTTATTAATTATAGACAAAAAATTAGGTAGGCGCAGCTAACGATTAAAATTATAAAACTCTTCAAGTAGCTTATTAGTTATAAACATGTAAATACCACAAAATTGTCTATCTAAACAAAGATTAATTAGCTAGATAAAGATAACGCAACGGCGGAAAATTGGGTTAAAGGATATGAATATACATATAAGTTATTAATTGTAGACAAATAAGTAGGTAGAAATAGTTAACGACTAAAATTATAAAACACATTTCAAATAAAACCATGCGTTTATTGTTTTTATATGTAAGAAACGTATTTTAGGACCGTGTAAACAAGTATCAGAAGTTATCGGCGTTGCCAGGGGTTGTACGACATTGTCTTTAGTAAGTTATTAGTTATAGACGTTGTAAATACTACAAATCATCTGAACATGGGCAATATAATTATTTAGTTAAGGAAAACGCGTTAGCGACAAATAAGGTTAAACGACATGACTATATAAGTTATTGATTATAGACAATTAATTAAGTATGTATAGTTAACGGCTAAAATGATTAAAACAGACATTAAACCATGTTTATATTTTCTTATCTTTCGACAAATAATCTTTCAGTTTTTTTATTATACATCAAAAAAGTCACCTTTCATAAAATTAATTCTCTTTAATCATGTTGATAATTTAAATTTCAAAAACTGTAGAAGTAGATTATTTTAGTATGATGAGTTGGTATCTCACACTGGTGATGAACATCTCAATTTAGTTGTTAATAGCACAAATTCAGGCACAGTTAAGTAGTACTATATTAGTATTTAGACATATAATAATTAAATCACATAGGTTCGAATTATTCCATTACGTTACTTAAGTCGTTCTAATACTTGGGGTATTATTATTTATTACATTTCCTAAATTCACTTTCCTTCGTTTCTAAACTTGGTTTTGAGGTAGTACTATTTACATTTGACAATAGCAGGAATAATTAATTTTCACTTTACTCCAACCCTAAGAATGCGATAAGTTATATTATTATAGGCAATATACTATTAACTAGATAAGGATACCGCAACGGCGAAAAATGAGATTAAACGAAGACTATAGGTTATTAATTATAGACAAAAAAATTAGGTAGGTGCAGTTAATGACTAAAATTATAAAACTCTTAAGTAAATTATTAGTTCTAAACATGTAAATACCACAAAATTGTATATCTAAACAAAGATTAATTAACTAGATAAAGATAACGCAACGGAGGAAAATTGGGTTAAAGGATATGACAATATAAGTTATTGTAGACAAATAATTAGGTAGGAGTAGTTAACAACTAAAATTATAAAACACATTTCAAATTAAACCATGCGTTTATTATGTCGAGAAAATCTTTTTTAGTGTACACCAAAAAATCTCCTTTAAAATCAATTTTTTTAATCATTAACCGACTACAAAAAAAAAACAGGAGGTTCTCAATTCGTCGGAATCATTTTTTTAATATATGTTCAGCGATAATTTCAGGTGTTCCCATCGTCACCATATCGGGATCTGATGACGGAATTCATAGAAAATCGAGGGAAATTATCCTCCTCAAATATTATAGGCACAATAGTCGCGATTTGGGTACTCGGAATAGTTTTTCTTTGAAGTCGGATCCTTTTTGTTAAAATTAATTTACAAATTTCAAATACAATAAAGATATCTTTTCATGTTCTCGTGAAGTAGATTATTTTAGTAAGATGAGCTATAAAACAGGATTGATTACTTTTTACCTTAGTTCACACAATAAATATGTATAAATAAGAAACGTATTATAGGACCGTGTAATTAAATAGGAGAAGTTGCGCGTTGCCAAGGGTTTATACCACATTGTCTTATATATTAGTTATAGACGTTGTAAATAATACAAATCATCTGAACATGGGTAATATAATTTATTAGATAAGAATAACGCGTTTGTGACAAATAGGTTAAACGACATGACTATATAAGTTATTGATTATAGACAATTAATTAAGTCAATATAGTTAACGGCTAAAATGATTAAAACATTTGACATTAAACCATGATTCAATTTTGTTGTTTGCAAATAAAATGCCTTCATTATTTTTTACGACACATCAGAAAATTCACTTCAAAATTATTTTTATTTTACGAGATTTTTTTAGTGAGATAAAATCGTATTTTGTACTGGTCATTAACTAACCAATACAGACGAATATTCAATCTTAACTGGCAATAATTCAAATACACATATAGTTAAGTCCATATGTGTTAATAAGTCATATTGTTACGGGAAATAATTTGCGGGGCTTAATGACACGAATAAATGAATCAGGTTAGTCTGGGGTGGGTATTCTTAAGAGAGGGTCGTCGTACCGAGACGGTGCCCGCATCAGGAACGGGCAGGCGCTGGAGAAGTTCAGAAGGAGATCCCAACCTGGACTTCTCCTCCTCCTAAACGGAGAAGCGCGGAGAGGGCACACCGCCGTAACACCCGGTGGGGTGACGGTCCATGATGATTTTCCACATAAAAAAAGTGGTGGGTACTCTTAAATTAGTGTAATGTAAGCTGGTATAGTATTTATCTAGTTAGTTATAAGTTTGTATTTATATTTCAAAACTACGCGCATTCCAATAGCAATACGTAGAACTATTTTGTATATATATTCTTCTAATATATGTTAACAAGTATTTTTATTCGTATTAGTGAATCATTTATCATTGTGTGCGTATGTTTAATTAATTGGTAGGCCAGCTCGCGTTACTTATATTGTTTTTTTCTCTATTATCTTTATATTTACAGTCATTCCTAAATTTCGATTATACCCATTAGGGCCACAGCACACTAGCTACTTTTAACATCTACCATCGACGACTAGTCGCTTTTTAGAAGCAAAATACAGCGACCGAACACTCTACACCGCACACTTAAAAACGCCAAACGCGGATATTGAGTCGCTTCTTAGAAGCGCGACACAGCAGCTAAATGCTACTCTCCGCACAGATTCGGATGCCGGTAGCGTCGATTTGGCGTCGGAAAATTATAGACAACACTACAGCCGAAGCGATCCAGGCATCTGAGCAGTCGGTAAAACGCGCGTCTCCGATACCGCGTTCGGACGCAAAAAGTCGCTAAAACGCTATGCATTTATACAGTATTTATACAGTCGCAAAATCGCCGATCGTCGATGCTAAAAGTAGAGTAGCTAGTGTGCTGTGGCCCTTAGTCGTTAGCTTATTCATCGTTATTGTCATCCGAGGTAGTAAAGCCAATCTGATTTCATCACGAATGGGCCGGCTCGACCGGGGTAGTACTACCCTCGCTTAGAAGACCAATTTTAAAATGACAGTACTCGTTCTGTTGTTTCGTTGGTCACTGCGAGACCGGAGGCCTAGTTTTTATTTTTTTCTTATATTATTACGGATTTTTAATACAATGTGTACATACCGATTCCATCGTTACACAAATTACATTAAAGTGAAGGCCATAAACATTTTCTTTGATGCTTCTGTTGGAGGTATAAATAAAACAAAAAAAATATTTGGACAACTTACACACAACATCATCTAGTCCCAAAGTAAGCAGAGCTTGTGTTATGGGTACTAAACAACTGATATAAATACATAAACATACATTTTTTTTTGTAAATACATACATATTATACATATAAAAAACACCCAGACTCCGAAACAAATATTTGTGGATCACACAAATATTTGGTCTGACCCGGGAATCGAACCCGAGACCTCTTGATCAGCAGCCGCATACGCTAACCACTAGACCAACAAGGCAGTCAAAGAAAGCAGTCCCTGAAATATATTTATACTATGTAGGCTTGAAGTCCTCATCATTGTCTCCCGTGTCATTTGATATCGAACACATTTCATTAACACATCTTGACTGCACGGTTGGCCTAGTGGTTCAAATCCCACGTGGGATAACACTTTGTGTGATTCACAATTTGTTGTTCCGAGTCTGGGTGTTCTTTGTGTCCGTTTTATGTATGTTTGTAAAGTCCCCCGCGATACAGGAATTTATATTCCTAATGCGGGAGTTGTCCTTAAAAAAAAACATCTAACTTTCCACAAACCGTACAGTTTGGATAATCTGTTACAAGCAATGAAAACAAAAACTTGTTTTAATGTTGTCCAGATCTCAAACGAAACGCAACAACCTTTAATTCTCTATTCTATCCCCTATCCAATAGTCAAGGAGTACGAAGGGGAAGTGCCTAATGATGCAGAAAGATCTTACAAGGAAATAGTGTGGGTTACCATGATGCATTGTGTACACTCACTATGGTGATTGATTTCAATACAATAAGCCGGCTCTATACCCTACATAATAAATAGCTGTTGTATTTCGTTAGTGAATGCTAGACTGGATACCCAATTATGCAAAAGCATTTCACTAAACCGTCAATGTGTGTGTCACCATGCTGGAATGTGTGCATTAGATTCCATTTTGCCGTAATTGAATAACAAAAATAGATTCAAACCTTCACATTCCTAATATTATTTACGTACTATCTCGGTATGGTTTATTTGGCTATAAAACTGATTCTCGACAAATATATACAACAACATAATCACCTTGTTTTTCCAAATATGTATATAATTTCCGGTGGTCAAACAGCGCATTAGTTTATTTATATAAATATATGCTAGTATGACAGATCATTGAAGTCATTTCTATTGTACTCAGCTTGCTACTTAAATTTAAACATTATTACTTAAAATAGCGTAGTAGGTTCATAATATATTAGATAACTAATAATATACTAAAATTAATTAAGATTAAATCATTAGAAATACGGCTTAAGTAACGTGTGGTATGACAAATTCTACTTAAATTTAAACATTATTATTACTTAAGGTAGCATAATAAGTACTTATATATTAAATAACTATTATTATACTGAAATATGTTAACATTAAATTATTCGAAATAGGGTTTGACTAATATGTGTGCAATCGTAGACGTAGCCTTTATTAAATATTCTTCCGTGATGGTGTCAGGCATAGCTAATGCCTGACACCATCACGGAAGAATATTTCCTTGGTAAAATAACCTAAAATTCAGTCCGAACGTCTTGGTTCTGTCGTGTGTGGTTGGTGAACGCGAGACGAGAGATCCACTAATGCAAAAGCATATGAATTGATCACCATACTGTGGGAGACCTTGCTGCGTTGTTTGCATTCGTTAAGTATGGTGCCCACCACTCCTTAATTCTACTCATGCTTTCCATCAGGCAAAGTATAGTCACTTGGTTAGGATCTTTCTAGTATCATCAATTTGGTAGGATTTTTAAGACGCTGACAGAAGTAAAAAGTACAATAAAAATATGCGTCACATCTTACAGAACTAACACACAGCCGATATAAATAGTCTCTGCAGCTTTTATTAATATCTGATATTAAATCGTTGAAAAAATGGTTGGAGATTTTCAGAGCATCAACTTGGTCAACTAACATTATCCATTCTGGTCTAGTTTTATCTAAAAGATTTTTTTTTTGTTGTTCATCAATCACGACTCAAGTTGTTCGTCACCAAGTTGTACAATCGATCAAAGATCAAGATTTTTAGGTTTTCTTGTTCATTATGCGTATTACAGTGTTTTTAACTTTTTAATAGTAAAACCGATTTTTTCTATCATATATTTTCAAACTACTACAACGAGCAAAGAATTGAACACTGTATTCCAACCACATTACTCATCTAGTGGCGAAACCGTAGATATTTTTATGTCCAGTAAAATAATATTCTTTAATAGGGCATTATAGTACATAAGTAGATAGTATTTCTTATAGTAATAATCAACCGCTGTAGATAAGCTTTTGTGATCTAATGACTTACATGTTATGGTCTTCACTGAATAATGCGTGGTACTCGAGAACTGAGTATACTACATCTTTGGGACTTTCAATGGTACATCTTTAAATTGACTAAAAGATAAGATTCTTGATTACTATCGATTAATGTTATTTAAACTTCACAACTCCACGAACTCTTAACAAACGGACAATGAATATAGGGAAACTTTTTGCCGTTTCATAAATAGTAAATTTATTAACAAAGAAAAATGATTTTATTATTTAGTATAACGCCCTGCCATGATTGATAAATAAATAAACACGAAGTTCCTTTCACACGTATGTCTAGTTAAGGCCATACGATGCAGTCACGTCACTGAATATTAAAAGGACTGAACCGTAAGCGGTAATTTGCTGCTTACGGCATTGTAGTAATGTAAATAAAGTGTAAGAAACTTTAGAATAGAAAATAATGTCTTTAGATAGTAACTTATATTACGTATACCATATTTTGTCTCTACCAAATCTTAATGCAAAGTACAACTTCTGTTATTGTGTTCAACGCTTAATATTTTAATACCTTACCAGTACAGCACATTTACAATAGCAGTCATGCAGTGTTTGGTAAAATGTAATCTAATTACTTATTACTGACTACAAGTATATAAAGTAGTTAGTAATTATAACTACAAGTTACTAAAAGTAATCGCTAAATGTAGTTAAACATCGATGACTAAATACAAATTCTGTTTTTGTGTTTAAGCCTACATATATAAATAATATAACCTTACTAGTACTGCACAATTACAACAGCAGTCATGTAGTGTTGGGCAAGTTATTACATACAAATTGTAGTTGCAATCGCGATTACTTGACGACTTTATTGGTTTTGTTTTGAATTAGAATTTCCGAAAGTACTCCTATATTAATTTAACAACATAACATGGAATAAGTACATTTAATAAAATACATATAGGTAGTAGAGCCACGCTGATTTCAGCACAAATGGGCCGGCTCGACCGGGGAAGTACTACCCTCACATAGAATATCATCCTAATAATGACAGTATTCTTGCTGTCTTATTTCTTTGGTGAGTGTGAGACCGGAGGCCCAATCATTCTGCATCATTCTGCATCATTCTCCCGGCCTCCGGAGACCGGGAGAATGATGCATAATTATCTGACTAGGCCGCTAAGGCCATGGTATGGGTGACCAGGCTACATTGCTTACCCTCACAATGAGTATAGTGACCCCTACTCCTGGATTCTACTCATGCTTTCCATCAGGCAGAGTAGAATCACCTTGGTTGGCTTCAATATAAAAAAAACATAACTACATGTAATTAACTAAACTCTACACTGCAGTCATGTAAGTTTTAACAACAAGTTTCGTTATGTATCGTGATGTCTCCTCTAAATTTGCATAAAGTATTATTAATTAATAGTGATTATTTGCCAAATGATATATATACAAACTTTTTAATTTAAGTTTTTGCCAATAGTTCCAAAACATGGTTAGTTGGTTTAAGTTTTAATGTGAAATTGCATTACTTATCTAATTTAATAAAAGCTTGTATATATAACATTGTTAGGTACTTATTTTGGTATTTTAGATTTAGTGTGAACTTAATTTTTCATTTAGTTTTTAAATAATTACATTTAGAAGCAGAAAATCTCAATTAAATATAATATTATTTCCAAAGTAACAAATAATATTAGTTACATTCAGTTTTGTTAGTGAGAGATTTTTAACTTATTTTATGGAACGTGTAATTGAGGTTGCTTACGTAGGTGCGAAGTAATGGATGGTGTTTTTTTTCACTGACATTTTTTGTACTTCGATTGTAAAAAAAAACGAATTACAAGTCCATTGCTGTTTTCTTTAAGTTCATTAAATGTTAGTGGATTTTAAACCGGGTATGGGAAGTTGGAAATGCGTTGAGTACCATCTGGCCGTACTTACTTTTCACATGCTCGGTAGACAAGCTGTTGGTATTTACGGCTAGACGTTGCTTAAGCGATACATACAGTGGTCTATTTCAATATCTACTTCAATACTATCAGAAGTCAAAGATCACTTTCTCCGGGCCCGTTTCGAGTCCCAAAGGTACCCCTACTGCAGGAGAGTCAATAATGTCTAGTTCGTAAGTCATCATTATTCTTACACTTATGTGATAAAATGTCGATTTCTATTGAATTTCTAACGTCTTTTGCTTCTAGTAACGTTTCTACACAGTATAGCGGGACTGGGTTGATCAGAATGTAGTAAAAAAGTAATGAGCAAGGGAACCCCTAGCACCCCTTTTGTAAGATCTACGTGAGCTGTAGCTTGCAATGTTGTATTTCTATTTTAAGACAGACTTGTACTTCTGGATGTCAGAAATGCATTTAGATACCTCTTTCAATTTGGTAGTCCCGTCTCTGTACCAAATTTCATAATTATGTTAAGGGTAAGAATAATTAAATTATCTCAAAATTGTCTTAGGTGTCAGAAATACTTTTACTTTGAATATGTCTTACTATGTCTGTCAGTAATTAAAGACATTGGTACGTCAGGACATACCTACTTTATTCTGTAAGGATACTTATTAACGAATATCTATAACTTCTTATCAACCATTTCTCCTAATATTTTTGTAATGTATTTATAGCTCTAAACACATTTTCGGAAATCCTAAATTGATTTACACAACTTTCGTTAAAATTAATCGAGTTGATGTCCGTTCGCTTATAAATTTTAAATTGGTGTTGTGTAGTGAAAAAAGCGCTGTGAATTTTCGTCTGAATGTTTATTTAATTGAAAAAAAAGTTCAAAAAGTTAAACTTTTCGGTAAATGTTTGTAGATGGTATTAAAGATATATATTATAATCTTCAAGTGAATCTTAAAATTACTATGAAAATATGTAATTTAATATATAATTTAGAAAAACAGCTCAAGACAAGTTTTTATTCGACTAGAAGGTGTAACAAAGTGTTTATTTGTAAACGGATTTCAATTATTATGTTAAACTTACGAAGTTGTACTAAAAGTACAACTAATTGAATATATTTATTGAAATTTGAAGATATTAATTCACCTTTAAGGTTGCATTTGGGCTGATTACACAATCATTCATGATTCAGGCGTATTCAACATAATCATTAGTAAGTACGGTACGCCATAATGGATCAATACACGAAATTAGAAATTTGTTTATTACAGAGCTCACTTGAACAGTATTACAAATTAATTAGATGTAAGTTAATGTTGTATTCGCTGTACTTATATAATGAGGTGTTAGTGTATTAATAATTTAAATTTCTCATTGAAACCGTGTAATGCAGGTTGAAGTTACTTGTGTAGGCGTGACGATTGTACTACAGATTGCCATCTGTAGTACAACAATACTTACAATACTACAACAATACAACTTGCCAGATGTTTTGTGTAATGTTTACAACATTTACTTCAATTGGCAGCTTTCATTCATAGATGAGCGCTAATACTTACTAGGAACAGGAACAAGTACACAATGAACTGGTATCAACCATTTTCTTTTGGAAGTTAGAAAAAGATGAAGAACTTACACTATGTCAGAAGATTCAGCTACCATGCTTGTCAATCTATGTACACTATATTAAGTACATCTAGACAAATTACTGTCTTATACTCTTTAATGCCTACTTGCACAATCATTCTGTATAGTGTACTTAATGTATGTATATTATTACCTATATACTCGTATGAATGTATTGAGTCTTCGTCACGTCTTCACTAACACAATTTTTTTATTTTTCTAATTCTTTGTGATGGTGTCAAATAATTTTAATTAATATGTTTATTTTATTCACATCACACCGTACAGTTTGACGTTTAAAGTTCCTGTCAAAATCTTATATTGTTTTTTTGTGATAAACCTTTGTAGGAAAATTAAAATCTTGGAGAAAATAATTTAGAACAAAAATAATTCAATGAAAATAGTGTATTATTATTTCATAAGTTGTGACTCTTATTGCATATAAAATATTTTACAGTTAAAAAAATCTAATTTAATTTTGTGGCAACACTAACTGTTCCTACGTATAAAAGTGTGTGAAATAGGTAGATCGGTACACGTTTACATGTCACACTGATAGCCATGACTGACCACTGTGGTCACAAAATGATAGTCATTGAAAACTGAACCGTATGTGATATTTGTAAAAGTGTAATGTGGCTATTTAATTATTTAATGTGTACTTGCAGATAATTTCGTACAAAATTTAAAATACATGTACCTCTGCTTAACTTTTTTTTTCCGCCTGATACATTTTTAAGGAATATTTTTTTTTCCATACATTTAAGATATAAAATGTAAGTTTGTGCCGGTTTCTGTAATTTTATTTATTGTATTTTTGGGGGATGTCAATCAATAAAAGTATGTAATGTAGTTGTTTTGTATTTTTTCCTATTTCCCTTTATAAACACAATGTTTGATGACATGAATATGAAAATTCGCTTAAAATATCAATTCGGATTATCGTTGCTAAGGCGAAACGGTAAACATAGTGTAGGACGCCCACAGGCGAGGTGGAGTGACGACCTGCATAGGATGGCTGGCATGCGAGAAGCCCAAAATCGATCAGAGTGGTGTGCAATGGGAGAGGCCTATGTCTGCTGATGATGATGATGAAGGCGAAAAGGTGGTTCGGAGAGCTGAGTGAAAGACGTTTGTAACACGCATTATTTTCTGTAAGTATAAGTAAACAGTGTCGTGACAAATTAGCAAAACGAAAAGTCAGCCCTCTTATTTATGTCAGGTTGTCAGGAGCCGACTATAGGAGCAAATTTAATACTTGACATTGGCAGAAATTCGGGTGATTGCCATCTCATCAAAAGAAGTAACCCTATACCGTACTGTCTGCTCAGGGTGGCATGTAGGTGTCTACCAAGGTACTACTAACTACTCAGTCTGATGGAAAGCATAAGTAGAATCCAAGAGTTGGGTATCCTTTTTGTGAATGGAGATAATGCAGCTTGGTGACCCTTATGTCAGCCTAGTGAAATGTGTATTTCAGACTAGCCCGGCCCAAAAGCCTGTAACTTTTTTACCAAAAAGGTACCTACATTGAAAACGAAGTATGTTAGTATCAAGGAGTACATTCATCATCAACAGCCTTTAACAGTCCACTGCTGGACATAGGCCTCTCAGAAGTAGGTTTTGGCCTACGGGTTGGTAAAGGGTTTGTTTCAAGTTTTTCTTCTCTGTGCAGTGATGTTAGCTGCTTATTTTGTTCCTTTAGTCGCCTGTTACGACACCCGTGGACTGAATAGGGGTGGTGACACTTTGTATTCCTAATCCGTCACCACACGGACGTAACTGCATCAATTGTTCTTAGCATGGTCAGCAGCAAATGGAATAGAATATAAATGGTTAGGGGGGCTGGTCCCACACTCACCAACGAAATACGGCAGCAATAATGCTGTCATTGTTAGGCTGTTGAGAAAGTGATTGAATAAAATAAAGTTCATTTGAATAATATGTATTTAATTAATATTTTGTATCACAGAATATTATTATATAATCGTCGATTTCGCGAGCAGACAACATTACATGTAACATATACAACCATGCCTTAAATACTAATAAATATTAAATATTCAATTATTACACTTACGAAAAAACAATTAAATTATCAAACTTTAAGTTCCTTATGACACACTGATTATCAAGGGTGTAAAACCGTGAATATTAAATAATGTTATTTAGTATTTGTCCTAATGAAGTTTATTAAAACTTTCTGTAGGTAAAGCTTGATTTAACGTAGTTACCTTCTCCTTTATTGGGCGGGTTCTAACTCAGGTAGCTCATTGTAAAACATGAACAATTCAGTTGACTGTTCTTTATTATTAATAATACAATCCCATTTTGAGCCCTATCAGGTCCTTGTTTGCACATATTATCGCTGCAAATTACAATAATTTAAATAAACTGGTCCCGTATAAAAATACTGATTTTACATTCGACGGAAACTTTTATCTTAGGGCTGAAACTACGTTAAGCGGGCGCCCGCGCGGTTTAATACAAAAGTGCTACGTCGCGGGGACCCGCGCGGGCGTCCGTCACGGGGTTCCGCGCCCCACATTCACGCACGCTAGTCGTCGTTTTGCTATGTAATAATTTGTTAAGTTTTCCATCGACACAACTATACATGCACACCATTAAAATTGAACTAAAGTGACACTGCGTAAATAAAATAATCCGTCTCAGCAACGTTACCAGAGTCCACACACGTGTCCACGCGCGTAGCCACGCGACGGTTGCCCGTCGCGGGCGCCCGCTTTACTCGGTTTCAGCCCTTACTAACTGGAGTCCATGAATTAATTACACATGTATACGTGTTCTTCGTCGTCAAGTAATTAACTAACGGCTGGAGTATCTAATTATTTGCAAAAAATCTGCTTTTGCTTAAACTGTCTGTTCACAAAACTACTGAACCTATGAAATTAGGGACACAGTCCAGAGCCGGAGAAAAGACATGCTACTTTTTAGGAGTGGAACGGTGGACGATATCTAACAATATTCATCACCACATAATCACAGGTTATCTTATCTTTAACTCGTATATGTAAACAAAACCCTGATAATATCATTTAATTAGTTCAACATGTATTTCTCGGTGAGTTTGTCATTCTCAATATTGTCTACAGAATTGCAAATTAAAAAAAATACACTTAGCTTATGATTTAATGCTAATGCTCAAGCCACTAATAGATACAGGAGTACAAAAACAGTGATTCTCTTGAACTAAAGAAACTACATAGAGTCTTCTTCCTAGCCTTATTCCCAATATTATTTGTGGTCGGCTACTAGTTCAACCGGTTTTACCTGAATATCAGTTTTTCCACGGAGCGACTGGCATCGGACCTCCGCAACCCTAAGGGAGAACTGAAGTTCGAAAGTTGAACTAGTTGTCAGTAAATTTGAGGGTGCTGACTTCCCAATAACGATTGCCATAGATGTTCATGTCAACCGGGACCGACGGCTTTCCGTGCTCTCCGAGTCACGGGCGTGAATTACCGCCAAACTTCCAAACTCCGGGTACTATTAGGAATTTCCTAAGGAAAACCCAAAAACATTTTTATGTCCCGACCCGGTATTTGAAACCGAGACCTCTTGATTAGCAGTCGCATACGCTATCTACTAAACCAACGAGGCAGTAAGAAACCACATAGAGAATAAGGTAAAATATATAAATATGTGTGTGTATCCGTGTATGTATATTACACGCGTGAGATGGATTTGTAACCGAATTCGATTAATCCAATTCGGTGGGACATCACTTCTTTTTCTACGCTTGTGCAGATATATATATATGTAGTGTGTATGTACTATAAATTATAAATAAACGTATAATTAAATACTTATTACTTTTATTCTAAACATATTGGCACATATAAAAGTCATTTATCCGATTAATAGAACAGTTGTAACAATTTCCATTAGTAAATATTTACTGACAGAATGCCAGAAGTGTCTAATTAAAATTATGAGTTGAGAGAAATCGCATGTTTCAAATAAATCCCTACTGTTATGGATACATTTAAATAAATAAATTTCAGTTTCAAACTTTAAGCTTGTACTATGAAACACCCATGTTAAAAAAATAAATCGCTCAAACTCCGAACGAATATTTTCAGATCATACAAACATTTTGCCTGATTTTCGTTTCTTTAAAGTTATGATCTTAAATAAGGTGCGAATAATTAATTGCTTAGTAGTAGTCATAAAATCCTTTGAAACGAAATATAATGGAACAGTATCAGTGTCTAATTCAAAGAAATTAAAAAAAAATACCAGTAGGGATATAAGCAACAGGCTCATTTAGGCTCAAGGTAACATCTATAGTGTTACTAAAATCATATCTTAAAACTACTTATGTAATAAATTTGTGCGTCTCCAACAAATGTATAAATTATACATATTTGGATAATGAAAACTAGTAACTATTACATAGATATGTATATAGATTATTTTCAAAGGAACCTTGCACTATAGCATTCACAGTAATTGAATATATAAAATCCATTAACCTACACAGGACCGGATTTATAGGTGTTGAGGCCTCGGGGCAACAAAGGAGTGGAGGCCCCTTGGTCCCAAATTATATTCCAAATAAAATGAACAATTTTTTTCAATCTAGTTTTCCAATTAATAATTTATTGTGAAAGCAAGTATAAACTATTTTATTATTGAACGAACATATAAATATAATCGGAAACAAGAATTACCTAAAATTAAATTTTAGCGTTAACGAACGGAACTTTCCGAGCTGAGAGAATGTAATCATGTTTGTAGAAAGTACTGTAGGTACTGGTACAACGTGAAAAAAAAATTAAAGGAAAAGTTGCTTACTACTGTTTACTAGTCAGATTTTGAAAAAAAAACCGAAGTCTCTATTGTGGAGGATGGGACTGTTGCCCTGGTTGCCCTCCCCTAAATCCGGCCCTGAACCTACACATAGCACAGCATAATATTAATTTTAAATTCCAAACAGACAAAATTATAACAGAAACATTATGTACTAAATGCTGTAATTATGGCAGCAAGACTTTGATAGGTGCCTGTGATGAATACGAAGAGTCCTAGGCCCATGATGACCAGATTCTTCAGCCACACGAAGGGGTGGATACCGGCAGGTTTGGGTGCCTTGCAGACCAGCTCGATGAGGGGTGGGAAGAAGAGAGCGAGAGCTGTGCTGCTCACAGCACCCACCAAGGAAATGAACAGGCCCAATTTTGGTATGGTCTCCGCCAGTATGACTGTAAAATACAATAAGTAACATTGATATAGGTACATGCACAACAACAAGAGGATGTAGGTATGTTACTTAGTCATGTTTTTACTGTAAACGGAATTTATTTATATAAATAAATAAAATTGGAGTGTCTGTCTGTAATATTAAAATAAAAGCTTTTTACTAAAAGCATATGACTAGAATTATAGGGTCCTAATTCAAAAAATCATGTTTTTGACTTTACGTCAGGAAACGACCTAAAACGGCTACCTTTATCAACTTAAAATAAAACAGAGGCCGATTTTGGCGTAGGAAGCTACATAACGTATACTTCGGTCTCTTTCACTCTCCACCCCTCACCGCATTTTTTCGGTTTGAGAGTGACGAAAACAGTAATAATACATGTAGACAAATAAGTTGACAATCAAATCAAACTATACTTAAATGAGTTTAATGAAATTTTATACTAAAAACCACATGTTTTGGCAAAAAAACATAATTGTACAAATCTTTATTTAACGTTTCCCAAAAATTAATATTTTTGAAATAGGTCACTATAATTCTAAGGGTGCGAATGTATCTATACATCATCATCATCAACAGCCTTTAACAGTCCACTGCTGGACATAGGCCTCTCCTTAGAAAGGAGGGTTTGGCCTACTATACCACGCTGGCCAGACGGGTTGGTATAGGGTTGGTTTCAAGTTTTCCTTCTCTTTGCATTGATGTTGTCTTGCGTAGTTTATCCCTTAGTCGCCTTTTGCGACACCCGCGGGATGAATAGGGGTGGTGACACACTGTATTCTTAATCCGTATATGTATGTATACACGGTAAAATAATTTCTTTTACAATTTTTGTCTGTCTGTCTGTCTGTTTGTTTCGGGTAATCTCTGGAACGGTTGGACCGATTTCGACGGGACTTTCACTGGCAGATAGCTGATGATATAAGGAGTAACTTAGGCTACTTTTTTTAGCCTAGCTTCACCCCGCGGCGTTGCCCGCGATTACAATAACAAACGCGGGTAACACCGCGGGCCTCAATAGTGCTTAAATAAATTATTATTCCTTGGCTACTAAAACTGTATCAAGTGATTGGTTCACAAAACGTTCCATAACAAAATTCAATTATCATATGGGTTTACAAATGTAATTATATTTATTGATTATTTTATTTTGTGAAAGGCGTAAAATTCATAACTTTGTAGAACACGAACTTTGATGGGTGTTTCGTAGTTTTTATCACTATTTAAATTACACCTAGATAGCACTATTTGCTAATGTTTTAGTCAAATCAAGAATCATTTAACTGCCTCGATATTACTTATATTTAGAATTTCAAAACCAAAAAGAAATACCTTTTAATTTATTAAGGCTTGTTCATAAAGCATTGTTGTTGTATAATTCCTTATTGTGTCATTAATTCGATTTAATTTATTTTATAATAATCAAAATGTCTATCGTAGTGCGACTACAAGAAAAAAATATAAACAATATGGCTTCATATAAAGTTATGTTAATGTTACGTTTGCTATTTGGCCACTATCACGATTTTAACAAAGCTAAATATATAAACTATTTAGCCAAACTCTATTGTGTTCTATTCTGTTGCACCAATGTGATTATATATTGCTATATAATGCCAAAAGATTATCTCAAAATACGAAATATGTTTAATGCGAAAATATTTGTTTTTATTGCGTTTATTTTGAATACGCTGTCATCCCTGGTTTTCGGGGACAAGTATTTTGTGCAGTTTTGTAGTAAGATTGAAACAAACGACGCCATCATGGGATTCCGAACGCCATTGATCACGAAAAGTTTAAGCATCGTATTTATTGTTACCATATTGCTTCGTGTGGCATTATGTTGTTTATCTTATATTGTAATGGGGAGATCTCTTCTTTTAATTGTGGTTACTTCACTAGTCATGATTTCTTTAGACCTGAATCATCTTCACGCCGCTTGGATATTGTGTTTGTTCTACAATCGTATAAGACTGTTGGCAGACTTCTTTAAGAATATTTACGTTCCTATAAACATTGACAGCTGTAGGAACGGTGCAAGAGTCTGCGTTCAAAATATAAGAAAAGGTTTGCATAGTTACAATGCGCTCATGGACGATATTCAATGTGTCAACAAGGCTCTGCAATGTCTGGTATGTTATCTCTTTCATATTTATTTAGTGCAGTACTTAGTGCAGGTGAAGTAGATGCGATGTATATCAACTTTCCAGTTTCAACATGAAAAAATAATATATGTAAAGTAATCTATTGACTGTACGTGTGGTGACGGATTAAGAATACAAAGTGTCACCACCGCTATTCATTCCATGGGTGTCGTAAGAGGCGACTAAAGGAACAAAATAAGCAGCTAGCATCACTGCCAAGAGAAGGAAAACTTGAAACAAACCCTTTCTCAACCCGTCTGGCCAGCGTGGTATAGCAGGCCAAAACCTCCTTTCAAATGAGAGGCATATGTCCAGCCGTGGACTGTTAAAGGCTGTTGATGATTGATGATGATGAATCTATTGACTGTGTGTGTGATGACGTGTAAAAAGAGCGCTGCTGTCACCACTCTTATCCAGCTCGTGAGTGTTGTAAGAGTTGCCCAAGGGTACAACCTCCGTAGGGAAACAGCATTCAGCAAGAGAAGGAAAGTCCTTTGAAAAACCAGCCCAATTACGCCTCCAGACCACATAGCTCTTCGTAATACAATATTTTTTTTAATGGTCTTCATGTAAATTCTTAGTTTTATTTTGTTTAAGAAAACAAAGTTCTAGTTGAAAACCCCTATAGTATGCCTTAATCATAACAATGGATTTCCAAAGTAAGAACCTTAATATTAAATATTGATTTCCCCTTGTTTCAGCTCATAGTGGCGTTTCTAGCCTGTTTACCGAGAACTGTTATGTTTATGTACGTGATAGCTTTCAACTACATACTTGATGTAAGTCTTGTTACAGTATTTTACCTATTAACGGTTTATAAATTAAGCTCTAAGGTAACAAATTGTGCACCCTTCCTTTTTTTATAGATTCGTCAAGACTCATGTAGGTACGTCCGTCCGTCTGTCCTCGACCTACCGCCCAAACGGTTGGTGATAGAAAGATGAAACTTTACATGAATATGTGTTGTAATTAAATAGACAAAGTGGTATGAAAAATATTTTTATTTAAGGTACCTCCTCTACACGTAAAGTGGTGATGATTTTTTTTGTTTAGTTAAATTTTGGGCGATATTTTTCTGGCAACAAGACAGCCTGCCTTAAAAAGGCTTCTCTAATTTCTATTCTTCTATTTCAAAACAAGATTAACACTTATCATTTGCAGGAGGAGTCAGGAAAAATGATGTATCGTATATTTGTACTAACACACGTTATTTACTTATTGTCCTTACCCATGATAATTTCGCAAGCAATCATGTCTGAAGTGGACAAAATTATTACAATATTATCGAAAAAGTTATTGAGATCTTCAGGTGAGAGTGATCATAATTATTTACAAGAACTAAGTACCTACATTATTTAGACCTACAAATACGAGTATTAGTGGCTTCATATGATCATACTGTTTTTTTTTCCCAAATATCTTTGCTAAACCACAACATATTATCCAATTTTGAAGCCTGTACCTAACAGTCAACGGACGGATATAAACCGCTTCTTAGAAAAGAAGTATTGACCTACTTTACCACGCTTGTCAGACGTTTTGGTTGGACATTTTAAATCTTATTACTCTTTGTATTGATGTTGTCCTGTTGATCTTTCCCCTTAGTCGTCTCTTACGATATCTATAGGATGAATAGGGCCATAAGGGTGGTGACAATCCGTATTCTTAATCCATCAAAAAATGCGCTCACGACCTGTTCGCGTTAAGAAAAGAGTGACGCTTCGATGAAGCTCCACATTCTGATCCAGGACTCATGTTTCGTACGAAACGTTTCTTGGAAAGAATATTCCGTTTCTATGATTCTATTCGATTCGTATTCGGATTAATTGATGATGTTGAACGAAAGTCTTTACATTTCACAGATGAATGCGTTCGGAGTGAACTGGAAGCTGCCTTGGAGTACATAAAACTTCGTCCATTTAAGTACGTTGTTTGTCGCGTTATAACCGTGGATATCAGCCTACTGTACACTATTGTCAGTGTCTGCCTCACTTATGCTATTGTAATGATGCAGTTTACGCGTTTCTCTGCATAATTCTTACTATATCATACCTGGTGTTTAGCTTTTATTCTCTTTTAGTATGGTAAATAATTATGGTTGTATTTAGTCATAAATTTTGCCTTTTTTAGTGATAACTGAAGCACAAAACCTTTTGAATTTCTGTTCAACAGCCAGTTAGTGACAATGGCTTGACGTAGTTTAGTGTGTGTAATAAAGCTCTTGATAGATATTACACGTTAAAGAATAAGATACATGTAATTTAATTACTGTCCCTACGAAAATAGGGTTGATGTGGAGTGTTAACTAATTTAAAGGGAGTTTTGTACCGTACCCTTTTTGTTAAAAAATATTTATAAGTAATGGATACGATATTTAAAATTCTACGTACATTAATATCTATTACCAAACTGTAGATCGTGATAAATTAATTATTTATTTAGTTATGCTACTGGATATTAAATATAATTCCGAATATAAATTGTTTTTCACATTACATATTAGAAATGTTTTCTATAAGAAAGGACCCAAAGCAGAAATTCCATACCACAGAACCTTTTTGTTAAACTATTTTGTGATCGGTTTGAAGTACGATACAGTTGAGCTTCTATTTTTTTTATATGACTACCATCAACGTAAATGCGTCGATGTGCCTATAATGTATAGCTGTAGTTTAGAAGTTATTGTAATTTATAAACTTGTAGTAAAATATACCATGTGTTGGTTATATAGTTAAGGTTTGTATAATTCCCTTGTGTTTTAAAAATAAACGTCTAAACATTACCAACACTTAAATTTGTTGTGCAATGAAATGGAACGTAACAATATGGTTGTCTGGAAGATATCGCCATACGCGATACGATTGTTGTGCGTACATACTTTGTAACTCATTTATTTTGTACTATTTTGTGTATACCAAGACAAATAAATAAAATAGATAACCTAAAAAAGTGGATATGTCATGGATAATGTCAATCGGGTTTGACAGACCGCCATTTTCTTCGCTTCTCTCTATAGTGCGTAGGTGTAACTGTAACTATTACAGATCTGTCAATAAACATTTTAATTTATTCTAACTCTTGTTATTCTCTTCCTGAAAACGACCAACCCTAACAAATCTTTACAAATAAATAAAATTGAAGTATATTTTTAGGGTTCCGTAGTTCATGACTCGTAACCCTTACGGTTTCGTCATGTCCGTCCGTCCGTCCTCGACTTACCGCCCAAACGGCTACAAAGATGAAACTTTGCATGGATGTGTGTTTTTATCACGTCGACAAAGTGCTAGAATGAAATTAAAAATAATAATTTTGGGGTTGCTCCCCTACACGTAAAGTGGGGATGGTTTTTTTCGCATCTACCCCATCGTGTAGGATAACATTAGATAGGTCTTTTAAGAAAACTCCACGTGCCATTATGGATGACTGTGGAACTCTTTTCTATGCGTGACCTAAAACGCACTTTGCTTTTTTGTAATAACAAATGAATAGTTTTTTAATAAATGCATATCTACGTAAAAGTATGTACGCTACTTAAATCGAAAAAGTATTTTTTTAAATATTTGTCTGTTTTTACCGCGTTTTTTGGGACTTTCACTGCCAGATACATAATGTCATAAGGATTAACTTTATTTTTTAGACTAGCTAAACTCCGCGGCATTACTTACGTTAACAACAATAACCGCGTTACTCAGTATTAAATATACTTACAAGTAATAAGGGCCAAGAACGCTCTGTACAGCAATTCCATAGCGATAGGTGACTTGGCAACCCAACGTTTGCGAATACTCGGCCATGTGCTGGCGACGGGCACGTAGAACTGAAGGGGGTAGGTGCACAGAATTGCTAGCAGTATAAGACTTTGGACCACTTTACTAAGCCTGTGGAACACACAATTTACACAATTGTAGTTATTTCGGACATCTTACACACAACGCTCAGAATACAGAAAGAAGTTCTTTCTGTATTCTGAGACACAACGTCATCTAATTTCCAAATCAAGCAAAGCTTGTATTAAGGGTACAACTGATATCATACTAATATTATAAACGCGAAAGTTTGTGAGTATGTATGTTTGTTGCTCTTTCACACAAAAACTACTGAACGGATTTGAATGAAACTTTACAGTAATATAGCTTATATATCAGAATACCACATAGGCTATTTACTGCAATAATCGAGATACACGGGCGAAAACTAGGTGATTATAAAATACATAAATCGTAGATGTCAAAATGTATCACTGTTTATCTCCTGTCAAAACTTCACAGGTTGCTATGCATAAATAAACTTGCATAGTAACCATAATGATATACGCGGGTAACACAGAGGGGCGCAGCTAGTAAATACATAAACATGCTTTATTTTTGACTGCATCGTTGGTTAGCGTATGCGGCTGCTGATCAAGAGGTCTCGGGTTGGACCAAATGTTTGTATGATCGGCAAATATTTGTTTCGGAGTGTCTGTGTTTTCTATGTATGTATTTACAAAAAAAGTATGTTCATGTTAATACAAGCTCAGCTTAGATTGGAACGAGATAATGCTGTGTGTCAAATTGTATCTATTTAATTATCAAGTACACTCATATGTGTACTCAAAAACCATTTTTTATTTAATAAATAGTAATTGAAACAGTTCAAGAAAATTATTGTTAGTCTTCGGGTACGAAGCTCTAATCCATTGATACCTCTTAAGATAAGCTTAGCTGTTTTGTCTTTACTTACATATGTATATATTTCTAGATAGCACTTGCATTGTCTTAAGCATTATAAGCAGAATGTTAAATGTCAAAACGAAAGCTTGGAACTTTGCAGTTTTATTTTCTTTTCATTTTACATCAAAGACTTCAAACATCAGACTTCACACGTTCTGGAGTTTAGTTCTAATTTGAACTTTATTACCGTTTCTCTCAGTTCACATATTATAAATGGTTTGACGGTCTATCATTATGTTAGCTGGCAACCCAATGTTGCCAGCTATGCCATGCTATTTAATATCCTAACTGTATTTCGTGATCGTGAGCTACAATAAAATGATTGTACGAGAACCATTGCCATTACTCTCCTCGCCCGTCAACTCACGTCTACCCTCAATTAAAAATATGAGACCTACTAGGACTCCCAATAGATTTGAGCTTTTACAGATTCATAGTTCAGTAAAAGTTTCTAAACAAATAAATAAATATTGTTAGTATAGAATTATACTCACACTTCGGTTGAGTCCAAGTTTAAAGTCAAACTGCCCGCGACCTCCTCTCCCCATTTGAGGTATCCAAGGAATCCAACTGTGATGAAGATGCTGCCCACTATTACCATTCCAACATTAAGAACACCTAGGGGCTTTTGGAATTGCGCCGGGTTTTTCATCTCGTTTTTCAACGGCAGCACCTGTTAATTCAAAATATTTTATATTAGAAACATCAGTAATCCAAATGACACACGATGAAGAAATTCTCATTTGGATTTTTCATTCATGACACCGTGTGTAAATTATTTGCGATTTTATATTGTTTTCATTTAAAAAAAAATGCAGAATACACTTTGACAGTTCTTGGAGAAAATATTTTTGGAAACATTTTATAAAAGTCCGTATAAACTTAATCATGACATACAGGGTATACAATCCAAACATGCAGTACCAGAGAAGGCGGCTTTGAACGTTACATATTGATGTTAATTTAAATAATAGTACTCACCAGACCAATACCTTCAAAGGAGTACACAGCCGTACCAAAATATAAAGGTAATTGGTGCCAATCAGCGATGTAGTTCCTGCTGCTGATAGATGGCAAGTCTTGTGTGGCTTTATATAGCACAGCGGCCAATCCACAGGCCATGAAGATATTAGCAATCGTGGAGAATGGTGTCAAGTACTTGAGGTTTCGGACCATACATGAAAGCAATACCGGGATCATGACGAAGATCATGTGCACTGAGAGCTCCATTTTGAAGCCGTGGGCGTCGCAGATCTGGAAATTTATAGACGTGTATAAATTGTTAAGCTTTCCTGATACTGAAATATTAAAAGTAACTATTATATAAGGTAAAATAGAGTATAATTAAATAGGTAAGTCATTATAGGATTTAGCAGTGTCAGATGTATTCTGTATGTTTTTAACATTTAATTTTCTCTTTCTATATTCACAAAAAGAGGAAGGAAGTATTAACATAAAACGTAAAAAAAGTATAATATATATCTAAGTAGTTTATCGAATACTTAGGTATATACTTTTTATGTAAATATATACATTATTATACAGAGTAAAAATCTCAGAATTCATGTTTTCTTCCTATTTACAACGAGAAATATCCTAAACGATAGACTGACCATCTAAGAATCTTCCTTCCTTCCTTTATACACGTAATCATGTTTTCCGGCTTGGATGATGGCTATATATGACGTCTTTAAATAAAAAATTGGGACATCTTACACCCAAGCCCTAATTAAGCAGAGCTTGAATTATGGGTACTAGACAACTGATATAAATACATAAACATCCTTTTTTTTGTAAATACATACATATTATACACAGAAAAAAAATGTGAGCCGTCACGGGACGCCTGGCAGATGTGAAACATCGCCATTATTTTGTAAAAGTAATATGCAGAAAAGAACATATTGTAATAGGAACTAAATATGTCATAATGATAAAATAAAATATTACTAATTATTAAAATAGTACGGTGTGGCGTATAATTATAATTATAATCATTATAATTAAATAATTATATTATAAGTATAATTATAATTATAATTTACGCCACACCGTACACACTACTGCATATAGACTGTATATATATACCATCGTATAGCGTGCCGTGGCGACGCGTCGCCAGGCGTCGCCAGGCCAGAAATCTATTTTACGTGCGCCTATAGATGTTTCACATCAAAACTCCGAAACAAATATTTGTGGATCACACAAACATTTGGTCCGACCCGGAATCGAACCGGAGACCTCTTGATCAGCAGCCGCATACGCTGACCACTAGACCAACAAGGCAGTCAAAGTCAGTCAGTCAAATTATAAGCTCCACTTAGAAGCTACCATTAGTATTAGGCCTATTATGTAGTATTCGAGTACGAACTCGAAGGCGTTGGCCAACCAAAAACACACTATATCCCATTAACCTCTAAGAATTCACTGCAAAGATTCTGGAGGGCAACTTTTGTGTCCATTATCTACTTACACTTTTCAGATTTTCCGCGATGAATACAATATAGATACAACAGAAGCCGAGCTGCGTGATGCACAGGAATGTATCCACCGTAAATTTCATGAACTTGGCGAGTTTACGTACACTCGGTGGTCCATTGGCGAACACTAGGTACACAGTCTGAGCAAACCCTGGCGGTTTTGAACTCTTGGTTTGAATCTGCATGTCTTCCGAACAGTTCAGCTGTAAAATAAAAAAAATATTGACTGAGTAATGTAGATTGACTACTGATTATCAGAAAATAGCACAATTCAGGCCTTTATAAGTACTTCTTTGACTGTTCAGTTATACATATGTTACAAAATAAAACAAACTTTACTAACCAGTAGATGTTGTGCATGAACACAAAGTACTCCAAGAATAGCTGTCATAATAGGTGCGAAAATAATGCCTCCATTCCTAAAGGCATCACCCATAGCTAATAGGCCAGAGCCTATATTGCCTCTGAACAAATGCAGCATTGTATCCGCATATCTGTAAAAAGTGTAATGACAGGTGGCATTTTAAATTTTTAACATACATCGTTACTTTTCTTTGATAGTATTATAACACAAATGTACCGAAGCAGTAATGAACAAGTTTCTGAGAATACGTTCAACCATTCCTGTATACCTAGTAAACTTAAAATGACAGTATCGTCTTTTGGGAGAGAGTAGTTCCCAGCCATCCATTTCCCGGCCTGATTTATCCAATTTACATCTTATATATACTTATTACTAATAATATAGTGCACTTCATCTAGATCTAAAGATCTAGATGAAGTGCACTACAAAACAGAGAGTCATCTTTATGATTTAGTGTGCGTGAAAGCTAAGGAAACTAACTAACAAATAACTAACTTTTAACTTTCTTCACTACATTTAGTGAAGAAAGAGGATATGGCCAGGAAAGGAATAAACAGTGAACTGATGAATAATAGAGAAGACAGAAGAAGATTCATTGCACCGACTTAAAATAAATTAAGGGTGTGGGTAGAGAGATGATGTGCGTTAAAGCTAAGTTCAAGATTCACTTGAATGTCATCCCAACAAAACTAAAAAGCTACGGTAAAGACTAATAAAAACTAATACTTAGAAACTTGTTTTCGATTCTTACACAGCGTGTACAGTCAACATAACAAATAATTTAAGGGATAACATTTATAAAGGATTATAATTAGTTGTAACTTACGAAGTTGGATGTGTGACATGGTAATGTCCATCGATAAAGTCGCCATCTTTCTCGCATTCGATATCTTTCTCCTTCTTGCTCTCTGATGAATTCGTCTCTGACTTCTCCCATATCTGGAATGTGCCCTTTTTAACTGGCAGAGTGCTAAAACAAGAATAAGGGAAATATTACTTGAATGAATTATGTTCGTGAATTGAATTTGATTGAATTTTGATTCAATTGAATGAATGAATTGAAAATAGTTTTAGAGCCTCGCCCATAGCCCCATTATTCTAGGGAATTAGAAAGTATCACCTGAATGGATGACCGTTTGTGGCATGGTATCTTACGAGTGTCTCCGAGAATTCAGAGGTCACTCTAAGCAGCCGGTCCCGGTTTGTCTTTTTATTTTCTTTGCTTTTTTAAAATATACATTTCTATAAATATATATATCCTGTGTCTCAGGGTACTTTACAAACATACATTTGACTGCCTTGTTGGTCTAGTGGTTGGCGTATGCGGCTGCTGATCAAGAGGTCTCGGGTTCGATTCCCGGGTCAGACCAAATATTTGTGTGATCCACAAATGTTTGTTTCGAAGTCTGGGTGTTTTTCTATGTATAATATGTATTAGTCCAGGATCCCTGGTTCATTTTTAAAAATGATTACTATCAAGCTAATTTTCCGTGAGTAGCTTCGTTCCGATGAGACGCCCAACTTTTCCGGTGCGAAAATTCTTGGTTGTGGTAGGTAACAGCGATAGCAGGGATAAAATATGTTGATTTGATGATTTTCAAAAAATTATTACTAACAGGATTTTCTTCGGTTAAATCTGATGATAGTTATCTAAATTATTCAAAAAAAAATTTGTCCTACAAATTATATGGTTTGATCAAAGAGTACCCCTTCTTCCAACATGTATCGATAACGAGGTCACCAAAAATGATTACTAGCCAGCTGTTTTTTTTTCGTTTACTTAGTTGATATTTATATAATTTAACGACTTCATTGTCCTACAAATTGCGTGGTAGGTTATCCCGGTCCTACGCTCAAAAGTAGGGTACAAATCCTAGATATAAAAATAATTACTATCAAGCCGAATCTTCGTGAATAGCTTCGTTTCTATGAGACGCCCAACTTTTCCTGTACGATAATTCTCGATTGTGGTAGGTAACAGCGGTAGCAGGGATAAAATATGTTGATTTGATGATTCTCAAAAAAATATTACTAACAGGTTTTTCTTCGGTTATATATGATGATAATTATCTCAATTATTCGAAAAAAAAATTGTCCTACAAATTATATGGTTTGATCAAAGAGTCCCCCAAAATGTATCAATAACGAGCTCACCAAAAAAGGTTACAAATTTTTTTGCTTTAATATTTGTATAATTCAACAATTGCATTGTTCTAAAAATTGCGTCATACGTTTTCCCGGTCCTCTAATAGAATACCTATTTTAAATTAAGGAAATTAAAAAGCAATTTATTTATTGTATTTTGCTCATTGATATTTAATATACTAGATGTGTAATTGCGTACCAAGAACGTTAAAACCGCTATTAGGATTTGCTGTAATTCAAGGAAAAAGTCATTTTAGTGATGAGATGAAAACAAAATGACCAAATGTGTAGTGAAATTATGCGATTCTAAGTGATAAAAGTATTGTAAATCAACCAGAAATACTTTTCACAAGTAAAGATATTGTTTAAGCGTTGATATTAAAAGAAATGGCGCTAAAATCAAATTTAAAAAGGAATAAGTGCAATACATACAGTGTTACCATAAAAACAACTTTTTTCTTTCCCAAACTAATGGGAGAATTTGTAATGTATGAAGTAAATTGCTTTGTCCAGTTTTGAATTATGTTGACATAGTAAGGATTAATATTGGATTAATTAGTCTTTCAAACCCAATTATGATTGTTTAGTAATTGACAATTTAACAATGAGCGTAAAATTTCGTGAACGTATGAATGATAATTTTTTGCAATGTCGTCACTTCACACGTTAACATTTTATATTAATTAACTATCTGAACCCCACTAGTTGTAAGTCTAAAAGTAAGTACAAAAATAAAAAATGATATCAATAAAGGACGGTATGAGTTGTTTGAAAAGGGGTATAAATCAAAAAATGAAAATGAAGAAATTTTTAGACAAAAAATCGTAGGATATTATCCTTTCAGTTTGCCACCAACAAATCAAGAATTGTTACAACATATTAGAAGAACCGTGTTCATCTGCATTGTTTGGTGTAATGCACACATGTGATGCCTCACGGAAAAATTGCTAGAAAATTTTGGATGGACAATAATTGATGGCGAATATCAATATTATTGGTTTGATAGTCCCCAAAGTCCATCTTTTGAAGAATTATCTTCTGACATACAAAGTACTCTATTAATACTATTGTTATCTATTGATTCATCATCACTACATAGTTTAAAACAAAGTCGCTTTATCTGTCCCTATGTATGCTTAAATCTTTAAAACTACGCAACGGATTTTGATGCGGTTTTTTTAATAGATTGATTAAAGAGGAAGGTTTTATGTATAATACATGCATAATAAACATGTCGTAAATAAACCCAATTTTTACGCTTAAATTGCAAACGCTGGCTGTACCCTACGAGATGGATCAAAACAATGTACTACAGTATTGTACACCTTAAAAAGTTCTACAAAAAAGTCCGCCATGGTATATGTCTATCTCTTATGGATAACTCACAATAACCATTTTCTTATTTTTTCTTTATACGAGAAATAATGGCTTATTTACGAAGCGATTTTAAGCAATACAGTATTAATCCCTATCCAATTAAGTACCTTAAATACATTGTGTATTTAATATATATTAATATGGCCCTTTACAGTATGAGATTTAATTTAATATTTTTGAAGATATTACAGATTTAAAATGCAGGCACAAAGTGATTGGTGGCGTTAACGGCCAGGGCCCGTTAGTTAGTTGGCGCTGCTGTCGGATTTGTCACTATCAGTTAATAACTAAACACAACACTTTAATAAGAATTAATATTCTAAGGCGGTACGAAGTTCGCCGGGTCAGCTAGTTATTATATAATTTACTTAATTTTTTCATGTTATTACAGAGACTGATATCACTAATGAGGATGAAGATAACAGCGATAATAGCGAAGATTTATCAGATGAATCTGAAGAAGATTTTTTTTTTATGTATATACACAATTATTTACCCATCTTACTAAAAAATTAAGTTATTAATATTTAAAAAAATGTTGTTTTCACATTATCTTACGTTACAAACGGGAAAACGAAAGAATGACAATTCTTGTCGGACTAGTGATACATACCTGTTTTTTTGTAGGACATTGTTTCATTTGGGTAGAGAACACACTAACCTATCATGTAATATTCTTGTCCTACAGTTAGTAATAAGAAAAAAAATTACGTGGTATTAACAATTTCTGAGCGTAGGACCGGGATAACCTACCACGCAATTTGTAGGACAATGAAATCGTTAAATTATATAAATATCAACTAAGTAAAAGAAAAAAAAACAGCTGGCTAGTAATCACATTTGATGACCTCGTTATCGATACATGTTGGAAGAAGGGGTACTCTTTGATCAAACCATATAATTTGTAGGACAATTTTTTTTTTGAATAATTTAGATAACTATCTTCAGATTTAACCGAAGAAAACCCTGTTAGTAATATTTTTTTCAGGATCATCAAATCAACATATTTTATCCCTGCTACCCCTGTTACCTACCTCAATCGAGAATTGTCACACAGTAACAGTTGGGCGTCTCATCGGAACGAAGCTACTCACGAAAAATTAACTTGTTAGTAATCAAAAATAAAAATGAACCAGGGATCCTGTACTATATGTATTTACAAAAAAAAAGTATGTTTATGTATTTGTATCAGTTGTTTAGTACCCATAACACAAGCTCTGCTTACTTTGGGACTAGATGATGTTGTGTGTAAGATGTCCAAAAATATTTATTTATTTATTTATATATGAAAATGGACACAAAGAACAACCAGATTCAGAACAACAATGTTGTCTCATATGGGATTTGAACTCACAACGATTGGCCCAGTAGAAAGCGGTGTGGTAACCGCTTATGACCCTCTCATGAGAGGATATCCGAGGGCAGTAAGTAGGACGTTATGGCTTGTTGATGATTACAGCCTTAATCTTAGACACAAAATCGATGGAACATTAAAAACATCTAATTTTCAGAAGCCAGGACATGTCTGGACATGTTCTGGATTCTACATACTGGCTTTATGTTTGTGGGTCACCATGCTGCATTGCCCAGGTTCGTATTAAGGATGGTGACTGCCTTGTTGGTCTTGTGATTAGCGTATGCTGCGTATAAAACATTTGTGTGATCAACTAATATTTGTTTCGGAGTCTAGGTGTTTTCTATGTATATTATGTATGTATTTACAAAAAAAAAAGTATGGTGATAGGTCAAAGCCATGGACATTTCTATGTCCAACAGTGTCAAATTATAGGAATTGTAATTCGAGTTTGTGTTCGTGTACACTTGTTTCATGAATGTTTGTAAGGTTTTTAGGTAATTAAGGTAGATGTTTTTTAAAAAGAGAGAAAACGAAGTTCTGCATAATGACTATTTCGATGGGTCTTATGTAAATGAGCCAAGCTAACAATTTAGTCAAATTATAGTAACCAAAACTTAGCGATATAATTAATCATGTGAGCTATTAATTTCTACATAGAAACACGATTTTTTATTGAAGTACAACGGAATAATTATGCAACATGAAAGTAAACGTTGTAACACCTTTTTTTAACCTTAATTTTACGAGATAATAACCCAGTATTCAGAATGGATTTTATGTATCTGTAGCGCCATCTTTGGTAAACCGTAACTATTTCTCCGCTGTCTGCCAACTGCATTTTTGATTTGTTTTCACTAACGAAGCGAGAGGTGGCGTTCATGTCATTTGTTAAATAAAGTTTGACCAAAAAGATCTTCAGGTCTATGGTAGATATTTAATCTGTGTTCTGGTTTGTCTTTGGAAATCGTATGATGTTGTTTTATTTTATAAGAGGGTGGGATTTTTATTCCAGAAAAGTCCTTGAAATACAATATAAAAGCCAGTATTAGTTCCTCGAAGAGACCATTCTCTGTCTCTCTGTGAACATACTGTGATTCTGCCCGTCGTAATAAAAAGTTGTGAAGAAATCTCTGCTGATCTGTCCCGCTATTGAAGTGGTGAGAAATTGAATTCTTTTTTACTGTATTTCTTCGGTTTATTTGTTTGTGAGAATATTTGCTTAGGATGTTAATCTTTTTTCTAGGGTCCAAGGTTTTGTCCAAGGATTTGTCCAGATATCCGTCTAAGGATTTGTACATCGGTTTACTTGCTGGGCCTACAGTGTGGCAGTCTCGAGAGCCGCCTGTTCCGCGGTAGCACATCTCCTGCCAAAGAGGTTTTTCTTGGGCTCTGTGTGGGAGAACTAGCTCGCAGAGGCCTACGGCCTGAGGGAAGACCATCCGCACGTACCACGCTCATCCTAGACTTGCCACAGGATCACGTATGGTTTTTATAATCTAATAATCATATCTCTGGTTAATATCCTATTTTTGTTCACCGGTACCTACGCTTACTCCGCGGACATACAATGAGGGACCCCAGGGACCACAGCGGGGTGGCCGTGCTTAATCGACTGACGCCTGCACGTCGCGGTCGAGCCCCCTTAAATCCAGGGAGGCTTAAGTGATAAACTTTTTATCGTCAACCCTCTAAATTAGCTATAAGAATATAGGCTATAAGAATCTAAATTAGCTATAAGAATATAGGCTATAAGAATCTAAATTAGCTATAAGAATATATTTAAGATACTTGTTATTGTATTGTTTTAACTGAATTATAGATATGTGTGTGAACCTGAAATGTCTTTTCCTTGAAGAGTAACCTGACCGCCCATCTGCACACTTGCACACCCACATCTTTTCTTATCTCTTAGTTTTGCTTCGAATTTAAATTCTACTTTTGAACGGCGCCCTGAGCATCTCTTGTTCTACTGACTGTGTCGTCGGTGAGTAATTCCCCCTGGTAGGGCTAGGGCCTACTAAAAACCCCCCTTTACCGGGGCTAGGGGTTACAAATTGGCGCCCAACGTGGGGCTTATAAACCGAACCTCTCTGTGTGTGTGCTGTGCGTGGGTGTTCGGGTTGAACTTCAAGGAAACCTTCCGTCCGATACGTCCCAGGACGCTAATTGGTTTTGCGAGTGCAGCGCATATAATTTAATCTAAGTTTGCATTTTTCAGCGCATCATACCACCTTTTATGCAGCGTGCAAACCTTAAATTCTAAATTTTAATGGAAATTTTACTCTGCACAAACATTTGGTAAGTCTGGCTTTTATTTGGAATTCTATGTTTTATGTTTCTATGTTTTGTCTGTTTTGTCATATTCAGTTTCACACACTTAAATATTTTTTGTATTCCTTCTAGTGTGTTGAAGAAAAGTCACATAAGTGAGGGTAATTTTTTTTCACCACATTGTAGGTGTACCTACTTGTAGTAATAATTGTGCTAGCAGTGCACACCAAGTTATCACTTGTGTTATTATGTAATATTTTAAAACTTAATTAGAACAAGGACATAGTTTCCTTATATCTAGACTTATATCTTTTCTATGGATATTGTTAATATCTGATGAAAACTTTTTTCATCACTTTGTTAGAGTACCTACTTACAAAATAAGTGAGTATTCTGTGAGCTTGTTATCTATATAGCAAGCACTCAATTCAAATACAATATTACCTAGTCTCAATAAGGATATTGTATTCCTTAAATTTTGTTGAACAATTTAAATTCTCAATATATTGAAATTTTTAGCAACTAGAAAACTTTGTAGCTAACAGTTAAACCTTTTATTACAATAGTACTTGATTAGATTGGGTGTATTGTGTGCCTAATATCTTGTAAAATAATTTAAATTTATTTCAGAACTTAAATTCGAATAAAACTTACCCTTCTTTTGTTTATAAATAAGATTTTTTTTAGAAAACTAAGAAACTTTGTTGTTAACTGCATAAAGAAGCAGGAATAAGTACCTGCAATTATTTTTAAACTTTAACATTATCATTTAGAATCTCTTTGTGGAATTTAGAAACTTTATTGTTATCTGCATTAAATAGCAGGAATAAGTACCTGCAATTATTTTTTAACTGTAACATTATCATTTAGAATCTTTTTGTGGAACTTAGAAATCCTATTTGTATAACTGCCTTACAATTAAACTAAATTGTTTAATATAGACTTTTAGTCTTATATAGTTGTTTTTGCAGCTTCTAAACTTAGATATGGAAATAAGTTTGAACTCTGAATATCATTTTAACTTCCAACATATTGGTTAATTTGTTTGAACTGTAGTACCTGTTAAATATTATCTCTTAGCTCTAAGATTAACTTAGTGCATTAATTCTGTTTGTCTTAGAACTTGAACTTTTAAATTTTGGAACTATAACTTTAAATTTTGAACTTTGAAATTTGAATTTAAATGTTTGTGTATAACATCATGGCACTTAGTTTTTTTTTGTGGGTTGTTAATGATAGGTCTACTATTGACTTATAAATTTTGAACTTTAACGCTGAACCTTTATAATTTAAATTTTTGTATAACATAATGGCCCATTTAGTTGAGTTCATTAATGATTTAGAAAAGATGAACTTATTGATGAATTGTCAACTATTTAACTTAAAACTTTGAACTTTAACTATGAACTTTGAATTAAGATTTTTTTGAATAACATCATGGCCGAGTAGGTTAGGGTATTAATTAACTTAGAAAGAATAAACTTATTAACGATTTGTCTGCTATGGGGTTTTTCAGAGTTTCCTGTTGGCGCAGTGACATTCTTGGTTGAGCTGTGCACTGCTTTGTGTTTTCTTCAGCGTGGCAGCACTAGTGCCAGCGCCTGTCCCTGCTTCTGCTGCTACGGAGTTGTCCTTATGTGAGCTTAATGGTTTTGTGAACTATAAGTAGTTCCTATTCAGGTGATCCTTTAAATTTATTTGTTTTGAAATCTTAATTCTTAGCTTATTGGAATCAAGTCACCATAGGTTGACAATGTATGCTTAGGTGTCTTCTGACTGAGTTACTAAGTAGTGGTTTTATCAACCCCGAACTAGTAGGTGTCCGTGACCTCTTGGTTTAACTCTGTCTGTGTCTGCGGTCAGCGGTCACTTACTGTAATTATGATGATTCGGAGAGCAATACCTGCCCATGGTGTCGGTTCTCACTACACCTCACCTGAGCTGGTAGGGGGTCCTTTAGACTCGACCCATCGAGACCGCTACTTTTTAATTTTCTTTTGCTCTGTACTAAATTGATTTAGTTTACTCCGTACTTACTGTACTAACTTAGTTTTTTTTCTGCTGTCTACTAGTTAATTTTTTTTTGTTTTCATAATTTTGTTACTTCCTCTCACACTTATGGTAGTAGTGAGTATCAGTTAATGTGTCTTCTGTCGTGGTTTGGTATTTTGTGGTTGGTGACTGTGTGTGTCTTTGGCGAATTAAAACAAGCCTACACGCTGTTGTGTCAGGTCCCTTGTCACCTGACACAGCTGTTGATGATGATGTTATGGAGCTTTGTGGGTTGATGTGGCAGGACCATGCTAGTCCTGCACACAACTGTGTCTGCAAGTTGCAGTCTTTCTTTTATGTGGGGTAATGCCCGTACTAGGCTTACACACATCCTTCTCTGCATGTTGCACTTCTCTTCTCTTTGTACAGGGGTATGACTGGCCTAAGGCTCTAAGTCTACCTGTCTGATATATTCTAGTTACAGCGGGTCGTGACTGTAACAAGTTCGCCAAAGACATGACACACTCATCACCCGAGATATCTCACCTGCTGGGAGATTGCATTGATATGATACCTTGCTACGTACTCCTGTAAACATATTTAGATTAGCCCTTTCTTGAACGATTTAAACTAAAATATTTTGGCTAAGCTCTGGTTTTGATTTATTTTTATTAGCTTTGGAAATTGATTACTGGCACTTAATTTTTTTTGAAACTTTTTAGTAGAATTCACTTTGATTTCTTGGGACTTTGGATTAGTATCTCTGTCGTTTTGGCGTTGGTGAACCCAGCTTCTCTGTTTTGCAATTTTCTTTAATTTCCTTCGCACCCTGCTCAGGAAATTTCACGGGGGAGGGGGTACTGTAACACCTTTTTTTAACCTTAATTTTACGAGATAATAACCCAGTATTCAGAATGGATTTTATGTATCTGTAGCGCCATCTTTGGTAAACCGTAACTATTTCTCCGCTGTCTGCCAACTGCATTTTTGATTTGTTTTCACTAACGAAGCGAGAGGTGGCGTTCATGTCATTTGTTAAATAAAGTTTGACCAAAAAGATCTTCAGGTCTATGGTAGATATTTAATCTGTGTTCTGGTTTGTCTTTGGAAATCGTATGATGTTGTTTTATTTTATAAGAGGGTGGGATTTTTATTCCAGAAAAGTCCTTGAAATACAATATAAAAGCCAGTATTAGTTCCTCGAAGAGACCATTCTCTGTCTCTCTGTGAACATACTGTGATTCTGCCCGTCGTAATAAAAAGTTGTGAAGAAATCTCTGCTGATCTGTCCCGCTATTGAAGTGGTGAGAAATTGAATTCTTTTTTACTGTATTTCTTCGGTTTATTTGTTTGTGAGAATATTTGCTTAGGATGTTAATCTTTTTTCTAGGGTCCAAGGTTTTGTCCAAGGATTTGTCCAGATATCCGTCTAAGGATTTGTACATCGGTTTACTTGCTGGGCCTACAGTGTGGCAGTCTCGAGAGCCGCCTGTTCCGCGGTAGCACATCTCCTGCCAAAGAGGTTTTTCTTGGGCTCTGTGTGGGAGAACTAGCTCGCAGAGGCCTACGGCCTGAGGGAAGACCATCCGCACGTACCACGCTCATCCTAGACTTGCCACAGGATCACGTATGGTTTTTATAATCTAATAATCATATCTCTGGTTAATATCCTATTTTTGTTCACCGGTACCTACGCTTACTCCGCGGACATACAATGAGGGACCCCAGGGACCACAGCGGGGTGGCCGTGCTTAATTGACTGACGCCTGCACGTCGCGGTCGAGCCCCCTTAAATCCAGGGAGGCTTAAGTGATAAACTTTTTATCGTCAACCCTCTAAATTAGCTATAAGAATATAGGCTATAAGAATCTAAATTAGCTATAAGAATATAGGCTATAAGAATCTAAATTAGCTATAAGAATATATTTAAGATACTTGTTACTGTATTGTTTTAACTGAATTATAGATATGTGTGTGAACCTGAAATGTCTTTTCCTTGAAGAGTAACCTGACCGCCCATCTGCACACTTGCACACCCACATCTTTTCTTATCTCTTAGTTTTGCTTCGAATTTAAATTCTACTTTTGAACGGCGCCCTGAGCATCTCTTGTTCTACTGACTGTGTCGTCGGTGAGTAATTCCCCCTGGTAGGGCTAGGGCCTACTAAAAACCCCCCTTTACCGGGGCTAGGGGTTACAACGTACAAGGTCCAAAGAGTAATTTGAGAGGACTTATACGCGGGAGATCTCCATGAGATGAGTTTATTTATAGTTTGTATAATTAATTCTATTTTCATTTTAATAAATTAATAAAACTATTGTGTGTTACTTCTATTATTTAAATTATCTATATGTAAACTCAGTTAGTAGGTAAGCAGATTGTAAAATGTAAAAGGGCCAATGTGCAGTAAAAAAACTGATATAGTTATGTATATGTATATAAAATACTGTAGTCTTAGAATTTGAACTCATATTCTAACACTGTAGTATTAATAAGTAGGACAGTTGTATACAACGAAAGGAAAGGAGTGGCCGCGAGTTTTTATTGCCATGTTCTTTTCTCCGGCTCTACCTATTGTTTGCGAACATGGCATAAATGTACATGAGATGTATTGCATCCTAAGTGAATAAAGAATTTTTGAATTTTGAATTACAAGCAAAGTTTCGTAAAAATCGGTTTTATCAATCTAAAATTATAGCAAATTTAAACTTTGGCAGCCTCTCCTGTAAAGTTATCATATTGCATTTTGGCCCATATATAAAGGAGTAAGGACCCATCGATTTATTGGGTTAAAACTAAGAGTAGGGATCAGAACATTCGTATGAAGCACGATCCAACATTATCTCGCACTGTAATTATAAAAGTAGAAAGTATTATAGAACAATGGTAAATCTTATACAAGGTCTTGGGTAAAGAACAAATATAAATAAATACAATGAAATATTGCGTAGATGTAATTTAGAACAGAATTCTATAGTGGATTTATTGAATATCTCTTGCGGTGACACAGTAACAGATCGCATTGCATTCATACATTCCTTCGCTTAAGCAACAAGCTAATATACGCCTTATGAAACTAAAGAAAGAGTTTGACGTATAAGTCATTAAACAGTTTAAGTTATCCTAAAGTTTTCAATGTACTATAAATAAATATTATATCAACTGGTTCGACATTTCCAAAGTTTGTTCTAAAATCATTACGATGATAACAGATCAAAAAAAAAGGCGGATTTCGAAGGCATTGCGTTTTAGCTGGATATTGGTTGTATAATTAATATGTTGATATATCACATACGGCCATCTGGTCCCAAGCTGAGTGCCGCAGTCGTTGTCAGGTAAAATGTTACTAATTCTTATATAAATTTACTAACCCGCGTATTTTAGCCGCGTATTTTAGCCTTTTACAAACTATCATTATGGTTGCTATGCAAGTGTGTTATGTCTAGCAACCTGTGAAGTTTTGACAGGAGTTAAACAGTGATACATTTTGACATCTACGATTTGTGTATTTTTATAATTATCACCTAGCTTTCGCCCGTGAATCTCGATTATTACAGTAAAAAGTAGCCTATGTGTTATTCTGATATATAAGCTACATTACTGTAAAGTTTCATCTAAATCCGTTCAGTAGTTTTTGCGTGAAAGAGCAACAAACATACATACTCACAAACTTTCGCGTTTATAATATTGGTAGGATTATAGTACTATAGTAGGATTACAGTAAAGAGACGCCATTATTAAAAACATTTACTGTGTCAAATGAATGGTCTAGACTGTGTTACTTACTGATAATGTCGCGTTCTATGGATATTTCTAGCTTTCTATGGAAATCGCTTTAGTGGTGTTGCAGTAAAAAACAAACAAATATATTTTCATTCGCATTTATTATATGAAGGCAGGGTGATTTCTCTTACATTACTAACTTTTAAACTTTTTAAAGACTATGGCAGAAAACAGTACAGGACAATAGTGTTGCAAAGAGAAGGAAAACTTAAAACAAATCCTATACAAACCCCACTGGCAGATCAAAATTTCTACTAAAAGCTGTTGAAAGCTGACATTTATATATTCTTTGATATAATGCTGCAGTGCCTGAGGTCTCGGGTTTACTCAAAAGTTTGTATGATCCGCAAATATTTGTTTCGGAGTTTGAGTGTTTTCTATCTCTAATATGTATGTAATTACAAAAAAATAAGTATGTTAATATATATTTATAACAGGTATCCAGTACCCAAAATACAAGCTCTGCTTAGTTTGGGACTAGATGGCGTTGAGTACTAAGATGTTCGAAATATTTGTTAATAAATTTGTATTCATTATAGATAGAAGAAATAAGCCAAAGCGGTTAAAAACACAATTCTTTAATATAAAAACTGTATAAGGTATTACATAACATTCTTAACTAATCTAATTTACAGTAAAGTGAGTGCAATCGAAGGTATATTAAGACATAGAACATTTTATTTAACATTAACCCTTTTAATTTGCACATTTAAGAATATACTTAACTATTTTTTAAATCTACAAATAAGTTATGTAATAATTAATAATGAAATCAATAAATCTGATTACTTAAAAATTATTATATAAATATTGAAGACGACTATTTTACGCTTAAATGCCAAAATCCGTTAAGC
This sequence comes from Phragmatobia fuliginosa, assembly GCA_932526445.1. Taxonomy (NCBI): domain Eukaryota; kingdom Metazoa; phylum Arthropoda; class Insecta; order Lepidoptera; family Erebidae; genus Phragmatobia; species Phragmatobia fuliginosa. The sequence goes on from OW052057.1 coordinate 18,037,038, forward strand.
CGCAGAGTAAAAAAAGGATACAAAGTTCAAAGGTATACTCGAAAGGCACATAAAAAAAAAAGTACAGAAATAAAATATTTACAGCATAAAAATGTTAAACTCAAATTTCCACGGCTTTCCTAAGCCCGCACAAATTTAATTTATTAGGTTATAAGTAATTACTTGACTGTATCGTTGGTCTAGTTGGTTGGCGTATGCGACTGTTAATCAAGAGGTCTCTTGTTCAATTCCCGGGTTGTGTTTTTCTTACAAGAAATTCTTAATAGCAGTCAGAGTATGGAAGTTTGGCGGTTATTCGCGTCCGTGTCTCGGGCAGACCGTTAAGTCTGTCCCGGTTGTCATGAACATCTATGGCAATCGTTATTGGGAAATCAGTGCCTTCAAATATACTGACAACTAGTTCTATCTTCGAATTTCAGTTCTCCCTTAGGGTTGCGGAGGTCCGATGCCTGTCGCTCCCGGAAAAACTGATTTTAGGGTAAAACTGGTTGAACTAGTAAGAAGGGAATAAAGGAAAGTTATAAGTAGATATTCTTAAATAAATAATTAATTAGTTAACCGAATGAGAAACATATTATGTTATTAACATTTCGAAAAAAAAGTTTATGTTACTGACCAACCACTGAAATTGTCTGTAAGCATTCAAGATAGTATCTCTTAAGAGTTTGAAGGCTACTTGATCAGATCATGACTAACCCAGATACAAAAATAACGAAACAAAAATCCCCAAAATAATTTATGACGCAAGATGTCGCTGTATGTCCTTGCCCTACTGCGGAGTCAACGACTCAAGAACTACTAATTGACGAAATAAAGGTACCATGTATGGGACGTGTAACACTAAGGACTGTGCCCTCACTCTCATTATAATATATCAAATATGGAGTTTATTTGTAACTAACTAAGCCTCGTAGGGATATACGCAGATATTACAAAACTTATCTCGGATACTAGTTTCTCACGGATGTTTTTCGTAATTTATTTTAAGTCGGCAATATTACCCGTGGTGTTTTACCTTTGAAACAACAGTCACTTAATTCAGGATTAATCGGAATAAAGAGACATACAAAAACCTAAAATAAATACTTATAAAGATTTTATTTTTAAATGTATGTATCATATTCATACTTCAATATGCATCTAATTTGAAATTACAAACATAATTTAATTTTATTGATTTGTATGTATGAGTTTAAAGTAAATTTCGCGTCATTGAGATGCGTTCAATTAAATTATTATTTTCAACTAAAAACTTATATGACATATTATGTAGTAAATTAACTAAAATTAAAACAAATTTACCTCTATAATCCAAAGAGTCGGTACACAAAATGTATTATTTTCAATCAATAAAATCATTTTTTTGTGCCTAAAACATCTGCAGTTTAAGATAGAACAGTTTAAGAAATGTTATTTACATTCACCACTGAATCTTTACACTTCACTTTATCACTAAAATAATCTATAAATTGGCCTCAATAACTGATTAATTTGCTTCTGAGTTTTCCTAGGCCTTGTAAGATAATCTGCTAATATGTTTCCAAAGCCAGACGCGGCCGCCGATACAGCGTTTTGAAAAGGCCTATTAAATTGTCCTGGATATTGATTAAATCCATTCTGAGGGTATCCAGATTGTGGGTAGAATCCTTGTCCTCCAAAACCTCCATAACCTCCGTAGCCACCGAGCCCTCCATAGCCGCCGTAGCCACCTTGCCCTCCATAGCCACCGTATCCACCGTAGCCACCATGCCCTCCATGACCACCGTGGCCTCCGTGCCCACCATGACCATGACCTCCGTGCCCGTGGCCCCCGTGTCCATGACCCCCGTGCTGTCCGTACTGAGGTACAGGAGCTACACCGCACAAGAAATAGTTCATGACTGGAGCTGACACATATGTATCATGAGAACCAAAGGTCCTGCCGAAGCCTCCGTAACCACAGGGGCCACTCTGACCACCGTGTTTCTTTCGTTTACGGTGTTTCCTCTCCAAATCTTCAGAATCTCCATCATCAATCGTTAAGTCTCTAGTTTCTTCTTGAGCTGATGTGAACAGCACTGCGCAATACAGCAGGAGTATCACCAGAGTGATTCTCTAATAATTTGAAAAAAACATCCATGTTATAATTATGAGATAAGACCACGTAAGAAAAGAATAATGGCTTTAAGGCAATCGGTTGATATATAGAGAAGTCTCTTCTAAAGTTATAATCTTCTTCATGTGAATATTTTAGAAAAGGTTCACAATATTAATTGAATATGAAAATTATGGCAATAAAACTACTGTTGATGTATTTTGTTCAATAGAAATGAAAACTGTACAGCTGCAATTTATGACTGTGTTTTTAACCCCCTATAGAAGAGAAGACGAACCTTTTAATGTAATTTTCTTTTAATTTGATACGTTTGAAATAATTTAACACTTTAAATAAATAAATATTTAGAAAAAAATATTTGCCAGAAATATTTATTTGTTTATTTTTTATTTATCTTATGGAGATAGTAGTACGCAAATCCAACTCGCAAAGGCGTTAATAATAAAAAGTAATAAAAACAAAAAAATTAAAATAATACTAACCATTTTTATTATTTGTGTTTCCACTCAACTGTAGGGTACCGTGCTCAGTTACTGACTGACCGACACCGTTGAAATTGGGGGAGTTAGATGTTGAAAAGTGAAAGTATGTTACGAATTCAAAGTAACATTATTGTGATAACGCAATGATGACAAACAGGTAAAACCATTTTGTGTCATGATAGTTTAGCAACGCCAGCCCTGGAGATCGGTACATCCCACTACTAAGATCGATCAGTACTAAGGATACAATTATTGCTTAAAGAGACCTTCGATTTTGCAACCAGGAAATTGGCGTAGGTACTAGTAGTATGGTTGTTGTAAGCTTATATGCCTACTTTCAAATTCAATGAAATCTGTTACCAATCGTTTTTTAATATGATTCTAGGTATAAAAATAATAGTGTAGTATGTGTTTTGAATGTCGAATCAAATCAGTTGTCAAGTTAATTTGTGATTTATGACGTCACAACTAGGTTTTGCCAAATAGTGTTTGGTTTTACAATAAAAAAAAATAACAAATTTCAAAAAAAAGGATATTCCTTTGTATAGACTGAAAATTTTATTTTATATTATCTCTAGGTAACCTTATTTTTGCTAACGTTTAGACAAAAAACAGTTAAAATCCGTAAGCCAGTAAAATATGGCGTATTAATTTTATAAATAATTGAAAAGATGTTCGTGTTGTTAGACTGCCTAACAAAAGTTTTTGGAGTTTTTCTTTATAATAAGATACTTCACGTAAACCGCTAGGAAATAATTGAGAATTTCTTTTAATAATTTGAAAGTTTCCACTACACATTAGTCGAAACTTTCAACATCTTATAAACATCTTAAATTTCCAAAAAAAATCTTAAAAATAAACCTTTGATTTTCATCACAGTCCGGTTCAGAAGAATAAAAAAATCACAAAAACCATAATACGAGAATGTGCAAGTTTTAACATATTAAATCCTAAAATAAATCTGTAAATTAATAATAAAGAATTAATATGAAATATTTTTAAATAGGTTTTTAAAAGGAATAAAGAAACAAAACGTGTTAATTCCGAATTTTTAATTTGACAAACACGTTTACTTTCTTAAAAATAATATTGTTTCTTATGCAGCGACTACACGTGCGCGGGCGCTGCTTGTATTACACGCGGTCGTGTGACGCGACCTTGGACAATCACAACTTATGTTAAAGCAATGCGCAAACTGATTCGAACGACATGTGAATAAGATGGTTAGCAATATCACGTGTCACACCGTACCTTCCGGAATATTTTTATTAGGTAATTTTCAGTCAAATAATTAAAGATATAGTTCCAGGGACTTCCTTTTTAGGGTTCCTGATTCCTCGCTTTATATCGAAACTTGTGCGGTTTTAATCGGTTCATAAACTTGTGGTATCAGGGGAGATTCCCACACAGAAAAAAAGATAAATACTACCTACACCGATTTTTTTTTAATTATATAATCAAAAAAATATTTATTTTGTCGTTACGTTTGTTATCAATCTTTACGGAGTTTTCTAATGTTCTGTTACTTTACTATCTAATGATGTATAATTTATAAACCAATTGAATTATAGTGTGTGTAGTCCTAATATCACATAGCATGCAAGCCTGTTGCATCTTGTACAAGTTTAATTGTTCTAAGCATTGCATGACAATAGTAATCATTGATATACAGCATCGTGGGATTGTAGCCGGACTTAGATATTACTAACACTTTTTACCGAAACTATAAAAGCTATACTATTGAAACTTGGTCAGTATCACTATTATTAAAACATCGATCAAAGTTACAACGAACTACAAGTACTTTTTACGGTTCCGTAGCCAAATGGCAAAAAACGGAACCCTTATAGATTCGTCATGTCTGTCTGTCTGTCTGTCCGTCCGTATGTCACAGCCACTTTTTTCGGAACCCATAAGAGCTATACTTTTGAAACTTGGTAAGTAGATGTAGTCTGTGAACCGCATTAAGATTTTCACATAAAAATAGAAAGAAAACAATGCATTTTGGGGGTCCCCATACTTGGAATTGAAACTCAAAAATGTTTTTTCATCGAACCCATACGTGTGAGGTATCTATGGATAGGTATTCAAAAATGATGTTGAGGTTTCTAATATCATTTTTTTCTAAACTGAATAGTTTGTGCGAGAGATACTTCCAAAGTGGAAAAATGTTTGTCAGGGGGGGGCCTGTAACTTCTAAAATAAGAGAGTGATAAAACTAAAAAAAAAATATGTTGTACATTACCATACAAACTACCAACGAAAATTGGTTTGAACGAGATATAGTAAGTAGTTTTTTTTAATACGTCATAAATCGTAAACTCCAATTTACTATTATTTAATCAATACACTATTATTAAAACATCGATCAAAGTTACAACGAACTACAAGAACTTTTATATGATGCTACTTCTTGATACGGAACCCTTCATGGGCGATCCGACTCGCACTTGGCCGCTTTTTAGGGTTCCGAAGTATATTATTCGGAACCCTTATAGATTCGTCATGTCCGTCTGTCCGTCCGTCCGTCCGTCCTCGACTTACCATCCAAACGGTTAGTGCAAGAAAGATGAAACTTTACATGAATATGTGTTGTAATTACGTCGACAAAGTGCTACAATAAAATTATGAAAAATACTTTTATTTGGGGTACCTCCCCTACACGTAAAGTGGGGATGTTATTTTTTTCTCGCGGCTACCCCATCGCCTGGGGTATCATTAGATAGGTCTTTTAAAATCAATAAAGGGTTTCTAAGACGATTTTTTCATTTAGGTATTCATTTGCGAGAAATTCCACTTTAAAAGTCACTTTTTTGTAAAAACAGGGCGTCCCCCCGCTCTAAAAGCTAAACGGCCGGCTCAATAAATTTGGAAAAATTCGTGATGGTGGTCCATATAATGATCTTTGAAGGAAAATTATAACGGATTAGACGACTTTATTAATTCAGGAGTTATGGAGACTTAACTTGTAAAATGCGCTCTTTTGGAAAACGTCATACAAAATTAAAGCATTAATACGTAAACATAATAATTATCTATTGGATACGATTTTAAATCCACGGATATTATTGGTGATTGAGGAACCCTTTCCTGTACGTGGCCTGACACGCACTTGGCCGACTTTTTATGATGTTACTTACTGCTACGGAACCCTTCATGATCGAACCCGACTCGCACTTGGCCGCTTTTTTTCGTTATTGTTATCTAATAATTTTTCTTTACAGTTAATAGGTACAATACTAGACTTACTTTTCATCCGGTGTAAACCCCAAATTGGCATTTCCTCCAATGTAGCTCACTTGAACTGAGTTCTGATCCTGCATTTTCGATATGTATCAATATCTGAAATAATTAATGTACAATTAATAAAATGAACTCCAGACTTCTGAGTAGAAACATATAAGACTGCCTCGATGGAGCAGTGGAGGTCTCGGGTTCGATGCCCGGGTCGGTCGATATTTCTTTCGAAATTTGGCTATTTTCTATGTATAATATGTATGTACTTACAAAAAAAAGTATGTTTATGTATTTATATTAGTTGTCTAGTACCCATAATACAAGCTCTGCTTAGTTTGGGACTAGATGACGTTTTGTGTCAGACGTCCGAATTGTAAATTTAATAAAATAAAAAGGAAATTAAAATAATATGTTTTGTTCGTTCGTATGGTTTCGTTTCGTTGACCAAAAAAATGACACATCTCACATATTTGCCTTATTTGGCATAATTCATTGTACCAGTTCGAGTATTTGCGCGTATAACATATTTTGGCGAATACGGCGTAGACACATAACGAATAGCGCTTATCGCAGTTTGGTGCCACCATAATAAACTTAACTCATTGTTGCTGAAACGTATATAGGACTTAAATATATATTGATTTCACTGTACCTACCTTTCCGTGTGGTGACGGATTAAGAATACTAAATGTCACCACCCCTATTCATTCCATGGGTGTCGTAAGAGGCGACTAAAGGAACAAAATAAGCAATTAACATCACTGCCAAGAGAAGGAAAACTTGAAACAAACCCTTTACCAACCCGTCTGGCCAGCGTGGTATAGTAGGCCAAAACCTCCTTTCAAAGGAGAGGCCTATGTCCAGCAGTGGACTGTTAAAGGCTGTTGATGATGATGATGATGACTGTACAGGAGAGGGGGACACGGCTCCCTTGGAAAACTATCTGCACTTGGTCGCTAGGAGGGAATTGATCCCCGCCTGACAACATTCTTTCTCTACATTGAGGACTTAGCACAAGCTTTCGGGATTTTCCACCTGGGGACCGCACTCGGGCCCCGTCTGCAGTTATCAATGTAGTAACGACCTTGAGTGATAAACATTGCAAATCATTGGTTTTGGCAGCCTGTAGGGTCCACCATTCGGCCCATATTATACAACGGAGCGCAGATACCAAAGATATATCTATTATATATTTTTCACTTATCATCTTCCTAGCCTTATTCCCAAGTTTATTTGGGGTCGGCTACTAGTTCAACCGGTTTTACCTGAAATTTAAATTTTTTCACGGAGCGACTGGCATCGGATTTCCGTAACCCTAACGGAGAACTGAGATTCGAATATTGAACTAGTTGTCAGTATATTTGAGGGCACTAACTTCCCAATAACGATTGCCATAGATGTTCATGACAACCGGGACCGACGGCTTTACGTGCTCACCGAGGCACGGGCGTGAATCACCGCCAAACTTCCAAACTCCGGGCTGCTATTAAGAATTTTCTAAGAAAAACCCAAAAACACTTTTTGGCCCGACCCGGGATTTGAACCCGGGACCTCTTGATTAGCAGTCGCATTCGCTAACCACTAATAATATTTTTCACTCATAAAGAAAATTATATAATATGTATACTCGAAAAATATAACCCTCTTTCTAACGAAGTCGGATAAAATGTGGATAAAATGAAACTTAGTACATTCAGAGCGTTACTTAGTCTAAATTCGCGTGGATGCATTTCTTAGGCCAAAATTAGCGTTATTTTTTAGCTATTACGGCTTTGAATATAATATATATTACTTTTAAAATAATGTTTGTTTTAGTAGTTATCAAAATCCTCATCAAGGGAATTGCGAAAATTATTATGTAGGAGCTTGTTTTTATTCATACGGGCTTGCAAAATGTCATTGATACCAGACTTCTATTTTTTATAACGCAGAAGTGGTGGCTGAGTGGGTCAAAATTATGCATCTGCACTCTCAATGAGGGTGATCTTGGATTCTAACCATGCTTTCCATCAGGCCGAGTGGAGTCACTGTAGCAGGGTTGAAATATATTCTAGTCCAGCAGTGGAGTAAGGAGAGGCCTTAGTCCACTGCTGGACTAAGGCCTCTCATTAGAAAGGAGGTTTTGGCCTACTATACCACGCTGGCCAGACGGGTTGGTATAGGTTTGGTTTCAAGTTTTCCTTCTCTTTGCATTGATGTTGTCTTGTGTAGTTTATCCCTTAGTCGCCTTTTACGACACCCGCGGGATGAATAGGGGTGGTGACACTCTGTACTCTGACACTCTGACAATGACATATTTTAATGACAAATTTGAATTTATTATTATAGTGTATTCTTAATCCGTCACCACACGGACTATTTGAATTTGAAAACATATACCTAGTGCAATATATGTTACTATAGTTATGCTATTTGTAGATAAGGTCTATTGTCTATTTTAAACAAAAATATTCTGAAAATTTCGCATTTATTTCCTGTCAAACAAAGATAAAAATGACATAAGGAAAAAAATATTTAACAACTCATTATCGTGTTAAACAATAGATGATTTACACATTGATGTATGTTTTTGGGTTCCGTAGCTTTTGATTCGGAACCATTATAGATTCGTCATGATCGTCCATCCGCCCGTCCTCGACTCACCGTCCAAACGGTTTGTGCTAGAAACAGCCCCGGATCTAAGAGGGAGCAAATCGGGGCACGTGCCCCGGGCGGTAGTTTCATGGGAGCGCCAAATACTTAAGACAAGAAATCGAAATATCGAACAATCTTTTCGTACAATCTCATATGTTTGTATCAAGTAATAGAATCTTAACAAAATATGTTAACATATGGAAATGGAAAAGTTTGAAAAACAAACTTTTCCATTTCCATACGACCAGTTAGTTTTTGAACACATAATAAGTGATTTATGAACGCTAAACGTAGTAGTTTCACAAAAATGCTACTCATTGACAGTTTTTCACAAACACTGAAGGGATGAGGCGCCTAGAAAGATGAAACTGCATGGACATGTGTTTCAATCACGTCCACAAAGTGCTACAATAAAATCATTAAAAATATATTTATTTAGGGTAACTCCACTCTCCACTACACGTAAAGTTGGGATTGTTGTTTGATAGATAGGTTTTTTAAAACCATTGAGAAGTTGCTAGGGCGATTTTTTTATTTAGATGTCCGTTTGCGTTTGTTTGTTTGAAAAAAAAAACATATTGGTAGTCCATGGGTGAACTTTAAAGAAAAACTACAATGGCTTAGATAACATTGTTAGTTCAGGAGTTATAGAAATACGCTTACTTTGAAAACTTCAACCAAACATAACGAAATATAAAATAAACATAACAATTATCTATTGGACACGATTATAATTCCACTTGGCATTATATATGACTACAGAACCCTATTCTATGCGTGGTCTGACACGCACTTAACCGATTTTTTTCACGATGGCAACAAGTTTTAAGCTAAGATTACACCTATTTTAAATAATATGAGCAGGAGTAATTTTCCGCTCTGTTTCGTGTTGTTTTTACCAAATATAATCAGTGATCTTGGCAGCGCAATGTACCTACTTTATGTTATTCTGATTATTTTCCTCGGTTTTTCTATGCGAAATGACGTAATCCCTGTAGTCTACATCAGAAATGTTGCCATATTAGAAAACACTCATTTTATTTTATCATTTGAAAGAGCAAACTATTCACCCTGATTTAAATGATAGCACTATTGCTGTCGTATTTCGTTGGTGAGTGTGAGACCGGAGTCCAAATAATTCTGCATCATTCTCTCGACTTTCGGACTCTCATTCTCTGGAATGATGTGGAAACACCCTACCACGCCGCCATGATATAAGTCACCGTGCTGCATTGCTCCTGGATTCTACTCATGCTTTCCATCAGGCAGAGTGGAGTCTCTCTGGTAAGCTTAAATATGATAATACAGTGTAATTTTTTCTGGGACTTCCTGATCGTTATAACTTGGGGTGGTCGTGGGTCACTGTCGTTGATCCTGGTGTACTTAAGTTGTAGTGGTGGGCGTGTCGGTAGAATTAGTCCCACAAAAGAAAACCATGAATGGCTAACAGAAAGCAACAAACAATTTTTTTTAACACCTTAACTTGTGAGTGGGTTTCTTTTTAGACCGGTAGACCGAATTTAATAAGTAAGGTGTTAATAGATTTGCAGTTATAGAATAGAATATACTGCATTATACATCAATTACATTGTTGTAGATGAATGTTACATGTAGATATGTATATTCAGTCATCATCATCATCATCAGCCTTTAACAGTCCACTGCTGGACATAGGCCTCTACTTTGAAAGGAGGTTTTGGCCTACTATACCACGCTGGCCAGACGGGTTGGTGAAAGGTTTGTTTCAAGATTTCCTTCTCTTGGCAGTGATGTTAGCTGCTTATTTTGTTCCTTTAGTCGCCTCTTACGACACCCATGGAATGAATAGGGGTAGTGACACTTGTATTCTTAATCGGTCACCACACGGACAATGTATATTCAATGGGCGGCCTTATTGCTAAACGCAATCTCTTCCACACAACCTTTGGATAGACAAAATGACAGGAGTTAAGAATAAATAAAGGGTAATTCCGGTATTTTTAAGCTATGGTGTTAATAAAATACACGCAGATGATATATACACAGTATAAATATATACTGTACTAGCTGACCCGGCAGACTTCGTACTGCCTCAATCGATAAGTAGAAGGCCTAAACTTTTGTATAAAATAAACTTAAAAGAAACAAAAGGAATACCTAATTAATAAGAAAAAATCCAATTCATTTTTATATATTCACCTTTTAAACCTTCTCTGGACTTCCACAATTAATTCAAGACCAAAATTACAATCGATCCAACCGTTCTCGAGCTTTAGCGAGACCAACGAACAGCAATTCATTTATATATATTTAAAGATATACAATATCAATCATGCCCGGGTGAAAAAAAATTTTAAAAGAATTATATATGTAGTCATGTAATATAATATTTTTCTTGTTAACGTAAAGAAGGCCTCTAGAATATGGTTCGAGGTTATTATTTAATTTACTAAGTGCTACTTGATGACGATTGCGCGGTATCATCACTGTAAACAAAAACGTCATCAATATTGACTTGAAGATGGAAGTTTTTTTACTTGTTTATACAGACATACCAAGAAATACATGTTATGGAAATCTCTTTCAATCTTTATCAAGATCGAAAAATGATTACAAAAATGACGTTAGCTTATATTAAGATTACAATTATCTAACATATGTTTTTTATTTTTTCTTGAACATTAAAAGAATTTTTTGATTTAAGTGTCCGTTTATTATTGTCCGTTATTATTTAACTTGAAAGCGCATTTTTAGTTAAAACAGGGTAACGGGGAGGTTACCCTGTTTTAACTAAATAATGCGATTTATTATTCAGGCGCATTATTTTTGATTAGTGCATTTATATGCGCTGATCATAAACTAAAAGATAAAAGGCGGACTTGAAATATCCGAAACAATTCAAAATAGTAGTCAATGTAATAAACTTTAAAGAAAAACAATTTGAAAAAACCAAACTTGTAATTTCGTACGAAAATTAAGTTTATACATTATAATTTAAAATTACACGATTTAAAATTCACGTGCCCTTATGGATAACTACGAAACCCTAGTCAATGCGTGGCTTGAGACGCACTTGGTCGATTTTTTTTTATTAACGAGGTGGCAAATACTTTAGGGTCCCAGATTAGCCTACCCGACAAACAGCCTCAGGATCCTACTCTGGGAGGACTCGGCCAGTCTCCGGCCATGTCATTATAGATACTATTTCATAGAAGTTATTACAGAAATTGTGACGGATTAAGAAAACAGAGTGTCACCACCCCGCGGGTGTCATAAAAGGCGACTAAGGGTTAAACCACGCACGACAACATCGATGCAAAGAGAAGGAAAACTTGAAACAAACCCTATACCAACCCGTCTGGCCAGCGTGGTATAGTAGGCCAAAACCTCCTTTCTAAGGAGAGAACTATGTCCAGCAGTGGACTGTTAAAGGCTGTTGATGATTACAGAAAATTTGGTTGACATTTCTAAGTTTTAAATAGTGTAAACATGAAAATTATAAGTATGCATGTTACAACTCACACCAGAACAGATGAACGAATGAAATTAGATACTTGAATAGACTATCACAAGCGAAACAATTGAATTTATCATATGCGAAACCTGGAGCAAGAAGTAACATTATTTATAATATAATTTTAACAAAAAGGAACCGACTTCAATGAAAAACTATTCCGAGTACCCAAATCGCGACATTGTGCCTATGATATTTGAGGAGTTCCCTCGATTTCCTTGGGATCCCATGATCAGATCCCGATATGGTGACGATGGGACCACCTGTAAGCTACGCCCATTCCAATGCAAAAAGAATTTTTGAAATCGGTTCATAAACGACGAAATTATCGCTGAACATACATAAAAAAAAAAAAAAAAAGATTCGGACGAATTGATAACCTCCTCCTTTTTTTTGAAGTCGGTTAAAAAGAAGAGACGCGTTACACGCTGTTGTCAATATTTACTTTATCATTACGATTTTTATTTTTCCGGAGAGATGTATTATTTAATATCGCTAAATAAACATTCTAATTTAGTGTCATATCTGAGTTGACTCAGATTACATTTACTTCAAGGAAATTATTAAATTAAGGTTTCTATATCTTTTTCTTTTTGTTTTCTTTTTTTTAAAAGACAACAGGAATTAGGATTATAAATCCTGTGTCGCGGGGGACTTTACAAACATACATGAAACGGATACAAAGAACCTTCAGACTCAAAACAACAATTTGTGATACACTAAGTGTTGTCCTATGTGGGATTTGAACCCATGACACTAAGTGCAGACACGCTTTCACGCCTAAACCACTGAACCGCTTTCGATGAAATTTGGTATGAAGATAGAACTGAACTTGGGTTCTCACTCTTGGATTCTGCTCATGCTTTCCATCAGGCAGGGTAGAGTCACTTTGGGTGGCTAAATATATAAAACAAAGGGTAAAAACGGTTTATCTCGATTTCCGGCAAAACTACAAGTCCTATGGAAAAAAGTTAAATGGCAAAGTTGTAGGTAATTAAAATATCTACAACTTTTTAGGGTTCCGAAGTTTATGAAAGTCCGTCCGTCCGTCCTCGACTTACCGTCCAAATGGTAAGTGCTAGAAAGATGAAACTTTGCATGAATATGTATTGTAATTACGTCGACAAAGTGCTACAATAAAATTATGAAAAATATTTTTATTTAGGGTACCTCCCCTACACGTAAAGTGGGGATATTTTTTTTCTCGCGGTTACCCCATCAAGTGGGGTATCATTATATAGGTCTTTTAAAAACATTACAGGGTTGTTGATTTAGGTATCTGTTTGCGAGAAATTCCACTTTAAAGGCCACTTTTTTGTAAGAACAGGTAAAAAAATATATGTGAAAAATTCAAAAAACCAAGTTTTTGGTTTTTTATTTTTATCTTTTACAAATAAAATTATTTTTAAACAAAGTTTAGTGAAAACTTACCTTTTTATGTCCCGAATACACTGTAATTTATTTAATTTTAAATATTTATTTTTTCACCCTATTTTGACTTACTATCGAAAATTCACCCGTCAAAATATCTACTTTTTTCAAAAAATTGAGGTGTTTTCTGTTTGATAAAATCTCTACTTTCCGATGGTGTAATCCCTACTAATATTTTAAATGCGAAAGTAACTCTGTCTGTCTGTCTATTACGTTTTCACGCCTAAACCACTGAACCGATTTGACCTAAACACTGAAATTTGATACGAAGATAGAACTGAACTTGAGAAAGGACGTAGGATACTTTTTATCGCGAAAATAAAGGTAGAAGGGTTTGAAATAGGGGACGAAAGTTTGTGTCGAAGTTCCTTAATATCAAACATAAAATCATGTAAGTTTGTTTAATCAACCCCTACCGCGTCGCGCGATATAAACGAATTCCACGCGGACGAAGCCGCGGGCGGAAAGCTTGTAATATAATAATAATATAATACGTATGTCCCAACCACTGAGAAACTGACTATCATTATCTCTAGAAACATACAATCTGTTCTTGTTTGTTTGTTGAGATTACCTTTTGTTTATTTTATCAACCATGTTTTGTATTGCAATCGAGTAACAAGTATGTATCAGAGTCGCAGTCATGACCCATATTTCTACTTTACTTAACGAGAAATACTCTAGAAAAACACTTGAAAATACTGACGCTCATAAAATTTATCTATTTATATATGTATTAGCTTTCGCTCGCGGCACCGACCGCGTGTATCTTGATTATTGCAGTAAAAAGTAGCCTGTGTGTTATTCTGATATATAAGCAATATTACTGTAAAGTTTCATCTAAATCCGTTCACTAGTTTTTCGTGAAAGAGCAACAAACTTTCGCGTTTATTATATTAGTAAGGATATATCTGTCTGGCTGTTAGAGATAGATTAGACCTTGAGATGGACATAAGGTAGGTACTTTCGTCCTTCCGTGGGGGTTTCCCCGCAAAAAAAGGGTACTTTCGTCCTAAGTCTAGTTTTCTTAAGATGTAACAGATTTCATGATAAGGGAAGAAAGTTTCTAAGGAATTAGAGGCAACTTTTACATTCTTCTTCCTAGCCTTTATTCCCAAGTTTATTTGGGGTCGGCTACTAGTTCAACCGACGAGCGACTGGCATTGGACCTCCGCAACCCTAAGGGAGAACTGTAATTCGAAGATTGAACTAGTTGTCAGTATAATTGAGGGCACTGACTTCCCAATAACGATTGCCATAGATGTTCATGACAACCGGGACCGACGGCTTTACGTTCTCTCCGAGGCACGGGCGTGAATCACCGCCAAACTTCCAAACTGCGGGCTGCTATTTACATTACACTCCATAATTAAAAGACTCGAATATAATGGTTCCATACCCATAGCTTAAAACGGGATCCTATTACTAAGACTGCGGGTTCATCCGTTCATGTGCTCGGGCTGTACCTCATGAACAGTTTAAATTTTCAGGGATGATGTAGTTCTGTTGGTGCTATGACAAAAATTCGTCTTTCTATACTATATAACTTCACTTTATTCTTTTCTGCAGAACAATGTCGAAAGAGTGTAAATCACCACAGTTATGCTTATTTTACTCCGTAATAATAGAAGCAGTGCCCTTATTGGTCTTGAACCTCAATCTAAGAGAAGTCATATGTTTGTGCATCACAAATCGACTGACTTTTCGAAGAACAGTGAGAATATTTATCAGGTTAAAACACGTTTGTTTTCCTTCGCCGTTAGAAGATTAGAAGAATCTCTAAAATAGATAAATGTGACGTCAGGTGTCACATTGGAAGGCTGTTGATCTATGCATGTGTGTGTTTATTATTTATTTAATAATTAACTTTATTACTTAGAGACTAGAATCACTATCTCGAGTACACTGATATCGAAATATCGGCCTTATAACGGGTGGTTAAATTTCAAGGGCCGATGTTGATTTTGAATAAAACACAAACTATTTAGGAAATTATTGTAATTTTATTTTATTATGATATATTGGTATTACTCAATTATGTATGGAATAAAATATCGGCCAAATGGGCGCCGCGACTACGGCGGCACACCTCCATCCGATGGTCCAAATTTTCGATGACCCTGAGGCATAATGGAGGTTCTATGCCGTTAATGTGCCGAATTATCTCATCCTTTAGCTCTTGAATTGTTGCTGGCTTATCGACGTACACCTTTTCTTTTAAATAATCCCAAAGAAAAAAGTCCAACGGTGTCAAATCACATGATCTTGGCGGCCAATTGACATCGCCATTACGTGAGATAACACGGCCATTGAATTTGTTGCGCAAAAGAGCCATTGTTTCGTTAGCTGTGTGGCAAGTGGCACCGTCCTGCTGAAACCACATATCGTCCACATCCATATCTTCCAATTCGGGCCATAAAAAGTTCGTTATCATCTCACGATAGCGAACACCATTCACAGTAACTGCCTGACCGGCATCATTTTGGAAAAAATACGGCCCGATGATGCCGCCAGCCCATAAACCGCACCAAACAGTCACTCTTTGTGGGTGCATTGGTTTTTCGACAATCACTCTTGGATTCTCATTCGCCCAAATGCGGCAATTCTGTTTATTGACGAATCCACTGAGGTGAAAATGTGCGTCATCACTGAAGATGATTTTCTTCGAAAATTGATCATCCACTGTTGCCATTTCTTGCCACCATTCTGCCCATTCACGACGTTTGGAATGGTCAAGAGGCTTTAGTTCTTGAGCCAATTGCACCTTGTAAGCGTGTAAATGCAAGTCTTTATGCATAATGTTCATCAACGACGAGCGTGAGAGGTGCAATTGTTGAGCACGACGACGAGTTGAGGTGGACGGCTCTTCAGCCACACTATCGAGAACAGCAGCAATATTTTCTGCAGTACGAGCTGTACGAGCATGCACTGGTGTTCTCACATCTTCTACAGACCCGGTTTGCTCGAATTTTTCCACGATTTTTGCGATTGTACGCACATTTGGACGATCAAATTGACCAAAAAAATCACGAAGTGCACGATATGCATTTTGATTTGAACGCCCATTTTCATAATAAGTCTGGATAACTTTAACACGTTGTTGGATTGTGTATCTCTCCATGGTTCAAATTGAGTCAGTCTGAAGCAGAGAAATGTCAAATAAAATTCGGAAAAAAACTTGGCGTTTATGTGTGGTTCACATTCAACATCGGCCCTTACAATTTAACCACCCTTTACATATGTACATACATATGTCACAAATATACTGTATTTGTAAAAAGTGAACCACTAGTACACATTCACAGAAGGTTTTGAAATTGTAAATATAAGGTACAGTACAGATTTTAAAAAAAGCGGCCAAGTGTGAGTCGGACTCGCACATGAAGGGTTCCGTAGCAGCAAGTAACATCATATAAAAGTTTTTGTAGTTCGTTGTAACTTTCATCGATGTTTTAATAAAAGTGTTTTGATTGAAAGAAATGTAAATTGCGGTTTATGATTTATGACGTATTAAAAAAAAACTACTTACTAGATCTCGTTCAAACCAATATTCGTTGGAAGTTTGCATGGTAATCATATTTTTTTTAGTTTTATCATTCTCTTATTTTGGAAGTTAGTCTCTCGCGCAAACTATTCAGTTAAGAAAAAAATGATATTAGAAACCTCAATATCATTTTAGAAGACCTATCCATCGATACCCCACACGTATGGTTTTAATGAAAAAAAATTTTTTGAGTTTCAGTTCTAAATATGGGGACCCCCAAAATTTATTGCTTTTTTCCTATTTTTGTATAAAAATATTAATGCGGTTCACAGAATACATCTACTGACCAAGTTTCAAGAGTATAGCTCTTATAGTTTCGGAAAAAAGTGGCTGTGACATACGGACGGACAGACAGACAGACATGACAAATCTTTATGGGTTCCGTTTTTTGCCATTTTTCATCGAAACTCTAACAAAGCTTTTTTTGGTTATCTGAGAGATATATACTCAAATTGAGAGCCTTTTTCTTATTAGGGTTCCGTAACCAAATGGCGAAAAACGGAACCCTCCATCAACCATGCAGTTCGAGAAAGAAAATTCTAGACTATGGCTATTATAAATATTGTTAGTTGTGTCTGCCGTCGGTTTGCAGTACTACTCACAGACACGCTGCATATGAACCACGCTGCTCATAAGAAAGACTTGTAGCTTGTATGTGTGACAAAGTAAAGACACGTGACAATCCAAGGTTAGTATGTCAACATCTCTTATCTAAAGATGTCCTAAACATCTGGGCCTATGATTTGATTCGATTGTCATAAGATAAATCGGCCAAGTGCGTGTCAGACCACGCATAGAATAGGGTTCGGTAGTCACCCGTAATAGCTCTCGTTGTGTCCTTGAGTCCAATATTATTTCATTGTTTTTGTATGAAGATTTCCAAGTAAGCGTATCTTACAAGTTAGGCCTCTATAACTCCTGAAATCATCTAATCCGTTATTATTATTTTTCAAAGTTTAGCATTATTACTACCATTATGACTTTTTCAGATTTATAGAGCCAGCTGTTTAGCTTTTAGAGGGAGCACCCTATTTTTTTAAAATAAAATATACCTTTGAAGTAGAATAACTCGCAAACGAGTACTATTATCAAAAAATTGTCATAGCAACCTCTCTATGTTTTTAAAGACCTTTCTAATGACAAAAAAATTTTTTTTCATGATTTTATTGTAGGACTTTGTCGACGAGATAAAAGAACATATCTATGCAGAGTTTCATCTTTCTAGCACTAACCGTTGCGACAGTAAGTCGAGGACGGACATGACGAATCTATAAGGGTTCCGAGTCCCTAATAAAGGGACCCTAATAAATGCAGTCTCCGATAGATCTCAGAGAGACAATTTATATGATAAAATGTCAAGATAGTGATAAGTATTATTTGTTTAATAAAACCTTATCTGTAAATAATGAAACGCAAGTTGTTTCAACATAAAAATCGATAAGACATTTAATAAATTCTTAATCGTTGGCTTCCTTAATTGCAAAATAACTTAATTTATTGTTAAATCTATCGATTTTGGTCTGTCCAATTATATTTATGTAAGAGAAAAGTTAAATATATTCAAGTGGCCTTGGAATTGATAACAATCGGCTAAGGTAAGCAAGGACGGCGCGTTCAGTACCTAGATGGATGACCGATCAAATTGGATTTTAAAAAGTAAACAATAGTGTTAGTAGGTACATTTCTCTTGCACCGATCTCATACACATATGTATATTACCACGATCAAGGTAACATTCTGTCAATCTGCGGTAAACTAATATTCTGTTAGAATGACGCGGGCGTGACTTTGTCAGCTTGTCATGAAGTATGAGGACTGTACTTAAGAACAAACGCGCTCATTTGTAGTAGTTAGCGAATGCAGCTACTGATCAAGAGGACTCGGGTTCGATTCCCTTGTCGGATCAAATGTTTGTATGATCTGCAAAAAATAGTTTCGGAGTTTGGGTGTTTTTTCTGTATATATGTATGTATTTATGTCAGTTGCCTAGTAGATCCTCTTAGTTTGGGATTAAATACTGTTGTGTGTCAGACGACTCACACGTTCGAAATAAACACAGCATACAGTTTAAAATTCGATCTAATTATCACAATAAAAAGCAATAGCGGAAGATATTATTTTTTAGGCTTACAACATTTAGTAATATCAATTGTCAATGCCATATGACGTGGCACTGATTGATACATTGGTGATATGTATTGCACATGCCGAGTTAGTGCATTTTACTAAAAAACCGAACAGATTGTTAAAATATTTTTATATTGTTAAAATATTAATATTACTTTTTGTTCCTTGATGGATAGGATATACTCTTCGGATCTCCGGTTACTAAAAGCCGAATTGACGGCTGATCTCATTCTCCTTACACTGAAAGGATAGTGAACTATATTCCACCATAAGTTAATAAAACAAAAAATAAACACACCATCCTCCTAGCCATTATTCCCAAGTTTATTTGGGGTCGGCAACTAGTTCACCCGGTTTTATCTAAATTTCAGTTTTTCCACGGAGCGACTGGCATCGAACCTCCGCAACCCTAAGGGAGAACTGAAATTCGAAGATTGAACTAGTTATCAGTATATTTGAGGGCACTGACTTCCCAATAACGATTGACATAGATGTTCATGACAACCGGGACCGACGGCTTTACGTGCTCTCCGAGGCACGGGCGTGAATCACCGCCAAACTTCCAGCTATTAGGAATTTCCTAAGAAAATCCCAAAAACATTTTTAGGCCCGACCCGGGATTTGATCCCGAGACCTCTTGATTAGTAGTCGCATACGCTAACCACTAGACCAACGACGCAGTTAAAAAATTAAACACAGCATCGTATATAATGCGAAATCAGTTTATCAAAAAGTGTCGATCATTCACATAAATGATAACACAAATCGCAATAGTAAATACTTAAGTTAAGGTTATTTTCCACAACATCTACACAAAACGAGATCACGGTCTTATGGAAAATATTTATCAAACGAAAGTATTGATGCTGATAACTAATTGACGTCAATGTGATTGAAAGAATATAATAGAAGTAGTCATAATACACCTAATGCAGGCACCACACTTCGTTATGCGCTATGCGTTATGTGTCTACGCCGTATTCGCCTAAATATTGGTCATGCGCGCGACCAACAAACATGCCATCCACACTTCGAACTGATATGCCAAATAAGGCAAATATGTGTGTTTAAATTTACAGAAACAATACTTAAATGACGTCTAATTATTTTGATCATATGATAGATTATTTTAATCGTTTAATCGATTTATCGTATTGTTTTATAGTCTATGGTTGTTAGTTATGCACAGGGCACTTCACTACCCGTCCGCAGTGTGGGCAGTTGATGCGTGTATTCGCCTTATTCGTGTCCTTTGAAGTGTGTCAAAAAAACCGACAAAACGACGGATACGCGTATTCGCTATTCGACTCATTTGTCTATGCGTACGAATAAAGCGAATATTGGCGAATATACTCTCCACACTTCGCCGTATGCGCGCGAATAACCCGCATAACGAATAGCGCATAACGAAGTGTGGTGGCTGCATAATAAATAAATATTTCGGACATCTTACGCACAACGCCATCTAGTCTCAAACAAAGCAGAGCTTGTATTATGGGTACTAGACAACGGATATACCTAAATACATACCATGATAAAATATTTTTTTAAATACCAATTCTATTGATGCATTTTATTTTCATTCTATTAATGCACGGTTGGTCTAGTGGTTTAAGTTGTCGCCACGCCTCTTTCTGCTGCACCAAGTATCGCGGGTTCAAATTAATCGTGGGGCAATAGTTTGTGTGATTAACAAATTAATATTCTGAGTCTTTGTGTTCTTCGTGTTCGTTTCAAGTATGATAGTAAATTCTCAGTTTGTAAACTCACATTCCTAATGTGAGAATTGTGAGGAAAAAAACCAAAATACTTTGGTCCAGTAGTTGGCTTAGTAACGCTTTGTCTGATACACACATTGCTGTTCTGAGTCTGGGTGTTCTTTGTAACGGTTTCATATTTTCATATTTGTTAAGTCCCCTGCGAAACAGCGAACAGAATCGTAGGAGAACTACCCCCGCATTAGAAATATTTTTTAACCGACTTCAAAAAAAAGGAGGAGGTTCTCAATTCGTCGGAATCTTTTTTTTTTTTATGTATGTTCAGCGATAACTTCGTCGTTTATGAACCGATTTCAAAAATTCTTTTTGCTTTGGAATGGTCGTAGCTTACAGGTGGTCCCATCGTGGGATCTGATAATGGGATCCCAAGGAAATCGAGGGAACTCCTCAAATATCATAGGCACAATGTCGCGATTTGGGTACTCGGAATAGTTTTTCATTGAAGTCGGTTCCTTTTTGTTAAAATTATTTGAAAAACATTTCAATAATATAAGATCTATAAATATCTTACTTTTAATACATAAAATAACACAATAAAAATAAAATCTGTCGAACAACATGGCCACTATATTCAGAAAAAAACAATCTCAGCATAGTTTTTTCTTGTGTCGTTTTTTATGAGTCAAATACGTGTTATAGGCTATGCTCAATCATATCTTAATTTAGAGGAAAAACACAGTAGCGTTCTGGAGTAGGTACTTTAGAGAATAATTCTTAATATTACTTAAAAAAATATACGACACCTATTCGAAAAACTATATGCAGTCAAGAATGCCACTAGTCTGTGCTATATCTGTATGTGCTATTAGAATAATTACAATATTTAATGGTGGCACCTCAACTAAGCTTCTCTTGTATCTTGAGCTGCCACAAAATCAACCAGTTACAATAACAGAATTAGACGCGTACAATATACAATTGCAGAAATCATCAATTAAAGTAAAGTAAGGTTTTAAAAACTAAACATACACGCTTTAAACTAAAACGTAGAAAATAATTTTAATGTAACAAAGCGTGGGGCGACGTTATTGAAATATTTCCAGAAAATTCGCTATACATCCCACGCTTTGTTACATTAAAATTATTAAAAAAAAAACTTTTTAGTTTCTTTTATCAAATTAGTGTATTGCCATCGTTCCTCGATAAATGTATAAAGTTTTAACGAAATCGGGCCGTTTAAAGTGGGTGAAAATCGCGCCCAAAGAAGTCAGTTACAAACATACAAATAAACATACAGGTGAAGCTAATAAAAAGCGTGTAATAAAAGAAAACAAACAATATACAAGGAAAATCATTTTTGTATAACAATCAACAAGGAAAATCAGTTAAAAATTTAAAGGTCAAGGTATAATATTCAAATTTTAAACAATAACACAGCTGACATAGCGATCACAGGCACTCTTTGTTCCCTCATCCTTCACTCTCCATATCCGATGGAACGTCTATCCGACACGGGGAGGATTAGGTCATATCGGGAGATCGACGACTTACTTGCTAGATTCTAGATTCTTACTAAGTGTTTCTAAAATCGGTACAATTCAATAACACTTTTTGACACTAACCCGAGAGTCAAACCCGAGATCTCTTGATCAGCAATCGCATACGCTAACGACTAGTACATTGAGGCAGTTCCTCTCTACAAATACAATCACTAAATATTTCAAACATTTTCAGACATCTTACACACAACATCATCTAGTCCAAAATTAAGCAGAGCTTGTATTATGGGTACCAAACAACTGATATAAATACATAAACATACTTTTTTTTCTGTAAATACATACATATTATAAATAGAAAACACCCAGATTCCGAAACAAACATTTGTAGATCACACAAATATTTAGTCCGACCCGGGAATCGAACCCGAGACCTCTTGATCAGCAGCCGCATACGCTAACCACTAGACCAACAAGGCAGTTATGTTATCATCATCAGCCTATCGCAGTCCACTGCTGGACTTAGGCCTCTCCAATTGCACGCCACTTAGTTCGATCCTCGGTGACTATGTTATCACTAAATCTAAACTACTATTATATAAAATTGGTGTTTGTTTGTAATATTAAATGTACTGTTTTTACTAAATGTACATCAAAGTATATAGGGTACTAAGATCAAAAAGGTATTTTTTTTAAGTTTTGTCTTTCTGTCTGTCCATCTGTTTGTTCTGGCTAATCTCTGGAACGGCTGGACCCATTTTGACGGGAATTTCTTTAGCAGAAAGGTGAGGACCTAAGGAGTAACTAAGGCTCTATTTTTTGAAGACTAGCTTCGCTTCGCGGCGTTACTCGCGACCTAGTTGGTATATCATAAAACAAAGTCTTCTGGCGCATCTGTCTGTCAAATCACGATAAAGTAAAAAATATTGCACTGATTTTCATTATGTTTTAGCAATAGATAGATTGATTCTTGATGTAGGTTTAAGTATATAATTTGTCAAGTTTACAATGTTTTATAAATAACTATTATATATCTAAACGTGCAAAGCAGGGCGGGCCGCTTCCTTATTATAAAACGACAGTGACGAGACAATGATTTCAATGACTGTGCATTATAATATCAATAATGATACGTTCTAACTGCACCGACTGTGGGTAAATACTTGCTTACAATGTTACTGTTATTCATCATCATCATCATCATCATCAACAGCCTTTAACATAGGCCTCTCCTAAGAAAGGAGGTTTTGGCCTACTATACCACGCTGGCCAGATGGGTCGATATAGGGTTGGTTTCAAGTTTTCCTTCTCTTTGCATTGATGTTGTCTTGCTTAGTTTATCCCTTAGTCGCCTTTCACGACACCCGCGGGATGAATAGGGGTGGTGACACTCTGTATTCATAATCCGCCACCACACGGACCAAACCAAACCAAACTGGTATTGTCAGGTAGTTTTTAATTAAAAATTCAATGATTAATCTGCAGACCGACAATAAATTCCGTTAAAAAACGATTTGTAATGATTACTTCAGAACATGTTTTAGAAAAACCTATCGTATTATGTGAGAACAATAGCCTTAAGCTATTTTAAACCTTCATAAATTCTTTATTTATTTGTTTGTTTTATGTTCATGCATCTTTATTTTTATACTACATACTACATAAAAGATAATCAGAACTGCATGGATACATTTCCTTCGGATCTCGTCATCACTCAGAAATGAGAATAATGTACCTATCCTAGTAATCTAGAAACACCACTTACAAGTATGATTCTAGCTTCTTCGTTTCTGTCGAGCTATTAATCCGTGCCTTTTCAATGCCTATGCTCTTGTTTTTACACGCTTTATATTAGCTTCACCTGTATTTTTGTTTGTATGTCTGTAACCGACTCCTTTGGGTGAGATTTTGACCCACTTTTAACGGCCAGATTACGTTCAAACTTTGTAGGTTTATCAAGGACCGATGACAATACCCTAATTTGAAAAAAAAACAAAAAAGATGTTTAAAAAAATTAGTCTTTTTTTAGACTCGAAAAAAAATAGTTTTAAAAAACTAAACACGCTTTTAAACTAAATATGTAGTAGAAAATAATTTTAATGTAACAAAGCGTGGGGTACGTTCTGAAAATAGTTAAATAAATAAATAATAAATAAATAAATATTTCGGACATCTTACACACAACGTCATCTAGTCCCAAATTAAGCAGAGCTTGTATTATGGGTACTAAATAACTGATATAAATACATAAACATACTTTTGTTTTATTAAATACATACATACATAGAAAAACACCCAGACTCCGAAACAAATATTTCAATAACGACGCCCCACGCTTTGTTACATTAAAGTTATTTAACCATGATTTTATTTCTTATGGGCTAAGATACGTGTTCTTTTGAAACAGTAAGAGATCGGTGTTAATGTACTCCTGTCTTTTAGTCTGTAGACGGTGGGAATCACATCATGTGATCGTCAGCAGCCCGATACACTAAGTTCACTGTTGAACTTATACGTCTTAGCTAGGAGATGTTTGACTACAATATCCCGCTGGCCTGACTCGATATAGGTAGTTTATTTCAATACATACCATCCTTACTAATATTATAAATTCAGTGTTTATGTGTGTGTGTATGATTGATTCAGCAATTTAAGCGTAAAATCACATTAAACCACATTCGCATTGCAAATTAATAATTGCACATTATTAAGACTTTTACGGATAAACAACAAAACAAATTATTACAATTTCCTTTGGAGCGCAAAAGCATATAAGACTAAACAGATTTGAAAAAAAATCGGCTAAGTACGTGTCAGGCCACACATAAAACAGGGTTTCGTAGTCATTCATAACCTTACGTGAATTTAAAACCGTTTTCATTACATAAAATCGTTATGTTTACTTATAATTTAGTTATTATTGCACAAGTGAGCGTATTTTGCAAGTTATGCCTCTAAAACACCAGAACTCAGACAGTTATGTAACTTTTTATAGTTTCCTTTAACATGATAACAAAACAACGAACATTTTTTCACATTTTTCGAACCAGCAGTTTAGCTTTTAGGGGGGGGGGGGAGGGATTGTTATAACAAATATGCTCTTTAAAGTTGAATAACTCTCAAACGAATACCTAATTCATAAATTCGTCTCAACAACCTCGTATTTATTTCAATAAACCTATCTAATAATACCCCACATGATGAGGTTATAAGTTAGAAAAAAAAATAACACCACCAGGTGTAGGAGAGGTACCCTATTTTTTTCCGTTATTTTATTTTAACATTTTGTCGGCGTGAATAAAACACGTACATATCTATGCCACGTGCCATCTTTCCAGCACTAATGGCTTCGACAGTAAGTCTAGGACGACCCGACGTACATTACGAGATTATGAAGTCCTGAACTACGGAAACCTAAAAAATGGTTTTCAAAGTCTAAAATTTTTGTTAAAAAATTATACAAAGCTATAGATCCTCTGTCACCTAATTTCTGACAGTCCCGTAATATTTCTGTGTGAAACACCATTCGTTCGGTAAAAAATTCGGTTCAAAGATGGCTCGGAACAAACAGACAAATTTTTAATTTTTTTTTAGTGTAATTAACATATACATATACTTTCAGCTGCATTTAATACAGCTTTGGTGTTTTCTATGTATAGTATCAATGTATTTACCAAATAGAATTATATCAGTTGTTTAGTACCCACCCATCATACAGGCTCTGCTTAATTTGGGACCAGATGATGTTGTGTGTAGATGTCCGAAATATTAAATTATCTTTTAACATAATATATTGTGAAACAAAATTAATTTCACAAACTTAAAAAGTACTGCGATATTAATGCTGTTGAGCGATGAATAGATTGATTTTCGAGAATGGTTTTAGTATATGACTTGTCAATCTTAAGATGTTTTTAATACTTATATCTACCCGTGCAAAGCCGGGGCGGGCCGTTAGTTTTATATAAGTAGAATCAGGACTAATCTCAAATCTATACAAACATATATCACAAGCGGTACCTCACCACGCATAGCAAAATTCGATAAAAAGAATTACGTTCGCACACTTTTTTATTATTGAAGTACGATGTCTAATAGCTCGGCAAATACTCGTAGTTCAAAGATACTCGTTAATACTTCTACTACTTCGCCACAATTTTTTGTGTGTACATATACATAAATAAGAATTAAACATACAGTGATTTGAATATCTAGAATTAGAATCGTCAATTCTATACTTAACAAATGTTTTTTAATTTCATATTTTTCACTTAATCGATATATTTCATGAGTATAGGTTAAGTACTGTGTACTGTAAGTATAACTGCTTAGCATATGCCTGCAATTAAGTTAAAAAACTACATATACGAGTATAATATCGAAATTATGTTTACATTGCTGCGACTGATGTGCTTGAGGCATCGGCTTTGATTCCCGGGTAGGACCAAATGTAGGTATGATCTTGTTGTGAAATGTTTGTTTCGGAGTTTGGGTGTTTTCTATGTATATTAAGTATGTGTTTACAAAAAAGTATGTTTATCAATTTATATCAGATTTCTAGTACCCATAATACAAGCTCTGCTTAGTTTGGGACTAGATAATGTTGTGTGTTAGATATCCGAAATATTTAATTATTTTATTCCTACTAATATTTTAGATTCGAAAGTAACTCTGTTTGTCTGTTTGTTACGGTTTCACGCCTAAACGGCAGAACCGATTTTGATGAAATTTGGTATAGAGATATATGGGACCTCGAGAAAGGACATAGGCTACTTTTTACCGCGAAAATCGACACACTGGCGGGCGGAGCCGCGGGCAAAAGCTAGTAACTAATAAAATAAATATGGCCGACTTCTGACACAACATCATCTAGTCCCAAACTAAGCAGAACATGTACGGGTGCAATCACCTCAGGTAACACAGTGGTACTTGTATATTTACACAATTTGACAGTTGACAAAAGCCGTATAAAATAAACATCAACGAAGTGTTGAATGTTTAAAAATATATTTTTGTAATGTTGGTTAGGAAGTGAACGATTTAAAGAGGAGTCGATGTGATTTTAATGACCAACCGCATTATGTACCGTCCAAACATCAAACGTCACAAAATACGGAAAACTGGTATAAAGCCATTCTTCTCACTAAGTGAATCTTTATTAACATTATTATTATTATTGCTTACCCTCACAATGAGGATGGTGGCCCCGACTCCTGGATTATACTCTTGCTTTCCAGGCCTTCCGTGTGGTGACGGATTAAGAATACAAAGTGTCACCACCCCTATTCATTCCATGGGTGTCGTAAGAGGCGACGAAAGGAACAAAATAAGCAGCTAACATCACTGCCAAGAGAAGGAATACTTGAAACAAACCCTTTACCAACCCGTCTGGCCAGCGTGGTATAGTAGGCCAAAACCTCCTTTCAAAGGAGAGGCCTATGTCCAGCAGTGGACTCTAAAAGGCTGTTGATGGTGATGATGATTCCATCAGGCAGAGTATAGTCATTTTGGTGGGCTTAAGTAAATATAAAAAAAAGAGGGGAGCACCAATGAAGACTGTTCCAAAATCGGGGTTTTATTCCTCTTGATCAAAAGTTCTAAAAAAAGGTTCGTGACATTATATGTCTAGCTTTTAGGGCCACCGCAGACTAGCTACTTTTAGCATCGGCGATCGGCGATTTGGCGACTGCATCGATGCTGCATCGCGTTTTAGAGACTTCCTGCGTTCGATCGCGGTATCGGAAACGCGCGTTTTAGCGACTGCTCAGATGCCAAATCGATGCTACCGGCATCCGAATGTGTGCGGAGAGTAACGTTCAGCTGCTGTGTCGCGCTTCTAAAAAGCGACTCAATCTCCGCGTTTTTAAGTGTGCGGTGTAGAGCGTTCGGTCGCCGTATTTAGCTTCTAAAAAGCGACCAGTTGCCGATCGCCGATGCTAAAAGAAGCTAGTGTGCGGTGGCCCTTAAGGTTCACTCACTATAACCTTTTTATGGGAAATTAATTTGCTTCCGCGGTATAACTTCACGCTTCGCGAAATAGAAGTTGCAGACGGGACTGCCTTAGTCAGCTGATTGTTAATACACATTTTTAAAATAAATTTTTCGGACATATTACACACAACGTCATCTAGTCCCAAACTAAGCAGAGCTTGTATTATGGGTACTAAACAACTGATATAAATACAAAAACATACTTTTTATTGGAAATCCATACATAGTCAGACTCCGGAATAAATATTTGTGGATCACACAAATATTTGGTCTGGAATCAAACCCGAGACATCTTGATCAGCAGCCGCATACGCTAACCACTAGACCAACAAGGCAGTCACAACATGAACACATGAGAATGTAAGGGATGGCTCAGCCAGACAATGTTTGCGTACTTAGAATGCCACTTGCATATCGTCAACAATTGTGATATAAAGTGAGATATTCAATAAACAGTCGCGTATCTACAATTGTTATCAAATTGTTAAACTAGAATTTATCCTCATTTCCTTACTAGAAGTATTATAAATGCGAAGGTAAATCTGTCTGTCTGAACGACTTTCACAGCAAAACTACTGAAACGTTTTATATGAATTTGGTTACACTGATAGTCTAGAGCGTGAGAAAGAACATAGGATATAGGACTTCTTTTTACACGCTTTTTATTAGCTTGTTTGATGGTTTGTAACCGACTCCTTTGGGTGCGATTTTGACCCACTTTAAACGGTCAGATTTCGTTCAGTTTGTAGATTTATCGAAGACCGATGACAATACACTAATTTGAAAAAAAAACTAAAAAAATGTTTAACGAAATTAGTCTTTTTCAGTCTTTTCTCTAAATAATTTTAATTAATTCGTGGGGCGACGTTATTGAAATATTTTCAAAAAGCACCCCACGCTTTGTTACATTAAAATTATTTTCTACTGTTTAGTCTAGAAGCGTGTTCTTTTAGTTTTTTAAAACTTTTTTTTTACCATGATAAACGACATACATGCGGGCAGAGCCGAGGACGAAAGCTAGATTCTTTAATTGTTTTCCTTGTAAATCTCAGCCGGTTTAGATTATTTTAAAGAACCTTGTCATATTAGAAATATCAAGTGTTCTTGTGGTTTTTCCTCGTTGGAGTTGTTTGACTCGTTAAAAAACAGGTAGGTACACTGTAAAAATACGAAAGCGAAAGACGCAACGGTGTTTGAAGTTTGAGATCATTCTAAATGGCTTATGGGGCTAAGCTATGTTGCGACTGAGCATACGTTTAGAAGTTAGTAATACACACTCATATACGCGCATACGTGATGATACACACACACACACACACAAACATATATACACACACACAAATACCTTCTAACTCTTATACAAACCTCTAACCTTAGAGCATGGATTTTGTTTTCAGCCCAACCGCGAGGGGGCGGCGTCCGCGTGTGACCGGACGTTGCCCAATAGAGAGTCGAGAGCTGAGGTGGTGCCCGCAACAGTGCGGGCAGGCGCCGGTCGGAGTCCAGAAGGAAATCCCCTCCCTGGACTCCTTCCAATACAAAGGCGCAGAGAGGGTCACACCGTGTGGTTTTAGTCGGTTCGAGTCCGACACACCACCCCGCCGTAACCCCCGACGGGGTGACGGTCCGCGGGGATTTCCACACGTAAAAAAAAAAAAAAAAAAAAAATGGATTTTGTTTTCAGTACATATCATTAAGTTTTCCTTTTTTTTTTGAAACTTTTAAACTTGGCTTCCATATTAAAAGTTTTACTTAGTTTGGAAGCCAAGAGACAGTTTCATTATGTAATCTTAATGTGACAATAAAACATTTTTAATTCCATTTGATTTTGATTGTAATTGCTTTTGACTAATGTCTATATTAGCAAAGTATCCCCGAAATTCGGAAGTGTGACATTGTTTTTGGGTGACAAAACTGTTAGCAAGACTGTTGGCAGTTGGCAAAATTCTAAGATTCAAATCAAATCAAATCAAACCATTTTTATTTCAAATAAACCAATACAACGGCACTTTTGAAACGTCAAGTAGTCAGTCAGTAGTCAGTCGTGAAGCTAATTGTCTGTTCCAATTCGTAGATCCTATGGAGAAGAACAGACAAGAAACTCCAAGGACACTCTTTTCCAACATTGTTTTTACAATTTTTGGTTACATTGTTTAAGGCATTTTATTAAATGTGAGGACAATGTAACGATGCAGATATTCAAAAATCATTATACAAAATATAGTATAGAAGTTGTGAGATAACCAGCCCCGACTGGCGGCGCCCGAATTACTTATTACTTTATGAGTTACTTAAAATATTTCATAATTGTTTCTTTAATATCATCTGTACAAATAAGGAAATGGAAGTCTTTGTTTTTAATTTTGAATTAACATCTTTTCACCAAATGCATATAAAAGTATAATGGTGGTAGTTGTAGTAGTAGTAACTGATTCGTTGTTCTAGTAGATAGTGTATGCGACTGCTAATAAAGAGGTCTCGGGTTCAAAACCCCTGTCGGGCCAAAAAGTGTTTTTCTTAGGAAATTCCAAATAGCAGCCCGGAGTTTGGAAGTTTGACGGTGATTCACGCCCCTGCCTCGGAAAGCACGTAAAGCCGTCGGTCCCGGTTGTCATGAACATCTATTTCAATCGTTATTGGGACGTCAGTGCTCTCAAATTTTACTGAAAACTAGTTCAACCTGAGGATTTCAGTTCTCCCTTAGTGCACAGAATACAAAATAGAAATAGTACTTAGTGCTTGTTTACGTGGAATGTGCGGGCGCGGTGTGACGAAATATCAATCATATTATGCTGTGATATCTAAGTGTTCACGTAAGAAACGCACGTGCGGTCTAAGGGCCACCGCAGACTAGCTACTTTTAGCATCGGCGATCGGCAACTAGTCGCTTTTTAGAAGCTAAATACGGCGACCGAACGCTCTACACCGCACACTTAGGCCGTGTTCAGACCAAACGTATGGTCAGCCGCCGAATGTGAGCAGGCTCACTGTGAGCCCCAGTGTGAACGTGAAAATAAACGGTATTTTTCGTTCACAGTATGCTTACAATACGCTATAGCTTACAATACGCTAATGGTGTGAACAAAACAGTCGGCTTTGTATACGTTCACACCGTATGCGCATGCTGAGCGGCCGCCTATTTTGACTGAATTGAATAGAGTCCGCCGGCAGAGCTGTATCCGATACGCTAACGCACGATCTGCGTCCGCGGCGCGTAGTGACGCGCTATATTAATCGGTGCCGCCGAATGTCAGCGTCTACGCATAGCATTATAACGTATTGTCGGTTAGATGTGAACGAAAAAGTGAATATGTATGGAAATATAATAAACTGCGTAACGCTCGCTCACATTCGGCGGCTGACTATACGTTTGGTCTGAACACAGCCTTAAAAACGCCAAACACGGAGATTGAATCGCTTTTTAGAAGCGCGACACAGCAGCTGATCGCTACTCTCCGCACACATTCGGATGCCGGTAGCATCGATTTGGCATCTGAGCAGTCGCTAAAACGTTTCCGATACCGCGATCGAACGCAGGAAGTCGCTAAAACGCGATGCAGCATCGATGCAGTCGCCAAATCGCCGATCGCCGATGCTAAAAGTAGCTAGTCTGCGGTGGCCCTAAGTTTTCGCGCGACTGACCGCGCCCGCGAGTTAACGTGAGCATTTGCTTGGTTGCAGAGGTCCGATACCAGTCGCTCCGTGGAAAAAATGATATTCAGGCAAAGACGGTTGAACTAGTAGACGACCCCAAATAATATTGGAAATAACGCTAAAATAGATAGATCGTGAAAAACGTGACTTAATCTTGAATTGTTTTTTTAAGCGTAATCGTAAAACATTTTTTTTATGAATGTTTTGTTTTTTATTCACATTTTTTCGCGATATATTTTCCAAGTATTGACCATGAAGGCCATATATATATGAAGTTGTGGTTGTGGTTTTAAAGATTCTTTCAGTTATCTATAAGACGTACATATATTTAAAAATATATATAAGTTTGTGTATCATCACACTGGTTACCTTGGCCTCTATCCACTGTTTTTTTAAATTTAATTTTGTGAATGAGACAATGCAACATGTAGCGGCTTAGTGAGAGCAGATGCAACTGCGTGGCCCTCCGGTCTCACCCTTGCCAACGAAATAAGACAACACGAATGCCGACATTTTTAAGTTGATCTTCTATGTGAGGGTAGTACTGCCCTGGTCTTGTCGGCCTGATCATGCTGAAATCAGCGCGGTTCTACTTTTTCTTCTTCCTAGCCTTATCCCCAATATTATTTGGGATCGGCTACTATTTCAACCGGTTTTACCTAAATATCAGTTTTTCCACAGAGTGCCTGGGACTAGTTGTAAGTAAATTTGATTGGGCACTGACTTCCCAATAAGAATTGCCATAGATTGTTCATCACAACCGGGACCGACATTTTTACTTGTTCCTCTCCGAGGCACGGGCGTGAATCACCGCCAAACTTCCAAACCTCGGGCTGCTATTGGGAGTTTCCTGTAAGAAAAACTCAAAAACACTTTTTGGCCCGGCCCAGGATTTCAACCAGAGACTTGTTGATTAGCAGTCGCATACGCTATCTACTAGACCAACGAGGCAGTTCTACTAAAAAAGCCGTGTGACAGATGTGTGAGGTTATTGTCATTTCCTTCTTCTTAAATATAGATAATGTTTTGAGCTACTTCTAAGTTTGATTTTCTTTGTAAGTCTTAAGAATTTCATTGTTGATTGTAGGCATTATTATTGTTATAACATTGACCTTACGTGCGTTATACTGTGTAGCGACAGTCGCGTCCATGATCTTCACCGTGCACTCTTATATTTTGTATAGACATTACTGACTCGGCAAACGTCTGTTTGCCACGTAAATTATTTTTAGCAAATGTTCTGGTAAAAATAGAATTAGTTGTTGAAGAATAATATTTTATGGTATTTTTCTTTTCGATGCCAAATCATGAAAATATCTTAAGAGGGCTACCCTTGTCACCTAAGGGCTTAAAATTGCCAACGACGTATTTACAAATATACACAAAAATCTATAAAATTAGTCAATCCAGTCAAACACAGTGACATATATATTAGATGGACCCATCTGTAGTGACCAACCAACCATCTCAAACAAGATCTGATCTCAATTTGATCAAAATCTGACAACGGGTGCTTTTGTAGATCAGACTGTTATTAAAAAAATATAATAAATATTTGCAGACATCTAACACACAACATGGGTACTAGACAAATACCTAAACATTCTTTTTTTTTGTAATTACATTCACATTATACATAGAAAACATCCAAGCCTCTAGGTCAGCAGCCGCATTTTTTTTTTTTTTTTTTACGTGTGGAAATCCCCGCGGACCGTCACCCCGTCGGGGGTTACGGCGGGGTGGTGTGTCGGACTCGAACCGACTAAAACCACACGGTGTGACCCTCTCTGCGCCTGTGTATTGGAAGGAGTCCAGGGAGGGGATTTCCTTCTGGACTCCAACCGGCGCCTGCCCGCAACAGCCGCATACGCTAACCACTCGACCAACAAGGCAGTCATTGGATTTGGAAATACAAATGTACTTTTGTATTTATAAATCACCATCATCAGCCCTGATGCAGTCCACTTCTGGATATTGGCCTCTCCCAAGGCACAGCACAGAGCCCGGTCCGTTGCTTTCTGCATAGAGTCGCCACCGACGACCATATGCAAATCGTCATTGCTACATTTTATTTCTGTTCAGTGTAATAGGTTTTCTTTTTGCACATTCCAATATGGATCACTCGTCATCCTTTTTCTCACAAATGTTTATAACCTAGTCTTTAAAAAACGAAAATTACTTTGATATTCCTTTCCACAGTGATAGATGCAAGCGCCTCAAATTTCCGATGCGTCATCGTGTTCTTATAGCGTTCTCAAAATACTGGCAGCATTGCCACATTGAATGGCGATGCTACTAAATCTTTGTGCTAGGGGAAGGCCAGCCGTTTGGTCACGAGTAGCGTAATTCACTTGCTTAGATAATTATTCAAATAAAGCACAAGCACTTGGACTTGGAAATTGGACTGTCTCTATTTAATATCAAACAAACAGTGTTTTACTAAATTCATATCAAACTATACATCGCCTCGAAAGCCACCGCTTCAGAGTGGTTGACATACGCTCTCGAACTAAACGGTTCGGCTCTTCCTTTCTGTGCCGAGCAGTTAAAACCTGGAACTCTCTACCAGCGCATGTTTCCTCCCTTCTATGACCCCGGGTCCTTCAAGCGGGGCGTGAAAAAGCATCTTACTAGGCCGCCATAGTGTGGGTCACCGTACTGCACTGTCCGTTGTGGCAGTGAGGATGGTGGCCTTCACTTCTGGATTCTGTTCATGCTTTCCATCATGCAGGGCAGTACATTTTGGCAGCTAATATAAAAAAAAAATACATATACGATACTGACATCAAAATTTCTAATATTTTTGTCTGTCTATCTGTCTGTTTGTTCCGGCTTATCTTTGAAACGGTTGTACCGATTTTAATGGAACTTCATCTAACAAAAAGCTGATGACCTAAGGAGTAACTTATAGGCTATTTTTTTAAAGACTAGCTTTCCTCCACGGAGTTACTTGCGACATACAAACACCGCGGGCATCAGTTATACTCGTCACAAAATAAGAAGCCCGATTTGACATTTGTCATCGTGGCGTAACTAATACGATTAATTCGTGTTTTTGCTATGTTTGCTTCTATATGACACAAATGTCAAAACGGGCTTCTTATTTTGTGACGACTATACATAAACACAATTCAATTTTTATTTATTTTTAAAGAAAGAAAGAAAGAAAATAATATTTATTTTGACACATACACGATAAGACATAACATCATATATATTAATGCACTTTAGAAAAAAAAACTTTTCACTTGAAGCAACACAGCTAACATATATCGTCATGTATACCTATTGAAATATTCTATTTATGAACCCGTATATTATATACTTCGGTGCATATGTTAAGCAGTCATTATTCCTTTACCGGATTTCATTCATACCTACAGCTGTTCTTCTTCTTGTCCTAAATTATCTAATCAGTCCGAATGTGAGGCGAGTCATCTGTAGGCAGATTTTCGTCACCCGCATTATTTAGACACACTTGGACGGATCACCTTATCATGCAGTGTTAAAAAATAGCGAGTCTGAGTAATTAATAGTCGTATGCAGTGTCGCATATTAGAATAAAAAGCATTAAATGTACCCTAATGTTATCCCAGACATAAAATATTCGCATAAACCTATACATATTTTATCATCATCATCATCATAATTGTCATTAATCACATTTGTTGCTGACGTCAATATTAATTTAAATAGAATGATCTTTCTATTAATATAAATTGTGCAAATCAAATTGCTTGTTTTATTTTCTTTCTAATCGATGTAAGGAAATGGTTTTCAATGAGTAGGCAGATTAAGCGTTTGATTCCAAAATATCTGTAACACAAGGTAAAATTAAAAAAATAAATGATGTACTTTATACCACCCGGTTCAATAAAGTCGTCACAAAATAAGAATCCCGGTTTGACATTTGTCATCGTGGCGTAACTAATACGATTAATTCGTGTTTTTGAGTGCAATTTTTCAATATCAAGTTAAACTTGATGCTTATTTATGATACGCGTTGTGATAGTGTATGGGTAACATAGTAATTAAACAGGATTATGAATTTGATTTATCAATTTCTTACATGCGGCATGTCAAATGTCAAAACGGGCTTCTTATTTTGTGACGACTATAATTAGAATCTATTGTTTGACACCTGATTTATTAAAAATATAAATAAAGTGTTTTTCGGCTAGTGTTCGGCTGGTGGTTGAAATTAAACCTGAATTCTTTTTTTAGCTTTCTGCACTTATCCGAACTCCACAGTCCTTCATTCGAGTATTTTTTGCGAAAAGGGATACAACGATACAACGTTTTTGCTTCATGTATATTTTTATATATTTTTATATGTTATAAAATTTAAGGAATACAACCTGAGTCGCTGATGAACTTTACAAACATTTATGAAAAAGACACAATGTCCACCCAGATTCGGAACAAGAATTTGTGGATCCCACGAACTAGGTACAAATCACTCAACATGACCGTGCAATCTGCCTGTAAATAGTTGTCCAACAAATTATTTCAAGTGCAATCATTCAATATGCAGTGCAATCTCTCAATATAGTAGTGCTATGACTTGTGAATTCACTGTACAGGGTCTCGGTCAATAAAGAGAATTAATTGACTGCCTTGTTGGTCTAGTGGTTTGCGTATGCGGCTGCTGATCAAGAGGTCTCGGGTTCGATTCCCGGGTCAGACCAAATATTTGTGCAATCCACAAATATTTGTTTCGGAGTCTGGGTGTTTTTCTATGTATAATATGTATGTATTTACAAAAAAAAAGTATGTTTATGTATTTTTATCAGTTGTTTAACACAAGCTCTGCTTACTTTGGGACTAGATGATGTTGTGTGTAAGATGTCCAAAATATTTATTTATTTATTTATATATAATTTAGACATTAATATCATACATATCCCGTGTTATTATTATAGGTACTTGCACTACTTTTTTTTATTTTTTATTAAACCGTAGTCATAATTTGGCCATAATGCCAGACTGAAATATAATTCTATCGTTGCTTTTCTTCTTAGCTAAGTTGATATTCTACAAACGTAGAAAACGTGTGACGCTATCTCAATATTACCTAAGTCACGTGGACGAAATAATTTACTAGCAAAAATATACGAGAATAGGCGTTAGTGATTGTGGAACGAGACGACACGAAAACTTGCATCTTGACTTAGGGGGGAAGAGCTCGACGCTGGTTCCAATTACGGTAATGCAGTCGTTTATAGGGCGTCTTAATTATCTATACTATGGCCTTAAATACCAAACAAATATCCAGGTAGAATGTCTTCGTCATAGTAGTCTCCTATTCAAAGTGTTTTTTTTTAGATGTCTTTTACACACAACATCATCTAGTCTAGTAGCTTGTAATAAGGGTACTAAACAACTGATATAATCAATCAAACATATAAACAAATCAACAAATAAATAATATTAAAATAGCCGCTTTTTGCTAAATTCATATATATTTCATTTTCAATTTTTGTCTGTCTGTCTGTCCTTCAATCTCTTACTTAGGCTACTTTTTAGGGTTCCGGTGCCAAATGGCAAAAAACGGAACCCTTATAGATTTGTCAAGTCTGTCTGTCTGTCTGTCCGTCCGTATGTCACAGCCACTTTTTTCCGAAACTACAAGAGCTATACTGTTGAAATTTGGTAAGTAGATGTAATCTGTGAACCGCATTAAGATTTTCACATAAACATGGACAAAAAACAATACATTTTGGGGGTCCCCATACTTGGAACTGAAACTCAAAAAAATTTTTTTCATCAAACTCATATGTGTGGGGTATCTGTGGATAGGTGTTCAAAAATGATGTTGAGGTTTCTAATATCATTTTTTTCTAAACTGAATAGTTTGCGCGAGAGACACTTCCAAAGTGGAAAAATATGTGTCCCCCCCCCCCCCCTCTAACTTCTAAAATAAGAGAGTGATAAAACTAAAAAAAATATATGTTGTACATTACCATGTAAACTACCAACGAAAATTGGTTTGAACGAGATCTAATAAGTAGTTCTTTTTAATATGATATAAAGCGTAAACAGCAATTTACCTTTCATTTAATCAACGAACTACAATAACTTTTATATAATGTTACTTGTTGATACGGAACCGTTCATGGGCGAGTCCGACTCGCACTTGGCCTATTTTTTTTTAGACTAGCGTCGCCCCGCGGCGTTGCCCGTAGTCACAACAACGAACGCGGGTAACAGCACAGGGCTCGACTAGTATCAAATAGAAAAATACGTTCAACAATCTGACACGCTCTCATCACAAGCACTTCCAGTGATAACAACAGACATCGCTACGGTTATAAACAGAAAATGAGTCATTTGTGATACAATTTTCTTAATGTAACTTAAGAGAACCACATTAATAAACAATATTCAGCGCTGATACATAGAACACATCCAGACTCTGTAACAAATATTTGTGCATTCCGACCCAGTCATTCTTCACAATGTTGTTCTTTTTCTATGGTTTTAGTCGTTAAAGATGGAATGTGATAAAATCAGTTCTCATCAGAGATAATATGCGAGTATAACAAAACCATAATCTTCATATTTTTTATACATCAGATAAAATAACTAAGTGTACTTATAAAGAATATTATCATCAGACGCAATTTACTCAAGATGACAATAAATTGACAAGGAACTAATCTTAGAATAAATGTAAAAACATTAACATAGGTTGTAAATAGCTTGGTTATCATATAGTTTTACTTCATATTGTCAGTTTGTGACACAAATGCAAACTATCTATGAAACTAGGAATTCATGAAAGGATTTCTGGTTCTAAGACATTTTCTTATGGTATGTATACAAGGGTGACATTCCCTCGGTGAAAGCAAAGAAAAAAAAAATTAACTAATTTTCTATGGCGTGGTTTCACCACTGTCACGATTGCCAAGTGTCTTTATCAAAGGCGTTTTTAGTTCTCAATCAAGAATTGTTAATACATCAAAGAATAGTTTGAAACTACCTCTCTATCACTAATGGGTAGTTGAATATACGATAGTCAATACCGCTAAAGCAAGGCATTTCTGTGATCCATCTGTGCGAGAAGCAAACTCAATAAAAAAAAGAACGAAAACTCTTATTGGCTCTCAGACGTTACTCGTATTTGGCAGCCCGTCCCTCTCTTACAATGCATTGAGGTTTTCTGTGTTACTTCTACGTCCTAAAATGCAAAACATTTAAAATGTCAGCGACATGGTGACTTGTAAACAAATGTGTTATAAGACTGAGGTATTATTAATTCAAATTTGAAAAGCACCAAACGGGAAATAAATGTTTTTTCCAATTAGATTTTTTAGGGTTCCGTAGCCAAATGGCAAAAAACGGAACCCTTATAGATTCGTCAAGTCTGTCTGTCTGTCTGTCTGTCCGTCCGTATGTCACAGCCAATTATTTCCGAAACTATAAGAGCTATACTGTTGAAATTTTGTCAGTCGATGTATTCTGTGAACCGCATTAAGATTTTTACATAAAAATAGAAAAAAAACGATACATTTTGGGGGTCCCCATACATGGAACTGAAACTCAAAAAAATTTTTTTCATCAAACCTATCCGTGTGGGGTATCTATGGATAGGTG
Source organism: Phragmatobia fuliginosa (assembly GCA_932526445.1). Taxonomy (NCBI): domain Eukaryota; kingdom Metazoa; phylum Arthropoda; class Insecta; order Lepidoptera; family Erebidae; genus Phragmatobia; species Phragmatobia fuliginosa. Next base: position 18,076,539 of record OW052057.1, read on the forward strand.
TTCAAAAATGATATTGAGGTTTCTAATATCATTTTTTTCTAAACTGAATAGTTTGCGCGAGAGACACTTCCAAAGTGGAAAAATGTGTGTCCCCCCCCCTCTAACTTCTAACATAAGAGAGCGATAAAACTAAAAAAAATATATGTTGTACATTACCATGCAAACTACCAACGAAAATTGGTTTGAAGGAGATCTAGTAAGTAGTTTTTTTTTAATACGTCATAAATCGTAACACGCAATTTACCTTTCATACAATCAAAACACTAGTATAAAAACATCGATAAAAGTTACAACGAACTACAAGAACTTTTTTATGATGTTACTTGCTGATACGGAACCCTTCATGGGCGAGTCCGACTCGCACTTGGCCGATTTTTGTTAAATGACTGGTGTTTTATTTACAAACTTTTACTCATACAAATATTTGAGGTCTTATTTTGTTTTAAATACCTATGTTACGAAGCTTTCAAGTTAATACAAGTCTACTAAAATGAGACCCAAAAAATACAGTGATTGAAAACCTATACCTATAGCTCATGCGAATGAAAAATATAATTATATTCGTAATATAAGTCAATCTTCAGAATCCCTATCGTTCACTCAATTGATCTTTATTATGTACATTATTTCATATAACCATAAAATTGTGTAGATTAACATTCAAACCACTTTTCCTTTTATTCAGAGGTCGATTAGTTTGTGAAACATAAGTAAAGGTATTATAATAATAATCTTATAAAACAAAAAACCGACTTCAAAAAAACTAGTACCCCAATTCGTGCCTGGTGTGCCTATGATATTTGAGGAGTACCCTCGATTTCTCCAGGATCTTGTCATTAAATCCTGGTTTACTTATGATGGGAACACATGAATTAAAAAAAAAATAACAAAATCGATATGAGGTAACAACAAATCAGTCGAATTTGAGAACCTCCTCCTTTACTCTAGTCGGTTAAAATATTATTGAACCATGCCAAAAGATGCCCAAAGAGTAATTAAGAGGGCAATGCTCGGAGTCCATTACCATTGTCGCATAAGCGATGAGGATACCCGCAAACAATGGCCGATGGGACCATAGACTGAGTGTGGGTGGGCATTCAGCAAGGCTTATGTTGGTTGAGTTGCTTAGCTGCCGCAGGTAGTCCTTAGACTCGGCTAGCACATAACGGGTTGTTTCAATAAAACCTACTGTGGAAGTATTTCGGCTAAGACAATTGTTGATAACAACCCTATCTCCATCTCAATGAATACCTATTACCCGTATAACACTGATTATTCAATTACTTTTCTCGTGTTGGAAATTTCTGATCGTTTTCAGCGTTATCGTCCGTCCAACTCACATGGCGTCGATCTGCATGTTGATATCAACTGTGCGTTACGTAACAAATATTGTTAAGGTTTACAAGCCGCATTAGAACGTACTGTTATACAAACAAAACGACACACATCAACCGTGTAGCTTAGCAAAACAGTTTAGAAAATAATGAGCCACTATAGCGATATTAGATTATCTTATTGAGTTATTAGAGACGTGTTTTGATTGACGAAGACGGTCGAGATCGTCCAACTGAGTCTAACTTCTTCTTTCTTCTACATGCCATTACATGCTGACCTTGGAAGTCACGTTTACGTTTTAGAGTGACAGATATACACGTAATAGACGCTTCGGCTCTTGCAGTTCTCCATCATCATCATCATCAGCCTATCGCAGTCCACTGCTGGACATAGGCCTCTTCAATTGCACGCCACTTGGTTCGATCCTCGGCTTCTCGCATCCAGCTCCTGCCAATTCTTGTGACAATCAATTGAATCCTGGAATTTACTAACAACGCATGTGTTTCTCTCTTATTAGGATCCCGGAACCTTTATACGGGGAGTGAATAACCAGTATTTAATTTAACCAACCAATATTACCTGCAGTCCCATTTTCAAAAATATAGTAATGAATTAAATTAATACATGCATTAAGTTTGTTTAAGTTTATATATATAATAATGTGTGGAATGTGTAAAAATTATATTTAAATGTTGATTACTATAAATTTAACATGGCCATATTAATATTAGTATGTAATAAGTAATGATTGGCTCATGGAAGTTTTTTTATGTGATTTTCTCGTCGCGGTACGTTTTATACATAATATTATATTCATATGTAGTAAATATTTTAAGTACAAAACAATACAACATACGACTTCTTATTTATTTTGTTGCATACGTATGACCTTAGCCCTCTCCTGAAATGAGACAAGTACCCAGCATTTGAACATTATGGGTTGTTGATTGATACGTGAAATTAATTTCGTGATACAAAACTGGGAGGAGAAAACTTAAACATATAAATATTAGAATCACGCACATAAACAATCACATCTTACTGTAAACTCACACATACATAACAATTTCACACAAACATTAATACATTTTGTGTCTTAACAGTGTAATTTATAAATTGGTGTGGTGTGGTGGTGGTGACGGATTAATAATACAGAGTGTCATCACCCCTATTCATCCCGCGGGTGTCGTAAAAGGCGACTAAGGGATAAACTACGCAAGACAACATCAATGCAAAGAGAAGGAAAACTTGAAACCAACCCTATACCAACCCGTCTGGACAGCGTGGTATAGTAGGCCAAAACCTCGATGAACGGCCTGACCAATTTTGATGGAACTTTCACTGGCAGAAAGCTGATGACTTATGGAGTAACTTAGGCAATTTTTTTATAGATAACTAGCTGATGCCCACGGGTCTGCTCGCGTCCTAGGGGTATAAAAAATAGATGGTGGCCGATTCTCAGACCTACCCGATATACACTTAAAATTTCATACAAATCGGTCCAGCCGTTTCGGAGGAGTATGGGAACGAAAATTGTGACACGAGAATTTTATATATAGGAAGATTTAAAAGAAAAACCTCAGGTAACATGGGACTCAAGTAATATAATAATGAAAGCCATATATGTATTGTATTATGGTTACAATACAAACTATTTCGTATGTTTGACTGGTGACGTCTAGCCATTATTTATATTAGTCGTTTGTAACCACAGCTGTGTTGGCTATTGTGCTTGTTATAGCTAGCAGATGATTAATGATAAATAAATTATTTATAGACATATATTATACACACACCTCTTTATTTCTCTCTCTCAAACACATATACACACATAACTGTTTTTAAACTTTCGCGACTTTTACACATACTCATGTTTTTACTGTAAACGGGACTTATTCGCGATTCGGGAAGACGGATACCGACTATCAACATCGTGGAATCCAGTCATCAGCGGGTGTAGCCACGGTCGGAAAGATGAAATAAGGCGTGCAGATGTCATAAGTGTGGTGTGTAGGGGTACCGACACTACAAGAAATCAACGCGATCAAGTGCGGGTAGACATAACCTGCACATCACGAAGGCGACGCTAAGCTCACATCAGTCTACCCGTGACCACGAGCGGTATAACCCGTTCGAAACGTCGGAAAATAGAAGGTATCGTAACCTTTGTAGTATTATCGCGAATAAGTCCCGTTTACAGTAAAAACATGACATATACACACATTATTATAAAGTAATGTACTTATTATCTAATCAAAATGTAAATTAGTACTAAGATTCATCCAAGAGGTGGAGCCTGGTGATCTGTGACACAGGGTTTTCCTACTACAGACACCAGCCTCTCACAAGGGAACGGTAGGGACTGAACCTGTATTGTTTCTATAAACATAAATAAATGTTATTATTATTTATGATCAGCTTTTTTTAATATTGAGCCTTCTAAAGTTTTGACAGCTTCGTTGGTTTAGTGATTATAGTTTGCGACTGCTGATCAGGAGGTCTCAGATTCAAATCCCGAATGTATTGTCGGGCCAAATGTGTTGTTACAGGAAAGTCTTAATAACTGCCCGGTGTATGGAAATTTGGTGGTGTCTCGGAGAGCACGTTAAGCCGTCGGTCCCAGTTGTCATAAACACCAATCATCATTGGAACGCCATGGCCCACAAATATACTAACAGTTACAACTAGTTCAACCTTAGAATTAAGGTTCTAGTTCGCTTCTTTCGGTGGTTCGATGCTAGTAGCTTCGTAGAAAAACTGATATTCAGGTAAAAATAGTTGAACTTGAAGTCGACCCCAAATGATGTTGGGAATGATGGCTGGGAAGAAGAAGAACATTCTAAAATAACTCCACTAACAATGGTGACGGATTAAGAATACAAAGTGTCACCACCCCTATTCGTTCCATGGGTGTCGTAAGAGGCGACTAAAGGAACAAAATAAGCAGCTAACATCACTGCCAAGAGAAGGAAAACTTGAAACAAACCCTTTACCAAACCGTCTGGCAAGCGTGGTATAGTAGGCCAAAACCTTCTTTCTAAGGAGAGGCCTATGTCCAGCAGTGGACTGTTAAAGGCTGTTGATGATGATTGATGAAGTAACTACACTTGACCTGATGAAAAGCTATAAATAATTATCTTTAAACACAAGGTTTCTGCGTTATGAGGCTGCATATAATAATATATAATCAGAGTTTTATAGCCTCTATTGTGCGTAATGACTTAATACTAGATATTTATTATAAATACCAACGCGTACTTAATACGAAAATCATACAGGTCTTTTACTGCATAACCTTTTCTGTGTTGTTAAAATTTATCATCTAAAGCATTTACATTAAAATTTGATTTGGGAGTGAAAAACATGTATTTAATGAAACTAATCAATATTATTTATTTAAACGTAGTGTAGGACGCCCACAGGCGAGGTGGAGTGACGACCTACGTAAGATGGCTGGCAGGAGCTGGATGCTAGAAGCCTAAAATCGATCAGAGTGGTGTGCAATGGGAGAAGCCTATGTCCAGCAGTGGACTGCGATAGGCTGATGATGATGATGATTAGAAGACATTTGGTATCCGATCGTGATCAATAACTTTGAGAAAGGTATATGTGCCTTTCTACAAGGTTTTAAGCTGATATCAGTCGTATATAAATATTGTTAAGTTATAATTTATTTTACTCGTGAAATACCTGTCACCATTAGAACACTTTTTCGTTTAAGTGCCCGCAAGGTTATGGTCACTGTTATTGACCCTGCATTGGTTGTAACTGCTGGCAAGGTGAACCAGTCTGTTCGGTCAAATCACGGCAGTACTGTCGACCTCTTTTTTTTAATTGTTTTTTTACAAGACAAAGTGACTCTATTCCGCTTGTTACGAAGTTATGCAGTATTCAAGAGGGCAGACAATTCAGCATGGTAGACCTACACCATGGCTCGCACTCACCAACAAAATACAACAGCACATACGCTGTAATTTAGGTTTGTCTACTGTGTGAGGAATAGTATCGTCCGGTGGAACTGGCCCTTTTGTGATGAAACCAGCGTACCATGCGAAATCACAAAATAAATAAATAAATATTTCGGACATCTGACACACATCATTATCTAGTCCCAAACTAAGCAGAGCTATTATGGTTATGTGCTAAGTGTGTAATAATAATGCTTTTTTAATGTTTTATTTTTCTCCCACAAAGTACATGTCACATAGTAAATTTAAATTTACAATATAGGTTTTTGTGGGAGTCAGGAAACCAAACTAGGATATGCCCTGTGCTATGGATTCCTGGCTCCCCCTCACGGAGTTAATACTTTAGCAGGACATTGCAGTACGAAATAAAGAATTAAAATGACAAGACAATAATATCAAGAAAAATAAATGTGTGTGTGTGTCTGTGTGTGTGTGTCTGTGTGTGTGTGTGTGTGTGTGTATGTAGGTAAGTGTGTATGTGTGTGTGTGTGTGTGTGTGTGTGTGTGTGTGTGGTTGCATGTGTTTGTGTGTTTGTGCGTGTGTGTGCATGTATGTGTGTGTTTAAGAATGTGTACTGATGTAATTGTGATATCTGTGTGTGTGTGTGTACAGCGTGGATGTGCACGTATGTGTGTTTCTTTAATGCAGTTCTGTGCACGTAATTCTTTAATGCATGTTAGTTGTTAAAGAAACTGAAGGTTTACGAAACAATTTTTAGAATGCTAGGTCCAATACATTCTTTACTGACTAAAAATAGATATGTACTTGGAGGTGTCATTTTGTTGTATATATATTGTCTTGTCCGCCATTTATGATAATATTTGTATTTCTTATTAAGAACTTACCTGCTAATATACCGTCATTCATTCTAACACTATATGCCTATATTGAATCATGGATCGTAAGTACCGTAAGTAGTAAGTATATTTTTCACATCTTTATTTACATGCGAACCTTTCAATTAAATAATTTATTTTCCAACAGAAAATTTCTCAAAAAATATTCTGTTTCAAACGTGGGTTTGATCTAGAATTGTATAACGAGAGAGGGTTGTGTAGTTAGGACTCACGACGCTCCGATTTGATTATCCTTATGAAACGAAAGAGGTCACCCCTAGTTTCAAACATAAATGTGTATGATTACAATACATTTACGAGTAAATTTCATTTCATTCCAGTGTCTAGAACCCCGGCCTGACATAGATTGTAGGTTCGGTTCTCGACCAAGTCAAATTTACATAGTATGATAAACATGATCATTAGTTTCATGTCGAGATCTTTTTAAATACTATATTATTTTATTAATTTATTTTATTTTTAACCGACTTAAAAAAAAAGAGGAGGTTCTCAATTCGTCGTAATCTTCTTTTCTTATCTATGTTCAGCGATAATTTCGTCGTTTATGAACCGATTTCACAAAATCTTTATGCATTGAAATGGGCGTAGCTTACAGGTGGTCCCATTGTCACCATATCGGGATCTGATGATGGGATCCCAAGGAAATCGAGGGAACTCCTCAAATATCATAGGCACAATGTCGCGATTTGGGTACTCGGAATAGTTTTTCATTGAAGTCGGTTCCTTTTTGTTAAAATTATACACTCACTGGATTACATTATGTATGAAGCGGTCTAAAAAGGAATGAACTTATATTAATTTAGTTTGACAATATACTATACATTTTATTTTAACTAAACTATTGTTAAAAAAATATATATTTAAGTTATGTAAGTAGGTAAATATAGAAAGAGAAAAATATATTACAGAAGAAGGAGAAGATTAATATAATTTTAAAAACTGATTTCATTGCTTGAATGAAAAATATAAAGAAATAATTCGCTTTTTAAATTAAACTTCCCTCAGTGGAGCAAAACCGTTGGGCAGTAATTCAGAATAAGCCGATTTAAACTTCAACCTATAGCCGTCCAAATTAATATCTACATATTAATATTATTTTCAGGATTCATTTTTATTTCAAAATGCGACGTGAATATGTTGGTATATTTAAGTAGTACACAACATGTTGACTGCCTTGTTGGTCTAGTGGTTAGCGTATGCGGCTGCTGATCAAGAGGTCTCGGGCTCGATTCCCGGGTCAGACCAAATATTTGTGTGATCCACAAATATTTGTTTCGGAGTCTGGGTGTTTTTCTATGTATAACATGTATGTATTTACAAAATAAAAGTATGTTAATGTATTTATATCAGTTGTTTAGTAACCATAACACAAGCTCTGCTTACTTTGGGATTCGCTATTGAATAATTAAAAGTAATTTACTGCAATGTAGTTGGTTTAACGGCACCTTTGTAAGAGATCATGTGGAGACTTTTTATAAGGCTTGCAGTGTAGAATATGGAAATAGAAATTAGGAGTAGAAGCCAATAGTGGGTGATGCTTTTTTACGTCCCACATAAAGGACCCGGGATCACAGTAGGAAGAAAATATATGAGCTGACAGTGTCTTCTAGTTTTTAACTCCTCGGCACAAGAAGGAAGATCCGAACCGCTTAGTTTTGTTCTTAGCTAGTTTCGGAGTTCATCGTGAGGAACACCGTGTCACGCGTATTACTTAAATAAGTTTGTGAATTATTTAAAATTTAACATTTCGCAAAACTGTGATCGCTTTCTACTCTTAAAATCTAGAATTTAGCAGACTGTACAACAAGTCTGACAAGCAGCTAGGTATTTTTACACAACTTATAAATTCAGAAACCAATTAAACGGTAAAACTGTCCGTCTTGTCTGTCCAACAAAAATATTATTATATTTTTCGAACAATCTCATATTATACCTATCTATATTTAAAATATAGTTATAAGCCTCTTTTCGAAGACACTGCGTGGCTGGCTTAGTGCTTTAAACGGTCGACACATCACTTTCTACTACGGCCAGTGTTGTGAGTTAAAATCCCAATTTGGACAACACTGTAGAATCCACAAATTAAAGTTTTGAGTCTTGATCTATTTGTATCCATGGATATTTCAAATGTGAAAGTTGTCCTTTAAAAAAAGGAAAACTTATGTCCACCACTTAGCTACTAATAGCTGTTAAAACTAGTTAGAACAGTTTCAAGTTTACAAATAAAGTGGCAAGCAAACACGCTCTTTCACCCAAACCGTTGAGTAATTAAAGACCGTCTTTGCATAAACATTACTGTGTTCGCCATAGAAATGGACTATCTAAATCGAATTCATTCATTCGATAGAATAATTAATTGAAAACAACATAAACCATCCTTGCCACGTTACAGTCAAGAATTACAGAACTACCTCTACATTCTGCAGTAATCGATTCTGAAGCTTTTAAACCATAAAAATTTCATTGAATTCCTCAATCTTAGACGTTTTAAGCCTAGCAATAAAAAATTTGGTTATTTTCATATTTTATTTTTTAACGTCCAAACATCAACATTTTACTTATTATTATTTTAACTTTTGATATAGCTTATCAGTTTTGTACGATGACTACAGTATTTTATACGATCATGATCAATGGAACACATTGCTTGATAAAATGTCTAATCGGCATTAAAGTATAGTCAAAATTTGACAGCAAGTGAGGTCCAAAGCATAGTTCTTTGAGTTTTGTGCCCAAAAAAAATATAATTGTAGACGAGGCACAAACTTGGAGGACCAACGGGTACGTAGCGTATGAAGGCTTCTGCGTCTAAGAATTAAATTAAGCGTGTATATCCTTTGAAATTGTGTGAGACAAATAAAGTTATTTTAAAGCTTAGTTATACAAAAATAAGTGTTATATTTAAGCTTGTCACTATGAGGATGGCAACCCCTACTCCTGAATTCTACTCAATATTTCTATCAGAGTTGAGTCACTTTGGTAGGGTTAATATAAAAAAGAACCAGATACCTATAGCATAGCAATCGCATGCGTTACCATTGCGTTACTCAATATGTATGTTTTCATAATATATGTAAATATTTTCTTCACAAACGCTAAGGCAGAGGGCATAATATATTCGATTCTAGTCTTGAGAAATAATTGTAATGATTTTAACAAAAAGGAACCGACTTCAAAGAAAAACTATTCCGAGTACCCAAATCGCGACAAATGTGCCTATGATATTTGAGGAGTTCCCTCGATTTCCTTGGGATCCCATCATAAGATCCCGATATGGTGAGGATGGGGCCACCTGCAAGCTATGACAAATCAAATTCAGAAAGAATTTTTGAAATCGGTTCATAAACAACAAAATTATCGCTGAACATACATAAAAAAAAAGATTCTGAAGAATTGAGAATCTCCTCCTTTCTTTATGTCGGTTACAAATGAATACGATTGATTAGTTCTGTTTCTGAGTTTTATCTATCTAGAATATGTATCTATTTAGATCTATATAAAAGTATTTTTGAGCAGTTTGGTAACCACTTTGTTTGTTTATGTGTGGTAAGCCCCTAGGGCCATTACCTCACTAGGGTTTGCAATGTGGAGTTGTGTTTGAATGGACAAGCTCTGCCGAGATTGGGTTTGGCCGTGTGTGAGATGTGTCAACTCGAAGCTTGAATGTAGATAGAGCCAAGAGTGTAGTGGAAATCTGCAATGGCTATTGATAAACCTATTACGTTTGTATTCGTAAGATTCATACTACTTAAAATACGTAATATATAGGATTTTAGGATTCTGTTTTGATAATTTTGTACGGTTAGAAGTAAGTTCTCTTGAAAATGCCTCAAACCGTAACAAAATATTGATTTTTTTTAAACGTTTCGCTACTTGTAACAATACTATCTTCCTAAAAGTTCAATATTAATTTACATGTTGTTTATGAGACAGAAAAAAGTGTCTACAAAGTGTCTACTTAAATATTTGTCTATTATTTATTAGGAAAAATTATTTTTTTATAGTTATATTAATAATTTTATATATCTCACGAATAACTATTCGATCTCGATGTCGCTTATTATACACGAAGTGTTTTAGTACATAGTATATAATTCTAACAAAAAGGAACCGACTTCAACGAAAACTATTCCGAGTACCCAAATCGCGACAATTGTGCCTTTGATATTTGAGGAGTTCCCTCGATTTCCTTGGGATCCCATCATCAGATCCCGATATGGTTACGATGAGACCACCTGTAAGCTACGCCTATTCCAATGCAAAAAGATTTTTTGAAATCGGTTCATAAACGACGAAATTATCGCTGAACATACATAAAAAAAGAGACGAATTGAGAACCTCCTCCTTTTTTTTGAAGTCGGTTTAAAATGAAATCGCTTTGTTGTCTATCCGCTTAGATCAAGGAATTTGAATGTACTTTTCGACAATAGATAGAGTGATACGAGGAAGGTTCATACGTGTACTAAATTCATATTATATTAGAGGTAATCCGAGTATTTCAAAGACTTCCGTGAGAAGTCATTGAATTTTTGAAGGTTTTTCATTAGATTACAATTAACGGGAAGGAAAAACGGTAAAAAATCAAAGAGTCACGTACCGTCTTCCTCTACCAACTGCATTAAATGTACAGTGTATGTATATAAATGCCTCGATGACGCCTCGGGTTCGATTCCCGGCTCGTACCAAATATTTGTGTGTTCCGCAAATATTTGTTTCGGAGTTTTCTATGTATTATATGACGGATTAAGAATACAAAGTGTCACCACCCAAATTCATTCCATGGGTGTCGTAAGAGGCGACTAAAGGAACAAAATAAGCACCTAACATCACTGCCAAGGGAGGGAAAACATGAATCAAACCCTTTACCAACCCGTTTGGCCAGTGTGGTAGTAGGCCAAAATCTCCTTTCTAAGGAGAAGCCTATGTCCAGCAGTGGACTGTTAAAGGCTGTTGATGATGACAAAAAGTATGTTTATGTATTTATATCAGTTGTCTAGTACCTACAATAATACAAGCTTTGCTAAGTTTGGGACTAGATGGTGTTGTGTTCAAGATGTCCTAAAAATATTTAATATATTTACTATCTATTTATTTATCAAATTACTGGGAAGACCATTTCCTCAATTTGGAAAGAAATGGAACATTTAGGAGTGGGTACACCAATAACAGTGCATAGTGATTTAGCGGTCACTAACTCGCCACAGGCCACGTGGGTAGTGACCCTGGCTTTGATTCTCACCCAGGACAAATCATTGTGATGAATCTGGGTGTAATTTATCTATAACTAGTTTTCGCCCGCGGCTGCGCCCTTGGCTCTGTGTCGATTATCGCGGTAAAAAGTATCCCATGTCCTTTCTTAGACTTTAGATTATTTGGGTACAAAATTTAATTTTAATCAGTGCAGTGGTTTTTAGGGTTCCGTAGCCAAATGGCAAAAAACGGAACCCTTATAGATTCGTCACGTCTGTCTGTCTGTCTGTCCATCCGTATGTCACAGGCACTTTTTTCGGAAAGCTTATCAGCTATACTTTTGAAACTTGGTAAGTCGATGTAATCTGTGAGCCGCATTAAGATTTTCACTTAAAAATAGAAAAAAAAAACAATACATTTTTGGGGTCCCCATACTTGGAACCGAAACTCAAAATAATTATTTTCATCGAACCCATACGTGTGGGATATCTATGGATAGGTATTCAAAAATGATGTTGAGGTTACTTATATCATCTTTTTCTAAGCTGAATTGTTTGCGCGAGAGATACTTCCAAAGTGGAAAAATGTGTGTCCCTGTAACTTTTAAAATAAGAGAGTGATAAAAGTAAAAAAAATATATGTTGTACATTATCATGCAAACTACCAACGAAAATTGGTTTGAACGAGATCTAGTATGTAGTTTTTTTTAATACGTCATAAATCGTAAACTGTAATTTACCTTTCATGTTGCTTGCTCATGCGGAACCCTTCATGGGCGAGTCCGACTCGCACTTGGCCGCTTTTTGAGTTAATCGCGAATAGACAGATAGATAGACGCTTCGGAGGATTTAATTTTATAATATGTAGTAATATGTTTGTATGGTAAAGGTGACGGATTTAGAATACAAAGTGTCACCACCCATATTCATTCTACGGGTGTCGTAAGAGGCGACTAAAGAAACAAAATAAGCAGCTAACATCACTGCCAAGAGAAGGAAAACTTGAAACAAACCCTTTACCCACCCGTCTGGCCAGCGTAGTATAGTAGGCCAAAACCTCCTTTCAAATGAGAGGCCTATGTCCAGCAGTGGACTGTTAAAGGCTGTTGATGATGATAATGTATGTATTAAGAAATATATAAGAGTATATATCAGCAATATAGTAATATATGTATATATATTTAGTTTAAAAATAAACAGGTGATTGAGAAATATATGAAGAAACCTATTGTAATCAACAAAGAAAACCTGTTTTACACTAATGTAAAACTATTTAATACAATTATATATAATTAGAGCTGTAAATTACGGCTGGTCATTACACTTATGGCAACTTTATGACCGCAAAATTGCAGTTTGGTAAAAAGTTCAAATGCAGTCTGCCTATCATTAATAAATAAATATTAATTTCGGAAATAAATATTTCGAATATCTTACACACAATGTCATCTAGTCCCAAATTAAGCAGAGCTTGTATTATAGGTACTAAACCACTGATATAAATACATAAACATACTTTTAACATAGAAAACACCCAGACTCCGAAACAAATATTTGTGGTTCACACAAATATTTGGTTTAACCCGGGAATCGAACCCGATACCTCTTGATCAGCAGCCGCATACGCAAACCAATAGACCACCAAGGCAGTCAAATTGATAAGATACAAGTATATGATTTATGATACATTTTATAACAATATTTTGATGCGCATTGTACTGGATGATACTCTGAATCAAAGTTTATTATTCCACTTAGTCTAGCATTTCTACTAGACTAGGCGGAATAACAAACTAATTAAGTAACTTCAGTAAGTAACCGTGGAAGGATTGATATTATATATAGGTATAGTATATTTCGCAAAATGTTGTGAAGTAAGTTTAAGTATAAAAGTTGACGGTTAAAGGAGTAGAGGGCGACCAAAGAAAAAATGACTGGACTTCGTGAAAGAGGATATGGCCAGGCAAGGAATAAACAGTGAACTGACGAGTAATAGAGAAGAATTTAAGAAGAAAATTCATTTCAAGGACCCCAAATAAATTTGGGAAGAGAGTAGGAAGAAGATGATGATGATGAGTATATTTCGCAAGCGAGATTTACGCTAATCATGAATCTATATTAAAATCAAATTTTTTTCATATTAATAAATATAAAGTTTAAATATTATGTTTATTCTGTAATGGTTTGTGGAAATTTTAATAAGTTTGATTAGTACTTACGAAAATATATAAATGGTGAAGTATGTTTTAATTTAAAATAGTTTAATCAGAAAGATTTCTTTTATATTTTGCATGCAAAGCATTTGGGAGTTCCATTTTCATTTGGGATGACCTATTTAATGTTTAATCGAAATAAAATATTTTGTGGTTTCAGTAAAATGTGTTCTTGCTTTTGAAACTTTATTTCGGGACTGTAACTAGTTAAAGATTTTCATAATTTATTAGTTTTGGTATTAGATTAGTTAAACAATTTCAGTTTCTTATATATAAATTTAATAAACTCTAAGTTATTTAAAGATAACATACTATTACAATTTAAAGTAATATCACGGAATACATAATAGTACCAGGTAATATTATAATAGTTGTTTTAGTTTTAAAGTGTTGTATTTAATTAAAATGTTATATTTAAAATAGAATATCTATTAAAACGAAATTGTATTTATATAATGGACGTGAGAAGTACTCATATGCTCTATTGTTTGACGTGCGCTACCAGCAACACTATGCAGGCAAAATGCTGAGTGTTGTTTTGAAAATGTAATGTTTTGAACCACCAACAACAAAACATCATACAACTTTTACAGCCATAACAAAAACAGCATCGTTTAGAGAAGTAAATCCGGTAACAATTAAATTGCTTATTAAACTACAACAAAGTCTTTGACATAAAAAAAAAAAACAATCACAATAATCTATGATCAATATATTTTTTTATATAAAATAAAATAAAAGTCGCATAGTAGTTCGGCCTTGCTTTTAATTTAAATAAAGAATAGTGACTTACCCGTTGAGTTGCTCGAAGTATAGAGTGTTGGTTGGTTCAGTCCGTGGCTAGAGTCGCGCGAATATAACGCGCGTTCACAGGTGACTGAAGGAGGCCGCATACGCGTCCGCCACTGCCGGAGATAAAACAAACTACTCCGCACGCCCAATCAGGTTTCCTATGATTGTCACTCTAACCGCTTGATTAGTCACCTTTGAATCGCTCGTCAAATTATTTGTTAACGAGATTTCAATTTCAATTATTATATAATATGTTGCGGTGCAGATATAAAATATGCATTCACAGAATAAGTCAAGCGATGTTAAACTTGGTTATCATTGAAAAAAATAGCCTAAGTTACTTCTTCATTTCATGTCATTTGCTAGTGAAAATCCCATCAAAATCGATTGAGCCGTCAGAGATTAGTAGAAACAAATAGACTGACGAACAAAGATACCGTATTTTGTATGTATTTATTAAAACAACAAATTATTTATTTAATAACAGCATTTTACAGAGCGCCATAAATCAAATACTAGCCAAGCTGTTTAGCTTGTTGGCGAGACACGATCTTATCTACATATGTCTTTCTAAGTGTGTTAAAAAATGACCGTCTACCTCTTTACATATAACTAGCCAAAAAAATGTTTTTGGTTGAGTCTTTAGTTCTTCACTGATCAAGAGGTCTCGGCTTCAAATCCCGGGCCAAGAAGAGTTGTTTTCAGTTTTTCCACGGAGCGACTGATATGATATGATATGACGGACCTCCGCAACCCTTAGAGAGAACTTCTAAGATTGAACTAGTTGTCAGTAAATTTGGGGGCACGACTTCCCAATAAGGATTGACATAGATCTTCCTGGGACCGGGACCGACGGCTTAACCTCTCCGAGGCTCGGGCGTGAATTACAGCCAAATATCCCGACTCTGGGTTATCAGAATATCCTGTAAGAAAAACATAATAACACTACTTGGCCCGACCCGGGATTTGAATCCGAGACCTCTGGATCAGCAACCGCATAAGCTAACCACTAGACGAACAAGACAGTCATTAACAATATCCCAAGCTAAGCAGAGCTTGTACTAAACAACTGATATAAATACATAAACATACTTTCTTTTTGCAAATACATACATATTATACATAGAAAACACCCAGACTCCGAAAAAAATATTTGTGAATTACACAAATAATATTTGGTCCGACCCGGGAATCGAACCCGAGACCTCTTGATCAGCAGCCGCATACGCTAACCACTAGACCAACCAGGCAGTCATATTCTTTAGGTTATATTGTCCAAGACTATAACTTCCGAAATCACGGATTTCACCAAGGAATTTTTCTACAATGCTAATACATGGAAAAAAAGTGTGTCGTTTTTTTTTTTTTTTTTTTTTCTGTATATTTAAACAAACATTTCTGCACTCCTCCATCACATTAATTTCCACTTTCCACGTCCGTACGCAACCGTCCGCGTAATTTTCTTAAAAAAAGGTACAAAGTTTTTGCTTCTCATATCAATATACATATTTACGCATGGCACTCACACCCTCTTATAACAATATCTAGTTAAAATCAATTCATGATATACAGTCAATATGGGTTATTCCTAAGAGATAGACATATACCATCGCGGACTTTTTTTGTTGACCTTTTTAAGGTGTACAATACTGTAGTACATTTTTTTTATCTATCTCGTTGTGTACAGCCAGTGTTTGCAATGTGCCTATGTGTAAAAAATGGGTTTATTTATGACATCACATTAGGAACCTCTGAAATTATCAATGTTTCTTTACTATATTAGGTATGTATTATAACAATAAACCTTCCTCTTGATTCACTATAGAGTGAATCAAGAGGAAGGTTATTAAAGAAAACAGCTTCAAAATCCGTTGTGTAGTTTTAAAGATCTAAGCATTTATAGGGACAGACAGAGAGCGACTTTGTTTTATACTATGTAGTGATATATCAAAAATTGGCATAGTGCGTGTCAGGCCATGAATAGAATAGGGTTCCGTAGTCACCCATAATTGTGAGTAGATTTCAAATCGTGTCCAATAGACACTACACACACTCCACTTCACACTAATGATACTCCACACGATGGGGCAGAGGAGAGAAAAATAAATCATCCCCACTTTACACGTAAGGGAGGTACCCCAAATAAAATATATTTTATAACTTTATTGTAGCACTTTGTCCACGTAAATACAACACATATTCATGCATAGTTTCTTCTTTAATAAATTCTACACTTCATCATCATCATCATCATCATCAACAGCCTTCAACAGTCCACTTCTGGGCATATGCCTCTCTTTAGGATGGAGGTATTGGCCTACTATACGACGCTGGCCAGACGGTTTGGTATAGGGTTGGTTTCAAGTTTTCCTTCTCTTTGCATTCTACGCTTATAATCCTTAAAATATAATCGCATTCAGAATTTTCGTAATTGTCTGGCGTTTCAAAATAGTGACCATGAGTTTGTTGAACTACTTCTTATCATCAGACCAAGTCATTTGAAATTGTACAAAATAAATGTTATTTAAATTAGATTCGAATGAATTTGTAGTACCGTTCAGAAACTCTCAACTTGTAAAACAATATGACCTTATGATTGTTTTATTAAGATTTATTGTTATTCTTGTAAATCGCGAGTAACGACGTGGAGCAAAGCTAGTCTAAAAATAATTAGCCTAAGTTACTCCTTGTATCATCAGCTATCTGCCAGTGGAAGTTCCGTCAAAATCGGTCCAGCCGTTCCAGACATTACCCGGAACAAACAGACAGACAGCCAGTTAAAATTTGCATTTTTTGTGCAAGTACATTATATACTTACTTATGCATTTCGTAAAAATATGTTAATTTGAAAGAAATAAACAAAGAAAGAAAACACGTTTATTCTGAAATATACTGGGTAAAGCAATACACGGTTTGAACAGATATAGAACCAAATCAATATAATGCCCTGTGCTATGCCAGATAAGGCGCCTTTATTCTTTTTTTTTTATGTGTGGAAAATCATCATGGACCGTCACTTACGGCGGGGTGGTGTGTCGGACTTGAACCGACTAAAAACCACACAGTGTGCCCTCTCCGCGCTTCTCCGTTTAGGAGGAGGAGAAGTCCAGGGTGGGATCTCCTTCTGGACTCCCCCAGCGCCTGCCCGCTCCTGTCTGTCCTGTCTAGGTTCGACGACCCTCTCTTAGGCGGCATCCGGCACACACCGACGCCGCCCCCTCGCGGCCAGAAAAGGCGCCTATCTCAGCATATTGCTCTAGTCAGAGTGACTGCAGCGCTGGTATTACGATAGGGATATAGTGTGTTAATATAAAAAAATAGTATTATTAAAAATATATTTTATGAGGAATACAAAATGTCAACCAATGTTACACGTTTGACATTATATACATACACTTCATTTTTTTTATAGATTAACTACATCGAGATATAACGGCTTCAGTGGCGCAGTGGTAGCTTATGCAACTGCTGTGCTTGAGGTCTCGGAATCGATACTCGGGTCAGACCAAATGACTTAAGATCTGTAAATATTTGTTTCGGAGTTTGTGTATTTTCTATTTATAATATATGAATAAATAAATAAATATTTCGGATGCTTACACACAACATCATCTAGTCCCAAAGTAAGCGGAGCTTGTGTTATGGGTACTAAGCAACTGATATAAATACATAAACATTATTTTTTTGTAAATACATGTACTTATTAAACGTAGAAAAACACCCAGACTCCGAGGATCACAGAAATACAAAAAATTAGTAAAAGTGTATTTTATTTATGTTGTTACCCATAAATACAAGATCTACTTAGTTTGGGACTAGATGGCGTTGTGTGTAATATATCCGAAATATTTATTTATCTATTTTACAATCGAAAAATGATCACGGTCAGAATTATCACTAGCGGTATGTCTGGTACATTTACGTTTTGAGGAAGTTAATTTCGCACAAGAACCGGTTGCATAGACTGCAAAATTTGCAGTCCAATGATATCTTTTAAGCTATTTATTTTATACTAGCTGCGCCCCGCGGTGTTACCCGCGTATTTTCGGGATAAAAAGTAGCCTACATATGTGATTATCCAGAACCTTTTTTTAATTTGCCATTTACAAACCATCATTATGGTTGCTTTGCAAGTGTGTTATGCATAGCAACCTGTGAAGTTTTGACAGGAGATAAACAGTGATACATTTTGACATCTACGATTTATGTATTTTATTCAACCAGCTTTCGCCCGTGTATCTCGATTGTTGAAGTAAAAAGTAGCCTATGTGATATATAAGTTATATTACTGTAAAGTTTAATCCAAATCCTCTTCTGTAGTTTTTGCGTGAAAGAGCAATAAACATACATACACACATACAAACTTTCTCGTTTATAATATTAGTAGGATACAGGTTTATATATTAAGGTTATAATAAGGCCTTCATAAATATATTGGCTGTATATCACTTCGATTTTTAACTCTCACGGCTGTATAACGTTACTACACAAGGATTTTAGGAAATGCATTATCCTCACGAACAACCTTCACTTACTTAGGCAGACTTAGTCTATGGCTGAAAACAAAGGTCTGATAGAATTATTAGTATATGGAGCAGTACGGGCGCTCGGACCTAGTGGAGTACCTAGCCATATCGACTTTGTCGATAAAAATATTTCAGAGAAACCAGCAGGTTGTTCCTGAATGAAGCAAATCATAATTGCCAAACTTTTCTCTTCATATTACAATAAAAATTTGAATTATCTTCATATAATGTTTTTGTTTTATTTTGTTTTAGAAAACAAAGTTCTTCTTGGAAACTTATAAACCTAACGCCTGGCAGGAGTTGAATGCGAAAAGCCGAGGATCAAACCAAGTAACATGCAATTAAAAATAATTGTAAATAAATAACATTTTATTCCATAATACATTTACAATGGCTGGATTAAATTGTTTAAAATATGTCTAAATATTAGCAGAATGTTAATTCTTGAATAATTACGGTATTAGAGCCAAGTATTTATATCTGTCTCGTCGGTCTAGTGGATAGCTAATGCGACTGTAAATCAAGAGGTCTCGGATTCAAATCCTGGGTTGGGCCAAAAAGTGTTTTTGGGTTTTTATTACGAAAATATTTATATATTTCTTATAGTAAATTCTCACTAGCAGCGGAGTCTGGAAGTTTGGCGGTTTTCAACGACCGTGCCTCGGAGAGCACGTAAAGCCGTCGGTCCCAGTTGTCATGAACATCTATGGCAATCGTTAGTAGGAAGTCAGTACCCTCAAATTTACTGACAACTAGTTCAACCTAGGAATATCATTTTCCCTTAGGGTTGCGGAGGTCGGATGCCAGTCGCTCCGTGGAACAATTGATATTCAGGTAAAACCGATTGAACTAGTAGCCGACCCCAAATAATATTGGGAATAAGGCTAGGAAGAAGAATCTTACTACCAAATTACAATTCTAAACTCATTATTAAGTAAAATCAATATACTTATATATCAAATTAGTGTACTAACTTATCTGGGTAAGACCTGTGCTTTGCTATGGCCATGTCTGCGATAGTGATGATAATTTCTAAATAATATTTATATGATACACTGGGTTTTCTCATTACGCTAAAATTAGTAATAGTGGGAAAATGGTCTTAATTCCCTGATGCGTAAAAACCACAATAGAAATTACACATAATATTATTTGTATGAGCAATAATACCTCTCTATCTAAGTCTTACTCGTTTGTGCAGAATGACCATAACAGATCTCATAAGGTACATACACTGTTCCTTGTCTTCCTTATCGTCGATACTAGAACACGGAAAATGTACTTAGATAAACATTTTCTTTTTAGCACGTACTTACAAGGACGTACTGTTTTATACAGATAGCTGATAGACATATTAAGTATTTATATAGTATTGTTCTTTTTTTTTTAATTAAACCTACCAAAGTGACTCTACTTTGCCTGATGGAAAGTATCTCTAGAATCCAGGAGTAGGGGTCATTCCGCATTGTGAGGAGAAGCAATGCAACATGGTGATACCATGGCGACCTGGTCTGATGTTTCTGCATCCCGTCCTCTGGAAGCTGCCAGAATGACGCTGAATGCGTTTTTCACTTTACTTCTCCTGAATTCCTTTATCGATTTATGTGAAATTTCGTGTTTAAATAATGATAGCAATAATAAAGAAAGAAATAAATGGCTTCTCATAATTGATATTTCTTTTAAATAAATATTTCGGACGAATTACACACAACATCATCTAGTGCCAAACTAAGCAGAGCTTGTGCTATGAGTACTAGACAACTGATATAAATGCATAAACATACTTTTTTTTTGTAAATACATACATATTATATATAGAAAACACCCAAACTCCGATACAAATATTTGCAGATCGTACAAACGTTTGGTCCGACCCGGGAATCGAACCCTCTTGATCAGCAGCCGCATACGCTAACCACTAGACCAGCCAGCAGTTAATTGACTTGGATAACCTATTTCTTAGTAAAATTCGAGAGAATTCTTTAAAGAAGAAATAGGATGTTCAAGTGTTGATTCACTAAAGGGTACTTGCCTGTTTGGGGAAGCTAAATAACAATGTTCTATCAATGCTCTCAACTACGCGTATGATAGCACAATCTTTCCATATCCCGGTATATCAATATTAATTATTCAATATTAATATTCTAGTGGATAGCGTAAGCGACTGCTAATCAAGAGGTTCAAATCCCGGTCCGGTTCAATTTTTTCATAATTCCCTGGCTCATATCTGCAAAGAGTGTTTAGAAATCAGAACAATATCCATGTTTTTTAGTTACATAATATTATTATTTACTTCTGTAATTATAACAACTTTGAAATAAATCCAACTACGTACTTGACTTGTATAAGGGCCACCGCAGACTAGCTACTTTTAGCATCGGCGATCGGCAACTAGTCGCTTTTTAGAAGCTAAATACGGCCACCGAACGCTCCTCACCGCACACTTAAAAACGCTAAACGCGGCGATCGAGTCGCTTTTTGGGCCACCGCAGACTAGCTACTTTTAGCATCGGCGATCGGCGATTTGGCGACTGCATCGATGCTGCATCGCGTTTTAGCGACTTCGTGCGTTCGATCGCGGTATCGGAAACGCGCGTTTTAGCGACTGCTCCGATGCCAAGTCGCTGCTACTGGCATCCGAAATAATGCGGAGAGTAGCGCTCAGCTGCTGTGTCGCGCTTCTAAAAAGCGACTCGATCGCCGCATTTGGCGTTTTTAAGTGTGCGGTGTGGAGCGTTCGGTCGCCGTATTTAGCTTCTAAAAAGCGACTAGTTGCCGATCGCCGATGCTAAAAGTAGCTAGTGTGCGGTGGCCCTAAGATGTCACAAAAACTGAAGAGGTACTATTGTTGTCAGAAATCGATCTGCGCAACGCACACAAAATTATCATAAATAACTATATATGTATGTTTGTTTAGTCACATAGTTTGGTTAAATCATTAAAATTTAAGGAAAAATACATCCATGCTCAGTAAATACAGGTGGTATTATGTCTTTTTGGCACTGTTACTAAGAAACATACGGATTTTTGGAGGCAGTGACATTGAAATTCGTAAGAAATCCCGTCACCATCGTTTCAACTAGGTCTGCTGTTAAACTATATGCTATTAGAAGTGCTAAAGATATTTTTAGGGATTCGCACTCCGTGCCAGAAACGCAGGTAACGCTTATAAGATCATTTTGTTGTCCGTCTGTTTGTCCATATGACGAGACCCCTTTTCTTCAGGACCGCAGGAAGGTATCACGTTGAAATGTTGAAATCAATTACTAGGTTCTGAAAAACCGCTACAGTGCAATAAGTGATTTTTGTCCCTTCTTTAATTTTGACACAAACGTTTTATATTTCGTGCTATAAATATGAATTCAAAAGTTTATAAGTATTGTTCAGAACAAGCAATTAAGACTCCCAACAAGGTGTTTGTACATATCCCAAAGTAGAAAATAATAAGAGATAATTGGTTAGCGAAACAGCCAATCGTGCCACCGGCTAGTCAATAAAAGGACAATCAAACTTCTAAAACGAAGCCATCAAAGCATGCCTTACCTTATGGAATTTAAACGTCTAGGATATATACTTTATGTTGATTCTATCAAGGAATTTGTTCTAAACTATATCAAATAGTTAAGGACAAGTAAAGAAAAAAATCGGCAACCGTAAATATGTGGTTGAAGGATTTATCTATAGGATTCTAAGGAACCCTGGGTGCACGAGTCTGACTCACACTTAGAAGATTTTTTGAAATGTTGATTTAAAAAAATCGCAATGACTGGATGCAAAAAACATCGGACCGGGCTTTGTGATATGACTTGGGAGAGGCCTATATCCAGCAGTGGACTGCAGTGGGCTAATGATTATAATAATTAATTTGAATAATAGTAATGAAGACTGGTTAGCGGTGCTGATCTGATGAAGTAGCCAAAATCTTGGTTACTCGTGAAGCTCTTGCGTTTTGTGTTTTTCGACTCAATAATCCTCTGTCATCGCCAACTTAAACCGTTCTCACACGTCTGGCAGCACTTAAAACTTCGTTTGAAACTTTAACTTTTAATACTAAGTAAAGAAATACCTACTCATGGTTTTACTACAACTTATAATTGGATAAACATCACAGCAATCGTTAGCATTCATTGAAAGTTAATGCTAAGAATATCTAATACATATTATGTTAAATCCATACAAAACGCAAATTAACAAGAAATAAAATGATTGTGTCTAATTTATACAGCGATTTTAAGTTACCAAAATAAACTCTACATTATTTTTTCTGCTTCAACATACTGAAATTCATTGCTAAACAAAGACCTTCTATAAAGAACTCCAACCATATCGGCGGTAAGCGGTTCGGCTCTTCCTTCTTATGCCGAGCAGTCAAAAGCTGGAACTCGCTACCAGCTCACGTGTTTCCTTCCCACTATGATCCCGGGTCCTTTAAGCGGGGCGTGAAAAAGCATCTCACTAAGCCGCCATAGTGTGGACCGCCATACTTTACTGTCTGCATTCGCAGCAATGATGTGTGGTTTCTCCCACTCTTGGATTCTGCTCATGCTTTCCATCAGGCGGGGTAGAGTCACTTTGGTAGGCTATATAAAAAAAAAAAAAGAAAAAAATATATCCATCCGCTGCCAGCCATTTCCCTCAACTCGTCGGCCTATCAGTCCAAGATCACAGACATAACTTATTTTCACATGGACGGAACCTTTACTCCGTAGTGTCTAGTATACTTTAAATACCTGCGTGCTTCTGGAGCTAGCCCTGTGACACCTGGTCAGGTACCAGGTGACAAAGGTTACTAAAAATAAGTTGCAGATTACAACAAGTTTTACGTCGCAAATTGAGCGATTTAAAACTTGTAGTATTCTTAAGAAGTTCAATTCCCGGGACGGACCAAATGTTTGTGTGATTCATAGGGAGGCTAGTTAGAAAGGGTTGGAGAAAGATAAAGAATAGTAATCGATGAGTTATGGTGATCGCACACTTATCCGCGCCGAACGCGCCGAACGAACCGAAGTCAAGGAGGCCTCGCACACTTATCCGCAGCGGAAGAATCGTCCGCGCCGAAAGCATCGACCGCGTCGAAGAAATCATTTCAAGAAATAGTACTGGTGCGTTGCTCTGTCATACGCAACTGATAGAATGCGGGCGCATCAACCGAGGCGTCCGCATCATCCGCGCCGAATTTTATGACGTCATCCGAATTCGTCTACGATTTCTGCGGTTCTTCCAGATGCGGACGATTCGACGCGGGTAAGTGTGCGAGGTTTCATGAGATTTCATACAAAGAATTCTAAAATTCGTTACGTTTGGCTCGTTCGACGCGTTCGCCTCTGATAGGTGTGCGATCACCATTAATCTAGCTTTCATAGTACAATCAGTGCTTAATTTAAAGCTTCTTTTTAATTTGGCTCTATTCGGATAGCTTAATGTGACAGATGTTTTTGATTTTGATGACAAAAATTTAGTTTTGTTATTTCTAAAGAAAGTATTTTTTAACATCTTGATTATATTATTTTCTATATTTAGCCTACCTTCAAAAGATCCGGGATCATAGTGGGAAGGAAACAGTGGAAGTGAGCTGGTAGTGAGTTCCACTATTGATTAATCGGCATAGGAAGGAGCCGAACTGTTTCGTTCGTATGCGTTATTACCTCTATGCAGTATTATTTGCAATCTGAAGGTGGTTGTGCCTAAATTTTAATACTAATAATAAAACTAATCCAAAATCTTTAGCTCTGTAAAAGTCATCGACATATCACTTACTGAAACTGTAACTTTTATTTTTGATTTTGCCGTGGCTTTGTAAAAAAGAGTATCTAAAGGTCGGCAACGCACTTTGACTGTGTCTCTATCAATAACAGATTAGTCGATTCATAAACATGCCGTATACCTCTGATAAATGCAAATATTTATCTTATACGATCACGTTCCCCACTATAACTTAACATCTAAGTTACCATACAATACATATTCTATGTAATGAATATTTAATTGTACTAGCAGTATGTACTGTTTGTTTTTAAATGTAACAGATAAGTATCAAATTGGTGTTAATTCCTTAGAATGTAGTACGTAGACATGCTCTGGATGTTAAATCATAATCCTCTCCTGTAGATTGACCCACAGCTGGCTAATAAGCTGATTTAATGTCGTCCCAGACTAAACAGGAAGGACAGCATTACTGGTGGTCAGAACGTTTTATCATGTAATTTTGTACGAGTTGAAACTGGCGCGGTCATTGTGCATCGTTTACTTACAATTTGCTGAGTGAAAGTACTTTAGTGCGTAAAGCGTCTAAATGATAAATGGGCTTTGATTCCCATCAGTAAAACAACAACACATCAATTCGACAACGGCTCGAAACATCTAAAAAAAGCGGCCAAGTGCGAGTCGGACTCGCCCATGAAGGGTTCCGTATCAGCAAGTAACATCATATAAAAGTTCTTGTAGTTCGTTGTAACTTTCATCGATGTTTTTATACTAGTGTATTGATTGGATGAAAGGTAAATTGCGTGTTACGATTTATGACGTATTAAAAAAAACTACTCGCTAGATCTCGTTCAAACCAATTTTCGTTGGTAGTTTGCACGGTAATGTACAACATATTTTTTTTTTAGTTTTATCACTCTCCTATTTTAGAAGTTAGACTGGGACACACACACATTTTTCCACTTTGGAAGTGTCTCTCTTGTCTTGTCTCTAACTATTCAGTTTAAAAAAAATGATTTTAGTAACCTCAACATCATTTTTGAACACCTATCCATAGATTTCCCACACATATAGGTTTGATGAAAAAAAAATATTTAAGTTTCAGTTCCAAGTATGGGGACCCCCAAAATATATTGTTTTCTTTCTATTTTTATGTAAAAATCTTAATGCGGTTCACAGAATACATCGACTGACCAAATTTCAACAGTATAGCTCTTATAGTTTCGGAAATAATTGGCTGTGACATACGGACGGACAGACAGGGGGGGGCCCTCTAACTTCTAAAATAAGAGAGTGATAAAAGTAAAAAAAATATATGTTGTACATTACCATGCAAACTACCAACGAAAATTGGTTTGAACGAGATCTAGTGAGTAGTTTTTTTTTACTACGTCATAAATCGTAACACGCAATTTACCTTTCATCCAATCAATACACTAGTATAAAAACATCGATGAAAGTTACAACGAACTACAAGAACTTTTATATGATGTTACTTGCTGATACGGAACCCTTCATGGGCGAGCCCGACTCGCACTTGGCCGCTTTTTTTTTTACAAAAACGATCATAAACTCGTAGAGGTTAAAGACATGGCCAAATACGCGCGTAGCGCGGAGCGGCAGATTTTAATATTGTATGCAAGTACATCGATTAGCATAGAAACACGCCAGGTCCAACACACTGAACACGCGCCTAGGCGCGTGAGCGCGTGCGGCTAGCAGCTTCGGGATTGGCTGCCCGCGCCTACGCGCGTGTTCGCGTCGCCAGTGTGTGAAGTCCCTAAGTCTACTAAAAAGTCTTTTTGGACACGACAAAAGCCATTATGGGTAACTACGGAACCCTATTTTTTTTAATGTTTATCGGTTTGTTTGTTCTATCTAATCTTTAAAACGACTGAACTGATTTTCTGATTTCTGAAAGGACTTTCACTGGCCGAAAGTTGATAACACAAGGAAATCAAGGATTAACTTAGGCAATTTTTTTTTTAAACTGGGTTCACTCCGCGGGTAAAACCATAGGACTCTGCTAGTCTATGTTTAACAGAAGGCTGGTTACCTTTGGTAATCGTTTTCTGAATAGTCATCCTCCTAGCCATTATTCCCAATATTATTTGGGGTCGGCTACTAGTTCAACCGGTTTTACCTGAATTTAAGTTTTTCCACGGAGCGACTGGCATTGGACCTACGCAACCCTAAGGGAGAACTGAAATTCGAAGATTGAACTAATTGTCAGTGTTCTTCCCAATAACGATTGCCATAGATGTTCATGACAACCGGGACCGACGGCTTTACGTGCTCTCCGAGGCACGGTCGTGAATCACCGCCATACTTTCAAACTCCGGGCAGCTATTAGGAATTTCCTAAGAAAATTCCAAAAACACTTTTTGGCCCGACCCGGGATTTGAACCCGAGACCTCTTGATTAACAGTCGCATACGCTAACCACTAGACCAACGAGGCAGTTTTTCTGAATAGTCTTAGATATAATAATAAAACCGTGTAAGTAGTAAATGTTCTTTTAAAGAGTTGAAATTCTTCCCATCGGTTACATCAATATTTATATAATAATTAGATAGGAATTTGTATAAGAATATTTATCCAGTTATGATTGTTACCTATATATCGTTAAGTAACTAGTTATATAACACTTAACTATTTCTAAACAACGTCAATGAATTCGAAGAATGAAGACCGATTCACGGCGCTAACATTACGTATGTGGACATCCGCGTAACATATATTATGTTCTATGTTAAGTAGGTCGGTTTCCGCACTTAGTCCTTTAAGTGGACCATTGTACGTGAGGGCGGCCATCACTCCAGAAGCGGATAAGGTCTCCGAGTCTGTCTAGACATTCTGAAACAGTTTTGGGAGCTTTTTCCCTGTTTCGGTGACACCTGTACTCTCAATGAGTACATGCGACACCGATTCCTCTGCCCCTAAGCATGCTCTGCATAAGGAACTGTCGGTTATGCCTATGATGTGGAAGTGTTTATTTAATGAGCTGTGTCCGGTGATAGTTCCTACCACCAGCCGCAGACTGTTCCTGTCCGTAATAATCGTTTGGACAGGAACAGTACCGCGTAACATATTATAATCATTACACTTAAAATAGGAGATGATACGTGAAGAAAGAAGAAGGAACTGACAAATTTTTAGAATGATTCAAATACCTACTTCAAAATGTTTTACCAGGTAGTATCCTGTCCGTGTGGTAGAATATAGAGTGTCACCACCCCTATTCATCCCGCGGATGTCGTAAAAGGCGACTAAGGGATAAACTACGCAAGGCAACATCAATGCAAAGAGAAGGAAAACTTGAAACCAACCCTATACCAACCCGTCTGGCCAGCGTGGTATAGTAGGCCAAAACCTCCTTTCTAAGGAGAGGCCTATGTCCAGCAGTGGACTGTTGATGATGATTGATGATGATCCTAATAAAGAAATGCAGCGCTATAGAGGAAAGGGTGATGGGTAGATATACCTAAGTGCAAGCATTGATGCGCACCGAGCAAAGTACGAGTAACGCCCTCTAGTATAATTTTGGTTCAACACATTTAGTATCCAAAATATCTGCCAGAGGCCCACGTCACATGCGTGCAAAAATTTAAACACATTCCCACACATTCCAATTAATTATGAAATAACTTTGTTTTAAATTTAATAACTCATAAGCCCGTTACCGTGATGCCAGAACATCATCATCATCATCAGCCTATCGCAGTCCACTGCTGGACATAGGCCTCTTCAATTGCACGCCTGAACGGTTTGAACTAATGTCCTGACCATAATAAAGCTTATATTCAGCCGATCAAAGATAGAAATAATATGTAAGTATATTATCGCATACTTTTATAGAACAACTATCTGATGCCCGCGGCTCCGCTCGCATCCTAGGGGTTTGAAAAATAGATAGAAGCCGATTCACAACCTTGCTGAATATGCTAAAATAATCATAGGAATCGGTCAAGCCGTTTCGGAGGAGTATGGGAAGGAACTTGTGACACGATGATTTTATATAATTTTTTTAATTTTATTTAATTTTAAATAAATAAATAATTTGGACATCTTACACACAACATCATCTACTCCCAAAGTAAGCAGAGCTTGTGTTATGGGTAGTAAACAACTGATATAAATACATAAACATACTTTTTTGTAAATACATACATATATTCATTCATTCATACATTCATTATACATAGAAAAACACCCAGACTCCGTAACAAATATTTGTGGATCACACAAATATTTGGTCCGACCCGGGAATCGAACCCGAGACCTCTTGATCAGCAGCCGCATACGCTAACCACTAGACCAACAAGGCAGTCATATATATATGTCATATATAAGAAGATTATTTCATACATTGTTGTAGCTCAGTAGGTTTTTTACTCGACGCTCTCGACCGGTTCGTATCAGTTCCTCGAGCCTTTGCAGTTGCGATGACATTTCGTCTCTGTGGCAGTCCCCTACTATCTTTACCACAGAGTGTTCTGAAGAGCTGTTCCAACTGATACCACCTTCTCCCTTCCCCAATAAGACAACACGTGCTGGCCTTGGATATAACCGCTTTTAAGTGGTTGAAATACGCTCTAGAATGTCTTTCCTGTGCCGAGCATTTAAATACTGGAACTCACTACCAGCTCACGTGTTTCCTTACCATCAAGATCCTGGTTCCTATAAGAGGGGCGTGTAAAAGCATCTGGCAAGGCCGTTATAGTGTTGGTCGGCATTGTCAGCGTGCTCTCACTCCTGTATTTTGCTTAGGGTTAGGCCAAAGGAGCGCAATTTTGTGAGTTGTCAGTAGCGTAATTTCTGCTGCATTCGATTTCATACAGAAGTTCAATTCATTTTGCATTGCCGTGTGGCACGAACTGGACTTTTGTATGAAACCGAACGCAACAGAAATTACGCGTCTGACAACTCACAAAATTACGCTAGTTTGACCTCACCCTTATGCTTTCCATCAGGCAGAGTATAGTCTTTGCACGAACTTTGGACGGCTATCAAAAAAAAAATTAAAAAAAAACCCACACAACCAACATTTTTTGTTTTATTTGTTCAACTTCAAATTAATCACCTTAGTACTTAACCTAATACCTACAAACATTCATCATCATAAATGATATTTATTTCTAAGTAAATCTTTTCAGATATTTTTGCAAGTCGGACTTATAGCTAGAAGGCGCCGGCATTTCCTACGACTCACTCTGGGAAGAAAAGCCGAAACAAACCCCAGAGGTGTCTTCTGTCTCATCATCTCGCAGTCCACTGTTGGACAGAGGCCTTTCCCATTGCACACCACTCTGATCGATTTTGAGCTTCTCGCGTCCAGCTCCTGCCAGCCATCTTACGAAGGTCGTCACTCCACTGTAGGTGTCCTACACTACGTTTAT
The DNA here is from genome assembly GCA_932526445.1 of Phragmatobia fuliginosa. Classification (NCBI taxonomy): domain Eukaryota; kingdom Metazoa; phylum Arthropoda; class Insecta; order Lepidoptera; family Erebidae; genus Phragmatobia; species Phragmatobia fuliginosa. Next base: position 18,106,521 of record OW052057.1, read on the forward strand.
CTACAAACATTGTCTTTGTCGATTTCATGTGTCCCTCGGTGTGACTTCATTTTCAAATGGTGTGACCTCACAGGTTTGCGGTAGGCAGGAGTTTGTATTGAGAACCTCTGTAGATTTTAAATGAACGAGCGATCGAGCTGTTGTCAGATATTAGTGATTTTATACGCATTTATAAAATAAAGTATTAAAATTTTACATTTTCTATCAGTTGTCTAGTACCTATATTACAAGCTCTGCTTAGTTTGGGACTAGATGACGTTCTGTCGTAACTCTGAAGTAATTATTATTATTGAAAGCTATTTTTCGTTTATATAAAAAAAAAAGATTCCGACGAATTGAAAACCTCCTTTGAAGTCTGTTAAAAATAAAAAACTATTACATTATGAATATATCTCAACAAAGATACGAATGTTTGTCGATCACACAACTTTTCGTCCCTTGTAGGATTTGAACCCACAACACATGGCGTAGTACAAAACGGCGTGGCGACTACTAAAATGATGACACTAAGACTAGACTACATTGACAACTAAAATCTTGAACCTATCTTGAGCACGTGGCTTGTAGGACTGAATTCAAATTAAATTCAAAATTCTTTATTCACTTAGGATGCAATACATCTCTTGTGACAGGTCAAGATTCTACATGTACATTTATGCCATGTTCGCAAACAATAGGTAGAGCCGGAGAAAAGAACATGGCAATAAAAACTCGCGGCCACTCCTTTCAAATCGCCAATGTTTACATAGTTTTAATGTTTATAAACCTGATATTGGGGTAAGGTGCTGCTACTAATATACTATACTGCATTTGCGAGAATACAAACGACAAAATACAGTAAAAGTAAACTACACAAGGATCTAAATCAAATATCATTTAACAGTACATAATTAACAAACCTTGTGCCTAACTGTAATATGTAGTATACCAATATGGAAAAATTCTATGTAGGTATATAAACTATTTTTAGTAACGTCTGATCTAGGTTTTTTAAAATTGGGCTACAGTAGCATCACTTGACGTGCGGAATTCATTCCATGGGTGTCGTAAGAGGCGACTAAAGGAAAAAAAATAAGCAGCTAACATCACTGCCAAGAGAAGGAAAAGTTGAAACAAACCCTATACCAACCCGTCTGGCCAGCGTGGTATAGGAGATTAAAACCTCCTTTGTAAGGAGAGGCCTATGTCCAGCAGTGGACTGTTAAAAGCTGTTGATGAATCACTTTTTTAAATCGAATTATTAGTTTCAGAGATTAACAGCACATTAAACTAAATCAAGCAAACCCTTTAACTGCAACTTAGTTTAGAGCTGGAACCCTCTGAGCAATAGTAGCAAGTCAAACATTTTGAAATATTGTAGGATTTGCTACAAAAACAATATACTACGAAAGATTGCTTTTGGCAAGAAGGCCGCCGTTTGTAGAATGTTTTTTCTGGTAATTCTTACTATGGTATAGGAATAGTTCTCGATGGGTTAATAGGTAGGACAGGAAGGTATCGTGAGACGCGAACCAATTCCGACGGTCACAGTATCTAATTGCAATCCCGTGAATGTGTTTATGGAGCTAAAATAAATTATCTAAGAAAACTTGAAACATATTTGTATTTTAAAACATCATAGTCGACATACTCTTTTTATAATAGCCAATTCATTAAGAAGGAATTTGGAATATTCTAGTTTGTAGTAATATAATACAAAGTTATAGGAATATTTCAATTACACCTACATAATATTTCATTTCAACAAGAACATTACCAAGAAAAGTTCATAAAAAAAATATGCAAACATACAAAATCCTGCTCGTTTTTCTGTCGGTTGAAACTCACTTCGCGGTGACTTCATAGATGGTATTGCCGTCACATGTTATGCGGATGACACCCTTGTGACGGCATGTGGCGGGACTCACCAAGAAGCAATCCTGAGGGCCACGGCCGGGGATGCCCAAGACGTGGAACGTATTCGGCGGCTGGGTCTTGAGGTGGCTCTGCACAAATCTGAGGCCTTGTTTTTTCATGGGCCTCGGAGAAAGCCGCCTGATGGACTCAGCCTCGTAGTAGGAGGCATTCGCATCGGCATCGAGCCCTCTATGAGGTATCTGGGGCTTGTACTCGACGGCCGATGGGACTTCGGATATCACTTCCGAAGTCTGATCCCCAAGCTAGTTGGCACAGCGCGTGCATTATCACGACTGCTGCCAAATATGAGGGGACCCGATGACTCCTGCAGGAGACTCTACGCGGGGGTTGTGCGGTCCATGGCCCTTTATGGGGCTCCAGTTTGGGCGAAGGCCCTGAAGGCCAACAACGTCGTGATACTGCGACGACCGCAGAGAGTGTTGGCCATTAGGGTCATCAGAGGGTATCGCACAATTTCCTTTGAGGCGGCGAGTCTCCTGGCCGGGACTTCACCATGGGACCTGGAGGCGAGAGCTCTTGCTGCTCTTTACCAGTGGCACAAGGAGGCGCAGGAGTTGGGCCGGAGTCCTGAACCTCGAGAAATCGAGGAACAGAAATCCCAGCTCCACCAGGTTCTCGTGGAGGAGTGGAAGGAACGACTTGGGCAACCAAGCGCAGGGCATGCCGCTATAGCGGCCGTAAGACCCGTTATGGAGGAATGGCTCGAGAGGCGTCACGGCAGCCTCTCATACCGCTTAGCAATAGGTTTACCTAAAAGTAGGGACCCGAAAAAGTATTGATACTTCGTGGTGTCGCTCGCACGAGTTACGCAAGTACCTGTTACCTTTATATAGGCTGACTCGATAGTCTTATGATTGACATAGTGGGTGACTACCTTTAGGATCTTGAGGTAGATTGAGTTGGACATGTTCAATGAATACAATTTAATTAACTTACACACTATATTTTTCTTATATTCAAGACACTGTTCGTAATTGCATACATTATCATACATAACTGAAACAGAAAAAACACCACAAAGCAAAACTGTATAATACTTTAATCTTAAAAGGAATTAGCACTTTATGAAGTACAATATTTTTTAATGATCTGTACCGTAATATAAAATAAACATTTTAAATATACTTAAGAGTTAGTCCAAAAACTCTGATCCATCCGACAAATCCTGAAACAAGAGACATTGTTTAATATTAAAATAAAATTATAGGATATAGGTTTTTTATAGGATACACTTTGGAGAGTGCTCGAAAGCTCTTTTCGAACTGATCGAGCCATCTCCATTCCTTTATCGGACTACTAGGTGCAGGCAAAAGTTTCATCCATGCGTTGTTGGCATACCCGAAAGACGAACTAAACGGTTTGACAGCTCGTTTTTGGTGAGAGTCGCCAAAGTTTGGAACGACCTGCCTGGGTCTATTTTTCTTGATGAGTTGAACTCTGGAGCCTTTAAGAGTAGAGTGAACAGGTTTCTTTTGGATGGGCGTGTACCATCTTCGTCTTCATCTACACTTTCCATCAGGTGAGATGGAAGACAAACGCCTATTCCATTAAGACAATAAAAAAAAAAAAAAAGTTCACATAGAAAATTGCATTAAATCTATTTATACAGTTGTAAGGGCAAGGGTGGTTAGTCGCGGTACATACTACGATTTATGTATTTTTATAATCACCTAGCTTTGGCTCTGGTATCTCGATTATTGCAGTAAATAGTAGCCTATGTGTTACTCTGATATTTAAGCTATATTAGTGTAAAGCTTCATCCAAATCCGTTCAGTAATTTTTGCGTGAAAGAGCAACAAACAAACATACATACACACAAACTTTCGCGTTTATAATATTAGTAGGATAGGATATAACATACCGCAGCATCAACAGTATTCTCTAGAATGATGTCGTCGATCTCTCGTTCTAATTCTTCCATTATATATGAGTCCTTGCGTTTGGCGGATGGCTCGTCATTAGTGCTTGATAACACCTCTTCGACTAATGTACTGTCAGACGAGGTGCTGTGAATATACATTTAATAATAAATATTTCGGACTAATTCCACACAACATCATCTAGTCCCAAACTAAGCAGAGCTTGTAGTATGGGTACTAGACAATACATACATATTATACATAGAAAACACCCAAACTCCGAAACAAATATTTGCATATCGTACAAACATTTGGTCCGACCCGGGAATCGAACCCGAGACCTCTTGATCAGCAGCCGCATACGCTAACCACTAGACAAACAAGGCAGACTTGTTATCTATACTAATACCATAAAGATGTCCAGTTTGAGAGGTTGTAAAGGCTTCTTTGGATAGTCGTATTCTCAATATTATTTGGGGTCGGCTACTAGTTCAACCGGTTTTATCTGAATACCACTTCTTCCACGGAGCGACTGACATCGGACCTCCGCAACTCTAAGGGAGAACTGAAATTCGAAGATTGAACTAGTTGTCAGTATATTTGAGTGCACTAACTTCCCAATAGATGATCATGACAACTGGGACCGACGGCTTAACGTGCTCTCCGAGACGAAACATAGCCAACTTCCATACTCCGGGCTGTTAGTGAGAATTTCCTGTAAGAAAACCTCAACAACACTTTTGGCCCGACCCGGGATTTGAACCCAAGACCACTTGGTCAGCAGTCGCATACGCTAACCACTAGACCAACGAGGCAGTTAAATTCAATTACACATTAAATAACAGATAAAAAACTTACTTATCAATTGCTGAGGATTTAGTGGTTTGAGATGTCGGCTGGGAAAACAGGTGTCCGGCTTCAGCTCTCTCTTCTAGAAGGTTCCTATCACTATTGGAGAGGTTTGCATTGATGGGGAGTTTGGCTAGGTCTGTGCTGGCTGCATAACCAATTTCTTTTTGAAACCGTTCTAGCTCCAACGATTGCTATAAAATAATATATTTATTATCAGTTATCAATGTTTTTATATACACATTAAATAAATATTTTGGACTTTTACACACAACCTCATCTAGTCCCAACATAAGCAGAGCTTGTATTATGGGTAATAAACAACTGATTTAAATACATAAACATTTTTTTGTAAATATGTACATACATATTTTCAGGTTTTATATCCTAAATCTGCAACTTCCCCATCATATTCCTACATCACCTGAAGGTTGACCGGCAGAGAATGCCTCATGGAATAAAGTCCGCCTTTGTGATACATCTGCATTAAGTTTTAAATAAATAAATACAATAAGTAAAAATATTGTACTAGCAACCGATTCTCAATATACGAGTTTTCTCAGTTTGTCAGCTTTATAGAATACCTAGACACATGTTCTTAATAACAATTCTGTACTTAATAGCTGTGTATTAATTTGTGTTTGATTTATAAGCTATTAATATATATTTTGAGAATAAAGTTATTATTAATTATTGGTTTAAATAAAGGTCTGATGATGATTAAAGGCCGCTGCATACGTAACGGGATTTAACACGGACGGGGCGTGGACGTGTTTGCCTCGTTATAAACGGGAACGTGATTTAAATGCATACGCACCGTGATTGTGACTCGGATCTAACGTGTTAGTGTTGTGAACAAGGAAAGGTGTATTTTTCATTTCAAGAATTTGCTTTAATTGCTATTGACGTGCTAAACATCGTCGGCGACGATATTTAGCTCGTCCCGTGCGTGCCACGTTCCCGTCCCGTCCGTGTCTCCGTGAAGTATGCATTTCCTTATACATTTTGTATGTAACGATGTTTGCAAAACTTCCCGTCCCGTTCCGTCCGTGTTATAACCCGTCACGTATGCAGCGACCTTTATATATTTACAGACCGGTTTACAGACACACCCTAACATAGTACATTTAATAACTCCTTACCGAATACTCTGGGAACAAATTCTCGTACTGGTCAGGGTCGGCGAGCGACTGGCCGATCTTTTTGTTCGAAATATTATTACTTATTGATTCACGCCATAATTTTACCACCTCTGACATTTTGGATGGAATGTAGGACCTGAAAATAAATTAAAATGATTATATTGGACTGTTGGTTGTAACAAGAAACCCAAGCCTCCTTATATAACTAAATGGTTTATATCAGACCATTGAGTGTTGAGTGAAATAAGAAACTGATAAAGGTTCTTTAAACCAAACTTCAATTTGTCGTGCACACAATAAACTGAACTGTTGAACAGCACAGACGAAGACGTGTTTCATTATCCTCTGCGCCAATAATCCCAACAATTATTGTCACTTACTTACAAGTGACTTCTATGGCCTAGAGCCGCCGGCTCCTAGGGAAAACAGGAGCCAGGAGAACGTGGTGTTTCCATTAAAAAACACCCCGACGATCGACCTCCGATGCCCTGCTCTGGGAGGACCCGGACCATGTTATTTCAGGTCCTCCCCGAATCGGCACCAGGCCAATTATCATTACTCTATGGGAAAACTATTTACCCCCTCCATCCCCGACCTCACGTTCGACGCAACCAGGCCGCCTAGACTCATAGAGGTAGGGAGGGTAGTAACAAGTAGTAGAGCTACGCAAACACGAATGGGTCGTCTCGACTGGGGCGGTAATACCCTCATGACAGCAATCGCGATGTCATATTTCGTTGGTGAGTGCCAGAGCGGAGGCATAATGACGCAGAACCATCCCACTGTGGTATGGCATAGGGTTACCATGCTGCATTGTGAGCCTCAAAATGAGGCTGATGACCCCTACCACTGGATTCTACTCATGTTTTCCACCAGGTAGAGTCACTTTGGTAGGCTAAATTAAAAAATAGAACTACTTTATAGTCAATGGCCTCATTATAGCATATAGTTTTGTGGTGTTGATGTATTAACACATTCTAATTTATTTGGTAAGTGTTAAAGACATTAACTATTCTGTTCCGATCTTTAAAACAAGTGCGGTGACAACTAATGACATTTAAGTGTGTAAAAACTTTCTTTTTAAATAAGAGGTCTCGGGTTCGATTCCCGGGTCGGACCAAATATTATTTGTGTGATTCACAAATATTTGTTTCGGAGTCTGTGTGTTTTCTATGTATAATATGTATGTATTTATAAAATAAAAAGTATGTTTATGTATTTATATCAGTTGTCTAGTACTAATAACACAAGCTCTGCTTAGCTTGCGACTAGATGATGTTGTGTGTCAAACGTCCAAAATATTTATTTTATTTATAATAAAGACACAGAACACTGTTACACTGTCACAGCATACTGTACATGACATGGACAGAAAGAACACCCAGAGTCAGAAGAACAATTTGAAGATCACACAAAGTATCGTCCCGTATAAGATTCGAATCCTCAACACATCCATAAATGCTCCAGAATACATGATCGTATCAATGAAGTCAGTCAGCAGTAACGTATCAGAGCTTACCTTGAGAAGAAAGCGGCTTCAGGAAGCTTGTTGCGCTTGATGAGGAGCGTCAAACACGATTCGAGGTCATTCAACATGAAATACGCGACAAACGAAATGTTCTCAGCACCTTCTTCAGCTGACATTTCTGCTACACTCTTTAGAAGCTTTTTATCTCCTGTAACAATAAAACATAGTATTAGTAGGTACTTTTTCTTTGTGGTATAACTTTAACTGTTCATTATCATCAACAGCCCCCAACAGTCCACTGCTGGACATAGGGCTCTCCTCAGACAAGAGGTTTTGGCCTACTATACCAGGCTGGCCAGACGGGTTGGTATAGGGTTGGTTTCAAGTTTTCCTTCTCTTTGCATTGATGTTGTCTTGCGTAGTTTATCCTTAGTCGCCTTTTACGACACCCAATCCAACTCATCCAATCTCGGGTCTGATGCCAGTCGCTCCGTGGAATAATTAATATTCAGTCTAAACTGGTTGAACTAGTAGCCGACCCCAAGTAATCTTGGGAATAAAGGCGATAAATTTAAAACATGTTCTCACCAGTACTGGTGGCGAAGAGCAACAACGCGCTGTAATCTTTGGCGCTTTGATAGCATATCTTGGTCAGTTCCGTGTCAGCGGCTGCGGCTGCTGCAGCTCCAAGTCTAGACCACCGAGCTGAAGACGAACGTGAAGGTCCCTCTGCCGTGGCAGCATCTTCAGCCAACTGCTTCGCCCTCCGCAACTCTCCAAGAGATAAGGCTAACTCGAACTGGTGTTCCGGCTCCGTGGATACTGCTAAAGCTTGTTGCTTGAAACCCTGTACATAGAAATTGTCATAGTAGTATTTACTTATATAGGATCAATTTATTTTCAAGGGGGCAATAGTTATGCAAAGATGGCCAAACAAATTTATACTAAACATAAAGGTATTACTGCCTCGTTGGTCTAGTGGATAGCGAATACGGCTGCTAATTAAGAGGTCTCGGGTTCAAATCCCGGGTCAGGCCGAAAAGTGTTTTTGGGTTTTTCTTAGGAAATTCCTAATGGCAGCTCGGAGTTTGGAAGTTTGGCGATGATTCACGCCCGTGCCTCGGAGAGCACGTAAAGCTGTTGGTCCCGGTTGTCATGAACATCTATGGCAATCGTTATTGGGAAGTCAGTGCCGTCAAATATACTGACAACTAGTTCAATCTTCGAATTTCAGTTCTCCCTTAGGGTTGCGGAGGTCCGATGCCAGTCGCTCCGTGGAAAAACTGATATTCAGGTAAAACCGGTTGAACTAGTAGCCGACCCCGATATTAATGGGAATAAAGCTAAATGCATAATCAAAAACTAATAATAATATCACCTTGAGCTATATTTTAGATCTGGGTGGTAGGTACCCAGTGGTTCTTTTTTGTATCTTGAATGACTTTAATGTTATAAAAAATTTTTGTTTTTTTTTTATATATTTTGCCTACCAACGTGACCCTGCCTGATGGAAAACATGAGTAGAATCGAAGAGTGAGGGAAACCAACACATCATTGCTGCAAATGCAGACAAGTATGGCGGCCCACACTATGGCGGCTTAGTGAGATGCTTTTTCACGCCCCGCTTAAAGGACCCGGGATCATATTGGGAAGGAAACACGTGAGCTGGTAGTAAGTTCCAGCTTTTAACTACTCGGCATAAGAAGGAAGAGAAGAAATGAACAAAACTTACTTGTTTCTCTAAAAAGTGGGCGACCCTAGTGCGATGTTCGTGGGGTATGGTGGGTAGAACACGGTCGGCCGTCTCGAAGTCACCTCGCATCACCGCTGTCTGGTATTCAAGTACAGACAGCAGCAGAGAATATGATACAACATTCAACTCCTTGTCATTTAGATACAGTCTGCAAAAAAAGAGTAATATATCTCATGAATTTTTTGCCAGAAGTAAGAGGTTATATTTTTTATGTCTGTGTGGTGACGGATTAAGAATACAAAGTGTCACCACCCACATTCATTCCGTGGGTGTCATAAGAGGCGACTAAAGGAACAAAATAAGCAGCTAACATCACTGCCAAGAGAAGGAAAACTTGAAACAAACCCTTTACCAACCCGTCTGGCCAGCGTGGTATAGTAGGCCAAAACCTCCTTTCAAAGGAGAGGCCTATGTCCAACAGTTGACTGTTAAAGGCTGTTGATAATGATGATATTTTTTTAAAATAATATTTGTTTGTAACTTTAGCACTCTCTGTAACTAAACAGCTAGATAGATTTTGGCGATGTGTGGTGTGCTTCCATGAATTTAAAAAAAAAAACAGTCTCCGAATCATTTCAATCAAGCATTAGTTTTCACGCAGTCGGTACTTTAAAATTTGTTTATATATTGTACTACTACCCTCATTTGTTATTGTAACCGCGGGCAACGCCGCGGGGCGAAGCTACTTTAATAAAAGTAGCCTAAGTTACTCCTTATATCATCAGCTATCTGCCAGTGGAAGTATGGTCGAAATCGGTCCAGCAGTTTTTTTTATTTTTTTTTATTTTTTTAAAGACAACTCCCGCATTAGGAATATAAATTCCTGTGTCGCGGGGGACTTTACAAACATACATGAAACGGGCACAAAGAACACCCAGACTTAGAACAACAAATTGTGAATCACACACAGTGTTGTCCTACGTGGGATTTGAACCCACGACACTCGGCGTAGTAGGAAGCGGCGTGAGTTCCAGAGATTACCCGGAACAAATAGATAGACAGACAGACAAAAATTGTAAAACAATATATTTTGTCATATGTACCGTGTATACATACATATGCATTTAGTAAAAAGCGGCCAAGTGCGAGTCGGACTCGCCCATGAAGGGTTCCGTATCAGCAAGTAACATCATATAAAAGTTCTTGTAGTTCGTTGTGACTTTCATCGATGTTTTTATACTAGTGTATTAATTGGATGAAAGGTAAATTGCGTGTTACGATTTATGACGTATTAAAAAAAAAACTACTCACTAGATCTCGTTCAAACCAATTTTCGTTGGTAGTTTACATGGTAATGTACAACATATATTTTTTTTAGTGTCATCACTCTCTTATTTTAGAAGTTAGAGGGGGGGGGGGACACATTTTTCCACTTTGGAAGTGTGTCTCGCGCATACTATTCAGTTTAGAAAAAAATGATATTAGAAACCTCAACATCATTTTTGAACACCTGTCCATAGATACCCCACACGTATAGGTTTGATGAAAAAAAAATTTTTGAGTTTCAGTTCCAAGTATGGGGACCCCCAAAATGTATTGTTTTTTTTCTATTTTTTTGTAAAAATCTTAATGCGGTTCACAGAATACATCGACTGACCAAATTTCAATAGTATAGCTCTTATAGTTTCGGAAATAATTTGCTGTGACATACGGACGGACAGACAGACAGACAGACAGACAGACTTGACGAATCTATAAGGGTTCCGTTTTTTGCCATTTGGCTACGGAACCCTAAAAAGCTGTTATTTTAATATTACAAACAGACACTCCAATTTTATTTATATGTATAGATGATTCCATTGGACATTGATGTTTTAACCCTACTAATCCCTACTAATATTATAAATGCGAAAGTAACTCTGTCTGTCTGTTACGTTTTCACGCCTGAACCGCTGAACCGATTTTTATGTAATTTGGTATGAAGATAGAACTGAACTTGGGAAAGGACATAGGCTACTTTTTACCGCGTTACAAGTATATAATAAATTGTTATATTACCTGTTTTCCTTAGCAACATATCCGAGAATGTACATTGTGTGGTCGAGGTGCGATATCGTGACGATTTCGCCTCCAACATAATAGTTTATTCGGTTCACGGAATTTGTGTATATGAAGCAGTCGCCTACCCATAGCCCCGTCTTCACTGTCTCGGTCACCGCACCAACGACCTGATGGCAAGCATACCTCTTTAATATAACATAATAATATAAAACAATAAGTTTATTGATTACTTCCATTGAATACTACCTAAGTAAACGTTACAGAATTAATTTGTTTATTTAATTTTGAAGAAGACTTACAGATTAAAAAAGTAACAGTGAGTTTATATTGATCTAAAATACTTTTTTTTTCCTAGCCAGCTTGGTATATAAGCTTATAATTTCGTCGTTTATGAACCGATTTCAAAAAAATATTTTTGTATTGGAATGGGCGTAGCTTACAGTTGGTCCCATCGTCACCATATCGGGATCTGATGATGGGATCCCAAGGAAATCGAGAGAACTTTTCAAATATCATAAGCACAATTGTCGCGATTTGTTATAAGTATTTGTTTTTGTTATAATTATTATATGGGTTAGTTTTGGCCTAAGCTCTGGCCTATATACCAGAGACATAAATCTTAATATATATAAATCTCGTGTCACAATGTTTGTCCTCAATGGACTTCTAAACCACATAACCGATTATAATAAAATTCGCACACCATGTGCAGTTCGATCTAACTTGAGAGATAGGATAGTTTAAATTTCAAATTATAGTCGCAATTTTAATTTATTGCTAATTATTGTCTGTTACTATTTGACAGTCAAATTTGGGCGGTACGAAGTTCGCCGGATCAGCTAGTAATATATATATACAGCTGGATGCGAGAAGCCGAGGGTCGAATCAAGTGGCGTGCAATTGGAGAGGCCTATGTCCAGCAGTGGACTGCGATATAGGCTGATGATGATGATGATGATATATATTAATTTATTTTATAAACTATCAACCTCTTGCGGAACAAGAGTCCTTATTTGACGTACTTACCATTTTCTTGCTTTATAGTATAAAACAAATACGCTTTTCGCTGTCTGTCCATATGTATGCTTAGATTTTTAAAACTGCGCAACGGAATTTGATGAGGTTTTTTTCAATGGAGAGACTGATTCAAGAGGAAGGTTTCTATGTGTAATACATGCATAATATAGTAGAGAAACATTGATAATTTTAGATATTATGTATTAGAGGGTAGAGGTTATTGGCGTAACGTGTATGTTGTACGCCACGTCAAGAATTTAATTTCTAAAGAAACTTTTTACAGCAGTGTTATCGGTCTTTAATTATTGTCATGTTGAGTCAGACGTCGGGTAACAACATCAATTAAATTTAAAAGCGTTAGATAATGTATAACCATTGGCCTTATCAGCGGCACCAGTTCTTATCAACGCATTAGTTCACGTAGCTAAGTGTTACTTGTATATAATTTTCTGTTTATTTAGCAAAACATAATTATGTTCGATTTCAACTGAATTGATTTCAACGCGATAAAGTTAGTCTCGATTTATAAGCACGTATGGCATCCACATATCACTACATAGTATAAAACAAAGTTGCTTTCCGCTGTCTGTCCATATTTATGCTTAGATCTTTATTTGTCCGTTTGGTGACGGATTAATACAGAGTGTCACCACCCCTATTCATCCCGCGGGTGTCGTAAAGGCGACTAAGGGATAAACTACGCAAGACAACATCGATGCAAAGAGAAGGAAAACTTGAAACCAACCCTATATCAACCCGTCTGGCCAGCGTGGTATAGTAGGCCAATACCTCCTTTTTAAGGAGAGGCCTATGTCCAGCAGTGGACTGTTAAAGGCTGTTGATGATGAGATCTTTAAAACTACGCAACGGAATTTGATGAGGTTTTTTTCAATAGATAGACTGATTCAAGAGGAAGGTTTTTATGTGTAATAAATGTACAATGTAGTACAGAAACACCGATAACTTTAGAGGTTTCTAATGTGATGTGGTAATTGGACAATTTTTTGAGCTTACATTACAAAGTCTGGCTGAACCCTACGAGATTGGTCAAAATAATGTACCTACTACTATATTGTACATTTTTAAAAAGTATAGAAAAAAGCCCAAAATAATATTATTTATCCTTACTAAAATAATGGCTTATTCACGAAGCGATTATAAGCAATAAAATATACAAAAACTTAAAAAACACGTATCTAGTATAACTCAGGGTAATCGGCCTGAGTAGCGAGGAGAATAGCACGGCCATTTAATAATTTTAACCAAAAGGAAACGACTTCAAAGACAAACTATTCTGATCTCAAATGGCGACAATTGTGCATATGATATTTGAGGAGTTCCCTCGATTTCCTTGAGATTCCATAATGAGATCCCGATATTGTGACGATGGGACCACCTGTAAGCTACGCCTATTCCAATGTAAAAATAATTTGTGAAATCGATTCATAAACGATGAAATTATCGCTGAACATACATAAAAAAAAAAGATTCCGACGAATTGAGAACCTCCTTCTTTTTTGAAGTCGGTTAATAAATGCACTTTGGTAGAATATATTTCGTTATTTTTACGTATCCTTTTCCTGAAATTTTATTTTATTTATTTTTTATTTAAGCCTACTGTAGTGTATGTGCCAGTGAGTTATTCATTCATTTGTTCACTGTGAATAATTGAGGTATCACTAAGTTATTCATTCACTCGTTCACTGTGAATGAATGAGAAGGAAGCATTCTCATCTCCAGAGTACGTGCGGGGGTGACACAGTTCAGTCGATTGTGAGCGACTGTGAGCCAACAATATAGATGGATATACTACACCTACCAAAGTAACTTTAATCTGCCCGATGGAAAGCATCTGTAGAATCCAGGACTAGAGGTCACCATCTGCATTGTGAGGGTACGCAATGCAGCACGGTGAACCATACCATAGCGGCCTTCGGAGGCCGGGAGAATGATGTAGAATGTTTGGACCTCTGGTCTCACTCTCACCAACGAAATACGACAGCAAGAATGTCATAATTAGGATGGTCTCCTGTGTGAGGGTAGTACTGCCGCGTTAGAGACGGACCATTCGTGCTGAAGGCTCTACTAATCATTATTCTTTCTTTTTTCTTTTTAAAAGACAACTCCCGCCTTAGGTATATGAATTCCTGTGTCGCGGGGGACTTTACAAACATACATGAAACGGATACAAAGAACACCCAGACTCAGAACAACAATTTGTGAATCACACAAAGTGTTATCCCACGTGGGATTCGAACCCACGACACTTGGCGCAGTAGAGAGCGGCGTGGCGACCGCTTAAACCACTAGGCCAACCGTGCAGTCAATCTTATCTTATCGTTAATCATATCACAAGAAAGAACATATGATCACTCTCAACTCTCATCACTTGCCTATCGCGAGGGTTGAACTCACGTACTTTGTTTAGCAGTCAGCATCTCTAGCCTCTAGTAGTCAATATTTCAGATAACTATCAAAGAAACTGAACCATATAACTCTGTACCTCACAGGTATACAATAGTGTCTCCGCACTTTTTATTATACCATTAAAATCCCAAGAATCAGTTCTACATAATGATATAAAGCATTAAGTCCTACGTCGTCTATGAAAAGAAATATACAATGCACAAATATTTACAGAAGAGATATACAAATATTAACAGGGTATAGAGGATCTCAAATGATGTTAGATAATAATATATACATTTATCGTAATTAAACTTCTCCTGTAAAATTTGACTTAGCCACTTAATGTTGTGTACCTCTAAGGCAGCGGTTCTCTAACTTTTTTGGTGACGGAACCTTTTTCAAAATAAAATACTTGACGTCTTGAACCATAATAGCTGCTTACTCCATACGTACTGTTTTTTACCAATTATTTGTTCATTTGTTCTTTATTAATAATGTTACGTGTCAGGATGATGGAGTCAAAATAATGCTCGATTATTACGCGTACAACGACCGAGAAAGAACAGTGTTATGATTTTTCTTCAAATTCTTGCGGAGCACCTACAAGGATTTCGCGGAACCGCAGGGTTCCGCGGAGCACACTTTGAGTATGGCTGCTCTAAGGTACAGTTTAAAATAAAACTCACCTCAAAAGCGTCCTCAATGCCGTCTTCTGTGATGTTAGTATTGGTCTCCTTGGCCCTGGTGACAATGGCCGCGTTGTACTTGAGCACGTAGTACGAGTCGTCTGTAGCGAGACACACGAGGTTGCCACTCTCTGACCAGTAGACGTGACGAGGCTGGATCTCGATACTGTTGCGAACATACCACAGGCGTAAACGTACTTATACTAATAAATAAATATTTCAGACATCATACACACAACGCCATCTAGTCCCGAACTTGTATTATGGGTACTAGACAACTGATATAAATACATACAAGCTTTGTAAATACCAATCTTATACTTAATAATATTTTGTTACTGTTACAGATAGGTCTTCACACACTATTATGAGAAGTCTTAAAACTACTTTAAGAACTCAGTAGTAAGGTTTTCGCACACACACACAGCAAACTCGCATAGAAAATATGAACATACTTTAAGCAAAATCATAGTTTAAACATTTAAATAAGTATCATCTTCCTAGCCTTATTCCCAATATTATTCGGGGTTGGCTACTAGTTCAACCGGTTTTACCTGAATATCAGTTATTACCTACACAGAGATTACGATTGTCAAAGATTGTCATGACAACTGGGACCGACGGTTTTATGTGCTCTCCGAAGCACGAGCGAGAATCACCGCCAAACTTACAAACTCCGGGCTGCTATTAGGAATTTCCTAGGAAAAACCCAAAAATACTTTTGCCCGGACGAGATTTGAGAAAATAATAATGATAATAAATATTTCGGACATCTTACACACAACATCATCTAGTCCCAAACAGAGTTTGTATTATGGGTACTAAACAAATGATATAAATACATAAACATAGAAAACACCCAGACTCCGAAACAAATATTTGTGGATCACACATATATTTGGTCCGACCCGGTAATCGAATCCAAGACCTCTTGATCAGCAGCCACATACGCTGACTACTGGACCAACAAGGCAGTCTTTTGATGTTTCTGCGTGTTTGGACTTCTAGTATGACCAACAAATCACGACACATTATGCATATTAATCTCACTATTGTCATGATAATTATTATTCGAACGTCATATTTCAAAAATCTTGAAAAAAAATATAATTTATACTTTTATTTATATTCAGACCGTTTTTCTTTATTCTTTTGAACAATACGGTATTGATTGAAAGTCAAATGCATTTCCATTTAGCATTTTATCAACATATCAATATAAATTGAGACTTGAACACTGATTGTTTTGCACGCAGGTCAAATTGTTTAAACAACATATTGTAGTGTCAAATGGTTAAGGAATCAATTCGTTCACAGCATAAGGACATGTGCTTAAGAAAAACATCACCACTAATAACATTTAACCTTTAAGATAATAGTCTGATCTATTGGTTCAAATTTAAAATTTATTTTCAAGAATGAATCATTGTGTTTAAGGTCATACTTTAAATGAATAAATATTTATCGGACATCTTACACACAACATCATCTAGTCCTAAACTAAGCAGAGCTTGTATAGGGGCACTAAACCACTGATATAAATACATAAAAATACTTTTTTTGTAAATACTTACATTTATTTATACATAGAAAACACCCAGACTCCGAAACAAATATTTTTGAATCACAAAAATATTTTTTTTCCGACCCGGGAATCGAACCCGAGACCTCTTGATCGGTAACCGCATACGCTAACCACTAGACCAACAAGGCAGTCTTTGCCACAATGACTCCAGGAAATTGAACTTTGTTTCATATTTGATAGGTACGATAATAGGACAAGACTAAGTATGACGCAGAAAAAGCTGTGAGGGTCAGTAGTTCATTATAAGAAAAAATATACATAATCACATAGCAAATTTTTTTTTATATATATTATTGGTCTAGTGGTTAGCGTATGCGTAATCAAGAGGTCTCGAGTTCAAATCCCGGGTCGGGCCAAAAAGTGTTTTTGGGATTTTCTTAGGAAATTTCTAATAGCTGCCCGGAGTTTGGAAGTTTGGCGGTGATTCACGCCCGTGCTTCGGAGAGCACGTAAAGCCGTCGGTCCCGGTTGTCATGAACATCTATGGCAATCGTTATTGGGAAGTCAGTGCCCTCAAATATACTGATAACTAGTTCAATCTCCGAATTTCAGTTCTCCCTTAGGGTTGCGGAGGTCCGATACCAGTCGCTCGGTGGAAAAACTGAAATTCAGGTAAAACCGGTTGAACTAGTAGCCGACCCCAAATAAACTTGATAATAAGGCTAGGAAGATGATATAGATGGCAAACGAGCAGACGGATCACTTGATGGTAGGTGATTGCCGCCGCCCATGGACACCCGAAACACCAGAGGAGTAACAGGAGTACTCTCTTTTTTTGAAGGTTCGAAGGTCGTAGCGGTCCGTAAAAACCGCAGGCGACAGTTCATTCCACAATTTAGATGTGCGAGGCAAGAAATTCATAACAAAATTAGGTAAAATATGGGAAACATTTTGTGCACCGCTTTAAATACAAAACAAAAATTCTACATTAGAAAATATAACACGCACAGCCTTTAAAGATAACGCCAGCATTCATTCAATGCAATAGCCACACAATGATTTTGTATATATAGCATATTATTTTTATATAATCACCACATTTCTCTTATAAATAAGAATCAATTACCGTCTTATCAATTCCAGGTTCTCCCAGTCATAGAAAGAGAACGCCATACCGCTGATGGACTTGACGCCGAGCATGCAACCACCGAATATACCTGGCCAATAGAAAAAAATATCATCACATTTGAAAGAAATTTACATCGTAACTGATGCATTTTGCACTTGATGCATTTTGCAAAATAATGGTGAATTGGTAGGTGAGTGATTATTCTATCATTAAATTTTAAATTCTGAGTCGTTATTCTCCTAAAAACATGTAAATTATTATCCTCTAATATTGTCCCAAAAACATTAATCTCAAGAATTTAATATGTTTGTTTTGTTTTTAAAAGACAACTCCTGCATTATTAATATAAATTACTGTGTCGCGGGGGACTTTAAAGAACTACATGAAACGGACACATAGAACACCGAGACTCAGAACAATAGTTTGTGAATCACACAAAGTGTTTTTCCACGTAGGATTTGAACCCACGACACTTGGCGCAATAGAAAGCGGCGTGGCGACCACTTAAACCACTAGGCCAACCGTGCAATCTTTCCGTTCTAGTTGATTTGAAAGGTTTGTTTTTAAATTGTGTTTGTAATAGTGACCTAGATATGAAAACGGTAAGGCTTTCTAAGGATTGTATTTCACAAAGATACATAAAATTTTCGTTACACAGCATCAACTCACCTTCAGCACCATATTCAGGCTTGAAGCTCTTTCTCTCTTTGAAGTTTTTAAAAACTTTTATGGTACTTGAGTTCTCTAACGTTGCATACTCTGAACTGTCAAAGGCCCACACGAATTCTTGGGCAGTTCCAAATGCCTTGTTCCTGAGTGCCATAGCGGTATAGATGATATATTCTCCATCTCCACAGACAACAACGAATCTACCGTTTGGATTATGGGCAATAGTCTGTGGGTATATTTCACAAGAACCCATGTCTTTAGCTACAACTGGAACGCGTTCGCCATCTTTAATTTCAGTACCTGAAAATTAAATAAATAAATATTCTGGACATCTTACACACAACGTCATCTAGTCCCAAGCTAAGCAGAGCTTTTATTAGGGTACTAAACAACTGATATAAATACATAAACATACTTTTTTTTCTAAATACATTCAAATTTAACATAGAAAACACCCAGACTCGGAAACAAATATTTGTGGATCACACATATATTTGGTCTGATCTGGAAATCAAACCCGAGACCTCCTGATCAGTAGCCGCAAACGCTAACCACTAGACCAACAAGGCAGTAATAAATGTAATCGGCTTATTGTACATTTAATAATTATCATTAAACAATGAATGAATAAACATACTAGGTATAGGAAATAGAAATGAAAAAATAAATTAAATAATATATTAAGAACTTCAATATTACCTTCAGGCAATGCCTTCAAATTGACTTGCTGCATCTCAGAATGTTTAGCCCAGATGATCTTGCCACCGTTGACATCCATGGAGATTGCTGGCTCCTCACGACCCACTTTGATCATAATCGTGCCCTCATCATAACTAACAAACAAACAATCCAATTATTAATGAGAAAGCTGAATCATTGAAGAAGAATTAATGAGAATACAGATAATGCACTTCTTTCTGTATCCATATCAAACTAAGACAAATAATTAAATGATCCTTTTTATAACATTTACAATCATCAAAATCTTGAATTTAGTTAATCAGCCAGAGTCATGGACATTAATCATCAATCATCAACAGCCTTTAACAGTCCACTGCTGGACATAGGCCTCTCCTTAGAAAGGAGGTATTGGCCTACTATACCACGCTGGCCAGACGGGTTGGTATAGGGTCGGTTTCAAGTTTTCTTTCTCTTTGCATTGATGTTGTCTTGCGTAGTTTAACCCTTAGTCGCCTTTTATGACACCCGCGGGATGAATAGGGGTGGTGATACTGTATTCTTAATCCGTCACCACACAGAATCAATAAGAAACTAAAATTGTGAGTAATAATAGTAACCACATGTAGTGGAATGTGTTTCACTCACCCAATCGCAACATTGTTAGAGTTATGCATAGAAGATATCGTCCAAACTCGCTCAAAGCCATAGTTCAACGATGACTCGAGCCTGTAGGTACCAGCGTGCCATATTCTAATGCTGCCATCTTCAGAACCTGTCAGTAGAATGGGCAGTTCCGGGTGGAATGACACAGCCGATACATTTTGTGTATGACCTGAACAAACAATAGTTACTGAAATTATACTAATCAAACAATATTAAAATGTACCTCATTGTTTTGGATTTTCATAGTGTGCGTGACCAATTGTTATTGGCAAGATTGCAAAGGTTTAAGATTGTTTTATATTATTATAGCTGAGCCCCATGGTGTTACATGCATATGTGATTATCCAGAACTCATTTTTAAATTAACCATTTACAATATCATTATGGTTGCTATGTGTGTTATGCATAGCAAACTGTGAAGTTTTGACAGGGGATAAACAGTGATACATTTTGACATCTACGATTTATGTATCTTCATAATCACCTAGCTTTCGCCCGTGTATCTCTATCATTGCAGTAAAAAGTAGCCTATGTGATATTCTGGTATATAAGCTATATTACTGTAAAGTTTCATCCAAATCCATTCAGTAGTTTTTGTGTGAAAGAGGAACAAACATACATTCACACATTCATACTCACAAACTATCGCGTTTATAATATTAGTAGGATATTAAATTATAACTTACTTTCTAATGTTTGAACACATGTTTTATTCTGATAATCCCATATTTTAACGAGACGATCATCAGCTCCACTTATGAGATAGGGTTTGTCCCCACCATGATAATAGTCTACGCAGTTCACACCTTTCTCGTGGCCCTCTAGAGTGAAGTTAGATACTGAGGAGCCTAGCTGCCACACCTGGGACATACAAACATGAATTACAAGAGGAATTCAGATGCAGACACTATTTATGAAGTTCAAAATTTTTTCATGGCTTACTTTGACCGTAGTATCAAGACTGGCACTGGCAAATGTGTTGTTGTCCTTTGGATTGATGACAATCTGCATCACATAGTGTGTGTGACCCTCAAACACTTGCTGGCAAGCCCAGTTCCGTTCCCAATTCCATAATTTAATTAGTAAGTCATCTGAAAAATTATTAACACTGTTTAAACTTCTAGATCAAAGTCTCTCTCAATGCCTTCTAAGGAGACATGTTACCTACTAACTAATCATAAGAGTGGAATATTCATGAATAAGATGGATGTGAGAAAGCGCTCATAGCGTTAGGTGATAGGAAACCAATCACCGAGGGTAAACAAGGATGGTTTCCTGATGATCTGTACCTAGATATATGATTGTTTCTGGCATGATATGTTATTAGGGTTTCCGTGATTTTTCTTTTTTCTTTTTTTTTTTTAAAAGACAACTCCCGCATTAGGAATATAAATTCCTGTGTCGCGGGGGACTTTACAAACATACATGAAACGGACACAAAGAACACCCAGACTCATAACAACAAATTGTGAATCACACAAAGTGTTGTCCTACGTGGGATTTGAACCCACGACACTTGGCGTAGTAGGAAGCGGCGTGGCGACCGCTTAAGCCACTAGGCCAACCGTGCAGTCAAAACGTTAGATTCACGTTAAACAGTTCGTCCCGGTTGTTATCATAACATAACAGTCGTGAAGCTTATTTAGAGGCCTTTCGCCGGCTTTAAAACATTCAAGGCAAGCGTGTCTTGCCAGTCCCCAACTCACACTCGGCTAGTGTGGAGACGTATGGCCTTAACCCTTTCCTGAGAAGTGACCAGAGCTCAGTATCCAGGTAAAACCGGTTGAACTAGTAGCTGACCCCATTTAATATTGGGAATAAGGCGAGGAAGAAGATGTATGATGTAAGAAGATGAATGTGTGACTAAAAAAGTTGATGACATTAAAGTAATTATGATTACATTATCATCGATCAAACAGTTGGTATAACGGATTAGTCAATCTTCAGTTCATAATATCCAGTCAAGTCAGCAAGACCAATCAAATTGAAAAGTCAATGTAGTACTCACCACTGCTAGTGAGAATGTATGGCTGTGTGGGATGAATCGCGATACATCGTACATAGTCAGAATGTGCCTCGAACGCGTGCACTCTCTCCAGCGTATTGTAATTGAACACACGAATCTGCATATCATCTGATCCAGTGATGACCCAGTTTTTGCGAGGGACGAACTTGGCTGCACGGACAGGCAGGTCACATACCTGTATAGATTAATAAAATTATTATTAAGTCTTTCAGTGATGTAAGAGCTCACCCCAGGAGAAAAACTTATCAAGACAATGAAAGTGCAAAAAGAATGTAAACTTGAAATGTACCCTACTCATATGGCCAATGTTTTATAAGTCAAAATATTAATAAATATTTCAGACATGTTACACAACGTTTTCTAGTTCCAAACTAAGCAGTTTGTATTATGGGTACTAAATAACTGATATAAATACATAAATCTAATTGTCTTTTGTAAATACATGCATATTATACATAGTAAACACCCAGCCTCCGAAACAAGTATTTGTAGATCACACAAATATTTGTATGACCCGGAATCGAACCAGAAACCACTTGATCAGCAGTCGCATCCGCTGACCACTAGACCAACAAGGCAGTCAATTCTAAGTAGAGGTCTACGTCCAGCAGGCTATTTATAATTTATAAGTGAGTTCTGATTACCAAATAAATGTAAACATATTTTTTTTTTATAAAACCGTGTTCTTTCTTAGCTAAGTTTGTGAATTCTTTTGAGTAAAAACTAAACATTATTATTTATTGTCATTGATGATTGGTGAAATATCAAAACAAAGTAAATGTAAATAATATACAAAACAGTGTCATTTAACACACAGTTTTATATTTAATAGCAATCTCATGTTGATATTCATGATATTTTGCTGCTATTTGGTTAACATAAATACATTCGCACATTTCCACTATTTCTGGACACACCCTAATTTCATTTATCACTTTGTACTAACTAAAAATAATAAATGCTAATAAATTGCATGTATTTCATGTGTTTTAGAGCTAATTGTGTGATGAAATAAATTTTAATTTATATGTTCATTATATTTCAAATATATCTCTTATTTTCTTCTCTCTCTCCTCTTTTTAATAAAATCACACCAATTACAGAGCAGTCACTTTGGTAGGCTTAAATATAAAAAAAAATTAAACTGTGCATAAAATAGTCCATTAATTTCACTAGGAGGACACCTAGTACCTAAATAGCTTATCAATAAGTAAGATAGGTATTTTAACAAACATATGTGTTTGTATACTAAATATATTTTATTGTTTCAACAGATGCTCATAAAGGAGATGGGGACTTTTGGGCCCAAATGTAATAAGTTGAGATATGGCTCAAAAATAGGTTATATTTTTCTATATCAAAATGTGATAAATCTCCTCAATTGACAATCTGGAAAATGAAAAATCCAATAATTAAATTAAGGTTACGAATTAATCGAATAACGATTCAATTATAATCGATTAACGTTACAGAGATTACGAAAGTGCTTTAGTATTTACATAAATGCTTTCACCAGATTATTAATTCATTTAAAATAATTAAATCTATTAGGACTAAAGTATTAAGAGTTTAAACTAATTAAATATCTACGTAATTAAAATAAATCTATTCACGTTTACTAATCGATTATTGTATTTTAATCTGTGCTAACTCTGACTTGACAGCGTCATGAGTGACATGACATCGACACTCGTTTCGTATCGAATTATCGATCGACACAGAGAACCCCGCTTAAACGTTGACTGACTTGTTATTTTGGATTCTACGAACGGTCGATCCATGATGTTAATCAATATCCAATGGGTACGCCATTGGATATTGATTAACATCATGGATCGTTGTGTAAATTGTGACATAGCGACTATTCGCTGTAATACACTGGGTCGTCGAGTTTTGGATGATGACATTATACTAGCAGTGTAATTCGACAATGGCTTGCACCACAATCTGTAAGTACTAACTCAATTCCTGTTTATTAGCTCAGTAGCGTCTACCATACTGGCTTACTATTTTTAGTTTTATATATGTTTGTTTTCCTTCACCTAGTTTCTATGTGTAATTATTCTAAGAAAATAAGTATAGATAGGTCAACATTCAAAAGCCACTTAGATATATATTGCATTGAAATAAGTAACTATCGGGCAGAGTAAACTAATCAAATCATTTTGTTCACATAGAACGTAGGTATTGTACAATAAAGTTGTTACAAAAATATAGTGAGCCGGGTACATTCTGCCTAAGTAAAAGAATATAAAAAGTAATCATGTTATCCGTTATTAAAAACCTTTTGGATCTTATAACAATAAACATACATATATACCTATGGATATGTATGTTTTCCTTCACCTTAACACAAACAAAATAATTAGTATAGATAGGTCAACATTCAAAAGCCACTTAGATATACATTACATTGAACTAAGTAACTATCGGGCAGAGTAAATTGAATTAAATCATTTATTCACATAGAATGTAGGTATTGGACAATAAAGTTGTTATAAAAATATAGTGAGCCGGGTACATTCTGCCCAAGTTACAGAATATAAAAAGTAATCATGTTATCCGTTATTAAAAACCTTTTGGATCTCATAACAATAAACATACATATGTATGGATATGTATGTTTATTGTTATAAGTAGATATATAGATAGGTCAACATTTAAAAGCCACTTAGATATACATTACATGGAACTAAGTAACTATCGGGCAGAGTAAATTAAATCAAATCATTTATTCACATAGAACATAGGTATTGTACAATAAAGTTGTTATAAAAATATAGTGAGCCGGGTACATTCTGCCCAAGTTACAGAATATAAAAAGTAATCATGTTATCCGTTATTAAAAACCTTTTGGATCTTTCAGGTAAACAGCATTACCATGTTTGCCAAGCTTGCTGGGATTTGGCTCAAAGTTCACCTCTTAGTGAACATAGACATCCTAACCACCGTAGTGTTTGTCTCCGATGTGGACATTCTCTTACATCTAAAGTCAGCCATTTACTTCACACTGGGTCACCTCGTAAATTGAGAACTTATAATGTTATTCAAGAGTGGATTATGCCTAAAGCTGTAAGTTGAATTACACACCGAGTTTACATTGTGTTTTATAAATGCTTTTGTTCTAATTCAAATTATTTTTTTAAATACAGAAATGATCATGTATTGTTTGTTGCAGATAGAAGTAACCAGTCACATATGCCATACTTGTTGGGTGGCTGCGGACAGAGCTGCTGTCAAGGCAAGGCTGTAGGCAAATGGACTATAGGCTGCTGCGCCCATGTTATGTCAATATTATGGTATCTTAGTTGGGCCAGGTGCCAAGAAAATATAGCACCACAAGTACAATTCCTAGATGACGTTCTTGTTATAATTGAAGATGAATAATAAATATTAATAAAAACGATTTTCATTTCTAAACATCATCTCCTTCCCACTCTACAAAATATATAGGTAATATTTCATACTATCTCAATTATATTAAAAGAAAATCCCGACTGCTAAGCGTATTAAAACAACCTATTTCTTCTTGTTTACGTTGGTAAACAAGAAGAAATACGTTGTTTTAAAGAAATGTGCAGTCGAAGGATACATATGGTTTATAATTGTTTTTACATTTTTGAAATCAATTCATAAAACCCTTTATTTTGATACCCCACACGATCAGTTTGGAGGAAAAAGATATGGGTCGCCCATAACCTTAAGGCGCTCAAAAGCCGCCATTTTTTCAATTTTAATGTAGCCAGTGAAGTGTCAAGAGTGCGCAAGATTAAAACGAATAGATTGACGTAAGAATCATTAAAATCGGATTACGCGTTTGGTCTACACAACGCCAAGAAATACACAAATATACATATGTATACTTATAAACCCATTATCTTCTTTCTTTAAATAATGACAATCGCGCTTCAAAAATCGGCTGTTACGTACCTAACCTCACTTTTCCTAAACACCTTTTACCTCTGCTCTCAGATTGCCAAAATCTGAACAAATTTCAGTGATAGTTTGTTAATATAGTAAGCTATCAATCGACACCAATTTTATCTTTTTACATCTAGGCCCAAAATTGTATGAAAGCGTATCCATCTCCTTTAATATATGGAACACACATTAAGCCCCACACAAAATAACAACAACAGAATGAGAATCTTTGTCTTGTCCGTGTGGTGACTGAGTAAGAATTCAGAGTGTCACCACCCCTATTCATTCCGCGGGTGTCGTAAAAGGCGACTAAGGGATAAACTACGTAAGATAATATCAATGCAAAGAGAAGGAAAACTTGAAACCAACTCTATACCAACCCATCTGGCCAGCGTGGTATAGTAGGCCAAAACCTCCTTTCTAAGGAGAGGCCTATGTCCAGCAGTGGACTGTTGAAGGCTGTTGATGATGATGAATGAGAATCAATGCCACGAGAACAACTTTATACTGTAAAAGTCATTTTAGTAATGACTCGTAAGATCTAAACAACTTTTAAATAAAAATTATTAGTGTGAGACTAGTTTGAGCTCCGGTAATTTCATTCGTTAATAGCAACAAAAACAACATGCTTACAAGTTGTAATCTTTCATTAAAGTTTTTTTTAAATTGGGAAATCAGTCTCAAATTTACTGACACAGTTGTCAGTAAATTTCTAAGGTCTAAAAAATTCTAAGGTTTAACTAGTGTTCAACCTTAGAATTTCAGTTCTCCCTTAGGATTGCGAAGTTTCGATGTCAGTCCCTCCATGGAAAAACTGATATTCAGGTAAAACTAACTAAACTAGTAGCCGACCCCAAATAATATTACACATTTAAACAAGTTTTACTCTTTAATCATCTCAGAATAAACAAGCCTCCCCTTACACTCTTATCATCTATTGAACTTTTGAATTAAGTTCAATAGATGATGATGCAAATATTTACGAACTATAAAACAACGGCAATGAAGTCTCACTTGAATACATTTATTTATACCACATAAGCTACTTTCCATAGTGGAAAAGTTTATGGTCAATTGACATTAATTAACATTCAGATGGAAGCTTGCATTTTATATCAACCTTTTAAACAATTTTAACCGGTAATGTCATTTAATAACAAGACAGATTGATATTAAAAACAACAGACAGAGAGCCGTTTTATTCTTACAGTAGTTATTGTTACTGATTCAGAGGGTTTTCAGTCATCTACTGCTGAACATAGGTTTCTCCTTAGAAAGTGTGGGCCTACTTATAATACACCTGTCTGAACGGTTGGTATACTATTTTTTTAAATGAGGTCAGCTAGTATCTTATTAGTATTTCATAGGAGCAGATATGACAACTGCCTCGTTGGTCTAGTCACTAGACTCTAGTGAATAGCAATGTGACTGCTAATCAAGAGGTCTCAGGTTGAAATCCCGGGTCAGGGCAAAAAAAGTGTTTTGGGTTTTTCTTAGGAAATTCCTTATAGCAGCCCAGAGTTTGGATGTTTGATGGTGATTCACCGTCGTCGGTCCTGGTAGTCATGAACATCTATGGCAATCTTTATTGGGAAGTCAGTGCGCTCAATTTTACTGACAACTAGTTTAACCTCTGAATTTCAGTTTTCCCTTAGGGTTGCAAAGGTCCAATGCCAGACGCTCTGTGGAAAAACTGATATTCATGTAAAATCGGTTGGACTAGTAGCTGACCCCAAATAATTTTGGGAATAAGGCTAGGAAGAAGAAGGAGCAGATATAGCAATCTTTGTAAGTTACTGGCAGCTTAATTCAATATAGTATTAATGTAGCTTCTTTATAAGGTATATATAAATAATTGTTACAGTGTGTTGCATAATTAAATCATATTTATATGCCATTCTTATATATCTGGATATTCTACTATCCAAATTAACCATTGATATAAAAAAAAGATATTGGTTATGGAAGTATGTTAATCTCACGAAATAGTAATCAATATTATAGATTTATATTACAGCTATGAAACAACCAATAAGGCAATTGTTTAACATGGAATTATTTAATGCTTTGGTAGAGAATATTGAGGTGCTTCTTAAAAGCAGTTGAAATAATATCTCATTTAAATGTTATTTTATACGTAAATGAGTGTATTGTAGGGCTTCAATGATTATTTTTGTGTTACTTGTTTGATTCAGATGTTTATATATTACATATTTTCATTCAGGCTTTATAATTATACTATTTTCATGTAATTTAGATTGATAAACATATATTTTTGAGTGTCAGTATAAGTAAATGTTGAACTGTGTTTCTATAACAACTAACTTTGTGTTTAGATTGATGGCAAATAAAACTATATTATATCTATTGAATTCACTATACTTCTCATAAAGGTTGCCTGGAAGAGATTGCTTTTAGCAATAAGTCCGCCCTTTGTACATTAAATGTAAGTTTTGTTCTGTATTATGAATCTATAACACAGTGTACAAATTAAGAGTTTTCTATCTATCTATATATGCAAGTTAAGTATTATAATTACAGGAACTAAACAAAAATCATAAACACACTATTATTTATATTCTTTTTTTTTTATTAGTAACTGTTTGTTAGATAGAGGCTTCATAAAAAAGTGAATTCTTATTTGTTTTTCTCATCATTATACTTTAAAGGGTTAAGTAATTTTGTAAGTGTTATTATTTTTCATAATAAGAATTACATCAACAATAATATGTTGTTGATGATGAAAAGAGGGTGAGCTGTTAGGCAACAACTCTTGGCTAGGCAGTTCTTATGCAGTATATAGTTGTTAGACGCACAATTAGAGATGTGAGAATGATTACCTCGAATCTTTTGATCTGTGCGTGTGTCTCGTAGTTCCATATGTTCACGTCCCCGTTGTAGAGAGAGCACAGAAGCCATGGCTCTGTAGGATGTTGATCCACGCACTTGACTCGGTCCGACCTCGCTGTCAACTTCCTCTTGATATCCAGGCGTAACGGCTTTGAAAACATAACAACGCTATACTTTAACCACCCGTATAAAACACAATAAACACGTATTAGATGCAAATTACATCTACAAGAGACCGACAAACTAATGATGACACACTGCCGACAAATATACAACTACGTGGCGGAAATTTTATATACGGTAAAGTATGGGTATAAACACGACAGATATGTAATTATCGTGACTTAAAAGTGATTCTTACCATTTTGAATAGTTAAAACATGAAAATTTATCATACAGGATCAGTGGAACTGTGGCAGTTTGACAGGGTGGGTGGACGTGTCACCAGGTGCTGCCAGACTACGAAAAATACTCATTTTCTTCTTGGTATCATTTTTATGGCAAAATTTTACTTTGGCATTCAGAACAGTGAGTAGAATTTTGTTTTTAATAACTATGCTTAAATAATATTAAAATAATGTGATTAAAAATTTAAAATATATACTCACAAGTACAACTCCCCATTTTAAAGCAATGTATTGTGTCATTTTTTTTTCGCTTGAAACGATCATTCGGATACGTCTTCAGTAAAAGCTTCGATTGCGAAAATTACCGTTTTTTATCAATTTAATTCTAAAATATTAAAAAGTATCTGTTACATTTTTTTTCTTATAAAGTATCACCAGCTAATTTTTATCCTTAAGCTTTGACTACCGTTTTAGGCACACCTTTCCAACATTTAAAAAAATGTCTTATGCCATACAAATTAAAATAATTTGTAAAGTGTGTGTTTATGATATTTAAGGGGCTATCTATAAATTAAGGCTCATGTTCTGGGGAGGGAGGGGGTCAACGAAGTGTGACATTGTGTGACAAGGGTGTGGGAGGGGTCCTAAATTTCGTGACGTCACGTTTCAAAATCTAATAAATTATTGTAAGGATTAAAACACGAACTTTAAACTACTACTTTACGAAAATCTTAAAAATATAAATGACCTTGCATTAATTAGCCCATATATGACTGTATGCTGACAAAAACGGTTGATGAAAAAAAGTTTTAAAAAAGGTATAGAGAATTTTATACTCTACAACTTTCTTATTAAGTGCAAATCTCATTTAGGTGGGAGTCTAACAAATGTGAGCAGCTGTGACAAGTACGGGGGGAGGGCCATTTATACATAGGTATATCACAAAATTCTTGTAACGTAATTTATGGATGACCCTTATTTTAAATAACTTTAAATTTTAAACTTATTAGGTACTATACTGTAACGCAGCGTCACGGAGTGCAGCACTGATTTGGTGCGGTTCCCTGTACTATATTATTTTTTATCTGTGTAATTGTTTCGATCGTGTGAACGAATCGTCGAACCGTCAAAATTTAACAGTTTCAATTTACAATGGTTAGGTAGTAAATACCTACTAGACAACCAATGTGATTTTAAAGACTTGGTAACATTTTAATTAGTAACGAGCTCTATTTAAAACATAGATGGCGCCACCAGTTTTGTTATCAAATCTTTTGCAACGTCAGCCACCTGATCTCGTTTATATTGCTCAACAGATAATTATTTTATTTTTATATAGTTATTGTAACGCCGCGGAGCGAAGTTAGTTGAAAAAAATCATCAGCTTTCAGCCAGTGAAAGTCTAATCAAAGTCGGTTCTAGAGATCATCCGGAGCAAACAGACAGACATTTTTTCGTTGTATTGTGTTTCGTATGAATTTAGCAAAAAGCTGTTAATTTGATACTAAATATGTACAGACACTTTAATTTTATTTATTTGTATAAGTAAATATATACATATAAGTATAGTTAGAAATGATCCAATGAGATGAGACAGTCATTTCAAATCCATATAATCTCGGAAAGAGAAAAGAGAACACTTTTATTATAGAGATTAAAATTTAAGCCACAGTCCGTTGCGTTAACGGACTGAAACCTGCTTATGTTATAGATAATAGCAACAGCAA
Source organism: Phragmatobia fuliginosa (assembly GCA_932526445.1). Taxonomy (NCBI): domain Eukaryota; kingdom Metazoa; phylum Arthropoda; class Insecta; order Lepidoptera; family Erebidae; genus Phragmatobia; species Phragmatobia fuliginosa. The sequence goes on from OW052057.1 coordinate 18,137,160, forward strand.
GTGGTAATCTTAGCTCTAAAATAGATGACAATTTGACAAATAATTGTTATTTTAAATTAAACTGTGTTTTAAAACCATTATCATTTGTAGTTGAAGCCAAACTCGATAGATGTTTTGTTTGTTACCGAGTGCCGAGTGAGTTACTGGGAGCTATCAGAGAGCTATTTATTTGCTTGATCAGGGTACAGTGGTTTTATAGATTGCCTAGTATTAACAGCTAGTTCAGTGCGAAATAGTTCCCACATTCAACATTACTAGCTTGGTAACATAATATCATTAATTATATTCAATGGCAACATTGGTCCTAGTCGGATTTGGACACCGATTTAAATTGCAGCGGTTCCGAGCGGACTGCACTCCCCCTCTCGTTGTTCGTGGATCGCTGCAACAAACGGAATACGAAATCTACCCACCTAAGGTGGAGACGGAATTGTGAGATCTACACGTCGCTGGTACCAAGCTCGAAGAATTGAGACGAATTAAGTGAGACCTTGCAATATTTATGTGAGTATTTTTTCTGTTTATTACTGCAAAATTAAAAAGGAATCAAGCAATTTACCTATTAGGAATTAAACTTTATTCTCAAGAGAATTTTAACTTTAAATATATATACCTTTCATTTTGTTTTTTATTAGTAGGTAACTTGTTAATGTGTGTATGTAAGCAGTTTTAATGTAGAATATTTAGTGTATTTTGAATAGTATTTTATAAAACAGATTTATTAAAGCTTAAAACACTTGTAAAATTACTTGAGTCGTAGAAAATATTGAAAGTAACAATACATAGTAAACTTTAACTTTTGAAGATAGTACTTCGTCTCCGAAGTACCCACAAAATTGTATTTAATAAAATTCGAGAAATTTCTAATTTGTTTGTGATTGAAATATTATTTTTAATTTGACTATAGATCGATTTGAAAATCTGGCAAGTTGCTGTCAGGCCACGCAGAGAATAGGGATCTATAGGCAAAAAGATTAGCAAGTGGAATAAGAATCGTGTCCAATAGATAATTGTTATGTTTATTTATAATTTCGTTACTATTGTACGAAGTTTAAAAATTAACTAGCAGCAGCATTACGATTGAACCTCTCAATGTTTTTAAAAGATCTATCTAACGTTACCCCATTTAATGGGGTAGACGTTAGAAACAAAATCAATCCCATTTTACGTGTCGTGGAGGTACCCCAATTAATAATATGTTTCATGATTTTATCGTAGCACTTTGTCAACGTAATAAAAACATATTCATGCTAAGTTTCATCTTTCTAGCATTGACCGTTTCGTCTGTAAGTCGAGGATGGACGGACGGACGGACAGGACGAATCTATAAGGGTTCCGAGACTTGAACTATGGAACACTGAAAATGAAAAGAGTAATAAAAGTTCTACACGATTTAAAAAATATGCTTATGGAATATTGGTTTAAATTAGATTCAGAAACCCGCAAACAGAGGGAATTTAGTAAAACCAACTAATCCAATAACGAACTACCCACTTTTTTCTATTCCTTTTTTTTCTATTTTATAAAAGACACCAACTATTCAATGTTTGGCGGGATTCTTGGTCTAATTTTCTAGGATTTATTTTCCTATTGCGCTAGTTGTTTTTCTTTTCAAAGCTGTTTTCATTTAACCTTTTCGAAACAGCCTTTTCAGAACAGACACAGTTTAGTTGCTAAAAATTGAATATGCTTTAATTGTCTAGGTACAGTGTACGACTGCAAAAACCAGTCAACTTGTAGTGTGAAATAAGCGACACCATACGACGCGACAAATAAGGTCGGATTTACATTCCCAGCATCAACGGTAAGTGAACCCACTAATCATTTGACTACAACATCTCTATTGAAATAAATTAAGTATCTGTATGTAATATAAAATTTTACAGCTTTTTGTTAAATGCATATGAACGGTACCTACACCAAAAATTCAGTTGTTAGGGTTCCGTAGTTCATGACTCGGAACGCTTATAGATGTCATGTCCGTCCGTCCGTCCTCGACTTACCACCCAAACGGTTAGTGCTAGAAAGATGTAACTTTGCGTGGATATGTGTAAATATCACGTCGACAATGTGACAATCATGAAAAATATTTTTATTTGGGGTACCTATATACCCTACATGTAAAGTGGGGATGAATTTTTTGGTCGCCTCTACCCCATTGTGTGGGGTATCATTAGATAAGCCTTTTAAAACCATTGTGAGGTTCCTAAAACCATTTTTCGATTTAGGTATTTCAGTTTCTTACCTCATAGTTAACGTGATAAGTTTTATCACATATCAATATATGTACAACTGGCAGGAGCTGGATGCGAGAAGCCCAAAATCGATCACAGTGGTGTGCAATGGGAGAGGCCTATGTCCAGCAGTGGACTGCGATAGGCTGATGATGATGATGATGATGATGTACAACTATCCGAGTCCCGCGGTGTTACCCGCGGTTATAATTGTAAATCGCGAGTAACGACGTGAAGCGAAGCTAGTATAAAAATTATTAAGCATAATTTACTCCTTATATCATCAGCTATCTGCCAGTGGAAGTTCCATCAAAATCGGTCCAGCCGTTCCAGAGATAACCCGGAAACAGACGGACAGACAAATTTTTTTTAAATCGAATTTTGTTGTAAGTACATTATATACTTTCATACTGCCTTATTGGTCTAGTGGTTAGCGTATGCGACTGCTAATCAAGAGGTCTCGGTTTCAAATCCCGGGTCGGGCCAAAAAGTGTTTTTCTTAGGAAATTCCTAATAGCTGCCCGGAGTTTGGAAGTTTTGGCGGTGATTCACGCCCGTGCCTCGGAGAGCACGTAAAGCCGTCGGTCCCGGTTGTCATGAACATCTATGGCAATCGTTACTGGGAAGTCAGTGCCCTCAAATATACTGACAACTAGTTCAATCTTCGAATTTCAGTTCTCCTTTAGGGTGCGGAGGTCTGATGCCAGTTGCTCCGTGGAAAAACTGATATTCAGGTAAAGCCGGTTGAACTAGTAGCCAACCCCAAATAAACTTGGGAATAAAGGCTAGGAGGATGATGACATTATATACTTTCATAAGCATTTCGTAAAAATCTGTTCATTTGACATTACAAAGGCATTTCAATTTATTTTTATCGATGTAAATGTATTTGTTTTAGGAAACAGCAAATTATCACTTATAAAGTTGAAGAAAGGGAGAATATAACAATTATATTTTGTTGTATTTTATACTAGCTTTTGCCCGCTCCGCCCGCGTGTATTTTGAATATCGTAGAAAAATCGTAGCCTATACAATGTCTTAAGAATCAAAGTATTGCCGTAACAAATTTCATTAAAATCTGTTCAGCCGTTTCGCCGTAAAAGTATAATAAAGATACCTAATTACTTTTGCATCTATAATAACATTGGCAGTGCATCGATTACCGTACCTCTATCTCTCTCTCATAGTAGGCGATAGGATTATCCTAATAATATTATAACCACCAAAGTTTGTGAGTATGTATGTGTGGATGTATGTTTGTTGCTCTTTCACGCAAAAAACTACTGAACGGATTTAGATGAAACTTTACAGTAATATAGCTTATATGTTAGAATAACACATAGGCTACTTTTAACTGCAATAATCGAGATACACAGGCGAAAGTTAGGTGATTATAAAAATACATAAATCGTAGATATCAAAATGTATCACTGTTTATCTCCTGTCAAAACTTTATAGCTATGCATAACACACTTGCATTGCAACTATAATGATATACGCGGGTAACACCGCGGGGCGCAGCTAGTTCTTAAATAAATCGACCCTAACAGATAACGTTATAGTACCTACTAATAATAATATAATTTATGTTTTGTTTTTCTAGGAGACAAGAAGCTTCTAAAGAGTGTAGCAGAAATGTCAGCTGAAGAAGGTGATGAGAACATTTCGTTTGTCGCGTATTTTATGTTGAATGACCTCGAATCGTGTTTGACGCTCCTCATCAAGCGCAGCAAGCTTCCTGAAGCCGCTTTCTTCTCAAGGTAAGCTCTGATACTTTACTGCTGACTAACTTCATTGATTCGATCATGTATTCTAAAGCATTTGTGGATGTGTTGAGGGTTCGAATCCTATACGGGACGATACTTTGTTTGATACAAATTTATTGTTCTTTGTGTCTGTGTCATGTATGTGTTTGTGGAGTACGACACAAAAATATTAACAGTGTGTTATGTGCCTGTAGTAAAAAAGAAAAAAGTTTCTAATAATTGAAATACCTTAATTATCATTAGCCCTTTTAAGAAGAACAGAATAGGTTTTAGACTTGCTAAATAATTTAGAACGTGTTAATGAATCAACACCAAAATACTAGAACTTTGACACAAATATGCTACAGAGAGGACATTGACACATACATATACGGGTATAAAGCAGTTCCCTATATATTTAAGCCTGACAACTGAAAACATGAAGACAAAAGGGAGTAGGGTCATCGTTCTTATTTTGAGTGGCTGCTGGCGGTAGCTTGTGTAGCGGGTCGTTCGGCTCCCTACAATATGGTTGAACTAGACGATGGCTGGTGCATAGGTCATGCTCGTGATACGGCATGCCGCCAGCCGAGGCTGGTCATCTCACAACTGCTATATTATTTTATTGTTTAATTATTTTTATACACTACCTAGATAAATATCAGCATCGTTACATTGTCCTCACATTTAATAAAATGCCTTAAACAATGTAACCAAAAATTGTAAAAACTATTTTGAAAAAGAGTGTCCATGGAGTTTCTTGTCTGTTCTTCTCCATAGGATCAACGAATTGGAACAGATAATTAGCTTCACGACTGACTACTAACTGACTACTTGACGTTTCAAAAGTGCCGTTGTATTGGTTTAGCTATATCTATATTTATAAAAATGAATCACTATTTTCCTTGGTCTATCCTACTCCATCACGCGTGAACGGCTGGACAGATTTCGCTAATTCTTTTTTTATAATATTCCTTGAAGTACTTTTCCTTAGTGAAAGAAAAAAGAAAATTGTCAGATAAGTTTTATTGGAGGGGTTCCGAGAATATAAAACAATTGAGTAAGTGCCGTTGAATCGATTGTTAGGCGGTAAGAAGTTCGCGGGGTCAGCTAGTTGAAATAAAAATGGTTTGATTTGATTTGAGTACTCATAATGCAGCATGGTGACCTGTACTATAGCTGCTTAGTGAGATGCTTCTCCATTATTGGGCCTCCGGTCTGGCACTCCAACGCAACATGATAGCGCGATTGCTGTCATTTTAAGGTAGGTCTTCTATGCGAGGGTAGGACTGCGCCAATCGAGCCGGCCCATTCGTGTAAAAGTCAGCGTTTCTCTACTACCTTGAAACTAAATAAATAAATAAATATTATCGGACATCTTACACACAACGCCTATCTAGTCCTAAACTAAGCAGAGCTTGTGTTATGGGTACTAGACAACTGATATAAATACATATACATACTTTTTTTTGTAAATACATACATATTATACATAGAAAACACCCAGATTCCGAAACAAACATTAGTGGATCACACAAACATTTTGTCCGACCCGGGAATCGAACCCGAGACCTATTGATCAGCAGCCGCATACGGTAACCACTAGACCAACAAGGATTGCCTTGTATTATACTAATACTAAAACTTGAAAATATTACATAGTTATCCTTTATTTGTTTTAAAAAAAAAATTTAAGAGTAATATAATTTTGTCTGGCCAGCGTGGTATAGTAGGCCAAAACCTCCTTTCAAAGGAGAGGCCTATGTCCAGCAGTGGACTGTTAAATGCTGTTGATGATGATTGATGAAGAATATGATTTTTCTGGAAAAGCAATACATATAATAGGATCCTTACTATTTACAAAATAAATAAGTTCCCTACAAATAATTAAGTCTGTAATTAATAAATGTGTAGGGAATTCTACAAATTGTAACAGTTGAAAATAATAATATATGAAATACGTCGCACCGAAACTTAAATATGAACTTGAAATTATCTGAATCTTTCCTTCACCTCGTCATCCGAGTGCGGTGAGGTCGGTGTGTATACTTGCACAACCTTGAGGCTATACCTCTTAGTAAGGGTAACGTACCTCATTGTCAAATGAGGTACGTTACCCTGTTCGACACACTGGACTTTCCACAACGTTGTTAGATATAGTTTTGTTTACCAGAAACTTGTTGGTCTTCCTCGTGGAAACATATAAGGTGACATGACTCGGTCTTCCCCCTCTTTTCGAAGATCGCGTAAACCTAGGATGTGCTACCTGATTTTCCTAAGTTCTCCTTCTAGTTGTGCCAGATACGAGTCAGCATCATAGCAAGGGTCAGTCGGTTGTGGTGGCCTCCCTTAACCCGAAGATTCTTAGCACTCCCACCGTTATCTTGGTCGCCACTAAAACCAGGAATAGTGGGGCTACCTGGGATTGTTGCCTTGGTTGCATCACCACGCTGAGTAGGCGGGTAACCGATCATAGGGTGCAGCTTATTCAACCAGTGACGCTGCTACCCTTTCCAAGTCTGTTGTATTTAGCTTTACGTATTTGGATGGATATGCCGTCATCAGTAGATCGCCAGAACCTCGTTCGTTGTTTAGTAGGATGTACCGCGTGCAGTTGAAGTTGGCTTGGGATAAAGATGTTGGTTCGCCCCATTACATCCCCCGAAATAACATAATAAAAAACAATATGTACTATATAATTAACAATGAATCTGGAGGCACGGCAGTCACCCTCTATAACTTCGTTACACCCTCTATAAGCTTGACTTTTCAGTAACCAAGTAAACTAAATTCATAAAATTTACAAATTTATTTTTTAAGTTATAAAATAGTTATAATTTTATTTATTGAATTGATAACTCCGCCGCAACTTTCTTTCTAATACATCATCAAAACTAGCTTTCAAGTGTATAAGGAAAACAAAATGTGATTAAAGTCACTAGCACTAATTGTATTCTAAATTTAACAAAGCTTAAACTATCATTATTCTGCACAATAATCAATTCATACTGTACCACTGCTGGGATCGGGTCTTGTCTCAGAAGAAGGTGAAGACCAGAGTTTTAATTCCAATTTAAAATACAATGTTATGCCTAAATGATACCGTTTTCCATTTTTTCAATTGAAAAGTTTTTCAGTTCAATCTGTGCCTAAATTAAATCTATTTTACAGTCATAAGACTGACTGACACATTTCTTTGAATTAAAAAAAATTACGATCAGTCCTGTGTCGTGTGATAGCAACGGGCTTCTCTTCTGCCAAGTTGCCACTGCCACATGATCGTAAGTCTGTCTTGAAAGTCTTTCTCTCCTGCTCTTTCAATAGTGGCTTTTGAACTGTCAATACGGTCGACAGTCCGTACGAAATGGTAGGCAGTCTTGGCAGTGTATAGTTAACCATGTTGTTTTTTGCTCCGTTGCTTTGTTTTTTTAACGAGGTCTTCGTGGCTGGGTGTACGACGATGTCTTGAAGCACAGTTAGAGTGCTCTCAGGCTTCGGTTGCGCCGGCTTCTGGTACAGATACGATGTAGTTAGACAAATGTCTAATAATGGTTACAAAATCTAGTGATGAATAAAGTAACTACGTATTACATGAATTTGACGGGTTTTAAGTGTGAGTAGATACAAACCTTGAAATTGCCTCCGTCTTCTGGTACAGGTACGTAAACTTTTCGGATAGGCATGGCGCTATGAATAACTTGCACTGGCGATGATCGCAGGAAGGCTGATTTAGTAATATGATGTATAATGATAATCATCAAATACTTTACCATTATTGTACGATCAGTTCTGTGTCGTGTGTTAGCAACGGGCTTCTCTTCTGCCAAGTTGCCACTAGCAAATGATCGTATGGCTCAAAAGTATTTCTTTTTGCACTTTCAAGAGTGGCTTTTGAACTGTCAACACGGTGGACAGTCCATAAGAAATGGTAGGCAGTCTTGGCAGTGTATAGTTAGCCATGTTGTTTTTCGCTCCGTTGCTTTGTTTTTTTAACGAGGTCTTGAAGCACAGTTATAGTGCTCTCAGGCTTCGGTTGCGCCGGCTTCTAGTACAGATACAATGTAGGTAAACAAATGTCTAATAATGGTTACAAAATCTAGTGTTATATGAAGTAACAACGTACAGGCTCGCGACGGGTGAATAGATACATACTTTGGAATTGCCTGACGCTCTGTCTTCTGGTACAGGTACGTACACTTTTCTGATAGATATGGCGCTATGAATAAGTTGCACTGGCGATGATCGCAGGAAGAATTATTTAGTAATATGATGTATGATAATAATGATAACCATCAAATACTTTACCATCATTGTACGATCACTTCTGTGTCGTATGTTAGCAACGGGCTTCTCTTCTGCCAAGTTGCCACTGGCAAATGAAACTCTCCTCTCTTGCACTTTCAATAGTGGCTTTTGAACTGTCAACACAGTCGACAGTCCGTACGAAATGGTAGGCAGTCTTGGCAGTGGAGAGTTGAATATGTTGTTTTTCTTTCCGTTGCTCTGTTTTTTCAAGGAGGTCTTGGTGGCAGGGTGTATTTCGATCGTATATCGTGTATATCGATGATCGTATTTCTGGCTTAAAAGTATTTCTTTCTTGCACTTTAAAGAGTGGATTTTTAACTGTCAACACGGTGGACAGTCCATAAGAAATGGTAGGCAGACTTGGTAGTGGTGAGTTAATGTGTGACAACAGATTTTTTTACTTGAATATATTGTGTATCTCGGTACATTGATAATTGTGTAGTATCGATATATATTATCGTATCGGATGATATGATTGTCAACTTGCAACGTAGGCATCTTGAATGAGTTCCAAATCAGTTTAAAATCAAAAGCCGTATGTGATTTCAATAATGTAATTATAAAAGAAATAAACATCATATTACATATAAAATGAATTCAACCTTTAAACTAGTAGTGACATATATATGAAGGTAGGTTTAAAATAAAAAGTATAATAGCAAATGGCATTTATGCCTGTGCCTCAATTTTCTATCGAGCCCTTTAGTCTTTGGGTTTTTTTCTTCCAAGTTGTCACCGCCCATAGCATCTACGTCATAGATATCTACATCACCAGCGACTTTATCGTTTACAAATAGTTGTAAGCCAGGCGTCTTATTCTCCTTGTCTGTTAACAGTGGCTTCCGAAGTGTCAACACGGTTGACAGACCACATGATACGATAGGCAGTGGTAACTTGGCTTTATTCTTGACCGTCATGTCTTTCGCTCTGTACTGACTCTTTACATCGTGATCTTGGTGGCATTAATGTTTTTGTTTGGAAGTTAACCTTTGTATGGTATGAAGTAACTTACATGACTGCGTTCCTTTTATAAGAGGACCAGCAAATCGCTTTGGAAGGACTTTGCCATTACTTTCTTTTCCTAGCCTCTTATTACAAATATTCAAAATGACAACAAGAAAACAAAAGAAAGTTATTGACATCCCGTTCCTTAATTAAGTTGTTTTATAAATTTAATTTAGTAGGTTTAGCAAGGAAGTGGTTAGCGAATGCAATAAGATTTACACAATAATGTTACTAAATAAAACCAAAGTAGATCTGTGATTAAAATAATGTAATGATAAAATATAAATATTTATGACAACTTACACGCAACGTCATCTAGTCCTAAACAAAACAGTTCATTAATTTTTTGTAACAGAATCATCAAATCCCTATTATTAAACCGTATGTGCCTCAGAGGTGACGCATGCGAGTAAACCGCATTATCCTCCAGAGTCCTCGGCTCTTCTATTCGGGGTTTCTTTCTGGGTGGCCCGATAGTCATCCTCTCCGAGTCCTCACGCCGTTTCTCACCTCTCGGCACATATTGTGTGGCCTCGTTGCAGTTGTCAGTCTGTGTCAAAAGTGAAATCATTAATAACACATAAAACTTGATGTCATGTGTTCACATTATTAGTATTTTGATAACGATAAGTAATTATGAACTAGCGAAGTATATTTTAAAAATATTTTTGTCAGTGTTGAACAGTGGAACCAAATTTTAGCTGCTAAAACGCGGTTTCTGCCCACAATTTCATGGAAATACACCATCAATACGTGATGGATACATAAACAAAATAAAAGTATGTAATTATCAAATACTTTACCATCACTGTACGGTCAGTCCCGTGTCGTGTGATAGCAAAGGGCTTCTCTATTCTTTCTTCATTCCATTCCGTGCGGGTTTTTTCTGTCAAGTTGACGTTGTCAAATGATCGTAAGTCTGGCTTAAAAGTTTTTCTCTCCTGATCTTTCAAGAGTGGCTTTTGAACTGTCAATACGGTGGACAGTCCATATGAAATGATAGACAGACTTGGTAGGAGTGAGTTGTCCGTCGTGTTTTTCGCTCCGTTACGTTGTTGTCTGTGAGAACCTCCTCTTTTTTGAAGTCGGTAGAAAAAACGCTTAATTAGAGATTTTACTTAAAATGGCTCATAAAAAATTACAACTTTTTTTTTAAATGGCATTAAAGTTGAAAACAAATGAGCCATTAAGTCTCTAATGGTAAGTTACTACCAACACTCTTCACTGAAACCGTTTTAATTCTTTTTTTTTCATATTTAACATATTAAGGCACAGTAATTATATCATTAAGTGTCAACATGGTATAAATTGAGACATATTTTTTCTTTTAATATCTTTAAAAGAATGTTTAGACATGCTAACACAAGACTAAGTCACGCATAGTTAAAGTTAAGTTTCTAAACGAATATTAAAAAAAGTAATTTGTTCTTTTTGGTTTAAACAAAAGGATAATACTTATATAACAAACAATTCTATATTTATTTTCCCATTTTTTTCAGGAAATATATGGTGATATTGGACAATTCATGTTCATTTTATATTCGCTTTTAATTTTCGGGTTCAAAATATAAAATAAAAGTATGTAATTATCAAATACTTTACCATCATTGTACGGTCACTCCCGTGTCGTGTTATATCGTTTCTGGTACAGATACAATGTAGTTAACCAAATATCTAACAATAGTTACAAAATCTAGTGTTGAATAAAGTAACTACGTATTGTTTTGAAAACATTTCTTAGTAATAGACTTTTGTTATGTTCAAAATAGACTAGAAGGTTCCTATGGTTATTTTGAAGATTTCACTAAAATAGAGGGATGCACTTAGTTTTGTTTATCAATTGATTTGTATTTGGATGGTTTTTGTTTGATTGTTGTTTTTTATTGTTTCTAAAGTTTTGCCTTGAAGTTATAACGAGATCTCAGAAAACCGAGAGATCATTGTTTGGCAAGCTTTACCTTTAAATTAAAGATTAGATATGATTTAACATTAGAAAAGGCATAGTTTGTTCACATAAAAAAAAACTAGAGGGAAAGTTCTATTCCTCCAAATAACTTGAAAGAATGAAACCGCTCAATGACACGACTATATTATATATTGCTTTCAACTGTGAACAACAATGACGTGAGATTAGTCATTATTACCAACTTTATTCTTAATTTACAAAGTTTTAACTATAATTAATCACTCTACACCATAAACAACCCATATTGTGTCACTGCTGGGCTTGCCATAGTTTTGATTCCATTCCAATATCTATTTTACAGTCATAAGACTGACTGACACATTTCTTTCAATTGAAAAAAATGTACGATCAGTTCTGTGTCGTGTTAGCAACGGGCTTCTCTTCTGCCAAGTTGCCACTGCTAAATGATTGTAAGTCGGGCTTGAAAGTCTTTTTTTTCTGCTCTTTTAAGAGTGGCTTTTGAAGTGTCAACACGCATGACAGTCCATATGATATGGTAGGCAGTGGTGAGTTGAACGTCGTCTTTTTCGTTCGTTTACTTTGTTTTCTTAAGGACATCTTGGTGGCAGAGTGTACAACAATATTTTGCAGCACAGTTATGAATATATGAACAAATGTCGACAATACAGTTAAAAAAAATATTTTCTAGCATTGTCAACCTTTGCCAGTATAGTAGTCACTTCTGGAGAAGGTTCATCAGGTGATGCTCGGCTCCAACTGATTTGATACGCGTTTACACCAAACTCAGAGGCTTCAAATGTTCGTCCTTCCAGGATCTTATTGTGGATTATACGATTGATTGTACCTGCTGTTCATCAGTAGGCATAAGAACAAAAAAAAATGCATGATATTAGTTTTTCAAATGTATGATCTATGGGAGTAACTTTAGAGGCTAATTGTTTGTCAATACCTACAAAAAAGCTATTGATAATAATCAATACTAGAAGCATTATCCTCACCTGTATTTAAAAGCTCATAAGGAGAAGTAATTTGGCGCTGATTGTTTGTAATATTTTTTACATTTCTCAAGTGGCCTTTGGATCATTTCCAGCGTGATTTTCTCTTTCGTATGCAATCTTTACATTTTTGAGAAGTTTATTGCAGAAGTTGCGACATCGCGTATATGTTACTTTTAGGATAAATTTAGTTATCTGAATATTTCGAAAGCAAACCTTTTGTGAACAAAGGCTTTATTATTCTGCGCTTTTTTTTTTTTTTTTTATTGTTGTAATGGAATAGGCGTTTGTCTTCCATCTCACCTGATGGAAAGTGCAGATGAAGACGAAGATGGTACACGCCCATCCAAAAGAAACCTGTTCACTCTACTCTTAAAGGCTCCAGAGTTCAACTCATCAGGAAAAATAGACCCAGGCAGGTCGTTCCAAATTTTGGCGACTCTCACCAAAAACGAAAGTACTTAGTCTACATTCCTTCTTTGAAGGAATGTAGACTAAGTACTTTTCAATTATTTTCAATAACAGAAGCAATGGTGGATAGCAAGAGGTCAGCTGCCATACAAGTGTCGGCAGTTCATTATATAGCTAAAATCTTTGATACTACCGAACGATAATCAACAGTAGTTGGATAAAGTGTAGTCGTAGAAGTCAAGCGTTCATAGTGAAGACATACGAATATCGGTTTGTGATCAGTTATGAACGTATCAATAACCAATGTCATAGAGGTTAAATTAGATTTGATCATCTATACTAATATTATAAAGAAGTAAAGTTTGTGTGTTTGTTAAATTGTAAGGGGTAATCTCGGGATCTACTGAACTGATTTTAAAAATTCTTTCACCAATAGAAAGCCACATTATTGCGGAGTGTCATAGGTTATATAAAAAATCGAAAAATAAAAAGTCTTTTACGTGGTAGTATGTTTTGAAAGTGAATCGGAGAAAAAACGGTCGAATGAATTCGTTTCTTGCGAACGCTGCCTTAACTATGAAAGATATATTTTTGAGTTCTAGAGAAATGAGAGCTTGAAAATGCCTACAAAAAAGTCAACGATAGCATATGTCTAACTTTTATATTTAAATTATGCCCAACGAAGTGGGCACGGGTCAGCTAGTAGCATGATATATACAGGAGTTCGTACGGTATATGAGAAGGTTTAACACCAAGAGAAGCGAGCATGTTGAGGTATTCATTTGTTTGTTGTGTTAAGGTATTTGGCATAATGTCTATGGTAATGTCTCCCACGGCCAGTAAGTTTCTTTGAGTCTTCATATATGATAAGATGTGATCTAGGCCCGATATAAAATTATCATAGTTCCGTTTCTGTTGTGTTCTTTGCCATCACTTTCTATTTTTAGCTGATTGTGACGAGAACAAAATAAAAGTTATTGATATCGCGTTCTATATCTGAGTAAATTGAAATAGTTAAATTAAATTCAATATATTTAACAGGCAAGTATTTAGCGAGTTCAATAAGATTTACGCAATAATGTAACTAAATAAAACCAAAAGTGATATATACACCAGGTAATTACAAAGTACTTAATTATAGGTATGTAGGTACATTTGGCGGCCTATGGCCTAGTTAAGTGATTAAAATATATAAATATTTCTGACATCTTACAAACAATACTATCTAGTCCCAAACAAAGCAGTTTTTTTTCTGTAACAGAATCATTAAATCCCTATTGTTAAACCGTATGTGCCTCAGAGGTGACGCATGTGAGTAAACGGTATAATCCTCTAAAGTCCTTGGCTCTTCTATTCGGAGTTTCTTACTGGGTGGCCCGATAGTCACCCTCTCCGAGTCCTCACGCCGTTTCCCACCTCTCGGCACATATTGTGTGGCCTCGTTGCAGTTGTCAGTCTGTGTCAAAAGTGAAATCATTAATAACACATAAAACTTGATGTCATGTGTACACATTATTAGTATTTGATAACGATAAGTAATTATGAACTAGCGAAGTATATTTTAAAAAGATTTTTATCAGTGTTAAACAGTGGAACCAAATTTTAGCTGCTAAAATGCGGTTTCTGCTCACAATTTCATGGAAATATACCATCAATACGCGATGGATACAAAATCAAAATAAAAGTATGTAATTATCACGGGCTTCTCTATTCTTTCTTCATTCCATTCCGTGCGGGTTTTTTCTGTCAAGTTGACATTGATCGTAAGTCTGGCTTAACAGTTTTTCTCTCCTGCTCTTTCAAGAGTGGCTTTTGAACTGTCAATACGGTTGACAGTCCATATGAAATGGTAGACAGACTTGGTACTGGTGAGTTGACCGTCGTGTTTTTCGCTCCGTTACGTTGTTGTCTTAAGGAGGTCTTTGTGGTAGGATGTACAACGATGTCTTGGAGCACAGTTATAGTGCTCCCAGGCTTCGGTTGCGCCGGCTTCTGGTACAGATACAATGTAGTTAACCAAATATCTAACAATGGTTACAATATCTAGTGTTGAATAAAATAACTACGTTTCACATAAATTTACAGGCTCGCGACGGGTTTTAAGAGTGAGTAGAAACATACCTTGGAATTGCCTGAAGCTCCGAATCTTATTTTCATATTTTCCCCTAAATATTACAGGAAGCGACAAAAAGAAAATCAGAAAATATAAGAGCTACCGCAGGATAGCAGTAGGTGCTGACCTAGAATATACTGATAACATGAACAATAAGATCACCGACATTCAATTTTTAAACATTTCTGAGTAATAGATTTTTGTTATGTTCCAAATAGACTAGAAGGTTCCTATTGTTATTTTGAAGATTTCACTAAAATAGAGGGATACACCTAGTTTGGTTTATCAATTGATTTGTATTTGGATGGTTTTTGTTTGATTGTTGTTTTTCATTGTTTCTAAAGTTTTGCCTTGAAGTTATAACGAGACCTCAGAAAAAACGAGAGATCATTGTTTGGTAAGCTTTACCTTTAAATTAAAGATCAGATATGATATAACGTTAGGAAAGGCATAGTTTGTTCACATAAAAAAAACTAGAGGGAAAGTTCTATTCCTCCAAATAACTTGAAAGAATGAAACAGCTCAATGACACGACTATATTGTATATTACTTTCAGCTGTGAACAAAAATGACGTGAGGTTATGGTAATAATTACCAACTTTATTCTTAATTTACAAAGTTTTAACTATAATTAATCACTGTACTCCATAAACAACCCATATTGTGCCACTGCTGGGCTTGCCATAGTTTTGATTCCATTCCAATATCTATTTTACAGTCATAAGAGTGACTGACACATTTCTTTCAATTGAAAAAAATGTACGATCAGTTCTGTGTCGTGTGTTAGCAACGGGCTTCTCTTCTGCCAAGTTGCCACTGCCACATGATCGTAAGTCTGGCTTAAAAGTCTTTCTCTCCTGCTTTTTGAAGTGACAACACGGTGGACAGTCCATATGATATAATAGACAGTGGTGAGTGGACCGTCGTCTTTTTCGTTCGTTTACTTTGTTTTCTTAAGGACATCTTGGTGGCAGAGTGTACAACAATATTTTGCAGCACAGTTATGAATATATGAACAAATGTCGACAATACAGTTAAAAAAAATATTTTCTAGCATTGTCAACCTTTGCCAGTATAGTAGTCACTTCTGGAGAAGGTTCATCAGGTGATGCTCGGCTTCAACTGATTTGATACGCGTTTGTACCAAACTCAGAGGCTTCAAATGTTCGTCCTTCCAGGATCTTATTGTGGATTATACGATTGATTGTACCTGCTGTTCATCAGTAGGCAGAAGAACAAAAAAAATTGCATGATATTAGTTTTTCAAATGTATGATCTATGGAAGTAACTTTAGAGGCTATTTGTTTGCCAATACCTACAAAAAAGCTATTGATAATAACTAATACTAGAAGCATTATCCTCACCTGTATTTTAAAGCTCACAAGGAGAGGTAATTTGGCGCTGAGTGTTTGTAATATTTTTTTACATTTCTCAATTTTTGGATCATTTCCAGCGTGATTTTCTCTTTCGTATGCAATCTTTACATTTTTGAGAAGCTTATTGCAGAAGTTGCGATATCGCGTATATGTTACTTTTAGGATGTAGTTATCTGAATCTTTTGAAAGTTGACGTGACATTTTATCTCTGTTCCGGATGCAGCAAAGCAAACCTTTTGTGATTCAAGGCATCATTATTCTACGCTTTGAAAGAATGCAGACTACGTTTCAATTATTTTCACTAACAGGAGCAATGGTGGATAGCAAGAGGTCAGCTGCTATACAAGTGTCTCGGCAGTTCATTATATCGCTAAAATCTAAAGAAAGTATCTTTGATAACACCGAACGATAATCAACAGTATTGCAATAAAGTGCAGCCGTAGAAGTCAATCGTTCATAGTCAAGACCTACCAATATTGGTTTGTGATCAGTTATGAACGTATCAATAACCAATGTCATAGAGGTTAAATTAGATTTGATCATCTATACTAATATTATAAAGAAGTAAAGTTTGTGTGTTTGTTAAATTGTAAGGGGTAATCTCGGGATCTACTGAACCGATTTTAAAAATTCTTTCACCAATAGAAAGCCACATTATTGCTGAGTGTCATAGGTTATATAAAAAATCGAAAAATAAAAAGTCTTTTACGTGGTAGTGTGTTTTGAAAGTGAATCGGAGAAAAAACGGTTGAATGAATTCGTTTCTTGCGAACGCTGCCTTAACTATGAAAGATATATTTTTGAGTTCTAGAGAAAAGATGTGGAACTTGAAAATGCCTACAAAAAAGTCAACGACAGCATATTTCTAACTTTTATATTTAAATTATGCCCAACGAAGTGGGCACGGGTCAGCTAGTAGCATGATATATACAGTAGTTGGTACGACTAGGGTATATATGAGAAGGTTAACACCAAGAGAAGCGAGCATGTTGAGGTATTCATTTGTTTGTTGTGTTATGGTATTTGGCATAATATCCATGGTAATGTCTCCCACGGCCAGTAAGTTTCTTTGAGTCTTCATAGATGATAAGATATGATCTAGGCCCGATATAAAATTATCATAGTTCCGTTTCTGTTGTGTTCTTTGCCATCACTTTCTATTTTTAGCTGATTGTGACAAGAACAAAATAAAAGTTATTGATATCGCGTTCTATATCTGAGTAAATTGAAATAGTTAAATTCAATTCAATATATTTAACAGGCAAGTATTTAGCGAGTTCAATAAGATTTACGCAATAGTGTAACTAAATAAAACCAAAAGTGATATGTACACCAGGTAATTACAAAGTACTTAAATATAGGTATGTAGGTACATTTGGCGGCCCATGGCCTAGATATGTGAATAAAAAATATAAATATTTCTGACATCATACAAACAATACCATCTAGTCCCAAACAAAGCAGATTATTTTCTGTAACAGAATCATTAAATCCCTATTGTTAAACTGTATGTGCCTTAGAGGTGACGCATGTGAGTAAACGGCATAATCCTCTAAAGTCCTTGGCTCTTCTATTCGGAGTTTCTTTCTGGGTGGCCCGATAGTCACCCTCTCCGAGTCCTCACGCCGTTTCCCACCTCGCGGCACATATTGTGTGGCATCGTAGCAGTTGTCAGTCTGTGTTAAAAGTGAAATCATTAATAACACATAAAACTTGATGTCATGTGTACACATTACTAGTATTTGATAACGATAAGTAATTATGAACTAGCGAAGTAAACATAAAAACATCCTTGCAACAAAATAATTATTATTTATTGGTACTATAAGGGGTCTGATAATAAATTAGACCGCCATTTTATAATAATCATCAAATACTTTACCATCATTGTACGATCAGCCCCGTCTCGTGTGTTAGCAGCGGGCTTCTTTTCTGCCACATTGCCACTGGCAAATGAAACTCTCCTCTCTTGCACTTTCAAGAGTGCCTTTTTAACTATTAAGACGGTAGACAATCCATAAGAAACGGTAGGCAGTCTTGGCAGTGGAGAGTTCACCGTTGTATTTGTCGCTCCGTTGCGTTGCTTTTTTAACGAGGTCTTCGTGGCAGGGTGTATTACAATATTTTGAAGCACAGTTATAGGCTTCGGTAGCGCCGGCTTCTGGTACAGGTACAATGTAGTTGTACAAACTGGTCATCAGATCCCTGCCCGTGAAAATCCCATTAAAAATTGGTCCAGCCATACGAGAGATTAGCCAGAAAAGTTTTAAACATCGCTTTTTCAACTAAGTAGCGTTACGTGCTTTTGCATATGGATTTTGTAGAAAAAAAAACGTTTTGTATTACAAACAGGAACTTGATTTTTATTTATTTATATGAAGATATAGAATAGAACTATAGAATAAAAGAATCTCTTTTTCCCCTAACTATAGAATTGGAGAGACCTGCGATGGGCTGAAGATGATGATAGATAAAACACTTTGTAATCCGTCAAATTACCGATTCAATGATAAGGACGAAAAACACTCTGGCGTAAATCAATTTTTACCGCTACTACCGTTACTGTTACTGCAAATATACAATACCGTTGGTATCATAGGGATGCTAGGTATCAGCATTGTTTGCTCTACTGCTGAATCGATCAAAACTGTAGCATTAATCATGTTATTGCGAAGAAATTTTAATTGGGTTCTGGTTCCGTTGCATAATTTTTTTGGTTTAAAGTTTATTAGCAATACAATTGGAGTGCCCGTTCTTATTTCAAGTGAACGTGAGGGAAGGCCACTTGGATTTAAAGAATTAGAAATTCTTGTGGGTGGTGGACTTAACGTAATGAATCAAGAGATTTAAACGGTTAAAGTTTTGCAAGCGAAGAAGCGCTACACAGCAGCTGAACGCTACTCTCCGCACACAATCGGATGCCGGTAGCATCGATTTGGCGTCGGAAAATTACAAACAAAGAGCAACAAACATACATACACACATACATACACACATACATACACACTTACAAACTTTCACGTTTATAATATTAGTAGGATATTTATGGAGATCGTTTTTTTTTTCGGAAAACCGTCCCCATTTCATCTCATGAATTTTTTTTTTATCATTGAATTCATTACGATGACGACTTGAAGACTAAAAGACTTTACAATTGAAGACGTTAATTACTTGACATTGGCAAAAACAGCTGATATTCTGATATCAAAAGAAGAAGAAGGATATTTATGCCCAACTACCAGAGACATATTTTTAAAAGGTGGCAGCACTTCAGTGATCTCACATTCATTTTCTAAATGCTTTATCTAACTTTTTTATTCATCTGAGGTTTTAATACAAGTCAATATTAAACAAATTTAGTTTACTTTTGTGATCCCATTGTAATATTTTATAAAAATACTTATCGCCAGCTTATCGGTTTTTTATAGGATACACTTTGGAGAGTGCTCGAAAGCTCTTTTCGAACTGATCGAGCCATCTCCATTCCTTTATCGGACTACTAGGCGCAGGCAAAAGTTTCATCCATACGTTGTTGACATACCCAAGAGTCGAACTAAACGGTTTGACAGCTCGTTTTTGGTGAGCGTCACCAAATTTTGGAACGACCTGCCTGGGGTCTATTTTTCCTGATGGCTTAAACTCCGGAGCCTTTAAGAGTAGATTAAACAGGTTTTTTTTGGATGGGCGTGTACCACCTTCGTCTTCATCTACACTTTCCATCAGGTGAGATGGAAGACAAACGCCTATTCCATTTCAACTATAAAAAAAACTTCTATACTTCCTTAAAGTTTGCCCCTCATTGTAACTTTATCTCACTATCCGTATTTGTTCAATAAATTGTAAACCATATCAAATATTTAGCGCACTTTGCCGACTATTTCAGGTTATGAGCAGCAGGTAGGCAGTAGAAGGTGTTCCGCTAAGCATGCGGCACTCATTGCCTGTGCTCCAAGTGTCACCGTAAGGAAGAGTGTGAGCCATTCAATTTGGTTAATTTTAGGTTTCTGTAAATAAAAAAAACATAATAAGGTAAGGTATTTTTATCATGGCTAGTATTTACAACGTTTTAAGGAATCGTTAACACAAAGAATGTCCGCTAAAGGACAGATTACTAAATTTGACATCTGACGAGTTCTGTACTTCGTCTACGGGCCGTACAAGATACTGCGAGTCGCGGATGTATACACTATCAGAGGTTGTGTATGCCGCTCACTTTTTTTTTCGTTTTTTTTTAAATATTTCTTGTAAAGTTAAATATAACTTGTATTATAGGTAACTGAACAACTGATATAAATACATAAACATACTTTTTTTTGTAAATACATATATAAAAACACCCAAACTCCGAAACAAATATTTGCGGATCATACAAACATTTGGCATCGAACCCTAGACCTCTTGATCAGAAGTCGCATACGCTACCCATTAGACCAACGAGGCAGTCACTGGTACGCCTCTGCCCACTACCAACGCAGATGAGCTGAAGGTTTGAAAGGATCAACCTTTCAACGACCGGGAAGATGTTGCGGTGCTACTGCAAGGTTCTTTAACTTGAACAAGTTTTCAACCGTCACTTTTACACTCTTATTACAACATTCGAACAGTAACTATCAAAGTAATACAAATACCATTTGTTGGTTATTTAGTTTAGCACCTGTATAAATTCATAACAATAAGCCTCACATTGAGTATGTCTGTAACAAATTAAGATCTATCTTTAGTAAGAAAATTATATACACTGAAATATAAAATGACAATTAAAAAATTCCGTCTACTATATCTGGCACCGGCGGATTGTGTTGTACCTATAAAACCTATAAAACTTACATAAATAAAATGTAACATATCAGATAATTAAAAACTATTGTCCCTTAATATGTAAGAGCTGTAATGGGTACTAAAATAAACTACCCCTAACTAACTAACTACCGCCCTAACGGTTGGTGCTAGAAAGATGAAACTTTGCATAAATATGTGTATGTGTATGGTATCGAAATGCAAATTAATGATCTCGCTGTAGAAATTTACCCTAATATTTTGCACATTCTTGCGTGGGGAGAGTTGGCATCAAGAACTCAACTATTTCGTGAATTTTCTATCAAATGCACAAATCGCGAATAGTGATAACTTTATTTATTTTGTCATTGTCCTTATAATTTTTGTAGGAGTTTATTTATATAACATCTGATATTTGTTTAACTACATTGTATCTCCACCAGAAGCCGGTACAACCGAAGCCTGGGAGCACCGTAACTGTGCTTCAAAATATTCTTGTACACCCTGCCAACAAGATCTCAGTAAAGAAATAAAGTAACGGAGCTAAAGACATGACAGTAAATAATAAGGCCAAGCCACCACAGCCTATCATATCATATGGACTTTCAACCGTGTTGACCCTTCGAAAGCCACTTTCGAAAGAGAAAGAGGATAAGACGTGTGGCTCACAACCATTCGGCAGTGTCAACTTGACAGAAGAAACCCGCACAACACGAAGAAAGAATAGAGAAGCCCGTTGCTATCACACGACACGGGACTGACCGTACAATAATGGTAAAGTATTTTATAATTACATTTTTTTTTCTTTTTTAAATCTATCATGTATTGATGGTGTGGTTGACTTCCAATATTGTGGGCAGAGATCGCGTTTTAACCGCTAGAACTTGGTCCCACTGATAAAAAGTGGTTGATAGTTCACAGGTGGGATGGATGTCCATGTCCTCCCATGTTCTCCTTAGAATTGAGGTATTAAGCTTCGTTTATTCTATGTATGATAGCTGCTTATGAACCGAAGTTTCAAGAAATTAGCACTGAATACTACAGTGTGTTCTCCTTTATTATGAGACCACTATAGTGCCAATAAATAATAGTTTGTTGCAAGGATGTTTGCAGATTTATTTCGCTAGTTCATAATCACTTATCGTTATCAAGTACTAAAAATATGTTTTTTTTTTAACACAGGCTGACGACGCGACACAAGATGTGCAGAGAGGTGAGAAACGGCACGAGGACTCGGAGAGGCAGACTATCGGTCCACCCAAAAAGAAACCCCGAATAGAAGAGCCGAGGTCTATGAAGGTTAATGTCGTTTACTCGCATGCGTCACCTTTGAAGCACATACGCATCAACAACAGAGATTTGATGATCCTCTTACAATAAATGATCTATTCAGTTTGGGACTAGATTGTGTTGTGTATAAATATTTATTAACTTCAGGCAATGACGACATTCGATCCAGTGTTCATTCTTGTAGTATACACTAAACGTCCATTGGCCCGCGCCGGACGAACCGCACGCACGCAACGGATTGAACAAATTTGCCTTTCTCATAAATGCCAGCGTTCGGTGCGGGCGGCGCGGATAGTGGACGCAGCACTATGTGGAATCTTACAAAGCAAAATAAAATCCATTGCGTGCGGTGCGTCCGGCGCAGGCCAATGGACGCTTACCTTTATAATAGAAGTATGTATTTAAGTGTTAAAATCGTTTTTAATGTACATGATATGTGTATTTGTTACTTGTTACTTCTACTTTATACGTATATAATATTTTTGATTATTATAATATTTTAACTATATAATCTCTTTTGGTTTTATTTAGTAACATTATTTACGAGCCTTTATTCCCAAGTTAATTTGGGGTCGGCAACTAGTTCATCCGGATTTACCTGAATTTTACTTTTTCCACAGAGCGACTGGTATCGGACCTCCGCAACCCTTAGGGAGAATTGAAATTCGAAGATTGAACTAGTTGTAAGTATATTTGAGGGCACTGACTTCCTAATAACGATTGCCATAGATGTTCATGACAACCGGGACCGAGGGCTTTACGTGCTCTCCGAGGCATGTTTAATCACCGCCAAACATCCAAACTCCGGGCTGCTATAAGGAATTTCCTAAGAAAAACCCAAAAACACTTGGCCCGATCCGGGATTTGAACCCGAGACCTCTTGATTAGCAGTCGCATACGCTAACTACTAGACCAACGAGGCAGATGTAAACACATATATTTATAGATTGTAAACACCCAAACCGTCATGATTCTATCTAAGCGAATAAACGTGCCGTGGATCGCACCTGGTCTGTTAAAATATAATCGTAATCGGCAAAATATGCACATAAGACTCAAGGAGACCCGCTTAAAATTATATTTTAAGAACCACTTAACGGTTTGATATCGTAATTTTCTGCAATAAACTGTTAAACCTAAATCCGTGGTGTCGTAAAAGGCGACTAAGGGATAAACTACGCAAGACAACATCAATGCAAAGAGAAGGAAAACTTGAAACAAACCCTTTACCAATCTGTCTAGCCAGCGTGGTATAGTTTTTTTTTTTTTTTTTTTTTATATTTAAGCCTGCCAAAGTGACTCTACTCTGCCTGATGGAAAGCATGAGTAGAATCCAGGAGTAGGGGTCACCATGCTTATTGTGAGGGTAGGTAATGTAGCATGGTGACCCCTACCATGGCAGCTTGGTTAGATTATTCTGCATCATTCTCCCTATTCTATGCCTTCGAAGGGCGGGAGAATGATGCAGAATGATTGGGCCCCCGGTCTCACACTCACCAACGAAATACGACAGCAAGAATGCTGTCATTATTAGGATGGTCTTCTGTGTGAGGGTAGTACTGGCCGGGTCGAGCCGGCCCATTCGTGCTCAAATAGTAGGCCAAAACCTTTTTTCTAAGGAGAGGCTTATGTCCAGCAGTGGACTGTTAAAGGCTGTTGATGATGATGTTAAACTTAAAAGAAGTGTTGAATAGCAAAAATTTATGAAAGAAAAAATATACCATAAATCAACCTGAAAAGTAAGAAATACTATCATAAATAAATCAAATCTTAAACAATCTTCATCTGAACTTTTATATATTAATGGATTGGACGGTATGACGTCATTAAATACAGGAAATGATTATTTTGCACTACTGATAACACGGACTATTCAATCACCGATTTGAATACACGTTTGCAATTTTGAACACATTGTTCTGTTTCAAATAGAATAGAAGTTTCCTATTGTTATTATATGTGAATCTTTCAAGTTAAGTGTAGATGTAGAAATTCCTCTTTAATTTCTTTTAATTGTAAAAAAAACATTCTATACTAAATGTTGTGTCTTATCTACATATTGTAAAGGTAAGGCTTATTCTAAGGTTCAAATTCAAAAAACTTAACGAACTATAAAAAAAAGACAATAAACAAACAAAACACTAAAACTAATAGATAAGCTCAACTATCCCTCTATTTAACACATATAATAACAATAGGAAACTTCTTTTCTATTTGAAACAGAACAATGTGTTCAAAATTGCAAGCGTGTATTCAAATCGGTGATTGAATTGTCCGTGTTATCAGCAGGGCTGAGTAGTTCTTGTAGGTCTTTTAACTTCTTTGTCGTATTTTGTAATATATAAGGGGAAAAGTACGAAAATTTAATCATACTTCCTGCGATCATCGCCAGTGCAAGTTATTCATAGCGTCATGCCTATCAGAAAAGTGTACGTACCTCTACCAGAAGTCGGAGCGTCAGGCAACTCCAAGGTATGAATCTACTCACTCTTATAACCCGTCGCGAGACTGTAAATTCATGTGATACGTAGTTACTTTATATAACACTAGATTTTGTAACCGTTATTAGACATTTGTTTAACTACATTTTATCTGTACCAGAAGCCAGCGCAACCAAAGCCTGGGAGCACTATAACTGTGCTCCAAAACATCGTTGTACATCCAGCCTCGAGGACCTCGTTAAAAAAACAACTCAACGGAGCCAAAAACAGGACGGTAACCTCTCCACTGCCTACCGTTTCTTACGGACTGTCCACCATATTGACAGTCAGAAAGCCTCTCTTGAAAGTGCAAGAGAGGAGAGTTTCTTTTGACAGTGGCAATGTGGCAGAAGAGAAGCGAGCGGCTAACACACGAGACAGGACTGATCGTACAACGATGGTAAAGTATTTGATGATTACATACTTTTATTCTTTTTTGTAACCTTAGTGTTGATGGTGTATTTCTATGAAACTGTAGACAGAGACCACGTTATAGCAGCTAGAATTTGGTCCCTTTTATGGACAGCGATAAAAAGCTACTGAGAAAGTTTTTGATAGTTCACAGGTGACATGGATGTCCATGTCCACCCGAGTTCAGCTTTGTATGACAACTGCTTATAAAATGGCGGTCTCATTTATTATCAGACTACTATAGTGCCAATAAATAATAATTTGTTGCAAGGATGTTTGCATGTTTACTTCGCTAGTTCATAATTACTTATCGTTATCAAATAATAATAATAATATGTACACATGACATCAAGTTCTATTTGTTATTAATGATTTCACTTTCAACACAGACTGACAACTGCTACGATGCCACACAGTATGTGCCAAGAGGTGAAAAACGGCGTGAGGACTCGGAGAGGGTGACTATTGGGCCACCCACAAAGAAACTCCGAATAGAAGAGCCAAGGACTTTAGAGGATTATGCCGTTTACTCACATGCCTCACCTCTGAGGCACATACGCTTTAATAATAGAGATTTAATTATTCTCTTATAGTAAATAATCTGCTTTGTTTAGAACTGGATGGTATTGTTTGTAAGGTGTCAGAAATATTTATATATTATAATTCTATTATTTTAATCACATATCTCGGCCATAGGCCGCCTAATGTACCTACATACCTAGATTTAAGTACTTTGTAATTACCTGGTGTACAATAAAGTTATTATTATTATTATATCACTTTTGGTTTTATTTAGTTACATTATTGCGTAAATTTTATTGCACTCGCTAAATATTTCATCATCGTCATCAACAGCCTGTAACAGTCCACTGCTGGACATAAGCCTCTCATTTGAAAGAAGGTTATCTAAAGGAGGTTAAACTGTCAAATAAAAATATAGAGTATTTTTGTAATAATAATATAGTTGCCTGTTAAATAAATAGAATTTAATTTAACTATTTCAATTTACTCAGATGTAGAACGCGATGTCAATAACTTTTTTTTTGTTCTTGCAATAATCAACTAAAAATAGAAAGTGATGGCAAAGTCCCGGGAGGAATGTGCAACAAAAGCTGGGACGAGTTGAGATAATGAAGTAATGGGGTGAAGACGGTACAATCTAGTGTTGGGAATAAAACAATGCACCCAACTCATCGACTGATTCAATCACAAAAGACGTAATCTGGCTTTGAAGGTCACTGTTCAAACTAACTTACATATACCTCTCGCTCTTTCTTCTTCATTAAATATTATAAAATAAAGTTTTCCGCATCGTGTATCTATTCGCGATAAACTCAAAAAACTGCAGCGATTTAAATGAAATCTTGTACCCTGATAGTCTACAGCCTGAGAAAGAACACATAATGACGACAATAAAACAACTTTTCCCTAGTTATATTTAGAACAAGGATAAGGATACTAGAAATAAAATTAAAAAGTTTGAAATACTAATAGATTTTATTTTAAAACAATTGAATAAAAAACAACAAAAGTAGCATTAATGAATACTTTTAATGTGTAAGACAACACATGTATTTATACAGGAGAGGGATTCAGGTAGTATTGTAGGAATACAGCGGCGCGACATACATCTCTGTTGCGCGGACACCAGAACAATAGAAGTCGACTACCATATTAACCTAATAATCAAGCGCGTCGTATTGACATCACACGATAAGACAAATGGGCCCGGTAAACGTTTAAATTTGTTGGTCAAACTTCACGTTTACATCAAAAGAGCCCTGTAAACGATCAAACTTGTTTGACAAACGCCTTAAACACAGCAGCACACTAATAAATAATTTGACAAACACGTAAATTTGTCAAACAAATTTGATCGTTTACAGGGCTCTCTAGGCATCGAATGATCCTGTGCCTCGTTGTATCATCTGAGTCGACTAGCCTCCAATGGATACAGATTTATTGATTCTTTCAGAATGCTGGCTGAGCAGAACTCTAATCTTCCTTTATGGTGTTTCGGGTGTCCATGAGCGGCGGCAATCAGCTACCATTAAGTGATCCGCCCACACGTTTGCCCACTATAATATAAAATAAAAATACTCCAGGGATACTTAACATTAATTATTAATTAATTCATTATCAGCCCATAGCAGTCCACCGCTGGACATAGTCCTCTCCCATTGCACACCACTCTGATCGATTTTGGGCTTCTCGCATCCAGCTACATATAAACTTAACATAACATAGCCAACAAAAAACTAATATCAATCAAAAAGGTTTAGTTATCTATATAAACTAACAACAAAGTGAACCGGAATTTAGAGAGGGTAACTGTTTGGTTATGAGTCCACAGGCCAGGTGGAGTGATGATTTGCGCAAGACGGCTGGCAGGAGCTGGATGCGAGTAGCCGAGGATCGAACTAACTGGTGTGCAATTGGAGAGGCCTATGTCCAGCAGTGGACTGCGATGGGCTGATGATGATGATGATGAACTGTTTGGTTTGTACGATAGGTCAAGATATAGTGGTAATATCTGTGTACCGACCGCTGAGCTCCCGCCAGATAGGACTGACATCAATTTCTGCCTACCGGAACGTATGCTTGATTGACGAATTAATATTAACATTTATCCAACAAACAATGACGAACACAACAATGAGTACTGAAACCTAATAGCCTTGCATGGCATTATACTATCCCTACTTGTAAAAAGAGCTGTATACATCACGATAAGATCAAAGTTACGATACGTAACTGAGAATAAACGAGGCATCATTTATTCTAGGTACGTACATTACTTACCATTTGCCGGTGTTTGTCTGCTTCAAGTACGATTTTCGCACTCAAAGGGTCAGTATTATTACTAAAGTTGACAATGGTCTAGTGATAGAAGTTGGAAATCCTGACAAAGTGCTACAAATACTGATATGTAAACACATTATTATCTTCCTAGCCTTTATTCCCAAGTTTGTTTGGGGCAGCTACTAGTTCAACCGCTTTTACCTGAATTTCAGTTTTTCCGCGAAGCTGCGGGCTGCTATAAGGAATTTCCTAAGAAAAACCCAAAAACACTTGGCCCGACCCGGGATTTGAATCCGAGACCTCTTGATTAGCAGTCGCATACGCTAACTACTAGACCAACGAGGCAGATGTAAACACATCTATTTATAGATTGTAAACACCCAAACCGTCATGATTCTATCTAAGCGAATAAACGTGCCGTGGATCGCACCTGGTCTGTGAAAATGTATACGTAATCGGCAAAATATGCACATAAGACTCAAGGAGACCCCCTTAAAATTATATTTTAAGAACACTTAACGATTTGATATCGTAATTTTTTGCAATAAACTGTTAAACCTAAATCCGTGTGGTGACGGATTAAGAATACAGAGTGTCACCACCCCTATTCATCATGCGGGTGTCGTAAAAGGCGACTAAGGGATAAACTACGCAAGACAACATCAATGCAAAGAGAAGGAAAATTTGAAACGAACTCTATACCAACGTGGTATAGTAGGCCAAAACCTCCTTTCTAAGGACAGGCTTATGTCCAGCAGTGGACTGTTAAAGGCTGTTGATGATGATGTTAAACTTAAAAGAAGTGTTGAACAGCAAGAATTTATAAAAGCAAAACTATACCCTAAATCAACCTGAAAAGTAAGAAATACTATCATAAATAAATCAAATCATAAACAATCTCCATCTGAACTTTTATTAATTAATGGATTGGACGGTATGACGTCATTAAATACAGGAAATGATTACTTTGCAATACTGATAACACGGACTATTCAATCACCGATTTGAATACACGCTTGCAATTTTGAACACATTGTTCTGTTTCAAATAGAATAGAAGTTTCCTATTGTTATTATATGTGATAAATAGACGGATAGTATTGTTTATCAATTGGTTTTGTATTTCTAGTGTTTTGTTTGTTTATTGTTTTTTATTGTTCGTTAAGTTCTTTGAATTCGAACCTTAGAATAAGCCTAACCTTAATAATAAGTAGATAAGATACAACATTGGGTATGGAATATTTTGTTTACAATTAAATAAATTAAAGAGGAAGTTCTATATCTACAAATAACTTGAAAGAACGAAACCTCTCATCACTATTATTAATTACTCAATCATCTAAGCATTTTAATTCTAGCTGCTCGTAGCTTGCTACGAAAATGCTACACGTCGTAGACTTTAGGTTTATATAGACAACTAACCCATTGTTTTGACTGATATTATGTTTTGTGACATGGTTGACATGGACATCCATCCAGTTTTTTATCACTGTTAATCAGTGGAAGCGAATTCTAGTTGTTAAAACGCGGTCACTGCCCATGATTAATATTTTTTCACAAATAGCTTACTTTAAATAGTTTTTTTTTTTGGAATTTTTGTGTTTAAATAATTTGTTATACCTCTTAATCGATTGATAAATTCTAAATCTAATATAAAGTTCTGAATTGTAGCCTTATTTTATCATTTACAAGTTTGGAAAGGAGATCTTCTCGCTTGACAACTTGTTACCACTGTTGTCATCTGGAATAATAATAAAACCATGAATAGTATTTTAATTTATAAACAGAGGTAATTATTAAATCACCAAAGGATATCCAAATAGGCTTTTGACTCTCTAAATAACAATTTTTGCTCTTAAACGCACCGTTTACGAGATATTTCGTACAAATTACTAAAAACTATATACTTAAATAATTTATGATCAATACCAAAACGTGTTTTGCACCACGCATCCATATGAGTCTCTTACGAATTTTAAGAAGATACATATTAGGTGTATGAGGTACCTATCTTATCTAAGTAAAAATAAAAATAAATTATAGTTACTTCTTACCTTTGTTTAAGCACCAGTTTAGTCCGGAACGAGGAAATACGAAAGAGAACCAAAGTCATCGACATAGTCCACAAGATTTGTAAGCTGAAGTGGCAGTGGGCTGGCCATATATGTCGTAGAACCGATAACCGTTGGGGTAAACAGGTTCTCTTCTTTCTGGAGACCGCGACTCGGCAAACGTAGTGTAGGACGTCCACAGGCCAGGTGGAGTGATGATTTGCGCAAGACGGCTGGCAGGAGCTTCGAACCAAATGGCGTGCAATTAGAGAGGCCTATGTCCAGTAGTGGACTGCGATGGGCTGATGATGATGATGATGATGATGATGATAAACCAGTATAAACAAGTTTCGTTCCGTACATGACGAGCCGCCAGTGCTCACGCCCACACACGCATCATACTTGTAGTGTTGTACCTACCGTCTCATGTGATAAAACATTGATTGCTATGGTTTGAAACTCCAACTCAACATTCACAGTCCAAGTGCTTAACACTAAAGATATAATGGAATTAAGAAATGGTTGTCGAATTTGTACAATATAAACATTGGTAAAGTTACAAGTTAACAGGTTAACTAACATGCCACTTACGCTATTTCTTGGTACAACAACATACTTAGACGAAAACAGTTTATCAGGTTTTCATATTTATTTACAACCACGTGTTCATGTTCTTCCTTGTTCTTCCAAACAATGAATAACCCTACTTAATATAGTCGTGTAATTGAGATGTTTCATTCTTTCAAGTTATTTGTAGATATAGAACTTCCTCTTTAATTTATTTTTATTGTAAACAAAATATTCTATACCCAATGTTGTGTCTTATCTACTTATTATAAAGGTTAGGCTTATTCTAAGGTAAAGATTCAAATTCAAAGAACTTAACGAACAATAAAAAGCAATAAATAAACAAAACACTAAAACCAATAGATAATCTCAACTATCCCTCTATTTAATACATATAATAACAATAGGAAACTTCTATTCTATTTGAAACAGAACAATGTGTTCAAAATTGCAAGCGTGTATTCAAATCGGTGATTGAATTGTCCGTGTTATCAGCAGTGCTGAATAGTTCTTTTAGTCTTGAACTTCTTTGTCGCGTTTTGTAATATATAAGGGGAAAAGTATGAAAATTTAATCATTCTTCCTGCGATCATCGCCAGTGCAAGTTATTCCAAGCGCCATGCCTATCAGAAAAGTGTACGTACCTGTACCAGAAGTCGGAGTGTCAGGCAACTCCAAGGTATGTATCTACTCACTCTTATAACCCGTCGCGAGCATATAAATTCATGAGATACGTAGTTACTTTATATAACATTAGATTTTGTAACCATTATTAGACATTTGTTTAACTACATTGTATCTGTACCAGAAGCCGGCGCAACCAAAGCCTGGGAGCACTATAACTGTGCTCCAAGACAACGTTATACATCCAGCCTCGCGGACCTCGTTAAAAAAACAACTCAACGGAGCCAAAAACAGGACGGTAAACTCTCCACTGCCTACCGTTTCATACGGACTGTCCACCATATTGACAGTCAGAAAGCCTCTCTTGAAAGTGCAAGAGAGGATTCATTCTTCATTTGCCAGTGACAACGTAGCAGAAGAGAAGCCCGCAGCCAACACACGAGACAGGACTGATCGTACAACGATGGTAAAGTATTTGATGATTACATACTTTTATTCTTTTTTGTAACCATGGTGTTGATGGTGTATTTCTATGAAACTGTGGACAGAGACCACGTTATAGCAGCTAGAATTTGGTTCCTTTTATGGACAGCGATAAAAAGCTACTGAGAAAGTTTTTGATAGTTCACAGGTGACATGGATGTCCATGTCCACCCGAGTTCAGCTTTGTATGACAACTGCTTATAAAATGGCGGTCTCATTTATTATCAGACTACTATAGTGCCAATAAATAATAATTTGTTGCAAGGATGTTTGCATGTTTACTTCGCTATTTCATAATTACTTACCGTTATCAAATAATAATAATAATATGTACACATGACATCAAGTTCTATTTGTTATTAATGATTTCACTTTCAGCACAGACTGACAACTGCAACGAGGCCACACAGTATGTGCCAAGAGGTGAAAAACGGCGTGAGGACTCGGAGAGGGTGACTATCGGGCCACCCACAAAGAAACTCCGAATAGAAGAGCCAAGGATTTTAGAGGATTATGCCGTTTACTCACATGCCTCACCTCTGAGGCACATACGCTTTAATAATAAGGATTTAATTATTCTCTTATAGTAAATAATCTGCTTTGTTTGGAACTGGATGGTATTGTTTGTAAGGTGTCAGAAATATTTATATATTATAATTCGATTATTTTAATCACATATCTCGGCCATAGGCCGCCTAATGTACCTACATACCTAGATTTAAGTACTTTGTAATTACCTGGTGTACAATAACGTTATTATTATTATATCACTTTTGGTTTTATTTAGTTACATTATTGCGTAAATTTTATTGCACTCGCTAAATATTTCATCATCGTCATCAACAGCCTGAAACAGTCCACTGCTGGACATAGGCCTCTCATTTGAAAGAAGGTTATCCAAAGGAGGCTAAATACTTGCTTGTTAAATATATAGAATTTAATTTAACTATTTCAATTTACTCAGATGTAGAACGCGATATCAATAACTTTTTTTTTGTTCTTGCTATAATCAACTAAAAATAGAAAGTGATGGCAAAGTCCCGGGAGGAATATGCAACAAAAGCTGGGACAAGTTGAGATAATGAAGTAATGAGGTGAAGACGGTACAATCTAGTGTTGGGAATAAAACAATGCACCCAACTCATCCACTGATTCAATCACAAAAGACGTAATCTGGCTTTGAAGGTCACTGTTCAAACTAACTTACATATATGTACCTCTCGCTCTTTCTTCTTCATTAAATATTATAAAATAAAGTTTTCCGCCACGTGTATCTGTTCGCGATAAACTCAAAAAACTGCAGCGATTTAAATGAAATCTTGTACCCTGATAGTCTAAAGCCTGAGAAAGAACACATAATGTCGACAATAAAACAACTTTTCCCTAGTTATATTTAGAACAAGGCTAAGGATACTAGAAATATAATTAAAAAGTTTGAAATACTAATAGATTTTATTTTAGAACAATTGAATAAAAAACAACAAAAGTAGCATTAATGAATACTTTTAATGTGTAAGACCACACATGAATTTATACAGGAGAGGGATTCAGGTAGTATTGTAGGAATACAGCGGCGCTACATACATCTCTGACATACATGACTGCACGGTTGGCCTAGTGGCTTAAGCGGTCGCCACGCCGCTTCCTACTACGCCAAGTGTAGTGGGTTCAAATCCCACGTAGGACAACACTTTGTGTGATTCACAATTTGTTGTTCTTGAGTCCGTTTCATGTATGTTTGTAAAGTCCCCCGCGACACAGGAATTTATATTTCTAATGCGGGAGTTGTCTTAAAAAAAAAAAAAAAAGCTGTTGCGCGGACACCAGAACAATAGAAGACGACGAACAAATTTGATCGTTTACAGGGCTCTCTAGGCATCGAATGATCCCGTGCCTCGTTGCATCGTCTGAGTCGACTAGCCTCCAATGGATACAGATTTATTGATTCTTTCAGAATGCTGGCTTCGGGTGTTTCGGGTGTCCATGAGCGGCGGCAATCAGCTACCATCAAGTGATCCGTCCACACGTTTGCCCACTATAATATTAAATAAAAATACTCCAGGGATACTTAACATTAATGTGAAAATGATTGCGGTCCGTGTTGGGTCTTGTGCATTCTATTTTGGGAATATGAGATTAAGGAAAATATGATTTAGAAAATGTTCTTTATCGTTTGCAACTTATTTTAGATTGCTTATTAACTTTTTTTAACTGCCTTGTTGGTCTAGTGGTCAGAGTATGCGGCTGCTGATCAAGAGGTCTCGGGTTTGATTCCCGAGTCGGACCAAATTTTGGTGTGATCCACCAATATTTGTTTCGAAGTTTGGGTGTTTTTCTATGTATAATATGTATGTATTTACAAAAAAAAAGTATGTTTATGTATTTATATCAGTTGTCTAGTACCCATAATACAAGCTTTGCTTAGTTTGGGACTAGATGCCGTTATGTGTAAGATGTCCGAAATATTTATTTATTTATTATTTATTTATAAAAAAAAAATCATTAATTCATTATCAGGCCATAGTAGTCCACCGCTGGACATAGTCCTCTCCCATTGCACATCACTCTGATCGATTTTGGGCATCTCGCTTCCAGCTATATACTTAACATAACATAGCCAACAAAAACAAATATCAATCAAAAAGGCTTTAAGTACGATTTTCGCACTCAAAGGGTTATTACTAAAGTTGACAATGGTCTATAGAAGATGGAAATCTTGACAAAGTGCTAAAAATAGTGATATGTAAACACATATATTATCTTCCTAGCCTTTATTCCCAAGTTTGTTTGGGGTCAGCTACTAGTTCAACCGGTTTTATCTGAATTACAGTTTTTCCACGGAGCGACTGGCATCTGACCTCCGCAACCCTAAGGTAGAACTGAAATTCAAAGATTGAACTAGTTGTCAGTATATTTGAGGGCACTTCCTAATAACGATTGAAAGATGTTCATGACAACCGGGACCGACAGCTTTAGGTACTCTCCGAGGCACGGGCGTGAAATCACCGCCAAATTTTTGAACTCCGGGCTGCTATAAGGAATTTCCTAAGAAAAACCCGGGATTTGAATCCGAGACCTCTTGATTAGCAGTCGCATACGCTAACTACTAGACCAACGAGGCAGATATAAACACAGCTATTTATAGATTGTAATCACTCATACCGTCATGATTCTATCTAAGCGAATAAACGTGCCGTGGATCGCACCTGATCTGTGAAAATATAATCGTAATCGGCAAAATATGCACATAAGACTCAAGGAGACCCCCTTAAAATTATATTTTAAGAACAACTTAACGATTTGATATCGTAATTTTTTGACAAATTAATTACTGTTAAACCTAAATCCATATGGTGACGGATTTAAAAATACAGAGCGTCACCACCCCTATTCATCACGGGGGGGTCGTAAAAGGCGACTAAGGGATAAACTACGCAAGACAACATCGTTGCAAAGAGAAGGAAAACTTGAAACAAACCCTTTGCCAACCTGTCTAGCCAGCGTGGCGTATAGTAGGCCAAAACCTCCTTTCTAAGGAGAGGCTTATGTCCAGCAGTGGACTGTTAAAGGCTGTTGATGATGATGTTAAACTTAAAAGAAGTGTTGAATAGCAAAAATTTATAAAAGAAAAAATATACCATAAATCAAGCTGAAAAGTAAGAAATACTATCATAAATAAATCAAATCTTAAACAATCTCCATCTGAACTTTTATATATTAATGGATTGGACGGTATGACGTCATTAAATACAGGAAATGATTATTTTGCACTACTGATAACACGGACTATTCAATCACCGATTTGAATACACGCTTGCAATTTTGAACACATTGTTCTGTTTCAAATAGAATAGAAGTTTCCTATTGTTATTATTTATGATAAATAGACGGATAGTATTGTTTATCAATTGGTTTTGTATTTTTAGTGTTTTGCTTGTTTATTTTTATTTTTTTTCGTTAAGTTCTTTGAATTTGAATCTTTACCTTAGAATAAGCCTAACCTTTGTAATAAGTAGATAAGATACAATATTGGCTATAGAATATTTTGTTTACAATTAAAAGAAATTAAAGGGGAAGTTCTATATCTACAAATAACTTTAAAGAATGAAACATCTCAACATTATTATTAATTACTCAATCATTAAACCATTTTAATTCTAGCTGCTCGTAGCTTGCTACGAAAATGCTACACGTCGTAGACTTTCGGTTTATATAGACAACTAACCCATCTTTCCCATCTTTTTGACTGATATTATATTTTGTGACATGGTTGACATGGACATCCATCCAGTTTTTTATCAATGTTAATCAGTGGAAACGAATTCTAGTTGTTAAAACGCGGTCTCTGTCCATCATCCTCCTAGCCTTATTCCCAAGTTTATTTGGGGTCGGCTACTATTTCAATTTCAGTTTTCACGGTGCGACTGGCATCGGACCTCCGCAACCCCATGATTTATATTTTTTCACAAATTGCCTAATTTTTTTTTTTTTTTTTAATTTTAGTTTTTTAATAATTTGTTAATCGAATGATAAATTCTATATCAAAAATAAAGTTCTGAATTGTTGCCATATTTTATCATTTATAAATTTGGACAGGAGATCTTCTCGCTTACCACTCTTGTCGTCTGAAATAATAATAAAACCATGAATAGTATTTTAATTTATAAACAGAGGTAATTATTAAATCACCAAAGGATATCCAAATAGGCTCTCTAAATAACAATTTTTGCTCTTGAACGCACCGTTTACGAGATATTTCGTGCAAATTAGTAAAAAACTATAAACTTAAATAATTTATGATCAATACCAAAACGTGTTTTGCACCATCGCATCCATATGAGTTTCTTACGAAATTTAAGCAGATACATATTAGCTATATGAGTTATCTATCTTAATATCTAAGTAAAAATAAAAATAAATTATAGTTACTTCTTACCTTTGTTTAAGCACCAGTATAGTCCGGAACGAGGAAATACGAAAGAGAACCAAAGTCATCGACATAGCCCACAGGATTTGTAAGCTGAAGTGGCAGTGGGCTGGCCATATATGTCGTAGAACCGATAACCGTTGGGGTAAACAGGTTCTTTTCTTTCTGGAGACCGCGACTCGGCAAACGTAGCGTAGGACGTCCACAGGCCAGGTGGAGTGATGATTTGCGCAAGACGGCTGACAGGAGCTGGATGCGGGAGGCCGAGGATCGAACCAAGTGGCGTGCAATTGGAGAGGCCTATGTCCAATAGTGGACTGCGATGGGCTGATGATGATGATGGTGATGATGATGAACCAGTATAAACAAGTTTCGTTCCGTACATGACGAGCCGCCAGTGCTCACGCCAACACGCGCATCATACTTGTAGTGTTGTACCTACCGTCTCTGTACGATTATTTACTCATGTGATAAAACATTGATTGCTATGGTTTGAAACTCCTACTCAACATTCACAGTCCAAGTGCTTAACACTGAAGATATAATGGAATTAAGAAATGGTTGTCGAATTTGTACAATATAAACATTGGTAAAGTTACAAGTTAACAGGTTGACTAACATGCCGCTTATGCTATTACTTGGTACAAAAACATACACAAGACGAAAACAGTTTATCAGGTTTTCATATTTATTTACAACCACGTGTTCATGTTCTTCCAAATAATGAATAACTCTTCCTTATTATAGTCATGTAATTGAGATGTTTCATTCTTTCGAGTTATTTGTAGATATAGAACTTCCTCTTTAATTTCTTTTAATTGTAAACAAAATATTCTATACCCAATGTTGTGTCTTATCTACTTATTATAAAGGTTAGGCTTATTCTAAGGTAAAGATTCAAATTCAAAGAACTTAACGAACAATAAAAAACAATAAACAAACAAAACACTAAAACCAATAGATAAGCTAAACTATCCCTCTATTTAACACATATAATAACAATAGGAAACTTCTTTTCTATTTGAAACAGAACAATGTGTTCAAAATTGTAAGCGTGTATTCAAATCGGTGATTGAATTGTCCGTGTTATCAGCAGTGCTGAGTAGTTCTTTTAGGTCTTGAAACTCCTTTGTCGCGGTTTGTAATATATAAGGGGAAAAGTAAGAAAATTAAATCATTCTTCCTGCGATCATCGCCAGTGCAAGTTACTCCAAGCGCCATGCCTATCGGAAAATTATACATACCTGTTCCAGAAGGCGGAGCGTCAAGCAATTCCAAGGTATGTATCTACTCACTCTTAAAACCCGTCGCGAGCATATAAATTCATGTGATACGTAGTTACTTTATATAACACTAGATTTTGTAACCATTATTAGACATTTGTTTAACTACATTGTATTTGTACCAGAAGCCGGCGCAACCAAAGCCTGGGAGCACTTTAACTGTGCTCCAAGACATCGTTATACATCCAGCCTCGAGGACCTCGTTAAAAAAACAACTCAACGGAGCCAAAAACAGGACGGTAGCCTCTCCACTGCCTACCGTTTCATACGGACTGTCCACCATATTGACAGTCAGAAAGCCTCTCTTGAAAGTGCAAGAGAGGAGAGTTTCTTTTGACAGTGGCAATGTGGCAGAAGAGAAGCGAGCGGCTAACACACGAGACAGGACTGATCGTACAACGATGGTAAAGTATTTGATGATTACATACTTTTATTCTTTTTTGTAACCATGGTGTTGATGGTGTATTTCTACGAAACTGTGGACAGAGACCACGTTATAGCAGCTAGAATTTGGTTCCTTTTATTGACAGCGATAAAAAGCTACTGAGAAAGTTTTTGATAGTTCACAGGTGACATGGATGTCCATGTCCACCCGAGTTCAGTTTTGTACGACAACTGCTTATAAAATGGCGGTCTCATTTATTATCAGACTACTATAGTGCCAATAAATAATAATTTGTTGCAAGGATGTTTGCATGTTTACTTTGCTAGTTCATAATTACTTATCGTTATCAAATAATAATAATAATATGTACACATGACATCAAGTTCTATTTGTTATTAATGATTTCACTTTCAACACAGACTGACAACTGCAACGAGGCCACACAGTATGTGCCAAGAGGTGAGAAACGGCGTGAGGACTCGGAGAGGGTGACTGTCGGGCCACCCACAAAGAAACTCCGAATAGAAGAGCCAAGGATTTTAGAGGATTATGCCGTTTACTCACATGCCTCACCTCTGAGGCACATACGCTTTAATAATAAGGATTTAATTATTCTCTTATAGTAAATAATCTGCTTTGTTTGGAACTGGATGGTATTGTTTGTAAGGTGTCAGAAATATTTTTATTTTATAATTCTATTATTTTAATCACATATCTCGGCCATAGGCCGCCTAATGTACCTACATACCTAGATTTAAGTAGTTTGTAATTACCTGGTGTACAATGAAGTTATTATTATTATTATATCACTTTTGGTTTTATTTAGTTACATTATTGCGTAAATTTTATTGCACTCGCTAAATATTTCATCATCGTCATCAACAGCCTGTAACAGTCCACTGCTGGACATAAGCCCCTCATTTGAAAGAAGGTTATCTAAAGGAGGTTAAACTGTCGAATAAAAATATAGAGTATTTTTGTAATAATAATATAGTTGCCTGTTAAATAAATAGAATTTAATTTAACTATTTCAATTTACTCAGATGTAGAACGCGATATCAATAACTTTTTTTTTGTTCTTGCAATAATCAACTAAAAATAGAAAGTGATGGCAAAGTCCCGGGAGGAATATGCAACAAAAGCTGGGACGAGTTGAGATAATGAAGTAATGGGGTGAAGACGGTACAATCTAGTGTTGGGAATAAAACAATGCACCCAACTCATCCACTGATTCAATCACAAAAGACGTAATCTGGCTTTGAAGGGCACTGTTCAAACTAACTTACATATACCTCTCGCTCTTTCTTCTTCATTAAATATTATAAAATAAAGTTTTCCGCCTCGTGTATCTGTTCGCGATAAACTCAAAAAACTGCAGCGATTTAAATGAAATCTTGAACCCTGATAGTCTAAAGCCTGAGAAAGAACACATAATGTCAACAATAAAACAACTTTTCCCTAGTTATATTTAGAACAAGGATAAGGATACTAAAAATAAAATTGAAATGTTTGAAATACTAATAGTTTTTTATTTTAAAACCATTTTATTATATTTTAGACATTTTGAAATTTAATCAGCAAAACTAAGTTAAGTCGATTTATTCAACATTGCAATGAATTTACTTCGCAGCTTTAATTTGCTTCAGAAACGTCTCGTTTTAATGTAATCCGCTAACATACGTGAGCTGCACTTGCCCTGATATTGTTTTACTATAATAGAAGTGTCTTGATAGAATCTCTCATCGTGTTCTTCCCTGAAGGTACCCAAATTTTCAGGAAAGAACTTTAAATGTGAATGAAGAAAATGGTTTTTTCATCAACATATTATATAGCCCAAGCTTTATGTGTAAAGGTGGTTAAAATACATTCTTACTTAAGTCAGGATACTTGAATTTATTTTTTGTTTTAATTGCATAACATTTTGTATCATTCAGACAAAAATAACAATCAGATGAGTGGTTCGTTGGTTCCATTCAAACCATAGGGTTTATAAAAGACATAGATCGAGTAATTTTCGCCCATCCAGTGACAAGACACACACATGTAACACAACAGATGTGTGGAGCCCACGCTTTGTCTTGTTGTACGACGGCAAAATCAAAATACTGTTCATATAACTGCACTAAAGTAATGTCACCACAGATGACATAAATCTTGTCAGGACCAGTTTCACACTTTCTGGACATTATGTAAGAATGACTTAACTTTAAAAACAGAACAAAACACTACGCTCTTCAAACAAACAAATTCCTGAATGCGAAAGTGAAACAAAAAGCTGTAACACGAAAACTAGACTCGACAGAATTAAAATAAATATGTAAATAAAATGAAGATAGGTAAGTAATTGTACGGGAGCTACCAATGCTTCAAACGAAATAATTTTAGGTCAGCTGATTTTGTGATATTAATATGTCGTCCTTCTTGCTCTTTCGGTTAGATTCCGGCTGGCTGGCGAGAGTGGTTGCGTTCATTAGTGCGCATCCTGTCTGTGTAGGTAATAATCCTGGCTTTTAAATACATTTTAAGAAGCGTTATTTTCATTTTTTTTAAATAACCACTCTATTTGACATACTTTTTTAATTGCCAGAGATTTTCAACATTGCCAATTACGTGCAATACGTCAATGTTTGTTTTTTTTTTATAAAAAAATCAAAGTATTTTATAATGTCCGTCATTTTAGTTTAATGTTATTTAAAGTAAACAGAACTAAAAATTAATTTGCCAGACATTAATTCGATTGTTAAACCGTGAATTAAAATGAAAAACTCATTAAAAGTATTGCAGTATGGTTCTAGTCGTCCGAGAACACAGTTGTAGACTATATATTTTAATAAAAATTTTCTCTATATATGTATATTACAAAACACTACAAAGAACTTTCAAGAACTAAAAGAACTACTCAGCACTGCTGATAACACGGACAATTCAATCACCGATTTGAATACACGCTTGCAATTTTGAACACATTGTTCTGTTTCAAATAGAATAGAAGTTTCCTATTGTTATTATTTATGATAAATAGACGGATAGTATTATTTATCAATTGGTTTTGTATTTTAGTGTTTTGTTTGTTTATTGTTTTTTATTGTTCGTTAAGTTCTTTGAATTCGAACCTCAGAATAAGCCTAACCTTTACAATAAGTAGATAAGACACAACATTGGGTATAGAATATTTTGTATGCAACTAAAAGACATTAAAGAAGTTCTATATCTACAAATAACTCGAAAGAATGAAACATCTCAATTACACGACTATATTAAGGAAGAGTTATTCATTGTTTGGAAGAACAAGGAAGAACATGACCACGTGGTTGTAAATAAATATGAAAACCTGATAAACTGTTTTCGTCTTATGTATGTTGTTGTACCGAGAAATAGCGTAAAGGCGTAGCGTAGCGTAGGATAGCGGTACTGTCATATAGCGACCGTAATGTAACGATTAATGATGTCACTAGAATGTCGTCTATGTAAACAAAATGGCGCGGTTTCCTAGAGAGCGGTAATGGGACACCGTAACGTCAAAAAGCGCTGCCGCCATGAGTATGACGGCCGTCTTGTCGGTGTTAGATGGTTTCGTGAATGTCTTTTTGAAGCGGTGAAGCTATGTTTAATTTGTGTTTTTTTTTAAACCGGAACGACGCACAAAATGAGTCCCAACTCTTGGAGCATCTCTGCATTGCTCAGTAAAGGCGACGCACTAAAATCTCAAATGCACCTTCTGTACCACGAGATTTGAATAAATTGTCTTCCGCCATACGACTATTTTCTTCTTCTGATGATAGTGCATCCTCCAAGTAAATTATTAAAGCTAAATCAAGGTCGTTCATTTTCTCTTCAGGATACTATTGGTTTGACGTTTGTTTAAAAAAAATGACTGACGGTGTGTTAATACGGCCACGTCACATCCCTTAACTTTTCACACATTACATAGAAAATGTTCTAGTGACGTCATTCACCGTTATATTACGGCCGCTATATGACGGCACCACTATCCCAGGAAACCAAAGGTTAAGTGGCATGTTAATTCACCTGTTAACTTGTAACTCTAACAATGTTTCTTTTGTACAAATTTGACAACCATTTCTTATTTCTAATATATCTTCTGGGTTAAACTATTTGACTGTGAATGTTGAGTTGGAGTTTCAAACCAAATCAATCAATGTACTTTCCCGTGACGTAGATACCATCGTCTAGATCATTCGCTTTAATACTCCAAAATCATGGCCATTTGGTAAAACCGAATGACCACCTAACTATGAGAAAATACTAATAAACTTTTTAAAGCTTTTAGAGTCAGTCAAAGCCAACATAAACACCAAGTATGCAATGTATCACATCTTTGAACAAACTCTCTGGGCTCTTTTATTAGAATCTACAATTAATTTGATTGTTTACAAATTGAAGAGTTGAATATTGTTGAAGCAATAAAACACACCAAAATTTCAACATTCAAACTTAATCATAAAATAACCTTCCTGGTAGTTAATGAAAAACCTCTGAAATCACTGTCTGATGTTGATTAAGCAACGAAAGTACTTCACGTGGTATTATTCTAAGAAAAATAAATGTCGATCGACTTACGTGATTTTACGTAGAATATGCATCCCTCTAAGAAACAATTTTCAGCAAAAAAAGTAAAGGTACTAGTAAAGGGATAGTTTTGTTGTGACAACGCGGATTGCGAAGATAAATAATAACTTACTAAATTATAAACAAATTAAGCACTATTAAAATTGCAGGCATAGATAAAATAAGAGCTAGTGATATAAGATGTATTATTAGAGAAATTACACCCACAATTACTAATCTGATTTTTACAAAGGTAACCATGGAGATTATGTGGTCATAACGTGTGTTACAAGTCCCCAACCCGCACTCGGACAGCGTGGGGATGTATCGCCTTAACCCAAGTGATTTGTGAAAATAACATCTTTAAGGCTCAAACAGCTTCTTAAAAATCACTTGCTCCGGACGGAAATTCGCCACAAAGCTATCTCTATTTCGTCAAAAGATTTACGTTAATCTCATAAAGTGTGTTTTCAACGATGTTGGAAGTACACTGTTAATATTATATGCGTGTCTGTAGCATTGACAGCTAAAGTCTACGACGTGTAGCATTTTCGTAGCAAGCTACGAGCAGCTAGAATTAAAATGGTTTAATGATTGAGTGAAATAATAATTAGACTCGATAGCTTTTTATCAACAATCTAATTTTTCGAATTTCAATAACTAAATATTAATAAATTTAAATTATTTAATTTACCAGTCCTTAACCCGCACTCGGCCAGGATGGTGACACATACCCTTTCCTGAAAGGAAATCCGAGACCAGTAATGGCACATTACGGGTTG
This sequence comes from Phragmatobia fuliginosa, assembly GCA_932526445.1. Lineage (NCBI taxonomy): Eukaryota > Metazoa > Arthropoda > Insecta > Lepidoptera > Erebidae > Phragmatobia > Phragmatobia fuliginosa. The sequence goes on from OW052057.1 coordinate 18,180,700, forward strand.
TTGATGAATTTAACATTTGACTTGACTTGATATTGACTCCACGATTAGCCCAGTGGTTTAAGTGGTCGCCACGCAACTCTCAACTGCGCCAAGTATAGTGGGTTCAAATCCTATATGGTGTGTTCAAATCCGAACACTTCGTGTGATCCACAAATTGTTATTCTGAGTCTAAGTGTGTTTCTTGTATGTTCGTAAAGTCCCCCGCGACAAAAGATGTAAAGCAGGAGTCGTCTTTCAAAAAAAAAGGTTGCTGTTTGTCAGTCTTTTCCGCTTTCATGGTTAATCTGTTCAGCGATTTCAATGAAATGTTGAAAGATATAGGCTACTCTTTACCACAATTACTCATTTACAGGCGGGTGGAGCCGCAGGCAAAAGCCAGTGTTGTATAAATTTAACCGCCTTTCCTTGAAGAGAATACTTGACGTCCTAACAAACACCAAAGATACGTGTACATCCACTTTTACATGTCATAGAGGCCTAACTTGTAAAATACGGCTACTTTGAAATATTGACAACTTTATTCTATAATAGGTATGTAATGAAAAGAGTACATGTAAGTTAGTTTGAACAGTGACCTTTAAAGCCAGATTACGTCTTTTGTGATTGAATCATTGGGATTCGATGAGTTTGAGTGCATTGTTTTATTCCCATCACTAGATTGTACCGTTTTCACTCCATTACTTCATTATCTCAACTCGTCCCAGTTTTCGTTGCATATTCCTCCCAGGACTTTGCCATTGTTTTTTATTTTTAGCTGATTTTAACACATTTAACATGACAATAACAAAAAAAATATTGATATCGCGTTCTATATCTGAGTAAATTGAAATAGTTAAATTAAATTCTATATATTTAACAGGCAAGTATTTAGCCTCCTTTAGATAACCTTCTTTCAAATGAGAGGCCTATGTCCAGCAGTGGACTGTTACAGGCTGTTGATGACGATGATAAAGTGTTTAGCGAGTGCAATAAAATTTACGCAATAATGTAACTAAATAAAACCAAAAGTGATATAATAATAATAATAATAACTTTATTGTACACCAGGTAATTACAAACTACTTAAATCTAGGTATGTACATTTGGCGGCCTATGGCCGAGATATGTGATTAAAATAATAGAATTATAAAATATAAATATTTCTGACATCATACAAACAATACCATCTAGTCCAAAACAAAGCAGATTATTTACTATAACAGAATCAATAAATCATTATTGTTAAACCGTATGTGCCTCAGAGGTGACGCATGCGAGTAAACCGCATGAGCCTCCAGAGTCCTCGGCTCCTCCATTCGGGGTTTCTTTCTGGGTGGCCCGATAGTCACCCTCTCCGAGTCCTCACGCCGTTTCTCACCTCTTGGCACATTTAGTGTCGCCTCGTAGCAGTTGTCAGTCTGTGTTGAAAGTGAAATCATTAATAACAAATAAAACTATGTATGTGAACTATGGTATGTGAACACATTTTAAGTATTTCATAACGATAAGTAATTATGAACTAGCGAAGTAAATATGCAAACATCCTTGCAACGAATTATTATTTATTGGCACTATAGTAGTCTGATAATAAATGAGACCGCCATGGACATCCATGTCACTATCAACACTAAGGTTACAAAAAAGAATAAAAGTATGTAATCATCAAATACTTTACCATCGTTGTACGATCAGTCCTGTCTCGTGTGTTAGCCGCTCGCTTCTCTTCTGCCACATTGCCACTGTCAAAAGAAACTCTCCTCTCTTGGACTTTCAAGAGAGGCTTTCTAACTGTCAATATGGTGGACAGTCCGTAAGAAACGGTAGGCAGTGGAGAGGTTACCGTCCTGTTTTTGGCTCCGTTGAGTTGTTTTTTTAACGTTGAGGTCCTCGAGGCTGGGTGTATAACGATGTTTTGGAGCACAGTTATAGTGCTCCCAGGCTTTGGTTGCGCCGGCTTCTGGTACAGATACAATGTAGTTAAACAAATGTCTAATAACGGTTACAAAATCTAGTGTTATTTAAAGTAACTACGTATCATATAAATTTACGGGCTCGCGACGGGTTTTAAGAGTGAGTAGATACATACCTTGGAATTGCTTGACGCTCCGCCTTTTGGAACAGGTACGTATACTTTTCTGATAGGCATGGCGCTATGAATATCTTGCACTGGCGATGATCGCAGGAAGAATGATTTAATCAATCTGTAGTCGTCACCTCGTCCCGCAGGGGACGCGTGGAGGCTGGTTCGGGGCGGCTGCCCCCCTCCAGCGGTTGCTATTCCGCTGCCCCTAAATAGGGGCAGGTCATGTGGTTGGGATGATTCCTCGTTCTGTGTCGTTGTATTCGTGGGGGAGGTTTGCGCTTCTTCACGCCGTCCGGCGGTCAAGCCCGAGCCAGGTGAGACCCCAGGCGGTACCTGGGGAGGCCCAGCTCCGAGCGACCAGCGACAGAGACGGCGACTTACACGCTAATCTCCCCCGATGTCAAATCCGGGTGACGACCCGCATCGGTGTTAGTCGTTACGGGTCGTTTTTGAACAGGCGTTCGGTGATTATTTTTCTATGGGATTTTGGGCCACGTTGTTCTTCGCGGGGGCCCACGCACGATGCCCCTACTTGGGCTAAGTAGGCGCAGGTGACCGTAGGCAGGCCGCGGTGTCAATCGTGGCCCCATCTGCAAGCAGGAAAAAAAGTTATATGTAAATGAAAAAGTTGTTCCAGCTGGGAGTCGAACCCGGTACCAAGTGTTGGTAGCGGGTTCGACTCCCGCTCCCTCCGCGATGTTGCGTAGGGTCGGGGAAGGGGTTTCGCTGGTCACCGTCGTACCCGGGGAGGTAGACAGACCGCCTTCCCTTCATGGGGTGTCCCATTCAGGGGCTTGCTGCAAGGTCGCGCGGTAATCGTTTGCCGTCGGGCGGTCGAGCGTGCCACGGCGCGATGCCCCGGATGTGGCTCCAGGCCGATGTGTCGGCACGCTCGAACATGGTGCTGGCCATCCGCTTGATGAAAGCGTCCAGGCTCTCCATCTTGAGATCCCTCTCGATGACGTCGTTCCTCACGTAGCGCGGCGCCTGCACGACTTCGCGCAGCGCAAGGGATTGTTGCGCGCGCAGTTGTCGGCGGCCCGTCTCGCTTGTGAGGACGTACCAAGAGGGAGCAGCGTAGGTGAGTTGGGTGCGTATATACGTGTTATACACACCCAGTTTGGCGCGAAGTGGTAGACGTGAAGTGAGCACTGGACGCAGTAGGGCGCGTGTTGCCCTTACACGCGCGACCGTTTTGCGAATGTGGTGTCGCATAGACAAGCGGCGGTCTATTGTGACCCCCAGGTACTTGACGGTGCGTGTCCATGGGACGTCCTGGCCGTGTAGCTGGAGTGGTGGAGGGAGCCTTCTGCTTGATGATATAGCTATCGCCTGTGTTTTACTCACGTTTACAGTGAGTCGCCATTGCGACAGCCATTGCGGCAGAAGGTTCAGAGTGCGCTGTAGTTTCAACGCGGCGTGGTGCAGTTGCATGCTGGTGGAGGTGTACGCCGCGTCGTCAGCGTACAGCGCCAGCTCGGTGTTCCCGGCGAGGGGGATGTCGTCCGTGTAACGTGAGTATAACACAGGCGAGAGGCAGCTGCCCTGCGGGACGCCCGCCGTTATGTTGCGGGCGGTGGATAGCTCGCCCTCCACCACTACTCGAAAAGTCCGGTGGCTCAGGAACGAGGAGACCACCTCTACTATACGCCGGGGCGCCGGTGTGGTCGAAAGCTTCATGAGGAGACCGTCGTGCCAGACCCGGTCGAAGGCCTTCTCCATGTCGAGAAATACTGCAACGGCGTGCTCGCGCTTGTTACGCGCCGCCGTAATCCCGTGCAGTACTCTCGACAGTTGTAGGGTCGTGCTGTGTTCAGACCGAAACCCGAATTGCTCCGGTCTGGGTGCGATGTGCGGTGTGAGGTGTCGCAGCAGGAGTTGCTCAAACACCTTCGAGGTGGTGGGCAGCAGTGTGATCGGCCGATAACTCTCAGGCTTGAGTACGTTCTTCCCCGGCTTAGGGAGCATGATGATGCGGCCCTCCTTCCAACAAGTCGGAAAGTGGCCCGTGCGGACTATCCCCGTGTATAAGCGTGCTAGGGCCGCCACTGTTTTGGGTGGCAGGTGGCGTAGTGCGGTGTTTGTGATACCGTCCGCACCTGGGGCCTTCCGTGGCTTGGTACGGAGGATGGCGCTTCTCACCGTGGCCGGGGAGAAGTGGATGGGGTGTTCTTCGGGAGCTATCGGCGTGGCGAAGTACTCTCGAAGGTGGGCCTCGACTGCTGCGGTGTGCGCGGGCTCGGTGTCTGGGTTCGGTCTGAACTGTCCCTCCAGATGGTTCGCGAATATCTCCGCACGGTCTCCTGCTCTGTATCTCGGCGTCCCGTCTGCGTGTAGCAGTGGTCGCACCGGAGCTGGGGTGTTGGTGATGCGGCGGCAAAGGCGGTGTATAGAGGGCCAGTCGTCCCCTATGTCCTCTATATGTCTCTCCCAGCTCTCGGCGGTGTAGGCGCTCATCTCGGCCTTCACTCTCTCCGCGAGCCGGTTAAGGTGGGTTTTCTGTGTGGGGCAGCGCGAGCTCTGCCACTGTCTTCGGAGGCGCCGCTTGTCGGCCAGTAGTTGTTTGAGGTGTGCCGGCAGGGGTGGTAAACGCCCCTGGGTGGATGGTGAGGTGTTCGTGGCCGAGTCCAAGGCGCCTCTGATGCTATCCGTGAGCTCGGCTGCCAGCCTCTCGACGTCGTCCGCGGAGTTGATTGGCCGAGACGGTGTGGTGGTCTCCAGTGTTCCCGAGAAGGTGTCCCAGTTGGTTTTCTGACGTGGCGCGGGAGGGACGACCCGCGTCGGCTGCTGTGCGATCACGACGAGCACGGGCTGATGGTCAGACCGTAGCTCGTCGTCCAAGACCTGTTGTGTGATCTGGGGGCACCTGCGGTTGTAGAGGATGATGTCTAACACGTCGGGGGTGAACGAGGTGCAGTCCGGGTAGTGTGTAGGTACCTCCGGACCGGCGACTATGCACCCCCGAGACTCGGCGTCGTTGTGGAGTCGTACACCAGCGCGGTTGGAAACCACAGAGTTCCACGCTGGGTGTTTGGCGTTGAAGTCTCCCGCGATGACGACCGGGTGGTCCTCCTGTAGCAGGTTGTACAGGTCACCGAACTCCACCCGGGCGTTTGGTGGCCTGTAGGCGGCGTACAGCTGTAGTTGCGCGCCGTCTAAGTGTAGTTCAACACCCAGCGTGTAGGTGGCGTTGACAGGCATCGGTGTGATTGGTTGGTGTACGACTCGCCGCCTTACTAGTACCGCCAGACCACGATAGGCGGTGTTGAAGTCGTTTGTTTCGTCCCTCCGATAAACGAGGTAACCCGGGAATTTAATTTTGACTGCAGGTCCCAGGAGCGTCTCGCTTATCAGCGCCACGTCGATGTCCTGTTCCTGCAGTAAAGGGCGAAGGAGCGCGACCTTAGGTGCCAGGCCGCGGGCGTTCCAGTGTAGAACTCTCAAGGGCTTATCCATGGCGGGTGATGAGATCCGCAACGCCCTTGAGAGTGATCTGTAAGATAGTGGCCGTATCCCGCTCCTCGCTTATCGCGGTCATCACCTCCTGCAGGATACGGATCGCGGCCTGGATGACCGCTTTGGTGTCCTCATTTTTGGTATGCTTTGTTGTCGCGGTCGCGGACCCCTTAGTGCCGCTTGTGGCACCCTGTGTACGCGCCGGCCTGTTCTTCACCTCGGCGGCCGTCGTGTCGGCGGCCGGGGCGGCGGCGGTTGCCCCTTTTGGTGGGGGCCGGGGGTCCGTCGCGAGGTCGCCTTCCCTTTTCTCGGAGTCAATGGGGGCTTGGGGCTTTCCCCTTCTTCCTCCCCTTTTCCTCCTTCGCCCTGACGTGGAGGTGGTGGTCGTTCCTCTCGGGGTTGGGGCGTTCGCCTCCGCCATAAGCGACGCCCCTTGTGCTTTTTCCCCTGTGGGTTGCGGGTTCACCGGCGCCGGCCTCTGGCGTGGCTCGCCGGTGATGGCGACCGTCCCCGCCTTCTTGTTTCGAAGTTCCCGTTGGAAGACGGGGCAGTGGATGTTGTTTGCGGGGTGCTCCCCCCCGCAGTTTGCGCAGGTGGCGGGCTCCTCGCGTGGGCGCGGGCAGCTTGACGCGGGGTGATCACCGCCGCATCGGACACAGGCCAGCCTCCGGTGGCAGTTGTGGCTGCTGTGCCGGAACTGTTGGCAGCGGTGGCACTGCGCGGGCCTCTTCTTCCCGCGCCAGGCTTCTATTTTGACGCCGGGGATGCCGAGCATTTCGTCCACTTCGTATATCCCCGGCGTGATGTTCGGTGTCCTCTTCAGTATTGCGAGGAGGATGCACCCCGGACGGTCGCCGCGACCCCGGATATTACGCACGTACTCCGGCACGTATCCGAGGTCGCGCAGCTCCTCTTCGACTTCTTCGGGGGTGGCGTTGCTGGGTAGGCCCCGTATGGCCACCTTTAGGCTGCGCTCCTCCGGGAGCGAGTACGTGAACCAGGAGATTCCGTCCGTCTTCTCCAGATCGGTTAGGTACCGTTGTACCAGACGGAACTCCTGGTCGTCTTTCGGGGTGAAACGCAGCCCCTTTCCGAAGGGGCGGGCGTTGGCGGCGCGTCCCAGTCGCCGTTTGAGCTCCCGCATATGTTGCGCCCAGTTGGGTAGGAGCTCGACGATTAAGGGCGGGTAGCGGCGCTTCGGCTCCGCTGGCTTGGTTACGGTGGCTGTCGTGGCTGTGGCAGTCGTGGTGGTACACGGGGGCCGGTTGGTGGTGGCGGCGGCACCCCGTGTCGATGCGGTTGCCACGGTGTTGGTGGCGGTAGTGTTTGGAGGGTAGGTCGCAACGTGTGCGTACGTCCTACCCTCGTCCTGTTTTTCGTGGCGTGCGATGCGCGGGTCACGCTGCGCGGCGCGTGGTTGCGCCACGCAGTGACGCTTCGCTTCGCTGTCCTCTTCTTCGGGACTGCGGGGGCGGCGGGTAGGTCCAGATGTAGTCTGGACCTCCATCGGCTGTGTCGGTTCGGCGTCAAGTGCCGGGGTTGATGTTGTGCGCACCAGGGGCGGCCTGCCGGCGAACAGGTGAGCCACCTGTTGCGCCTTAGTGCGCGCGGGTGGGCTGCGCTGGGGGCAGTCAGCGCTGACGCTGTCCGCCTCCGACGAGCGACTCGACGTCCCTGATGAGCACAGCGAGCGCGGGGCTGGCGACTCCATGGCGGACTGGCGCGGCGGAGCGGCCCCGCGGATGTGGGTAGGTGCGCACGCTGCCGACGCATCGCTGGATGCGGTCGAGGCGGTCGTGCGCAACATGGGGCGCGATGTTGGTGGCGGTCGTATTGTGGAGGCTCGACGGGCAGTGGGGTCTGCCTGGAGCGGTTGCGGACGTGTGCCGCGGGCCAAGGGTGCGGGCGCTGGGGGCGCTCGTCCTGGCTGGGTGGCGGTTGCTGGTGGTGTTGGTGGTGGTTGGTGACGATGGTGGTCGGGGCGGTCGCGGTGACCGCGACGAGGGTCGTCGCGGTCGCCCCGGTCGCCACGACTGCGGTCACTGCCCGACATGTCGCGGGCGTGTGGCCGTGAGCCGGCCAGCCGCACGTTTCCGCACGGCTGGAGGCAAGCGGCACCGGCGGCGGGTAGCTGCGGCTGCAAACAAACGCAGAGATTTACCCGAAGACCCAACTCCGAGGAGTTGGGGAGCGGTTTCCCACAATTATAGCAGAACTTTGCGTTTGTTTGCAGTCGCAGGTACTTCGAAATACTTGCGTGAGGTATTTTGAAAATCGTTGCGTTGCGCTTCGACTGCGACCAATTCGGCGGGTAGTCCGAAGTCGATCCGTGGCGATGTTGGTCCGTGCAGTATGTAGGGCTTGCGCAGGCGAAATCCAATGATTTAATTATCGTACTTTTCCCCTTATATATTACAAAATACGACAAAGAAGTTAAAAGACCTAAAGGAACTACTCAGCACTGCTGATAACACGGACAATTCAATCACCGATTTGAATACACGCTTGCAATTTTGAACACATTGTTCTGTTTCAAATAGAATAGAAGTTTCCTATTGTTATTATTTATGATAAATAGACGGATAGTATTATTTATCAATTGGTTTTGTATTTTAGTGTTTTGTTTGTTTATTGTTTTTTATTGTTCGTTAAGTTCTTTGAATTCGAACCTCAGAATAAGCCTAACCTTTACAATAAGTAGATAAGACACAACATTGGGTATAGAATATTTTGTATGCAACTAAAAGACATTAAAGAAGTTCTATATCTACAAATAACTCGAAAGAATGAAACATCTCAATTACACGACTATATTAAGGAAGAGTTATTCATTGTTTGGAAGAACAAGGAAGAACATGACCACGTGGTTGTAAATAAATATGAAAACCTGATAAACTGTTTTCGTCTTATGTATGTTGTTGTACCGAGAAATAGCGTAAAGGCGTAGCGTAGCGTAGGATAGCGGTACTGTCATATAGCGACCGTAATGTAACGATTAATGATGTCACTAGAATGTCGTCTATGTAAACAAAATGGCGCGGTTTCCTAGAGAGCGGTAATGGGACACCGTAACGTCAAAAAGCGCTGCCGCCATGAGTATGACGGCCGTCTTGTCGGTGTTAGATGGTTTCGTGAATGTCTTTTTGAAGCGGTGAAGCTATGTTTAATTTGTGTTTTTTTTTAAACCGGAACGACGCACAAAATGAGTCCCAACTCTTGGAGCATCTCTGCATTGCTCAGTAAAGGCGACGCACTAAAATCTCAAATGCACCTTCTGTACCACGAGATTTGAATAAATTGTCTTCCGCCATACGACTATTTTCTTCTTCTGATGATAGTGCATCCTCCAAGTAAATTATTAAAGCTAAATCAAGGTCGTTCATTTTCTCTTCAGGATACTATTGGTTTGACGTTTGTTTAAAAAAAATGACTGACGGTGTGTTAATACGGCCACGTCACATCCCTTAACTTTTCACACATTACATAGAAAATGTTCTAGTGACGTCATTCACCGTTATATTACGGCCGCTATATGACGGCACCACTATCCCAGGAAACCAAAGGTTAAGTGGCATGTTAATTCACCTGTTAACTTGTAACTCTAACAATGTTTCTTTTGTACAAATTTGACAACCATTTCTTATTTCTAATATATCTTCTGGGTTAAACTATTTGACTGTGAATGTTGAGTTGGAGTTTCAAACCAAATCAATCAATGTACTTTCCCGTGACGTAGATACCATCGTCTAGATCATTCGCTTTAATACTCCAAAATCATGGCCATTTGGTAAAACCGAATGACCACCTAACTATGAGAAAATACTAATAAACTTTTTAAAGCTTTTAGAGTCAGTCAAAGCCAACATAAACACCAAGTATGCAATGTATTACATCTTTGAACAAACTCTTTGGGCTCTTTTATTAGAATCTACAATTAATTTGATTGTTTACAAATTGAAGAGTTGAATATTGTTGAAGCAATAACACACACCAAAATTTCAACATTCAAACTTAATCATAAAATAACCTTCCTGGTAGTTAATGAAAAACCTCTGAAATCACTGTCTGATGTTGATTAAGCAACGAAAGTACTTCACGTGGTATTATTCTAAGAAAAATAAATGTCGATCGACTTACGTGATTTTACGTAGAATATGCATCCCTCTAAGAAACAATTTTCAGCAAAAAAAGTAAAGGTACTAGTAAAGGGATAGTTTTGTTGTGACAACGCGGATTGCGAAGATAAATAATAACTTACTAAATTATAAACAAATTAAGCACTATTAAAATTGCAGGCATAGATAAAATAAGAGCTAGTGATATAAGATGTATTATTAGAGAAATTACACCCACAATTACTAATCTGATTTTTACAAAGGTAACCATGGAGATTATGTGGTCATAACGTGTGTTACAAGTCCCCAACCCGCACTCGGACAGCGTGGGGATGTATCGCCTTAACCCAAGTGATTTGTGAAAATAACATCTTTAAGGCTCAAACAGCTTCTTAAAAATCACTTGCTCCGGACGGAAATTCGCCACAAAGCTATCTCTATTTCGTCAAAAGATTTACGTTAATCTCATAAAGTGTGTTTTCAACGATGTTGGAAGTACACTGTTCATATTATATGCGTGTCTGTAGCATTGACAGCTAAAGTCTACGACGTGTAGCATTTTCGTAGCAAGCTACGAGCAGCTAGAATTAAAATGGTTTAATGATTGAGTGAAATAATAATTAGACTCGATAGCTTTTTATCAACAATCTAATTTTTCGAATTTCAATAACTAAATATTAATAAATTTAAATTATTTAATTTACCAGTCCTTAACCCGCACTCGGCCAGGATGGTGACACATACCCTTTCCTGAAAGGAAATCCGAGACCAGTAATGGCACATTACGGGTTGTTGATGAATTTAACATTTGACTTGACTTGATATTGACTCCACGATTAGCCCAGTGGTTTAAGTGGTCGCCACGCAACTCTCAACTGCGCCAAGTATAGTGGGTTCAAATCCTATATGGTGTGTTCAAATCCGAACACTTCGTGTGATCCACAAATTGTTATTCTGAGTCTAAGTGTGTTTTTTGTATGTTCGTAAAGTCCCCCGCGACAAAAGATGTAAAGCAGGAGTCGTCTTTCAAAAAAAAAGGTTGCTGTTTGTCAGTCTTTTCCGCTTTCATGGTTAATCTGTTCAGCGATTTCAATGAAATGTTGAAAGATATAGGCTACTCTTTACCACAATTACTCATTTACAGGTGGGTGGAGCCGCAGGCAAAAGCCAGTGTTGTATAAATTTAACCGCCTTTACTTGAAGAGAATACTTGACGTCCTAACAAACACCAAAGATACGTGTACATCCACTTTTACATGTCATAGAGGCCTAACTTGTAAAATACGGCTACTTTGAAATATTGACAACTTTATTCTATAATAGGTATGTAATGAAAAGAGTACATGTAAGTTAGTTTGAACAGTGACCTTTAAAGCCAGATTACGTCTTTTGTGATTGAATCATTGGGATTCGATGAGTTTGAGTGCATTGTTTTATTCCCAACACTAGATTGTACCGTTTTCACTCCATTACTTCATTATCTCAACTCGTCCCAGTTTTCGTTGCATATTCCTCCCAGGACTTTGCCATTCTTTTTTATTTTTAGCTGATTTTAACACATTTAACATGACAATAACAAAAAAAATATTGATATCGCGTTCTATATCTGAGTAAATTGAAATAGTTAAATTAAATTCTATATATTTAACAGGCAAGTATTTAGCCTCCTTTACATAACCTTCTTTCAAATGAGAGGCCTATGTCCAGCAGTGTACTGTTACAGGCTGTTGATGACGATGATAAAGTGTTTAGCGAGTGCAATAAAATTTACGCAATAATGTAACTAAATAAAACCAAAAGTGATATAATAATAATAATAATAACTTTATTGTACACCAGGTAATTTATTTATTTTTTATTTATTTATTTTGGAAAACCAACAGCTACAAAAAATAAAATAAACAGTTTGATATGCAACATCAAGCCAATTATAGGTCTTCACGAATTGCGACATTATAATATAATGAAAGTTCTGGAACAGTAATCATCAACATAGACACTACGCCAATACAGTAAATGAGAAAAAAAAGGAAACTAAAAAATTCAAGAGTTAAATGTTAAAACACCATCACTCAAAAAACTTAAGGTTTAGCATGCCGCGTAAAACATTGACTTTCGTATTAAACAGATCTATACCGTACTCCCTGCACAACCCATTGAATGCGCCGCTCGCCCGAACCATGTATGAGTTTCTTCTGTAGTTAGAGGAGGCAAAGGGAACCGAAATGGGTGGATTAAATCTAACCGATCTACGGGGAACATTAAATTTCAATTTTTGCAGAAGACCAGGACAATCAATCTCATTAGAAATTATTTTTAATAGAAATGAGTGATCTGCTAATTGGCGTCGATTTACTAGAGGCTGTAAATGAAATCTTTTGCACAGGCTGATGTAATTATTTGAACTGTACGGAATATTTAAACGAAAACAAAGGAACCTCAAAAAACGTTTTTGAATGTTCTCGATGCGATCAATGTATTTATAATAGCAAGGGTTCCAAACTTGCGAGGCATATTCTAGGTGGCTTCTTACAAAGGTACAGTAGAGAATTTTAAGTGTTTTGGCCTTCACGAAGCAATTGGCTATTCTCATTACAAATCCCAAAGCCTTCGAAGCTTTTGATATTATTTGTTCGATATGAACATTGAACAGAAGCTTCGAATCATGGTATACGCCAAGATCTCGCACTCCATCACATCTAGGTATAACTTGCCCCTTAAGTTCGTATGATGCTAATATTGGAGAACGCTTTCTACCAAATGAAATGACTGAGCATTTAGCAGGATTAAGTTCCAATTTGTTTACTTGACAGTAGTGATCAAGTCGCGATAGGTCAGATTGAAGTGCCTGCACATCCTTTGTCGAAGATACCATCGAATAAATCTTCATATCATCAGCAAAACAAAGCAAACTGGAATTTTGGAAACAGGAGTCGATATCATTCACGTAAATGGTAAAAAGCAACGGACCGATTAAAGAACCTTGCGGTACACCGCTGGGGATAGAAACCCAGCTAGAAATATAGTTACTAACCACAACAGCCTGCGTACGATTTTCTAAGTAAGAGGAAAACCAACGAAGTAAATCTCCCCTTATGCCACAATTAGATAACTTTATTTTCAGCAGGTCGTGATCTATTTTATCGAACGCCTTGCTATAGTCTGTGTAGATGACGTCGACCTGTGCACCATCCTCCATACCCTGAGTCACGTATTCGTTCAAAAGTACCAGGTTTGAAACCGTTGAACGACCCTTCAGAAAACCGTGCTGTGAAGGATTAAAACAGTTTTTGAGTGCTGCGTACACCTGATTGTAAACGATCTTTTCAAATATTTTTGCTAGTACACACAACTTGGAAATCGGTCTATAGTTAACAATTTCCGTTTTTGACCCTTTTTTATGCACTGGAGTAACATACGCGGACTTCCAAACCTGAGGAACAGTACAAGTAGTAATTGATTTCCTAAATAACAGCGATATCGGGAAAGCAATAGTTTTAGCACATTTTATAATAAATTTAGGTGACAAATGATCAGGACCGGCCGCCTTTGATGGGTCAAGACCGCTAAGAAGTTTGGTGAGATACTCCAAATCAATTTCAATCGAGCTGATATCACAAGACGAGTATGATGTATCAGCAGTGCAGGTATTTGTAGCAGCGACAGCAGCCGGGTCAAGAAAAGTAGACTGGAAATGTGTAGAGAATGCATTGCATATTTCATGAGGAGATGAAACCGATACGTTCCCATAATTAAAGTAGCTCGGCAGTGAGTTAGATTTAGAGCGTTGCTTTACAAAGCTCCAAAAATATTTAGGATTCTTTTCAATACACTCCTCAGTAGAAGCTAGGTAATCAGAGTAACATTCAGTCTCAAGCTTCTTTATCCTATCGCGTAAGAGCTTGAACGTAGCTTGGTCGGAAAGTCTGCCATATAATTTGAATCTTTTGAGGTACTTCGATTTCTCTTTAATGAGACGTTTAAGTTGAGATGAGTACCAAGGCGGATAAGTGTTGAAGCAAATATTCTTGCTAGGAACATATTTGTTACGAATGTTCGCTATAGTTTTGTAAAAGTACGTCACACACTCTTCGAGCGTCAGATTCATAAACACTTTATCCCAATCAAAAGTTGATATTTCACTATTTATCGAAATAAAATCTCCTTTATCATAATAATACCGAATGTACGACGCGGGAATCAAATGTGTGCACTCCGCGAAATCTAAATCAATTAAAAGAGCAGGGTGATATTTATCTAAAGGTACTAAGGGTGTCGAACACTCACTAACCGATACACATTCATTACACAAAACCAAATCCAAGGTCTTCCCGAGGTTATTTAAAATGTGATTATACTGGCTCAGACCAAGAACGCTCAACTCTTCCGTTAGCATATACTCATCACTGCTACGTATGTTTGCAGGCACTAGGCAATTACAAACTACTTAAATCTAGGTATGTACATTTGGCGGCCTATGGCCGAGATATGTGATTAAAATAATAGAATTATAAAATATAAATATTTCTGACATCATACAAACAATACCATCTAGTCCCAAACAAAGCAGATTATTTACTATAACAGAATCAATAAATCATTATTGTTAAACCGTATGTGCCTCAGAGGTGACGCATGCGAGTAAACCGCATGAGCCTCCAGAGTCCTCGGCTCCTCCATTCGGGGTTTCTTTCTGGGTGGCCCGATAGTCACCCTCTCCGAGTCCTCACGCCGTTTCTCACCTCTTGGCACATTTAGTGTCGCCTCGTAGCAGTTGTCAGTCTGTGTTAAAAGTGAAATCATTAATAACAAATAAAACTATGTATGTGAACTATGGTATGTGAACACATTTTAAGTATTTCATAACGATAAGTAATTATGAACTAGCGAAGTAAATATGCAAACATCCTTGCAACGAATTATTATTTATTGGCACTATAGTAGTCTGATAATAAATGAGACCGCCATGGACATCCATGTCACTATCAACACTAAGGTTACAAAAAGGAATAAAAGTATGTAATCATCAAATACTTTACCATCGTTGTACGATCAGTCCTGTCTCGTGTGTTAGCCGCTCGCTTCTCTTCTGCCACATTGCCACTGTCAAAAGAAACTCTCCTCTCTTGCACTTTCAAGAGAGGCTTTCTAACTGTCAATATGGTGGACAGTCCGTAAGAAACGGTAGGCAGTGGAGAGGTTACCGTCCTGTTTTTGGCTCCGTTGAGTTGTTTTTTTAACGTTGAGGTCCTCGAGGCTGGATGTATAACGATGTTTTGGAGCACAGTTATAGTGCTCCCAGGCTTTGGTTGCGCCGGCTTCTGGTACAGATACAATGTAGTTAAACAAATGTCTAATAACGGTTACAAAATCTAGTGTTATTTAAAGTAACTACGTATCATATAAATTTACGGGCTCGCGACGGGTTTTAAGAGTGAGTAGATACATACCTTGGAATTGCTTGACGCTCCGCCTTTTGGAACAGGTACGTATACTTTTCTGATAGGCATGGCGCTATGAATATCTTGCACTGGCGATGATCGCAGGAAGAATGATTTAATTATCGTACTTTTCCCCTTATATATTACAAAATACGACAAAGAAGTTAAAAGACCTAAAGGAACTACTCAGCACTGCTGATAACACGGACAATTCAATCACCGATTTGAATACACGCTTGCAATTTTGAACACATTGTTCTGTTTCAAATAGAATAGAAGTTTCCTATTGTTATTATTTATGATAAATAGACGGATAGTATTATTTATCAATTGGTTTTGTATTTTAGTGTTTTGTTTGTTTATTGTTTTTTATTGTTCGTTAAGTTCTTTGAATTCGAACCTCAGAATAAGCCTAACCTTTACAATAAGTAGATAAGACACAACATTGGGTATAGAATATTTTGTATGCAACTAAAAGACATTAAAGAAGTTCTATATCTACAAATAACTCGAAAGAATGAAACATCTCAATTACACGACTATATTAAGGAAGAGTTATTCATTGTTTGGAAGAACAAGGAAGAACATGACCACGTGGTTGTAAATAAATATGAAAACCTGATAAACTGTTTTCGTCTTATGTATGTTGTTGTACCGAGAAATAGCGTAAAGGCGTAGCGTAGCGTAGGATAGCGGTACTGTCATATAGCGACCGTAATGTAACGATTAATGATGTCACTAGAATGTCGTCTATGTAAACAAAATGGCGCGGTTTCCTAGAGAGCGGTAATGGGACACCGTAACGTCAAAAAGCGCTGCCGCCATGAGTATGACGGCCGTCTTGTCGGTGTTAGATGGTTTCGTGAATGTCTTTTTGAAGCGGTGAAGCTATGTTTAATTTGTGTTTTTTTTTAAACCGGAACGACGCACAAAATGAGTCCCAACTCTTGGAGCATCTCTGCATTGCTCAGTAAAGGCGACGCACTAAAATCTCAAATGCACCTTCTGTACCACGAGATTTGAATAAATTGTCTTCCGCCATACGACTATTTTCTTCTTCTGATGATAGTGCATCCTCCAAGTAAATTATTAAAGCTAAATCAAGGTCGTTCATTTTCTCTTCAGGATACTATTGGTTTGACGTTTGTTTAAAAAAAATGACTGACGGTGTGTAAATACGGCCACGTCACATCCCTTAACTTTTCACACATTACATAGAAAATGTTCTAGTGACGTCATTCACCGTTATATTACGGCCGCTATATGACGGCACCACTATCCCAGGAAACCAAAGGTTAAGTGGCATGTTAATTCACCTGTTAACTTGTAACTCTAACAATGTTTCTTTTGTACAAATTTGACAACCATTTCTTATTTCTAATATATCTTCTGGGTTAAACTATTTGACTGTGAATGTTGAGTTGGAGTTTCAAACCAAATCAATCAATGTACTTTCCCGTGACGTAGATACCATCGTCTAGATCATTCGCTTTAATACTCCAAAATCATGGCCATTTGGTAAAACCGAATGACCACCTAACTATGAGAAAATACTAATAAACTTTTTAAAGCTTTTAGAGTCAGTCAAAGCCAACATAAACACCAAGTATGCAATGTATTACATCTTTGAACAAACTCTTTGGGCTCTTTTATTAGAATCTACAATTAATTTGATTGTTTACAAATTGAAGAGTTGAATATTGTTGAAGCAATAAAACACACCAAAATTTCAACATTCAAACTTAATCATAAAATAACCTTCCTGGTAGTTAATGAAAAACCTCTGAAATCACTGTCTGATGTTGATTAAGCAACGAAAGTACTTCACGTGGTATTATTCTAAGAAAAATAAATGTCGATCGACTTACGTGATTTTACGTAGAATATGCATCCCTCTAAGAAACAATTTTCAGCAAAAAAAGTAAAGGTACTAGTAAAGGGATAGTTTTGTTGTGACAACGCGGATTGCGAAGATAAATAATAACTTACTAAATTATAAACAAATTAAGCACTATTAAAATTGCAGGCATAGCAGCATAAAATAAGAGCTAGTGATATAAGATGTATTATTAGAGAAATTACACCCACAATTACTAATCTGATTTTTACAAAGGTAACCATGGAGATTATGTGGTCATAACGTGTGTTACAAGTCCCCAACCCGCACTCGGACAGCGTGGGGATGTATCGCCTTAACCCAAGTGATTTGTGAAAATAACATCTTTAAGGCTCAAACAGCTTCTTAAAAATCACTTGCTCCGGACGGAAATTCGCCACAAAGCTATCTCTATTTCGTCAAAAGATTTACGTTAATCTCATAAAGTGTGTTTTCAACGATGTTGGAAGTACACTGTTCATATTATATGCGTGTCTGTAGCATTGACAGCTAAAGTCTACGACGTGTAGCATTTTCGTAGCAAGCTACGAGCAGCTAGAATTAAAATGGTTTAATGATTGAGTGAAATAATAATTAGACTCGATAGCTTTTTATCAACAATCTAATTTTTCGAATTTCAATAACTAAATATTAATAAATTTAAATTATTTAATTTACCAGTCCTTAACCCGCACTCGGCCAGGATGGTGACACATACCCTTTCCTGGAAGGAAATCCGAGACCAGTAATGGCACATTACGGGTTGTTGATGAATTTAACATTTGACTTGACTTGATATTGACTCCACGATTAGCCCAGTGGTTTAAGTGGTCGCCACGCAACTCTCAACTGCGCCAAGTATAGTGGGTTCAAATCCTATATGGTGTGTTCAAATCCGAACACTTCGTGTGATCCACAAATTGTTATTCTGAGTCTAAGTGTGTTTTTTGTATGTTCGTAAAGTCCCCCGCGACAAAAGATGTAAAGCAGGAGTCGTCTTTCAAAAAAAAAGGTTGCTGTTTGTCAGTCTTTTCCGCTTTCATGGTTAATCTGTTCAGCGATTTCAATGAAATGTTGAAAGATATAGGCTACTCTTTACCACAATTACTCATTTACAGGTGGGTGGAGCCGCAGGCAAAAGCCAGTGTTGTATAAATTTAACCGCCTTTACTTGAAGAGAATACTTGACGTCCTAACAAACACCAAAGATACGTGTACATCCACTTTTACATGTCATAGAGGCCTAACTTGTAAAATACGGCTACTTTGAAATATTGACAACTTTATTCTATAATAGGTATGTAATGAAAAGAGTACATGTAAGTTAGTTTGAACAGTGACCTTTAAAGCCAGATTACGTCTTTTGTGATTGAATCATTGGGATTCGATGAGTTTGAGTGCATTGTTTTATTCCCAACACTAGATTGTACCGTTTTCACTCCATTACTTCATTATCTCAACTCGTCCCAGTTTTCGTTGCATATTCCTCCCAGGACTTTGCCATTGTTTTTTATTTTTAGCTGATTTTAACACATTTAACATGACAATAACAAAAAAAATATTGATATCGCGTTCTATATCTGAGTAAATTGAAATAGTTAAATTAAATTCTATATATTTAAAAGGCAAGTATTTAGCCTTCTTTAGATAACCTTCTTTCAAATGAGAGGCCTATGTCCAGCAGTGGACTGTTACAGGCTGTTGATGACGATGATAAAGTGTTTAGCGAGTGCAATAAAATTTACGCAATAATGTAACTAAATAAAACCAAAAGTGATATAATAATAATAATAATAACTTTATTGTACACCAGGTAATTACAAACTACTTAAATCTAGGTATGTACATTTGGCGGCCTATGGCCGAGATATGTGATTAAAATAATAGAATTATAAAATATAAATATTTCTGACATCATACAAACAATACCATCTAGTCCCAAACAAAGCAGATTATTTACTATAACAGAATCAATAAATCATTATTGTTAAACCGTATGTGCCTCAGAGGTGACGCATGCGAGTAAACCGCATGAGCCTCCAGAGTCCTCGGCTCCTCCATTCGGGGTTTCTTTCTGGGTGGCCCGATAGTCACCCTCTCCGAGTCCTCACGCCGTTTCTCACCTCTTGGCACATTTAGTGTCGCCTCGTAGCAGTTGTCAGTCTGTGTTAAAAGTGAAATCATTAATAACAAATAAAACTATGTATGTGAACTATGGTATGTGAACACATTTTAAGTATTTCATAACGATAAGTAATTATGAACTAGCGAAGTAAATATGCAAACATCCTTGCAACGAATTATTATTTATTGGCACTATAGTAGTCTGATAATAAATGAGACCGCCATGGACATCCATGTCACTATCAACACTAAGGTTACAAAAAAGAATAAAAGTATGTAATCATCAAATACTTTACCATCGTTGTACGATCAGTCCTGTCTCGTGTGTTAGCCGCTCGCTTCTCTTCTGCCACATTGCCACTGTCAAAAGAAACTCTCCTCTCTTGCACTTTCAAGAGAGGCTTTCTAACTGTCAATATGGTGGACAGTCCGTAAGAAACGGTAGGCAGTGGAGAGGTTACCGTCCTGTTTTTGGCTCCGTTGAGTTGTTTTTTTAACGTTGAGGTCCTCGAGGCTGGATGTATAACGATGTTTTGGAGCACAGTTATAGTGCTCCCAGGCTTTGGTTGCGCCGGCTTCTGGTACAGATACAATGTAGTTAAACAAATGTCTAATAACGGTTACAAAATCTAGTGTTATTTAAAGTAACTACGTATCATATAAATTTACGGGCTCGCGACGGGTTTTAAGAGTGAGTAGATACATACCTTGGAATTGCTTGACGCTCCGCCTTTTGGAACAGGTACGTATACTTTTCTGATAGGCATGGCGCTATGAATATCTTGCACTGGCGATGATCGCAGGAAGAATGATTTAATTATCGTACTTTTCCCCTTATATATTACAAAATACGACAAAGAAGTTAAAAGACCTAAAGGAACTACTCAGCACTGCTGATAACACGGACAATTCAATCACCGATTTGAATACACGCTTGCAATTTTGAACACATTGTTCTGTTTCAAATAGAATAGAAGTTTCCTATTGTTATTATTTATGATAAATAGACGGATAGTATTATTTATCAATTGGTTTTGTATTTTAGTGTTTTGTTTGTTTATTGTTTTTTATTGTTCGTTAAGTTCTTTGAATTCGAACCTCAGAATAAGCCTAACCTTTACAATAAGTAGATAAGACACAACATTGGGTATAGAATATTTTGTATGCAACTAAAAGACATTAAAGAAGTTCTATATCTACAAATAACTCGAAAGAATGAAACATCTCAATTACACGACTATATTAAGGAAGAGTTATTCATTGTTTGGAAGAACAAGGAAGAACATGACCACGTGGTTGTAAATAAATATGAAAACCTGATAAACTGTTTTCGTCTTATGTATGTTGTTGTACCGAGAAATAGCGTAAAGGCGTAGCGTAGCGTAGGATAGCGGTACTGTCATATAGCGACCGTAATGTAACGATTAATGATGTCACTAGAATGTCGTCTATGTAAACAAAATGGCGCGGTTTCCTAGAGAGCGGTAATGGGACCCGTAACGTCAAAAAGCGCTGCCGCCATGAGTATGACGGCCGTCTTGTCGGTGTTAGATGGTTTCGTGAATGTCTTTTTGAAGCGGTGAAGCTATGTTTAATTTGTGTTTTTTTTTAAACCGGAACGACGCACAAAATGAGTCCCAACTCTTGGAGCATCTCTGCATTGCTCAGTAAAGGCGACGCACTAAAATCTCAAATGCACCTTCTGTACCACGAGATTTGAATAAATTGTCTTCCGCCATACGACTATTTTCTTCTTCTGATGATAGTGCATCCTCCAAGTAAATTATTAAAGCTAAATCAAGGTCGTTCATTTTCTCTTCAGGATACTATTGGTTTGACGTTTGTTTAAAAAAAATGACTGACGGTGTGTAAATACGGCCACGTCACATCCCTTAACTTTTCACACATTACATAGAAAATGTTCTAGTGACGTCATTCACCGTTATATTACGGCCGCTATATGACGGCACCACTATCCCAGGAAACCAAAGGTTAAGTGGCATGTTAATTCACCTGTTAACTTGTAACTCTAACAATGTTTCTTTTGTACAAATTTGACAACCATTTCTTATTTCTAATATATCTTCTGGGTTAAACTATTTGACTGTGAATGTTGAGTTGGAGTTTCAAACCAAATCAATCAATGTACTTTCCCGTGACGTAGATACCATCGTCTAGATCATTCGCTTTAATACTCCAAAATCATTGCCATTTGGTAAAACCGAATGACCACCTAACTATGAGAAAATACTAATAAACTTTTTAAAGCTTTTAGAGTCAGTCAAAGCCAACATAAACACCAAGTATGCAATGTATTACATCTTTGAACAAACTCTTTGGGCTCTTTTATTAGAATCTACAATTAATTTGATTGTTTACAAATTGAAGAGTTGAATATTGTTGAAGCAATAAAACACACCAAAATTTCAACATTCAAACTTAATCATAAAATAACCTTCCTGGTAGTTAATGAAAAACCTCTGAAATCACTGTCTGATGTTGATTAAGCAACGAAAGTACTTCACGTGGTATTATTCTAAGAAAAATAAATGTCGATCGACTTACGTGATTTTACGTAGAATATGCATCCCTCTAAGAAACAATTTTCAGCAAAAAAAGTAAAGGTACTAGTAAAGGGATAGTTTTGTTGTGACAACGCGGATTGCGAAGATAAATAATAACTTACTAAATTATAAACAAATTAAGCACTATTAAAATTGCAGGCATAGCAGCATAAAATAAGAGCTAGTGATATAAGATGTATTATTAGAGAAATTACACCCACAATTACTAATCTGATTTTTACAAAGGTAACCATGGAGATTATGTGGTCATAACGTGTGTTACAAGTCCCCAACCCGCACTCGGACAGCGTGGGGATGTATCGCCTTAACCCAAGTGATTTGTGAAAATAACATCTTTAAGGCTCAAACAGCTTCTTAAAAATCACTTGCTCCGGACGGAAATTCGCCACAAAGCTATCTCTATTTCGTCAAAAGATTTACGTTAATCTCATAAAGTGTGTTTTCAACGATGTTGGAAGTACACTGTTCATATTATATGCGTGTCTGTAGCATTGACAGCTAAAGTCTACGACGTGTAGCATTTTTGTAGCAAGCTACGAGCAGCTAGAATTAAAATGGTTTAATGATTGAGTGAAATAATAATTAGACTCGATAGCTTTTTATCAACAATCTAATTTTTCGAATTTCAATAACTAAATATTAATAAATTTAAATTATTTAATTTACCAGTCCTTAACCCGCACTCGGCCAGGATGGTGACACATACCCTTTCCTGAAAGGAAATCCGAGACCAGTAATGGCACATTACGGGTTGTTGATGAATTTAACATTTGACTTGACTTGATATTGACTCCACGATTAGCCCAGTGGTTTAAGTGGTCGCCACGCAACTCTCAACTGCGCCAAGTATAGTGGGTTCAAATCCTATATGGTGTGTTCAAATCCGAACACTTCGTGTGATCCACAAATTGTTATTCTGAGTCTAAGTGTGTTTTTTGTATGTTCGTAAAGTCCCCCGCGACAAAAGATGTAAAGCAGGAGTCGTCTTTCAAAAAAAAAGGTTGCTGTTTGTCAGTCTTTTCCGCTTTCATGGTTAATCTGTTCAGCGATTTCAATGAAATGTTGAAAGATATAGGCTACTCTTTACCACAATTACTCATTTACAGGTGGGTGGAGCCGCAGGCAAAAGCCAGTGTTGTATAAATTTAACCGCCTTTACTTGAAGAGAATACTTGACGCCCTAACAAACACCAAAGATACGTGTACATCCACTTTTACATGTCATAGAGGCCTAACTTGTAAAATACGACTACTTTGAAATATTGACAACTTTATTCTATAATAGGTATGTAATGAAAAGAGTACATGTAAGTTAGTTTGAACAGTGACCTTTAAAGCCAGATTACGTCTTTTGTGATTGAATCATTGGGATTCGATGAGTTTGAGTGCATTGTTTTATTCCCAACACTAGATTGTACCGTTTTCACTCCATTACTTCATTATCTCAACTCGTCCCAGTTTTCGTTGCATATTCCTCCCAGGACTTTGCCATTGTTTTTTATTTTTAGCTGATTTTAACACATTTAACATGACAATAACAAAAAAAATATTGATATCGCGTTCTATATCTGAGTAAATTGAAATAGTTAAATTAAATTCTATATATTTAACAGGCAAGTATTTAGCCTCCTTTACATAACCTTCTTTCAAATGAGAGGCCTATGTCCAGCAGTGTACTGTTACAGGCTGTTGATGACGATGATAAAGTGTTTAGCGAGTGCAATAAAATTTACGCAATAATGTAACTAAATAAAACCAAAAGTGATATAATAATAATAATAATAACTTTATTGTACACCAGGTAATTACAAACTACTTAAATCTAGGTATGTACATTTGGCGGCCTATGGCCGAGATATGTGATTAAAATAATAGAATTATAAAATATAAATATTTCTGACATCATACAAACAATACCATCTAGTCCCAAACAAAGCAGATTATTTACTATAACAGAATCAATAAATCATTATTGTTAAACCGTATGTGCCTCAGAGGTGACGCATGCGAGTAAACCGCATGAGCCTCCAGAGTCCTCGGCTCCTCCATTCGGGGTTTCTTTCTGGGTGGCCCGATAGTCACCCTCTCCGAGTCCTCACGCCGTTTCTCACCTCTTGGCACATTTAGTGTCGCCTCGTAGCAGTTGTCAGTCTGTGTTAAAAGTGAAATCATTAATAACAAATAAAACTATGTATGTGAACTATGGTATGTGAACACATTTTAAGTATTTCATAACGATAAGTAATTATGAACTAGCGAAGTAAATATGCAAACATCCTTGCAACGAATTATTATTTATTGGCACTATAGTAGTCTGATAATAAATGAGACCGCCATGGACATCCATGTCACTATCAACACTAAGGTTACAAAAAAGAATAAAAGTATGTAATCATCAAATACTTTACCATCGTTGTACGATCAGTCCTGTCTCGTGTGTTAGCCGCTCGCTTCTCTTCTGCCACATTGCCACTGTCAAAAGAAACTCTCCTCTCTTGCACTTTCAAGAGAGGCTTTCTAACTGTCAATATGGTGGACAGTCCGTAAGAAACGGTAGGCAGTGGAGAGGTTACCGTCCTGTTTTTGGCTCCGTTGAGTTGTTTTTTTAACGTTGAGGTCCTCGAGGCTGGATGTATAACGATGTTTTGGAGCACAGTTATAGTGCTCCCAGGCTTTGGTTGCGCCGGCTTCTGGTACAGATACAATGTAGTTAAACAAATGTCTAATAACGGTTACAAAATCTAGTGTTATTTAAAGTAACTACGTATCATATAAATTTACGGGCTCGCGACGGGTTTTAAGAGTGAGTAGATACATACCTTGGAATTGCTTGACGCTCCGCCTTTTGGAACAGGTACGTATACTTTTCTGATAGGCATGGCGCTATGAATATCTTGCACTGGCGATGATCGCAGGAAGAATGATTTAATTATCGTACTTTTCCCCTTATATATTACAAAATACGACAAAGAAGTTAAAAGACCTAAAGGAACTACTCAGCACTGCTGATAACACGGACAATTCAATCACCGATTTGAATACACGCTTGCAATTTTGAACACATTGTTCTGTTTCAAATAGAATAGAAGTTTCCTATTGTTATTATTTATGATAAATAGACGGATAGTATTATTTATCAATTGGTTTTGTATTTTAGTGTTTTGTTTGTTTATTGTTTTTTATTGTTCGTTAAGTTCTTTGAATTCGAACCTCAGAATAAGCCTAACCTTTACAATAAGTAGATAAGACACAACATTGGGTATAGAATATTTTGTATGCAACTAAAAGACATTAAAGAAGTTCTATATCTACAAATAACTCGAAAGAATGAAACATCTCAATTACACGACCATATTAAGGAAGAGTTATTCATTGTTTGGAAGAACAAGGAAGAACATGACCACGTGGTTGTAAATAAATATGAAAACCTGATAAACTGTTTTCGTCTTATGTATGTTGTTGTACCGAGAAATAGCGTAAAGGCGTAGCGTAGCGTAGGATAGCGGTACTGTCATATAGCGACCGTAATGTAACGATTAATGATGTCACTAGAATGTCGTCTATGTAAACAAAATGGCGTGGTTTCCTAGAGAGCGGTAATGGGACACCGTAACGTCAAAAAGCGCTGCCGCCATGAGTATGACGGCCGTCTTGTCGGTGTTAGATGGTTTCGTGAATGTCTTTTTGAAGCGGTGAAGCTATGTTTAATTTGTGTTTTTTTTTAAACCGGAACGACGCACAAAATGAGTCCCAACTCTTGGAGCATCTCTGCATTGCTCAGTAAAGGCGACGCACTAAAATCTCAAATGCACCTTCTGTACCACGAGATTTGAATAAATTGTCTTCCGCCATACGACTATTTTCTTCTTCTGATGATAGTGCATCCTCCAAGTAAATTATTAAAGCTAAATCAAGGTCGTTCATTTTCTCTTCAGGATACTATTGGTTTGACGTTTGTTTAAAAAAAATGACTGACGGTGTGTTAATACGGCCACGTCACATCCCTTAACTTTTCACACATTACATAGAAAATGTTCTAGTGACGTCATTCACCGTTATATTACGGCCGCTATATGACGGCACCACTATCCCAGGAAACCAAAGGTTAAGTGGCATGTTAATTCACCTGTTAACTTGTAACTCTAACAATGTTTCTTTTGTACAAATTTGACAACCATTTCTTATTTCTAATATATCTTCTGGGTTAAACTATTTGACTGTGAATGTTGAGTTGGAGTTTCAAACCAAATCAATCAATGTACTTTCCCGTGACGTAGATACCATCGTCTAGATCATTCGCTTTAATACTCCAAAATCATGGCCATTTGGTAAAACCGAATGACCACCTAACTATGAGAAAATACTAATAAACTTTTTAAAGCTTTTAGAGTCAGTCAAAGCCAACATAAACACCAAGTATGCAATGTATTACATCTTTGAACAAACTCTTTGGGCTCTTTTATTAGAATCTACAATTAATTTGATTGTTTACAAATTGAAGAGTTGAATATTGTTGAAGCAATAAAACACACCAAAATTTCAACATTCAAACTTAATCATAAAATAACCTTCCTGGTAGTTAATGAAAAACCTCTGAAATCACTGTCTGATGTTGATTAAGCAACGAAAGTACTTCACGTGGTATTATTCTAAGAAAAATAAATGTCGATCGACTTACGTGATTTTACGTAGAATATGCATCCCTCTAAGAAACAATTTTCAGCAAAAAAAGTAAAGGTACTAGTAAAGGGATAGTTTTGTTGTGACAACGCGGATTGCGAAGTTAAATAATAACTTACTAAATTATAAACAAATTAAGCACTATTAAAATTGCAGGCATAGCAGCATAAAATAAGAGCTAGTGATATAAGATGTATTATTAGAGAAATTACACCCACAATTACTAATCTGATTTTTACAAAGGTAACCATGGAGATTATGTGGTCATAACGTGTGTTACAAGTCCCCAACCCGCACTCGGACAGCGTGGGGATGTATCGCCTTAACCCAAGTGATTTGTGAAAATAACATCTTTAAGGCTCAAACAGCTTCTTAAAAATCACTTGCTCCGGACGGAAATTCGCCACAAAGCTATCTCTATTTCGTCAAAAGATTTACGTTAATCTCATAAAGTGTGTTTTCAACGATGTTCGAAGTACACTGTTCATATTATATGCGTGTCTGTAGCATTGACAGCTAAAGTCTACGACGTGTAGCATTTTCGTAGCAAGCTACGAGCAGCTAGAATTAAAATGGTTTAATGATTGAGTGAAATAATAATTAGACTCGATAGCTTTTTATCAACAATCTAATTTTTCGAATTTCAATAACTAAATATTAATAAATTTAAATTATTTAATTTACCAGTCCTTAACCCGCACTCGGCCAGGATGGTGACACATACCCTTTCCTGAAAGGAAATCCGAGACCAGTAATGGCACATTACGGGTTGTTGATGAATTTAACATTTGACTTGACTTGATATTGACTCCACGATTAGCCCAGTGGTTTAAGTGGTCGCCACGCAACTCTCAACTGCGCCAAGTATAGTGGGTTCAAATCCTATATGGTGTGTTCAAATCCGAACACTTCGTGTGATCCACAAATTGTTATTCTGAGTCTAAGTGTGTTTTTTGTATGTTCGTAAAGTCCCCCGCGACAAAAGATGTAAAGCAGGAGTCGTCTTTCAAAAAAAAAGGTTGCTGTTTGTCAGTCTTTTCCGCTTTCATGGTTAATCTGTTCAGCGATTTCAATGAAATGTTGAAAGATATAGGCTACTCTTTACCACAATTACTCATTTACAGGTGGGTGGAGCCGCAGGCAAAAGCCAGTGTTGTATAAATTTAACCGCCTTTACTTGAAGAGAATACTTGACGTCCTAACAAACACCAAAGATACGTGTACATCCACTTTTACATGTCATAGAGGCCTAACTTGTAAAATACGGCTACTTTGAAATATTGACAACTTTATTCTATAATAGGTATGTAATGAAAAGAGTACATGTAAGTTAGTTTGAACAGTGACCTTTAAAGCCAGATTACGTCTTTTGTGATTGAATCATTGGGATTCGATGAGTTTGAGTGCATTGTTTTATTCCCAACACTAGATTGTACCGTTTTCACTCCATTACTTCATTATCTCAACTCGTCCCAGTTTTCGTTGCATATTCCTCCCAGGACTTTGCCATTGTTTTTTATTTTTAGCTGATTTTAACACATTTAACATGACAATAACAAAAAAAATATTGATATCGCGTTCTATATCTGAGTAAATTGAAATAGTTAAATTAAATTCTATATATTTAAAAGGCAAGTATTTAGCCTTCTTTAGATAACCTTCTTTCAAATGAGAGGCCTATGTCCAGCAGTGGACTGTTACAGACTGTTGATGACGATGATAAAGTGTTTAGCGAGTGCAATAAAATTTACGCAATAATGTAACTAAATAAAACCAAAAGTGATATAATAATAATAATAATAACTTTATTGTACACCAGGTAATTACAAACTACTTAAATCTAGGTATGTACATTTGGCGGCCTATGGCCGAGATATGTGATTAAAATAATAGAATTATAAAATATAAATATTTCTGACATCATACAAACAATACCATCTAGTCCCAAACAAAGCAGATTATTTACTATAACAGAATCAATAAATCATTATTGTTAAACCGTATGTGCCTCAGAGGTGACGCATGCGAGTAAACCGCATGAGCCTCCAGAGTCCTCGGCTCCTCCATTCGGGGTTTCTTTCTGGGTGGCCCGATAGTCACCCTCTCCGAGTCCTCACGCCGTTTCTCACCTCTTGGCACATTTAGTGTCGCCTCGTAGCAGTTGTCAGTCTGTGTTAAAAGTGAAATCATTAATAACAAATAAAACTATGTATGTGAACTATGGTATGTGAACACATTTTAAGTATTTCATAACGATAAGTAATTATGAACTAGCGAAGTAAATATGCAAACATCCTTGCAACGAATTATTATTTATTGGCACTATAGTAGTCTGATAATAAATGAGACCGCCATGGACATCCATGTCACTATCAACACTAAGGTTACAAAAAAGAATAAAAGTATGTAATCATCAAATACTTTACCATCGTTGTACGATCAGTCCTGTCTCGTGTGTTAGCCGCTCGCTTCTCTTCTGCCACATTGCCACTGTCAAAAGAAACTCTCCTCTCTTGGACTTTCAAGAGAGGCTTTCTAACTGTCAATATGGTGGACAGTCCGTAAGAAACGGTAGGCAGTGGAGAGGTTACCGTCCTGTTTTTGGCTCCGTTGAGTTGTTTTTTTAACGTTGAGGTCCTCGAGGCTGGATGTATAACGATGTTTTGGAGCACAGTTATAGTGCTCCCAGGCTTTGGTTGCGCCGGCTTCTGGTACAGATACAATGTAGTTAAACAAATGTCTAATAACGGTTACAAAATCTAGTGTTATTTAAAGTAACTACGTATCATATAAATTTACGGGCTCGCGACGGGTTTTAAGAGTGAGTAGATACATACCTTGGAATTGCTTGACGCTCCGCCTTTTGGAACAGGTACGTATACTTTTCTGATAGGCATGGCGCTATGAATATCTTGCACTGGCGATGATCGCAGGAAGAATGATTTAATTATCGTACTTTTCCCCTTATATATTACAAAATACGACAAAGAAGTTAAAAGACCTAAAGGAACTACTCAGCACTGCTGATAACACGGACAATTCAATCACCGATTTGAATACACGCTTGCAATTTTGAACACATTGTTCTGTTTCAAATAGAATAGAAGTTTCCTATTGTTATTATTTATGATAAATAGACGGATAGTATTATTTATCAATTGGTTTTGTATTTTAGTGTTTTGTTTGTTTATTGTTTTTTATTGTTCGTTAAGTTCTTTGAATTCGAACCTCAGAATAAGCCTAACCTTTACAATAAGTAGATAAGACACAACATTGGGTATAGAATATTTTGTATGCAACTAAAAGACATTAAAGAAGTTCTATATCTACAAATAACTCGAAAGAATGAAACATCTCAATTACACGACTATATTAAGGAAGAGTTATTCATTGTTTGGAAGAACAAGGAAGAACATGACCACGTGGTTGTAAATAAATATGAAAACCTGATAAACTGTTTTCGTCTTATGTATGTTGTTGTACCGAGAAATAGCGTAAAGGCGTAGCGTAGCGTAGGATAGCGGTACTGTCATATAGCGACCGTAATTTAACGATTAATGATGTCACTAGAATGTCGTCTATGTAAACAAAATGGCGCGGTTTCCTAGAGAGCGGTAATGGGACACCGTAACGTCAAAAAGCGCTGCCGCCATGAGTATGACGGCCGTCTTGTCGGTGTTAGATGGTTTCGTGAATGTCTTTTTGAAGCGGTGAAGCTATGTTTAATTTGTGTTTTTTTTTAAACCGGATCGACGCACAAAATGAGTCCCAACTCTTGGAGCATCTCTGCATTGCTCAGTAAAGGCGACGCACTAAAATCTCAAATGCACCTTCTGTACCACGAGATTTGAATAAATTGTCTTCCGCCATACGACTATTTTCTTCTTCTGATGATAGTGCATCCTCCAAGTAAATTATTAAAGCTAAATCAAGGTCGTTCATTTTCTCTTCAGGATACTATTGGTTTGACGTTTGTTTAAAAAAAATGACTGACGGTGTGTTAATACGGCCACGTCACATCCCTTAACTTTTCACACATTACATAGAAAATGTTCTAGTGACGTCATTCACCGTTATATTACGGCCGCTATATGACGGCACCACTATCCCAGGAAACCAAAGGTTAAGTGGCATGTTAATTCACCTGTTAACTTGTAACTCTAACAATGTTTCTTTTGTACAAATTTGACAACCATTTCTTATTTCTAATATATCTTCTGGGTTAAACTATTTGACTGTGAATGTTGAGTTGGAGTTTCAAACCAAATCAATCAATGTACTTTCCCGTGACGTAGATACCATCGTCTAGATCATTCGCTTTAATACTCCAAAATCATGGCCATTTGGTAAAACCGAATGACCACCTAACTATGAGAAAATACTAATAAACTTTTTAAAGCTTTTAGAGTCAGTCAAAGCCAACATAAACACCAAGTATGCAATGTATTACATCTTTGAACAAACTCTTTGGGCTCTTTTATTAGAATCTACAATTAATTTGATTGTTTACAAATTGAAGAGTTGAATATTGTTGAAGCAATAAAACACACCAAAATTTCAACATTCAAACTTAATCATAAAATAACCTTCCTGGTAGTTAATGAAAAACCTCTGAAATCACTGTCTGATGTTGATTAAGCAACGAAAGTACTTCACGTGGTATTATTCTAAGAAAAATAAATGTCGATCGACTTACGTGATTTTACGTAGAATATGCATCCCTCTAAGAAACAATTTTCAGCAAAAAAAGTAAAGGTACTAGTAAAGGGATAGTTTTGTTGTGACAACGCGGATTGCGAAGTTAAATAATAACTTACTAAATTATAAACAAATTAAGCACTATTAAAATTGCAGGCATAGCAGCATAAAATAAGAGCTAGTGATATAAGATGTATTATTAGAGAAATTACACCCACAATTACTAATCTGATTTTTACAAAGGTAACCATGGAGATTATGTGGTCATAACGTGTGTTACAAGTCCCCAACCCGCACTCGGACAGCGTGGGGATGTATCGCCTTAACCCAAGTGATTTGTGAAAATAACATCTTTAAGGCTCAAACAGCTTCTTAAAAATCACTTGCTCCGGACGGAAATTCGCCACAAAGCTATCTCTATTTCGTCAAAAGATTTACGTTAATCTCATAAAGTGTGTTTTCAACGATGTTCGAAGTACACTGTTCATATTATATGCGTGTCTGTAGCATTGACAGCTAAAGTCTACGACGTGTAGCATTTTCGTAGCAAGCTACGAGCAGCTAGAATTAAAATGGTTTAATGATTGAGTGAAATAATAATTAGACTCGATAGCTTTTTATCAACAATCTAATTTTTCGAATTTCAATAACTAAATATTAATAAATTTAAATTATTTAATTTACCAGTCCTTAACCCGCACTCGGCCAGGATGGTGACACATACCCTTTCCTGAAAGGAAATCCGAGACCAGTAATGGCACATTACGGGTTGTTGATGAATTTAACATTTGACTTGACTTGATATTGACTCCACGATTAGCCCAGTGGTTTAAGTGGTCGCCACGCAACTCTCAACTGCGCCAAGTATAGTGGGTTCAAATCCTATATGGTGTGTTCAAATCCGAACACTTCGTGTGATCCACAAATTGTTATTCTGAGTCTAAGTGTGTTTTTTGTATGTTCGTAAAGTCCCCCGCGACAAAAGATGTAAAGCAGGAGTCGTCTTTCAAAAAAAAAGGTTGCTGTTTGTCAGTCTTTTCCGCTTTCATGGTTAATCTGTTCAGCGATTTCAATGAAATGTTGAAAGATATAGGCTACTCTTTACCACAATTACTCATTTACAGGTGGGTGGAGCCGCAGGCAAAAGCCAGTGTTGTATAAATTTAACCGCCTTTACTTGAAGAGAATACTTGACGTCCTAACAAACACCAAAGATACGTGTACATCCACTTTTACATGTCATAGAGGCCTAACTTGTAAAATACGGCTACTTTGAAATATTGACAACTTTATTCTATAATAGGTATGTAATGAAAAGAGTACATGTAAGTTAGTTTGAACAGTGACCTTTAAAGCCAGATTACGTCTTTTGTGATTGAATCATTGGGATTCGATGAGTTTGAGTGCATTGTTTTATTCCCAACACTAGATTGTACCGTTTTCACTCCATTACTTCATTATCTCAACTCGTCCCAGTTTTCGTTGCATATTCCTCCCAGGACTTTGCCATTGTTTTTTATTTTTAGCTGATTTTAACACATTTAACATGACAATAACAAAAAAAATATTGATATCGCGTTCTATATCTGAGTAAATTGAAATAGTTAAATTAAATTCTATATATTTAAAAGGCAAGTATTTAGCCTTCTTTAGATAACCTTCTTTCAAATGAGAGGCCTATGTCCAGCAGTGGACTGTTACAGACTGTTGATGACGATGATAAAGTGTTTAGCGAGTGCAATAAAATTTACGCAATAATGTAACTAAATAAAACCAAAAGTGATATAATAATAATAATAATAACTTTATTGTACACCAGGTAATTACAAACTACTTAAATCTAGGTATGTACATTTGGCGGCCTATGGCCGAGATATGTGATTAAAATAATAGAATTATAAAATATAAATATTTCTGACATCATACAAACAATACCATCTAGTCCCAAACAAAGCAGATTATTTACTATAACAGAATCAATAAATCATTATTGTTAAACCGTATGTGCCTCAGAGGTGACGCATGCGAGTAAACCGCATGAGCCTCCAGAGTCCTCGGCTCCTCCATTCGGGGTTTCTTTCTGGGTGGCCCGATAGTCACCCTCTCCGAGTCCTCACGCCGTTTCTCACCTCTTGGCACATTTAGTGTCGCCTCGTAGCAGTTGTCAGTCTGTGTTAAAAGTGAAATCATTAATAACAAATAAAACTATGTATGTGAACTATGGTATGTGAACACATTTTAAGTATTTCATAACGATAAGTAATTATGAACTAGCGAAGTAAATATGCAAACATCCTTGCAACGAATTATTATTTATTGGCACTATAGTAGTCTGATAATAAATGAGACCGCCATGGACATCCATGTCACTATCAACACTAAGGTTACAAAAAAGAATAAAAGTATGTAATCATCAAATACTTTACCATCGTTGTACGATCAGTCCTGTCTCGTGTGTTAGCCGCTCGCTTCTCTTCTGCCACATTGCCACTGTCAAAAGAAACTCTCCTCTCTTGGACTTTCAAGAGAGGCTTTCTAACTGTCAATATGGTGGACAGTCCGTAAGAAACGGTAGGCAGTGGAGAGGTTACCGTCCTGTTTTTGGCTCCGTTGAGTTGTTTTTTTAACGTTGAGGTCCTCGAGGCTGGATGTATAACGATGTTTTGGAGCACAGTTATAGTGCTCCCAGGCTTTGGTTGCGCCGGCTTCTGGTACAGATACAATGTAGTTAAACAAATGTCTAATAACGGTTACAAAATCTAGTGTTATTTAAAGTAACTACGTATCATATAAATTTACGGGCTCGCGACGGGTTTTAAGAGTGAGTAGATACATACCTTGGAATTGCTTGACGCTCCGCCTTTTGGAACAGGTACGTATACTTTTCTGATAGGCATGGCGCTATGAATATCTTGCACTGGCGATGATCGCAGGAAGAATGATTTAATTGAGGTTGTTGTTTTGACGTCGGTAGTAGTGGTTGCGTACTCAATTCATAATTCATTTTAAAAATAATATACTCTTTTTGTTCCATTAATTTATTTGATTAAAAAGCGTGGTGTGATCTATAAACAATCATACATTGTTTTCATGACATTTAATAGTGCATAATCCTAAATATACTTAATAATAATATAAACATACAAGAACAGTAAAAAATTCTACCCTCTTATATAAAGATAAAAAAGTAAATAAACTTATATATAAATTGTGTTGTTGTGAGAACCTTAATTGCATGGACCTGAGTGAGTAGTCCATGTGTTACTCAAGTGCCAAGTGAGAACTCATCGCCGTGAGCAGAAATAGAGCTTTAGACACATATTGACAGCTGCGCCATCTATTGTCGAATAGATCGACCACCTTATTAGTGAGCAGATTTATACAATGGCAAACTGTGCGGCTTGTGGTAAATTCGTGTCTTCCAAGGGAGTCGCTGTATGCCGTAAGTGTTCAAAAAATTATCACCTGTCCTGTGTTAATATGACCAAGGCGACTAAGGAATGGCAATGCCAGGACTGCAGGGGCAACCCTGCCAAAGACAGCGACCAAGTTCGTGAAAACGAGAATAAGAGTTCCCCCGTCAGCTCACATGACTCTTCACAGTCTGTCACTGGCTCAACGGAAAGGGACCAGGAGCGAACTCTTGATATTGTCCGTGAGTTAAAGTTGATGAGAGCGGAGATGAGGGAAATGAGGGAGGACATGAAAGCGGAGCTGCGGGAGATTCGTCTTGAAGTGAATGACCTCCGTCAAGCAGTAGCTGCATCTAGAAAAAAGGTCGACAACCTGGAGAGTCGTCTAGAAGACCTAGAGAGAAAGCAAGCTGCCTCACACGGAGGTGTAGTGGATCAACTGGAAGATGCGGTAAAGCAGTTGCAAACAGAGCTCAACGCGCGAGAGCAGGAACTACTGCTTTCTGATATCGAGATCTCAAACCTCCCTGAGAGTCCCGGCGAGAACGTATTTCACTGCGTGGAACTGGTAGCTAGGAAACTGGGAGTCGCGCTGGAGACGCGAGACATAGTGTTTGCAGAACGTGTGGGCCCCCGTGTGGAGCGATCAAGTGGGTCGGGAGCGGCGCGGTGCCGCCACGTCGTGGTGCGGCTGGCGCGGCGTGGGCTGCGAGACGAGCTGCTGCAGAACGCGCGCGTGAGGCGTGGCGCCACTTCAGCCGATCTCGGTATCGATGCGCCGCCGCGTCGTTTCTATCTCAATGAGAGACTCACCAGAACCAACAAGGCTCTATTCTACCGCACCCGACAGGCGGCTGCTGGGCTGGGATGGAAGTTCACGTGGACGAATCGCGGTAAAATTTTAACAAGGGAAGCTGAAGGAAAGCCTACCCACGTGATACGCTCGGAGTCAGATCTTGAACGGGTTTTTTGTAAGCAAACTGTCACAAGCGATAAAAATTAGCACATTTGAGTATCTTATCACAAATTTACAAGCAATTATTTATATTAAATTACACACAACTATTTACAAAATATATTTATATGCAATTACTTATAAATGTTCTTGCTACATAAAAACGATAATAGAAAAAAAGTATAAAAGTCATTATATGGACAATGTAAGATTAATTATGTTCTTCCTACACCTTGAGAAACCAACAGAGAGTAACAAGTTTCCAATATGCGGCTTCCTAAAGTTTAATATTATGATTCTCCTGATGGTTGTGCTTCCAATGGTGATCACAATTATATTAATTAATATAAAATTACTTTTAGATACAATGGATGCCAATTTTCATCTTAGGTCTTATGCAATGACTATTTGTGTGGTGACTGCCTGCAAACAAATATATAACATTAAATTTATTAAATATAAGTATTACACACATAGTACTTTATTCAGGAATATTAAATTACAATGAATGGTAGAATTTTTTTAAAGTTTGGTCTTTTTAATGCGGGTTCACTGGGAACTAAGCATGATGAGTTTCTGTTGGCTATGAGTCTACACTCGGTAGACATCATGGCCATTAATGAGACATGGTTAAGGCCAGGTGAGGAAGGGAGGGCACCAACTGTGCCAGGCTATAGGCTGAGGCATGTTCCAAGACCTAAATCCATCAGAGATGGTCGCGGTGGGGGTGTCGGATATTACATAAAAAATGGTATCAAAGTGCAAACTAGAAGTCACCCTGCTAATAAGGATATAGAGCAATACTGG
This sequence comes from Phragmatobia fuliginosa, assembly GCA_932526445.1. Taxonomy (NCBI): domain Eukaryota; kingdom Metazoa; phylum Arthropoda; class Insecta; order Lepidoptera; family Erebidae; genus Phragmatobia; species Phragmatobia fuliginosa. The sequence goes on from OW052057.1 coordinate 18,216,912, forward strand.
CTTTCAGTAACGTTAGCAGGAAAAAAACTGTTAGTAGGTACAGCCTACAGACCCCCCTGGCTATGTGTTGACAAGTTCTTGGCTAGTCTGACTGACAGCATTGGTGCACTGGCCCCTTTTGACTATACTATTCTTATGGGTGACTTTAATATCAATATGCTAGATGTGTCTGCCACAAACACTAGAAAACTCCAACATTTCTTACACTATACCAACATGCAGCAAATAGTAAATACTCCCACACATTTTAAAGGTAATAGTAGCACACTTATAGATGTCATTTGTACAGATGTAACAGTGAGAAGTGTAGCAGTTAGTCATGATCCTGAATTAGGTCAACATTCCATAGTGACTTGTGAGTCAGTGTTTAGGAAAGAGAAGGTCAAACCTAGATGGGTTACTTACAGACCACTCAAAGACATTTTACCCGTTCCATTTAATATAGATCTGGAACATATTCCATGGCAGACTTTAACTTTGCAGGATGGGGTTGACAACATGGTGGAAGAATTATCAAGACAACTAGTACAGTTGTTCGACCGCCATGCTCCTGTAAAGCACTCATTATTTAAAGGCGAGTGCACACCGTGGATTACCGATAATATTAAATTAATTTTTAGGTTAAGAGACAGGGCTAGGAGTGTGTATCAGCAAACGAAATTACCATCTAAAAAGAAATATTATCTAGACCTTAAACATCAAGCTAAATTAGCATTACATAATGAAAAATCTGGTTACTTTACAATGAACATAAACAATAATATAAACAATCCAAGGTCTCTGTGGAAGAATCTAAAGAACAAAGTCTTTACATCACAAAAACCTAAATTTTTGCCTGATCATTTTAATAATCCAAATGATATTAACAAAGATTTTTTAAATATACCAGGTGAATGTAAAGTAACCATTTCCAGGCTAACATACTACGAATTTCATAGGTTCAAGCCAGACTTGTCTTTTAGGCTAAAACCTGTAGACCAGAGTACCATAATTGGTATTCTAAAGAATATAAAGACAAGTGCAATGGGTATAGACAAAATTAACATTGACATGTTAACACTCTCCTTACCTAATTCATTGGACACTATTACAAAAATTGTTAACACCTCAATTATGACACATACATTTCCAAGTGAGTGGAAGCGCTCTATTATCAGGCCTATACCCAAAACAGATCTCCCGAACAATACAAAAGATCTGAGACCGATCAGTATGCTACCCTGCTTATCAAAGGTGTTGGAAAGAGTGGTTTATATACAGGTAATACAATACCTAGAGGACAATGGTATCCTCCCAGATAAGCAGTCTGGTTTTAGGAAAGGACGTGGAACTGCAACGGCCCTGTGTGATGTGATAGGTAGCATACTAGAAGCTAGGGATCGTGGAGAGGGAACAATACTGGTCCTATTAGATTACTCCCGTGCTTTTGATGCCATTGATACATCCCTGCTCCTCTCCAAGTTGTCTTATTACGGATTTGCTCCTGAGACCATACAGTGGTTTCACAGCTACCTCTCAAATAGATCACAAAAGGTAGAAATAACTACAGAGAACGGATCGGTTATGTCTTCCTGCCCCCTGGCTGTAACCAGGGGAGTTCCACAGGGCTCCATACTGGGGCCTCTTTTATTTATCCTATACACAGCTGACATAACCAACTGCTTTGTCAATTGTGGATACCACATGTATGCAGATGATACACAACTGTTTTTATCATTTAAACCAAATGAAACCAGATCTGCAGTGGACAGGATAAATGAAGACTTGGAGAGGGTGGTTAAATGGTCTGAGGAGCACTCCTTGGTTTTAAATCCTATAAAGTCCAAATTTATAGTATTGGGTAGTAAAGGGCAGATCCAATCTGTTTTACAGAATAACCCTGTCATTACTGTAAATGGACAAAGGATTGCTAGGGTAAATGAGGCAAATAATCTAGGACTGTTGATGGACCCTGAGCTGAGATTTGAAGCGCATATAAATAATATAGTTAGGAATTGTTTTTATAGACTCAAAATTTTGTACAACATCCGCGACTACATCAGTATACCTATAAGGAAACAATTAGTAGACAGTCTAGTTTTGTCCAAATTTAACTACTGTGATGTGGTGTATGGTCCATGCTTACTGACAAGAACAAAGAATTTAATACAAAGGGTTCAAAATGCTTGTGCTCGGTACTGTTTCAATATTCCCAGACGTCACCACGTAACACCATATATAAATGACCATGGAATCATAAAGATGGAAGCCAGAAGGAAGCTGCATTTGGCTAGCTTACTCTTTGGTGTGATCAAAAAAGGGACTCCTACCTATTTACATGAGAGAATAGACTGGAGGCATAACCACTTTGCTTACTCCATCAGACCAACGGCTAGAGCTCTCAGCATGCCGGGACATAGAACTGCTGCATTTCGTGGTAGTTTTAAATTTGCGGCGACACGATGCTGGAACTCCATACCACCCCCCATCAGGGATCTGAAATCAATCATTTCTTTTAAAACAAAATTTAAAAAATATCTCTTTGAACTGCAAAAGCAACAAGCTATGACCATAGTTTCTTACCTTTAGGTTTTTGATCCCTAAACAATATTATATTGGTGCAGGTGGCATCTCCATCTCCATTTCCGTTAGATTCCGCATGCATTAGCGTCACAACCTGGTATGTCCCGGTATGGCGGCAGTTTTAATTTTATTTACATTTATAATTTTATTTTTGGTTTCAATTTATTTTTATTTTATTTTTACTTAATTCCTTTTTGTATGTTTTAATTTGAGTCCTACATACTTTCTATGATTAGTTGTATAAATTTCCCCTGAAAAGAATTAAGGATTAGTTTGTAAGTTTTATAGTTCTAAACTGTATGGTGTGAAAAAAAAAAAAAAATTAAAAAGATTTAAGATATCACAAAGCACTTACCCGCTTAGATATTCTTTAATATTGATAGCGGAATATAGTTACCAGAGGCTATCGGCGTCAGATCAACAGTTAGGGTGGACGCTGAAAATCAGCTCTGTGATGGTTCACGCCCATTGCAGTGTGCGCTGAGAGTCCACCTATTTTGTTAGACACGGCGTACAGCCCCCATTACCATTAGTAACAGCTCAGTGCTCTATTTCAGAGGCTTATTTATGTTTGTATTACTTTATCTTAGTTAATGTAAACTTTATTAATTGTAATTTTAACGTTTTCACAAAGTATACATAATGCAATTGCTAATTGCTATTACACGTCACCAACTTATAATATCAACTGCCACGTCAGTTTGTATTGACATTAGCAAATGTCACATGCACAAGCCTCATAATAAAATTATTGTCATCTGTGTTTTATACTGTGTTTGGAAAACTGTTTTTTTATCTATCTGCTGTATAATGTGTCTGTCAAAATAAAGTTCTTTATTATTATTATTATTATTATTATTATTATCGTACTTTTCCCCTTATATATTACAAAATACGACAAAGAAGTTAAAAGACCTAAAGGAACTACTCAGCACTGCTGATAACACGGACAATTCAATCACCGATTTGAATACACGCTTGCAATTTTGAACACATTGTTCTGTTTCAAATAGAATAGAAGTTTCCTATTGTTATTATTTATGATAAATAGACGGATAGTATTATTTATCAATTGGTTTTGTATTTTAGTGTTTTGTTTGTTTATTGTTTTTTATTGTTCGTTAAGTTCTTTGAATTCGAACCTCAGAATAAGCCTAACCTTTACAATAAGTAGATAAGACACAACATTGGGTATAGAATATTTTGTATGCAACTAAAAGACATTAAAGAAGTTCTATATCTACAAATAACTCGAAAGAATGAAACATCTCAATTACACGACTATATTAAGGAAGAGTTATTCATTGTTTGGAAGAACAAGGAAGAACATGACCACGTGGTTGTAAATAAATATGAAAACCTGATAAACTGTTTTCGTCTTATGTATGTTGTTGTACCGAGAAATAGCGTAAAGGCGTAGCGTAGCGTAGGATAGCGGTACTGTCATATAGCGACCGTAATTTAACGATTAATGATGTCACTAGAATGTCGTCTATGTAAACAAAATGGCGCGGTTTCCTAGAGAGCGGTAATGGGACACCGTAACGTCAAAAAGCGCTGCCGCCATGAGTATGACGGCCGTCTTGTCGGTGTTAGATGGTTTCGTGAATGTCTTTTTGAAGCGGTGAAGCTATGTTTAATTTGTGTTTTTTTTTAAACCGGATCGACGCACAAAATGAGTCCCAACTCTTGGAGCATCTCTGCATTGCTCAGTAAAGGCGACGCACTAAAATCTCAAATGCACCTTCTGTACCACGAGATTTGAATAAATTGTCTTCCGCCATACGACTATTTTCTTCTTCTGATGATAGTGCATCCTCCAAGTAAATTATTAAAGCTAAATCAAGGTCGTTCATTTTCTCTTCAGGATACTATTGGTTTGACGTTTGTTTAAAAAAAATGACTGACGGTGTGTTAATACGGCCACGTCACATCCCTTAACTTTTCACACATTACATAGAAAATGTTCTAGTGACGTCATTCACCGTTATATTACGGCCGCTATATGACGGCACCACTATCCCAGGAAACCAAAGGTTAAGTGGCATGTTAATTCACCTGTTAACTTGTAACTCTAACAATGTTTCTTTTGTACAAATTTGACAACCATTTCTTATTTCTAATATATCTTCTGGGTTAAACTATTTGACTGTGAATGTTGAGTTGGAGTTTCAAACCAAATCAATCAATGTACTTTCCCGTGACGTAGATACCATCGTCTAGATCATTCGCTTTAATACTCCAAAATCATGGCCATTTGGTAAAACCGAATGACCACCTAACTATGAGAAAATACTAATAAACTTTTTAAAGCTTTTAGAGTCAGTCAAAGCCAACATAAACACCAAGTATGCAATGTATTACATCTTTGAACAAACTCTTTGGGCTCTTTTATTAGAATCTACAATTAATTTGATTGTTTACAAATTGAAGAGTTGAATATTGTTGAAGCAATAAAACACACCAAAATTTCAACATTCAAACTTAATCATAAAATAACCTTCCTGGTAGTTAATGAAAAACCTCTGAAATCACTGTCTGATGTTGATTAAGCAACGAAAGTACTTCACGTGGTATTATTCTAAGAAAAATAAATGTCGATCGACTTACGTGATTTTACGTAGAATATGCATCCCTCTAAGAAACAATTTTCAGCAAAAAAAGTAAAGGTACTAGTAAAGGGATAGTTTTGTTGTGACAACGCGGATTGCGAAGATAAATAATAACTTACTAAATTATAAACAAATTAAGCACTATTAAAATTGCAGGCATAGCAGCATAAAATAAGAGCTAGTGATATAAGATGTATTATTAGAGAAATTACACCCACAATTACTAATCTGATTTTTACAAAGGTAACCATGGAGATTATGTGGTCATAACGTGTGTTACAAGTCCCCAACCCGCACTCGGACAGCGTGGGGATGTATCGCCTTAACCCAAGTGATTTGTGAAAATAACATCTTTAAGGCTCAAACAGCTTCTTAAAAATCACTTGCTCCGGACGGAAATTCGCCACAAAGCTATCTCTATTTCGTCAAAAGATTTACGTTAATCTCATAAAGTGTGTTTTCAACGATGTTCGAAGTACACTGTTCATATTATATGCGTGTCTGTAGCATTGACAGCTAAAGTCTACGACGTGTAGCATTTTCGTAGCAAGCTACGAGCAGCTAGAATTAAAATGGTTTAATGATTGAGTGAAATAATAATTAGACTCGATAGCTTTTTATCAACAATCTAATTTTTCGAATTTCAATAACTAAATATTAATAAATTTAAATTATTTAATTTACCAGTCCTTAACCCGCACTCGGCCAGGATGGTGACACATACCCTTTCCTGAAAGGAAATCCGAGACCAGTAATGGCACATTACGGGTTGTTGATGAATTTAACATTTGACTTGACTTGATATTGACTCCACGATTAGCCCAGTGGTTTAAGTGGTCGCCACGCAACTCTCAACTGCGCCAAGTATAGTGGGTTCAAATCCTATATGGTGTGTTCAAATCCGAACACTTCGTGTGATCCACAAATTGTTATTCTGAGTCTAAGTGTGTTTTTTGTATGTTCGTAAAGTCCCCCGCGACAAAAGATGTAAAGCAGGAGTCGTCTTTCAAAAAAAAAGGTTGCTGTTTGTCAGTCTTTTCCGCTTTCATGGTTAATCTGTTCAGCGATTTCAATGAAATGTTGAAAGATATAGGCTACTCTTTACCACAATTACTCATTTACAGGTGGGTGGAGCCGCAGGCAAAAGCCAGTGTTGTATAAATTTAACCGCCTTTACTTGAAGAGAATACTTGACGTCCTAACAAACACCAAAGATACGTGTACATCCACTTTTACATGTCATAGAGGCCTAACTTGTAAAATACGGCTACTTTGAAATATTGACAACTTTATTCTATAATAGGTATGTAATGAAAAGAGTACATGTAAGTTAGTTTGAACAGTGACCTTTAAAGCCAGATTACGTCTTTTGTGATTGAATCATTGGGATTCGATGAGTTTGAGTGCATTGTTTTATTCCCAACACTAGATTGTACCGTTTTCACTCCATTACTTCATTATCTCAACTCGTCCCAGTTTTCGTTGCATATTCCTCCCAGGACTTTGCCATTGTTTTTTATTTTTAGCTGATTTTAACACATTTAACATGACAATAACAAAAAAAATATTGATATCGCGTTCTATATCTGAGTAAATTGAAATAGTTAAATTAAATTCTATATATTTAAAAGGCAAGTATTTAGCCTTCTTTAGATAACCTTCTTTCAAATGAGAGGCCTATGTCCAGCAGTGGACTGTTACAGACTGTTGATGACGATGATAAAGTGTTTAGCGAGTGCAATAAAATTTACGCAATAATGTAACTAAATAAAACCAAAAGTGATATAATAATAATAATAATAACTTTATTGTACACCAGGTAATTACAAACTACTTAAATCTAGGTATGTACATTTGGCGGCCTATGGCCGAGATATGTGATTAAAATAATAGAATTATAAAATATAAATATTTCTGACATCATACAAACAATACCATCTAGTCCCAAACAAAGCAGATTATTTACTATAACAGAATCAATAAATCATTATTGTTAAACCGTATGTGCCTCAGAGGTGACGCATGCGAGTAAACCGCATGAGCCTCCAGAGTCCTCGGCTCCTCCATTCGGGGTTTCTTTCTGGGTGGCCCGATAGTCACCCTCTCCGAGTCCTCACGCCGTTTCTCACCTCTTGGCACATTTAGTGTCGCCTCGTAGCAGTTGTCAGTCTGTGTTAAAAGTGAAATCATTAATAACAAATAAAACTATGTATGTGAACTATGGTATGTGAACACATTTTAAGTATTTCATAACGATAAGTAATTATGAACTAGCGAAGTAAATATGCAAACATCCTTGCAACGAATTATTATTTATTGGCACTATAGTAGTCTGATAATAAATGAGACCGCCATGGACATCCATGTCACTATCAACACTAAGGTTACAAAAAAGAATAAAAGTATGTAATCATCAAATACTTTACCATCGTTGTACGATCAGTCCTGTCTCGTGTGTTAGCCGCTCGCTTCTCTTCTGCCACATTGCCACTGTCAAAAGAAACTCTCCTCTCTTGGACTTTCAAGAGAGGCTTTCTAACTGTCAATATGGTGGACAGTCCGTAAGAAACGGTAGGCAGTGGAGAGGTTACCGTCCTATTTTTGGCTCCGTTGAGTTGTTTTTTTAACGTTGAGGTCCTCGAGGCTGGATGTATAACGATGTTTTGGAGCACAGTTATAGTGCTCCCAGGCTTTGGTTGCGCCGGCTTCTGGTACAGATACAATGTAGTTAAACAAATGTCTAATAACGGTTACAAAATCTAGTGTTATTTAAAGTAACTACGTATCATATAAATTTACGGGCTCGCGACGGGTTTTAAGAGTGAGTAGATACATACCTTGGAATTGCTTGACGCTCCGCCTTTTGGAACAGGTACGTATACTTTTCTGATAGGCATGGCGCTATGAATATCTTGCACTGGCGATGATCGCAGGAAGAATGATTTAATTATCGTACTTTTCCCCTTATATATTACAAAATACGACAAAGAAGTTAAAAGACCTAAAGGAACTACTCAGCACTGCTGATAACACGGACAATTCAATCACCGATTTGAATACACGCTTGCAATTTTGAACACATTGTTCTGTTTCAAATAGAATAGAAGTTTCCTATTGTTATTATTTATGATAAATAGACGGATAGTATTATTTATCAATTGGTTTTGTATTTTAGTGTTTTGTTTGTTTATTGTTTTTTATTGTTCGTTAAGTTCTTTGAATTCGAACCTCAGAATAAGCCTAACCTTTACAATAAGTAGATAAGACACAACATTGGGTATAGAATATTTTGTATGCAACTAAAAGACATTAAAGAAGTTCTATATCTACAAATAACTCGAAAGAATGAAACATCTCAATTACACGACTATATTAAGGAAGAGTTATTCATTGTTTGGAAGAACAAGGAAGAACATGACCACGTGGTTGTAAATAAATATGAAAACCTGATAAACTGTTTTCGTCTTATGTATGTTGTTGTACCGAGAAATAGCGTAAAGGCGTAGCGTAGCGTAGGATAGCGGTACTGTCATATAGCGACCGTAATTTAACGATTAATGATGTCACTAGAATGTCGTCTATGTAAACAAAATGGCGCGGTTTCCTAGAGAGCGGTAATGGGACACCGTAACGTCAAAAAGCGCTGCCGCCATGAGTATGACGGCCGTCTTGTCGGTGTTAGATGGTTTCGTGAATGTCTTTTTGAAGCGGTGAAGCTATGTTTAATTTGTGTTTTTTTTTAAACCGGAACGACGCACAAAATGAGTCCCAACTCTTGGAGCATCTCTGCATTGCTCAGTAAAGGCGACGCACTAAAATCTCAAATGCACCTTCTGTACCACGAGATTTGAATAAATTGTCTTCCGCCATACGACTATTTTCTTCTTCTGATGATAGTGCATCCTCCAAGTAAATTATTAAAGCTAAATCAAGGTCGTTCATTTTCTCTTCAGGATACTATTGGTTTGACGTTTGTTTAAAAAAAATGACTGACGGTGTGTTAATACGGCCACGTCACATCCCTTAACTTTTCACACATTACATAGAAAATGTTCTAGTGACGTCATTCACCGTTATATTACGGCCGCTATATGACGGCACCACTATCCCAGGAAACCAAAGGTTAAGTGGCATGTTAATTCACCTGTTAACTTGTAACTCTAACAATGTTTCTTTTGTACAAATTTGACAACCATTTCTTATTTCTAATATATCTTCTGGGTTAAACTATTTGACTGTGAATGTTGAGTTGGAGTTTCAAACCAAATCAATCAATGTACTTTCCCGTGACGTAGATACCATCGTCTAGATCATTCGCTTTAATACTCCAAAATCATGGCCATTTGGTAAAACCGAATGACCACCTAACTATGAGAAAATACTAATAAACTTTTTAAAGCTTTTAGAGTCAGTCAAAGCCAACATAAACACCAAGTATGCAATGTATTACATCTTTGAACAAACTCTTTGGGCTCTTTTATTAGAATCTACAATTAATTTGATTGTTTACAAATTGAAGAGTTGAATATTGTTGAAGCAATAAAACACACCAAAATTTCAACATTCAAACTTAATCATAAAATAACCTTCCTGGTAGTTAATGAAAAACCTCTGAAATCACTGTCTGATGTTGATTAAGCAACGAAAGTACTTCACGTGGTATTATTCTAAGAAAAATAAATGTCGATCGACTTACGTGATTTTACGTAGAATATGCATCCCTCTAAGAAACAATTTTCAGCAAAAAAAGTAAAGGTACTAGTAAAGGGATAGTTTTGTTGTGACAACGCGGATTGCGAAGATAAATAATAACTTACTAAATTATAAACAAATTAAGCACTATTAAAATTGCAGGCATAGCAGCATAAAATAAGAGCTAGTGATATAAGATGTATTATTAGAGAAATTACACCCACAATTACTAATCTGATTTTTACAAAGGTAACCATGGAGATTATGTGGTCATAACGTGTGTTACAAGTCCCCAACCCGCACTCGGACAGCGTGGGGATGTATCGCCTTAACCCAAGTGATTTGTGAAAATAACATCTTTAAGGCTCAAACAGCTTCTTAAAAATCACTTGCTCCGGACGGAAATTCGCCACAAAGCTATCTCTATTTCGTCAAAAGATTTACGTTAATCTCATAAAGTGTGTTTTCAACGATGTTGGAAGTACACTGTTCATATTATATGCGTGTCTGTAGCATTGACAGCTAAAGTCTACGACGTGTAGCATTTTCGTAGCAAGCTACGAGCAGCTAGAATTAAAATGGTTTAATGATTGAGTGAAATAATAATTAGACTCGATAGCTTTTTATCAACAATCTAATTTTTCGAATTTCAATAACTAAATATTAATAAATTTAAATTATTTAATTTACCAGTCCTTAACCCGCACTCGGCCAGGATGGTGACACATACCCTTTCCTGAAAGGAAATCCGAGACCAGTAATGGCACATTACGGGTTGTTGATGAATTTAACATTTGACTTGACTTGATATTGACTCCACGATTAGCCCAGTGGTTTAAGTGGTCGCCACGCAACTCTCAACTGCGCCAAGTATAGTGGGTTCAAATCCTATATGGTGTGTTCAAATCCGAACACTTCGTGTGATCCACAAATTGTTATTCTGAGTCTAAGTGTGTTTTTTGTATGTTCGTAAAGTCCCCCGCGACAAAAGATGTAAAGCAGGAGTCGTCTTTCAAAAAAAAAGGTTGCTGTTTGTCAGTCTTTTCCGCTTTCATGGTTAATCTGTTCAGCGATTTCAATGAAATGTTGAAAGATATAGGCTACTCTTTACCACAATTACTCATTTACAGGCGGGTGGAGCCGCAGGCAAAAGCCAGTGTTGTATAAATTTAACCGCCTTTACTTGAAGAGAATACTTGACGTCCTAACAAACACCAAAGATACGTGTACATCCACTTTTACATGTCATAGAGGCCTAACTTGTAAAATACGGCTACTTTGAAATATTGACAACTTTATTCTATAATAGGTATGTAATGAAAAGAGTACATGTAAGTTAGTTTGAACAGTGACCTTTAAAGCCAGATTACGTCTTTTGTGATTGAATCATTGGGATTCGATGAGTTTGAGTGCATTGTTTTATTCCCAACACTAGATTGTACCGTTTTCACTCCATTACTTCATTATCTCAACTCGTCCCAGTTTTCGTTGCATATTCCTCCCAGGACTTTGCCATTCTTTTTTATTTTTAGCTGATTTTAACACATTTAACATGACAATAACAAAAAAAATATTGATATCGCGTTCTATATCTGAGTAAATTGAAATAGTTAAATTAAATTCTATATATTTAACAGGCAAGTATTTAGCCTCCTTTACATAACCTTCTTTCAAATGAGAGGCCTATGTCCAGCAGTGTACTGTTACAGGCTGTTGATGACGATGATAAAGTGTTTAGCGAGTGCAATAAAATTTACGCAATAAAGTAACTAAATAAAACCAAAAGTGATATAATAATAATAATAATAACTTTATTGTACACCAGGTAATTACAAACTACTTAAATCTAGGTATGTACATTTGGCGGCCTATGGCCGAGATATGTGATTAAAATAATAGAATTATAAAATATAAATATTTCTGACATCATACAAACAATACCATCTAGTCCCAAACAAAGCAGATTATTTACTATAACAGAATCAATAAATCATTATTGTTAAACCGTATGTGCCTCAGAGGTGACGCATGCGAGTAAACCGCATGAGCCTCCAGAGTCCTCGGCTCCTCCATTCGGGGTTTCTTTCTGGGTGGCCCGATAGTCACCCTCTCCGAGTCCTCACGCCGTTTCTCACCTCTTGGCACATTTAGTGTCGCCTCGTAGCAGTTGTCAGTCTGTGTTGAAAGTGAAATCATTAATAACAAATAAAACTATGTATGTGAACTATGGTATGTGAACACATTTTAAGTATTTCATAACGATAAGTAATTATGAACTAGCGAAGTAAATATGCAAACATCCTTGCAACGAATTATTATTTATTGGCACTATAGTAGTCTGATAATAAATGAGACCGCCATGGACATCCATGTCACTATCAACACAAACAAAAAAAGAATAAAAGTATGTAATCATCAAATACTTTACCATCGTTGTACGATCAGTCCTGTCTCGTGTGTTAGCCGCTCGCTTCTCTTCTGCCACATTGCCACTGTCAAAAGAAACTCTCCTCTCTTGGACTTTCAAGAGAGGCTTTCTAACTGTCAATATGGTGGACAGTCCGTAAGAAACGGTAGGCAGTGGAGAGGTTACCGTCCTGTTTTTGGCTCCGTTGAGTTGTTTTTTTAACGTTGAGGTCCTCGAGGCTGGATGTATAACGATGTTTTGGAGCACAGTTATAGTGCTCCCAGGCTTTGGTTGCGCCGGCTTCTGGTACAGATACAATGTAGTTAAACAAATGTCTAATAACGGTTACAAAATCTAGTGTTATTTAAAGTAACTACGTATCATATAAATTTACGGGCTCGCGACGGGTTTTAAGAGTGAGTAGATACATACCTTGGAATTGCTTGACGCTCCGCCTTTTGGAACAGGTACGTATACTTTTCTGATAGGCATGGCGCTATGAATATCTTGCACTGGCGATGATCGCAGGAAGAATGATTTAATTATCGTACTTTTCCCCTTATATATTACAAAATACGACAAAGAAGTTAAAAGACCTAAAGGAACTACTCAGCACTGCTGATAACACGGACAATTCAATCACCGATTTGAATACACGCTTGCAATTTTGAACACATTGTTCTGTTTCAAATAGAATAGAAGTTTCCTATTGTTATTATTTATGATAAATAGACGGATAGTATTATTTATCAATTGGTTTTGTATTTTAGTGTTTTGTTTGTTTATTGTTTTTTATTGTTCGTTAAGTTCTTTGAATTCGAACCTCAGAATAAGCCTAACCTTTACAATAAGTAGATAAGACACAACATTGGGTATAGAATATTTTGTATGCAACTAAAAGACATTAAAGAAGTTCTATATCTACAAATAACTCGAAAGAATGAAACATCTCAATTACACGACCATATTAAGGAAGAGTTATTCATTGTTTGGAAGAACAAGGAAGAACATGACCACGTGGTTGTAAATAAATATGAAAACCTGATAAACTGTTTTCGTCTTATGTATGTTGTTGTACCGAGAAATAGCGTAAAGGCGTAGCGTAGCGTAGGATAGCGGTACTGTCATATAGCGACCGTAATGTAACGATTAATGATGTCACTAGAATGTCGTCTATGTAAACAAAATGGCGCGGTTTCCTAGAGAGCGGTAATGGGACACCGTAACGTCAAAAAGCGCTGCCGCCATGAGTATGACGGCCGTCTTGTCGGTGTTAGATGGTTTCGTGAATGTCTTTTTGAAGCGGTGAAGCTATGTTTAATTTGTGTTTTTTTTTAAACCGGAACGACGCACAAAATGAGTCCCAACTCTTGGAGCATCTCTGCATTGCTCAGTAAAGGCGACGCACTAAAATCTCAAATGCACCTTCTGTACCACGAGATTTGAATAAATTGTCTTCCGCCATACGACTATTTTCTTCTTCTGATGATAGTGCATCCTCCAAGTAAATTATTAAAGCTAAATCAAGGTCGTTCATTTTCTCTTCAGGATACTATTGGTTTGACGTTTGTTTAAAAAAAATGACTGACGGTGTGTTAATACGGCCACGTCACATCCCTTAACTTTTCACACATTACATAGAAAATGTTCTAGTGACGTCATTCACCGTTATATTACGGCCGCTATATGACGGCACCACTATCCCAGGAAACCAAAGGTTAAGTGGCATGTTAATTCACCTGTTAACTTGTAACTCTAACAATGTTTCTTTTGTACAAATTTGACAACCATTTCTTATTTCTAATATATCTTCTGGGTTAAACTATTTGACTGTGAATGTTGAGTTGGAGTTTCAAACCAAATCAATCAATGTACTTTCCCGTGACGTAGATACCATCGTCTAGATCATTCGCTTTAATACTCCAAAATCATGGCCATTTGGTAAAACCGAATGACCACCTAACTATGAGAAAATACTAATAAACTTTTTAAAGCTTTTAGAGTCAGTCAAAGCCAACATAAACACCAAGTATGCAATGTATTACATCTTTGAACAAACTCTTTGGGCTCTTTTATTAGAATCTACAATTAATTTGATTGTTTACAAATTGAAGAGTTGAATATTGTTGAAGCAATAAAACACACCAAAATTTCAACATTCAAACTTAATCATAAAATAACCTTCCTGGTAGTTAATGAAAAACCTCTGAAATCACTGTCTGATGTTGATTAAGCAACGAAAGTACTTCACGTGGTATTATTCTAAGAAAAATAAATGTCGATCGACTTACGTGATTTTACGTAGAATATGCATCCCTCTAAGAAACAATTTTCAGCAAAAAAAGTAAAGGTACTAGTAAAGGGATAGTTTTGTTGTGACAACGCGGATTGCGAAGATAAATAATAACTTACTAAATTATAAACAAATTAAGCACTATTAAAATTGCAGGCATAGCAGCATAAAATAAGAGCTAGTGATATAAGATGTATTATTAGAGAAATTACACCCACAATTACTAATCTGATTTTTACAAAGGTAACCATGGAGATTATGTGGTCATAACGTGTGTTACAAGTCCCCAACCCGCACTCGGACAGCGTGGGGATGTATCGCCTTAACCCAAGTGATTTGTGAAAATAACATCTTTAAGGCTCAAACAGCTTCTTAAAAATCACTTGCTCCGGACGGAAATTCGCCACAAAGCTATCTCTATTTCGTCAAAAGATTTACGTTAATCTCATAAAGTGTGTTTTCAACGATGTTGGAAGTACACTGTTCATATTATATGCGTGTCTGTAGCATTGACAGCTAAAGTCTACGACGTGTAGCATTTTTGTAGCAAGCTACGAGCAGCTAGAATTAAAATGGTTTAATGATTGAGTGAAATAATAATTAGACTCGATAGCTTTTTATCAACAATCTAATTTTTCGAATTTCAATAACTAAATATTAATAAATTTAAATTATTTAATTTACCAGTCCTTAACCCGCACTCGGCCAGGATGGTGACACATACCCTTTCCTGAAAGGAAATCCGAGACCAGTAATGGCACATTACGGGTTGTTGATGAATTTAACATTTGACTTAACTTGATATTGACTCCACGATTAGCCCAGTGGTTTAAGTGGTCGCCACGCAACTCTCAACTGCGCCAAGTATAGTGGGTTCAAATCCTATATGGTGTGTTCAAATCCGAACACTTCGTGTGATCCACAAATTGTTATTCTGAGTCTAAGTGTGTTTTTTGTATGTTCGTAAAGTCCCCCGCGACAAAAGATGTAAAGCAGGAGTCGTCTTTCAAAAAAAAAGGTTGCTGTTTGTCAGTCTTTTCCGCTTTCATGGTTAATCTGTTCAGCGATTTCAATGAAATGTTGAAAGATATAGGCTACTCTTTACCACAATTACTCATTTACAGGCGGGTGGAGCCGCAGGCAAAAGCCAGTGTTGTATAAATTTAACCGCCTTTACTTGAAGAGAATACTTGACGTCCTAACAAACACCAAAGATACGTGTACATCCACTTTTACATGTCATAGAGGCCTAACTTGTAAAATACGGCTACTTTGAAATATTGACAACTTTATTCTATAATAGGTATGTAATGAAAAGAGTACATGTAAGTTAGTTTGAACAGTGACCTTTAAAGCCAGATTACGTCTTTTGTGATTGAATCATTGGGATTCGATGAGTTTGAGTGCATTGTTTTATTCCCAACACTAGATTGTACCGTTTTCACTCCATTACTTCATTATCTCAACTCGTCCCAGTTTTCGTTGCATATTCCTCCCAGGACTTTGCCATTGTTTTTTATTTTTAGCTGATTTTAACACATTTAACATGACAATAACAAAAAAAATATTGATATCGCGTTCTATATCTGAGTAAATTGAAATAGTTAAATTAAATTCTATATATTTAAAAGGCAAGTATTTAGCCTTCTTTAGATAACCTTCTTTCAAATGAGAGGCCTATGTCCAGCAGTGGACTGTTACAGGCTGTTGATGACGATGATAAAGTGTTTAGCGAGTGCAATAAAATTTACGCAATAATGTAACTAAATAAAACCAAAAGTGATATAATAATAATAATAATAACTTTATTGTACACCAGGTAATTACAAACTACTTAAATCTAGGTATGTACATTTGGCGGCCTATGGCCGAGATATGTGATTAAAATAATAGAATTATAAAATATAAATATTTCTGACATCATACAAACAATACCATCTAGTCCCAAACAAAGCAGATTATTTACTATAACAGAATCAATAAATCATTATTGTTAAACCGTATGTGCCTCAGAGGTGACGCATGCGAGTAAACCGCATGAGCCTCCAGAGTCCTCGGCTCCTCCATTCGGGGTTTCTTTCTGGGTGGCCCGATAGTCACCCTCTCCGAGTCCTCACGCCGTTTCTCACCTCTTGGCACATTTAGTGTCGCCTCGTAGCAGTTGTCAGTCTGTGTTAAAAGTGAAATCATTAATAACAAATAAAACTATGTATGTGAACTATGGTATGTGAACACATTTTAAGTATTTCATAACGATAAGTAATTATGAACTAGCGAAGTAAATATGCAAACATCCTTGCAACGAATTATTATTTATTGGCACTATAGTAGTCTGATAATAAATGAGACCGCCATGGACATCCATGTCACTATCAACACTAAGGTTACAAAAAAGAATAAAAGTATGTAATCATCAAATACTTTACCATCGTTGTACGATCAGTCCTGTCTCGTGTGTTAGCCGCTCGCTTCTCTTCTGCCACATTGCCACTGTCAAAAGAAACTCTCCTCTCTTGGACTTTCAAGAGAGGCTTTCTAACTGTCAATATGGTGGACAGTCCGTAAGAAACGGTAGGCAGTGGAGAGGTTACCGTCCTATTTTTGGCTCCGTTGAGTTGTTTTTTTAACGTTGAGGTCCTCGAGGCTGGATGTATAACGATGTTTTGGAGCACAGTTATAGTGCTCCCAGGCTTTGGTTGCGCCGGCTTCTGGTACAGATACAATGTAGTTAAACAAATGTCTAATAACGGTTACAAAATCTAGTGTTATTTAAAGTAACTACGTATCATATAAATTTACGGGCTCGCGACGGGTTTTAAGAGTGAGTAGATACATACCTTGGAATTGCTTGACGCTCCGCCTTTTGGAACAGGTACGTATACTTTTCTGATAGGCATGGCGCTATGAATATCTTGCACTGGCGATGATCGCAGGAAGAATGATTTAATTATCGTACTTTTCCCCTTATATATTACAAAATACGACAAAGAAGTTAAAAGACCTAAAGGAACTACTCAGCACTGCTGATAACACGGACAATTCAATCACCGATTTGAATACACGCTTGCAATTTTGAACACATTGTTCTGTTTCAAATAGAATAGAAGTTTCCTATTGTTATTATTTATGATAAATAGACGGATAGTATTATTTATCAATTGGTTTTGTATTTTAGTGTTTTGTTTGTTTATTGTTTTTTATTGTTCGTTAAGTTCTTTGAATTCGAACCTCAGAATAAGCCTAACCTTTACAATAAGTAGATAAGACACAACATTGGGTATAGAATATTTTGTATGCAACTAAAAGACATTAAAGAAGTTCTATATCTACAAATAACTCGAAAGAATGAAACATCTCAATTACACGACTATATTAAGGAAGAGTTATTCATTGTTTGGAAGAACAAGGAAGAACATGACCACGTGGTTGTAAATAAATATGAAAACCTGATAAACTGTTTTCGTCTTATGTATGTTGTTGTACCGAGAAATAGCGTAAAGGCGTAGCGTAGCGTAGGATAGCGGTACTGTCATATAGCGACCGTAATTTAACGATTAATGATGTCACTAGAATGTCGTCTATGTAAACAAAATGGCGCGGTTTCCTAGAGAGCGGTAATGGGACACCGTAACGTCAAAAAGCGCTGCCGCCATGAGTATGACGGCCGTCTTGTCGGTGTTAGATGGTTTCGTGAATGTCTTTTTGAAGCGGTGAAGCTATGTTTAATTTGTGTTTTTTTTTAAACCGGAACGACGCACAAAATGAGTCCCAACTCTTGGAGCATCTCTGCATTGCTCAGTAAAGGCGACGCACTAAAATCTCAAATGCACCTTCTGTACCACGAGATTTGAATAAATTGTCTTCCGCCATACGACTATTTTCTTCTTCTGATGATAGTGCATCCTCCAAGTAAATTATTAAAGCTAAATCAAGGTCGTTCATTTTCTCTTCAGGATACTATTGGTTTGACGTTTGTTTAAAAAAAATGACTGACGGTGTGTTAATACGGCCACGTCACATCCCTTAACTTTTCACACATTACATAGAAAATGTTCTAGTGACGTCATTCACCGTTATATTACGGCCGCTATATGACGGCACCACTATCCCAGGAAACCAAAGGTTAAGTGGCATGTTAATTCACCTGTTAACTTGTAACTCTAACAATGTTTCTTTTGTACAAATTTGACAACCATTTCTTATTTCTAATATATCTTCTGGGTTAAACTATTTGACTGTGAATGTTGAGTTGGAGTTTCAAACCAAATCAATCAATGTACTTTCCCGTGACGTAGATACCATCGTCTAGATCATTCGCTTTAATACTCCAAAATCATGGCCATTTGGTAAAACCGAATGACCACCTAACTATGAGAAAATACTAATAAACTTTTTAAAGCTTTTAGAGTCAGTCAAAGCCAACATAAACACCAAGTATGCAATGTATTACATCTTTGAACAAACTCTTTGGGCTCTTTTATTAGAATCTACAATTAATTTGATTGTTTACAAATTGAAGAGTTGAATATTGTTGAAGCAATAAAACACACCAAAATTTCAACATTCAAACTTAATCATAAAATAACCTTCCTGGTAGTTAATGAAAAACCTCTGAAATCACTGTCTGATGTTGATTAAGCAACGAAAGTACTTCACGTGGTATTATTCTAAGAAAAATAAATGTCGATCGACTTACGTGATTTTACGTAGAATATGCATCCCTCTAAGAAACAATTTTCAGCAAAAAAAGTAAAGGTACTAGTAAAGGGATAGTTTTGTTGTGACAACGCGGATTGCGAAGATAAATAATAACTTACTAAATTATAAACAAATTAAGCACTATTAAAATTGCAGGCATAGCAGCATAAAATAAGAGCTAGTGATATAAGATGTATTATTAGAGAAATTACACCCACAATTACTAATCTGATTTTTACAAAGGTAACCATGGAGATTATGTGGTCATAACGTGTGTTACAAGTCCCCAACCCGCACTCGGACAGCGTGGGGATGTATCGCCTTAACCCAAGTGATTTGTGAAAATAACATCTTTAAGGCTCAAACAGCTTCTTAAAAATCACTTGCTCCGGACGGAAATTCGCCACAAAGCTATCTCTATTTCGTCAAAAGATTTACGTTAATCTCATAAAGTGTGTTTTCAACGATGTTGGAAGTACACTGTTCATATTATATGCGTGTCTGTAGCATTGACAGCTAAAGTCTACGACGTGTAGCATTTTCGTAGCAAGCTACGAGCAGCTAGAATTAAAATGGTTTAATGATTGAGTGAAATAATAATTAGACTCGATAGCTTTTTATCAACAATCTAATTTTTCGAATTTCAATAACTAAATATTAATAAATTTAAATTATTTAATTTACCAGTCCTTAACCCGCACTCGGCCAGGATGGTGACACATACCCTTTCCTGAAAGGAAATCCGAGACCAGTAATGGCACATTACGGGTTGTTGATGAATTTAACATTTGACTTGACTTGATATTGACTCCACGATTAGCCCAGTGGTTTAAGTGGTCGCCACGCAACTCTCAACTGCGCCAAGTATAGTGGGTTCAAATCCTATATGGTGTGTTCAAATCCGAACACTTCGTGTGATCCACAAATTGTTATTCTGAGTCTAAGTGTGTTTTTTGTATGTTCGTAAAGTCCCCCGCGACAAAAGATGTAAAGCAGGAGTCGTCTTTCAAAAAAAAAGGTTGCTGTTTGTCAGTCTTTTCCGCTTTCATGGTTAATCTGTTCAGCGATTTCAATGAAATGTTGAAAGATATAGGCTACTCTTTACCACAATTACTCATTTACAGGCGGGTGGAGCCGCAGGCAAAAGCCAGTGTTGTATAAATTTAACCGCCTTTACTTGAAGAGAATACTTGACGTCCTAACAAACACCAAAGATACGTGTACATCCACTTTTACATGTCATAGAGGCCTAACTTGTAAAATACGGCTACTTTGAAATATTGACAACTTTATTCTATAATAGGTATGTAATGAAAAGAGTACATGTAAGTTAGTTTGAACAGTGACCTTTAAAGCCAGATTACGTCTTTTGTGATTGAATCATTGGGATTCGATGAGTTTGAGTGCATTGTTTTATTCCCAACACTAGATTGTACCGTTTTCACTCCATTACTTCATTATCTCAACTCGTCCCAGTTTTCGTTGCATATTCCTCCCAGGACTTTGCCATTGTTTTTTATTTTTAGCTGATTTTAACACATTTAACATGACAATAACAAAAAAAATATTGATATCGCGTTCTATATCTGAGTAAATTGAAATAGTTAAATTAAATTCTATATATTTAACAGGCAAGTATTTAGCCTCCTTTACATAACCTTCTTTCAAATGAGAGGCCTATGTCCAGCAGTGTACTGTTACAGGCTGTTGATGACGATGATAAAGTGTTTAGCGAGTGCAATAAAATTTACGCAATAAAGTAACTAAATAAAACCAAAAGTGATATAATAATAATAATAATAACTTTATTGTACACCAGGTAATTACAAACTACTTAAATCTAGGTATGTACATTTGGCGGCCTATGGCCGAGATATGTGATTAAAATAATAGAATTATAAAATATAAATATTTCTGACATCATACAAACAATACCATCTAGTCCCAAACAAAGCAGATTATTTACTATAACAGAATCAATAAATCATTATTGTTAAACCGTATGTGCCTCAGAGGTGACGCATGCGAGTAAACCGCATGAGCCTCCAGAGTCCTCGGCTCCTCCATTCGGGGTTTCTTTCTGGGTGGCCCGATAGTCACCCTCTCCGAGTCCTCACGCCGTTTCTCACCTCTTGGCACATTTAGTGTCGCCTCGTAGCAGTTGTCAGTCTGTGTTAAAAGTGAAATCATTAATAACAAATAAAACTATGTATGTGAACTATGGTATGTGAACACATTTTAAGTATTTCATAACGATAAGTAATTATGAACTAGCGAAGTAAATATGCAAACATCCTTGCAACGAATTATTATTTATTGGCACTATAGTAGTCTGATAATAAATGAGACCGCCATGGACATCCATGTCACTATCAACACTAAGGTTACAAAAAAGAATAAAAGTATGTAATCATCAAATACTTTACCATCGTTGTACGATCAGTCCTGTCTCGTGTGTTAGCCGCTCGCTTCTCTTCTGCCACATTGCCACTGTCAAAAGAAACTCTCCTCTCTTGGACTTTCAAGAGAGGCTTTCTAACTGTCAATATGGTGGACAGTCCGTAAGAAACGGTAGGCAGTGGAGAGGTTACCGTCCTGTTTTTGGCTCCGTTGAGTTGTTTTTTTAACGTTGAGGTCCTCGAGGCTGGATGTATAACGATGTTTTGGAGCACAGTTATAGTGCTCCCAGGCTTTGGTTGCGCCGGCTTCTGGTACAGATACAATGTAGTTAAACAAATGTCTAATAACGGTTACAAAATCTAGTGTTATTTAAAGTAACTACGTATCATATAAATTTACGGGCTCGCGACGGGTTTTAAGAGTGAGTAGATACATACCTTGGAATTGCTTGACGCTCCGCCTTTTGGAACAGGTACGTATACTTTTCTGATAGGCATGGCGCTATGAATATCTTGCACTGGCGATGATCGCAGGAAGAATGATTTAATTATCGTACTTTTCCCCTTATATATTACAAAATACGACAAAGAAGTTAAAAGACCTAAAGGAACTACTCAGCACTGCTGATAACACGGACAATTCAATCACCGATTTGAATACACGCTTGCAATTTTGAACACATTGTTCTGTTTCAAATAGAATAGAAGTTTCCTATTGTTATTATTTATGATAAATAGACGGATAGTATTATTTATCAATTGGTTTTGTATTTTAGTGTTTTGTTTGTTTATTGTTTTTTATTGTTCGTTAAGTTCTTTGAATTCGAACCTCAGAATAAGCCTAACCTTTACAATAAGTAGATAAGACACAACATTGGGTATAGAATATTTTGTATGCAACTAAAAGACATTAAAGAAGTTCTATATCTACAAATAACTCGAAAGAATGAAACATCTCAATTACACGACTATATTAAGGAAGAGTTATTCATTGTTTGGAAGAACAAGGAAGAACATGACCACGTGGTTGTAAATAAATATGAAAACCTGATAAACTGTTTTCGTCTTATGTATGTTGTTGTACCGAGAAATAGCGTAAAGGCGTAGCGTAGCGTAGGATAGCGGTACTGTCATATAGCGACCGTAATGTAACGATTAATGATGTCACTAGAATGTCGTCTATGTAAACAAAATGGCGCGGTTTCCTAGAGAGCGGTAATGGGACACCGTAACGTCAAAAAGCGCTGCCGCCATGAGTATGACGGCCGTCTTGTCGGTGTTAGATGGTTTCGTGAATGTCTTTTTGAAGCGGTGAAGCTATGTTTAATTTGTGTTTTTTTTTAAACCGGAACGACGCACAAAATGAGTCCCAACTCTTGGAGCATCTCTGCATTGCTCAGTAAAGGCGACGCACTAAAATCTCAAATGCACCTTCTGTACCACGAGATTTGAATAAATTGTCTTCCGCCATACGACTATTTTCTTCTTCTGATGATAGTGCATCCTCCAAGTAAATTATTAAAGCTAAATCAAGGTCGTTCATTTTCTCTTCAGGATACTATTGGTTTGACGTTTGTTTAAAAAAAATGACTGACGGTGTGTTAATACGGCCACGTCACATCCCTTAACTTTTCACACATTACATAGAAAATGTTCTAGTGACGTCATTCACCGTTATATTACGGCCGCTATATGACGGCACCACTATCCCAGGAAACCAAAGGTTAAGTGGCATGTTAATTCACCTGTTAACTTGTAACTCTAACAATGTTTCTTTTGTACAAATTTGACAACCATTTCTTATTTCTAATATATCTTCTGGGTTAAACTATTTGACTGTGAATGTTGAGTTGGAGTTTCAAACCAAATCAATCAATGTACTTTCCCGTGACGTAGATACCATCGTCTAGATCATTCGCTTTAATACTCCAAAATCATGGCCATTTGGTAAAACCGAATGACCACCTAACTATGAGAAAATACTAATAAACTTTTTAAAGCTTTTAGAGTCAGTCAAAGCCAACATAAACACCAAGTATGCAATGTATTACATCTTTGAACAAACTCTTTGGGCTCTTTTATTAGAATCTACAATTAATTTGATTGTTTACAAATTGAAGAGTTGAATATTGTTGAAGCAATAAAACACACCAAAATTTCAACATTCAAACTTAATCATAAAATAACCTTCCTGGTAGTTAATGAAAAACCTCTGAAATCACTGTCTGATGTTGATTAAGCAACGAAAGTACTTCACGTGGTATTATTCTAAGAAAAATAAATGTCGATCGACTTACGTGATTTTACGTAGAATATGCATCCCTCTAAGAAACAATTTTCAGCAAAAAAAGTAAAGGTACTAGTAAAGGGATAGTTTTGTTGTGACAACGCGGATTGCGAAGATAAATAATAACTTACTAAATTATAAACAAATTAAGCACTATTAAAATTGCAGGCATAGCAGCATAAAATAAGAGCTAGTGATATAAGATGTATTATTAGAGAAATTACACCCACAATTACTAATCTGATTTTTACAAAGGTAACCATGGAGATTATGTGGTCATAACGTGTGTTACAAGTCCCCAACCCGCACTCGGACAGCGTGGGGATGTATCGCCTTAACCCAAGTGATTTGTGAAAATAACATCTTTAAGGCTCAAACAGCTTCTTAAAAATCACTTGCTCCGGACGGAAATTCGCCACAAAGCTATCTCTATTTCGTCAAAAGATTTACGTTAATCTCATAAAGTGTGTTTTCAACGATGTTGGAAGTACACTGTTCATATTATATGCGTGTCTGTAGCATTGACAGCTAAAGTCTACGACGTGTAGCATTTTCGTAGCAAGCTACGAGCAGCTAGAATTAAAATGGTTTAATGATTGAGTGAAATAATAATTAGACTCGATAGCTTTTTATCAATAATCTAATTTTTCGAATTTCAATAACTAAATATTAATAAATTTAAATTATTTAATTTACCAGTCCTTAACCCGCACTCGGCCAGGATGGTGACACATACCCTTTCCTGAAAGGAAATCCGAGACCAGTAATGGCACATTACGGGTTGTTGATGAATTTAACATTTGACTTGACTTGATATTGACTCCACGATTAGCCCAGTGGTTTAAGTGGTCGCCACGCAACTCTCAACTGCGCCAAGTATAGTGGGTTCAAATCCTATATGGTGTGTTCAAATCCGAACACTTCGTGTGATCCACAAATTGTTATTCTGAGTCTAAGTGTGTTTTTTGTATGTTCGTAAAGTCCCCCGCGACAAAAGATGTAAAGCAGGAGTCGTCTTTCAAAAAAAAAGGTTGCTGTTTGTCAGTCTTTTCCGCTTTCATGGTTAATCTGTTCAGCGATTTCAATGAAATGTTGAAAGATATAGGCTACTCTTTACCACAATTACTCATTTACAGGTGGGTGGAGCCGCAGGCAAAAGCCAGTGTTGTATAAATTTAACCGCCTTTACTTGAAGAGAATACTTGACGTCCTAACAAACACCAAAGATACGTGTACATCCACTTTTACATGTCATAGAGGCCTAACTTGTAAAATACGGCTACTTTGAAATATTGACAACTTTATTCTATAATAGGTATGTAATGAAAAGAGTACATGTAAGTTAGTTTGAACAGTGACCTTTAAAGCCAGATTACGTCTTTTGTGATTGAATCATTGGGATTCGATGAGTTTGAGTGCATTGTTTTATTCCCAACACTAGATTGTACCGTTTTCACTCCATTACTTCATTATCTCAACTCGTCCCAGTTTTCGTTGCATATTCCTCCCAGGACTTTGCCATTCTTTTTTATTTTTAGCTGATTTTAACACATTTAACATGACAATAACAAAAAAAATATTGATATCGCGTTCTATATCTGAGTAAATTGAAATAGTTAAATTAAATTCTATATATTTAACAGGCAAGTATTTAGCCTCCTTTACATAACCTTCTTTCAAATGAGAGGCCTATGTCCAGCAGTGTACTGTTACAGGCTGTTGATGACGATGATAAAGTGTTTAGCGAGTGCAATAAAATTTACGCAATAATGTAACTAAATAAAACCAAAAGTGATATAATAATAATAATAATAACTTTATTGTACACCAGGTAATTACAAACTACTTAAATCTAGGTATGTACATTTGGCGGCCTATGGCCGAGATATGTGATTAAAATAATAGAATTATAAAATATAAATATTTCTGACATCATACAAACAATACCATCTAGTCCCAAACAAAGCAGATTATTTACTATAACAGAATCAATAAATCATTATTGTTAAACCGTATGTGCCTCAGAGGTGACGCATGCGAGTAAACCGCATGAGCCTCCAGAGTCCTCGGCTCCTCCATTCGGGGTTTCTTTCTGGGTGGCCCGATAGTCACCCTCTCCGAGTCCTCACGCCGTTTCTCACCTCTTGGCACATTTAGTGTCGCCTCGTAGCAGTTGTCAGTCTGTGTTAAAAGTGAAATCATTAATAACAAATAAAACTATGTATGTGAACTATGGTATGTGAACACATTTTAAGTATTTCATAACGATAAGTAATTATGAACTAGCGAAGTAAATATGCAAACATCCTTGCAACGAATTATTATTTATTGGCACTATAGTAGTCTGATAATAAATGAGACCGCCATGGACATCCATGTCACTATCAACACTAAGGTTACAAAAAAGAATAAAAGTATGTAATCATCAAATACTTTACCATCGTTGTACGATCAGTCCTGTCTCGTGTGTTAGCCGCTCGCTTCTCTTCTGCCACATTGCCACTGTCAAAAGAAACTCTCCTCTCTTGCACTTTCAAGAGAGGCTTTCTAACTGTCAATATGGTGGACAGTCCGTAAGAAACGGTAGGCAGTGGAGAGGTTACCGTCCTGTTTTTGGCTCCGTTGAGTTGTTTTTTTAACGTTGAGGTCCTCGAGGCTGGATGTATAACGATGTTTTGGAGCACAGTTATAGTGCTCCCAGGCTTTGGTTGCGCCGGCTTCTGGTACAGATACAATGTAGTTAAACAAATGTCTAATAACGGTTACAAAATCTAGTGTTATTTAAAGTAACTACGTATCATATAAATTTACGGGCTCGCGACGGGTTTTAAGAGTGAGTAGATACATACCTTGGAATTGCTTGACGCTCCGCCTTTTGGAACAGGTACGTATACTTTTCTGATAGGCATGGCGCTATGAATATCTTGCACTGGCGATGATCGCAGGAAGAATGATTTAATTATCGTACTTTTCCCCTTATATATTACAAAATACGACAAAGAAGTTAAAAGACCTAAAGGAACTACTCAGCACTGCTGATAACACGGACAATTCAATCACCGATTTGAATACACGCTTGCAATTTTGAACACATTGTTCTGTTTCAAATAGAATAGAAGTTTCCTATTGTTATTATTTATGATAAATAGACGGATAGTATTATTTATCAATTGGTTTTGTATTTTAGTGTTTTGTTTGTTTATTGTTTTTTATTGTTCGTTAAGTTCTTTGAATTCGAACCTCAGAATAAGCCTAACCTTTACAATAAGTAGATAAGACACAACATTGGGTATAGAATATTTTGTATGCAACTAAAAGACATTAAAGAAGTTCTATATCTACAAATAACTCGAAAGAATGAAACATCTCAATTACACGACTATATTAAGGAAGAGTTATTCATTGTTTGGAAGAACAAGGAAGAACATGACCACATGGTTGTAAATAAATATGAAAACCTGATAAACTGTTTTCGTCTTAAGTATGTTGTTGTACCGAGAAATAGCGTAAAGGCGTAGCGTAGCGTAGGATAGCGGTACTGTCATATAGCGACCGTAATGTAACGCTTAATGATGTCACTAGAATGTCGTCTATGTAAACAAAATGGCGCGGTTTCCTAGAGAGCGGTAATGGGACACCGTAACGTCAAAAAGCGCTGCCGCCATGAGTATGACGGCCGTCTTGTCGGTGTTAGATGGTTTCGTGAATGTCTTTTTGAAGCGGTGACGCTATGTTTAATTTGTGTTTTTTTTTAAACCGGAACGACGCACAAAATGAGTCCCAACTCTTGGAGCATCTCTGCATTGCTCAGTAAAGGCGACGCACTAAAATCTCAAATGCACCTTCTGTACCACGAGATTTGAATAAATTGTCTTCCGCCATACGACTATTTTCTTCTTCTGATGATAGTGCATCCTCCAAGTAAATTATTAAAGCTAAATCAAGGTCGTTCATTTTCTCTTCAGAATACTATTGGTTTGACGTTTGTTTAAAAAAAATGACTGACGGTGTGTTAATACGGCCACGTCACATCCCTTAACTTTTCACACATTACATAGAAAATGTTCTAGTGACGTCATTCACCGTTATATTACGGCCGCTATATGACGGCACCACTATCCCAGGAAACCAAAGGTTAAGTGGCATGTTAATTCACCTGTTAACTTGTAACTCTAACAATGTTTCTTTTGTACAAATTTGATAACCATTTCTTATTTCTAATATATCTTCTGGGTTAAACTATTTGACTGTGAATGTTGAGTTGGAGTTTCAAACCAAATCAATCAATGTACTTTCCCGTGACGTAGATACCATCGTCTAGATCATTCGCTTTAATACTCCAAAATCATGGCCATTTGGTAAAACCGAATGACCACCTAACTATGAGAAAATACTAATAAACTTTTTAAAGCTTTTAGAGTCAGTCAAAGCCAACATAAACACCAAGTATGCAATGTATTACATCTTTGAACAAACTCTTTGGGCTCTTTTATTAGAATCTACAATTAATTTGATTGTTTACAAATTGAAGAGTTGAATATTGTTGAAGCAATAAAACACACCAAAATTTCAACATTCAAACTTAATCATAAAATAACCTTCCTGGTAGTTAATGAAAAACCTCTGAAATCACTGTCTGATGTTGATTAAGCAACGAAAGTACTTCACGTGGTATTATTCTAAGAAAAATAAATGTCGATCGACTTACGTGATTTTACGTAGAATATGCATCCCTCTAAGAAACAATTTTCAGCAAAAAAAGTAAAGGTACTAGTAAAGGGATAGTTTTGTTGTGACAACGCGGATTGCGAAGATAAATAATAACTTACTAAATTATAAACAAATTAAGCACTATTAAAATTGCAGGCATAGCAGCATAAAATAAGAGCTAGTGATATAAGATGTATTATTAGAGAAATTACACCCACAATTACTAATCTGATTTTTACAAAGGTAACCATGGAGATTATGTGGTCATAACGTGTGTTACAAGTCCCCAACCCGCACTCGGACAGCGTGGGGATGTATCGCCTTAACCCAAGTGATTTGTGAAAATAACATCTTTAAGGCTCAAACAGCTTCTTAAAAATCACTTGCTCCGGACGGAAATTCGCCACAAAGCTATCTCTATTTTGTCAAAAGATTTACGTTAATCTCATAAAGTGTGTTTTCAACGATGTTGGAAGTACACTGTTCATATTATATGCGTGTCTGTAGCATTGACAGCTAAAGTCTACGACGTGTAGCATTTTCGTAGCAAGCTACGAGCAGCTAGAATTAAAATGGTTTAATGATTGAGTGAAATAATAATTAGACTCGATAGCTTTTTATCAACAATCTAATTTTTCGAATTTCAATAACTAAATATTAATAAATTTAAATTATTTAATTTACCAGTCCTTAACCCGCACTCGGCCAGGATGGTGACACATACCCTTTCCTGAAAGGAAATCCGAGACCAGTAATGGCACATTACGGGTTGTTGATGAATTTAACATTTGACTTGACTTGATATTGACTCCACGATTAGCCCAGTGGTTTAAGTGGTCGCCACGCAACTCTCAACTGCGCCAAGTATAGTGGGTTCAAATCCTATATGGTGTGTTCAAATCCGAACACTTCGTGTGATCCACAAATTGTTATTCTGAGTCTAAGTGTGTTTTTTGTATGTTCGTAAAGTCCCCCGCGACAAAAGATGTAAAGCAGGAGTCGTCTTTCAAAAAAAAAGGTTGCTGTTTGTCAGTCTTTTCCGCTTTCATGGTTAATCTGTTCAGCGATTTCAATGAAATGTTGAAAGATATAGGCTACTCTTTACCACAATTACTCATTTACAGGCGGGTGGAGCCGCAGGCAAAAGCCAGTGTTGTATAAATTTAACCGCCTTTACTTGAAGAGAATACTTGACGTCCTAACAAACACCAAAGATACGTGTACATCCACTTTTACATGTCATAGAGGCCTAACTTGTAAAATACGGCTACTTTGAAATATTGACAACTTTATTCTATAATAGGTATGTAATGAAAAGAGTACATGTAAGTTAGTTTGAACAGTGACCTTTAAAGCCAGATTACGTCTTTTGTGATTGAATCATTGGGATTCGATGAGTTTGAGTGCATTGTTTTATTCCCAACACTAGATTGTACCGTTTTCACTCCATTACTTCATTATCTCAACTCGTCCCAGTTTTCGTTGCATATTCCTCCCAGGACTTTGCCATTCTTTTTTATTTTTAGCTGATTTTAACACATTTAACATGACAATAACAAAAAAAATATTGATATCGCGTTCTATATCTGAGTAAATTGAAATAGTTAAATTAAATTCTATATATTTAAAAGGCAAGTATTTAGCCTTCTTTAGATAACCTTCTTTCAAATGAGAGGCCTATGTCCAGCAGTGGACTGTTACAGGCTGTTGATGACGATGATAAAGTGTTTAGCGAGTGCAATAAAATTTACGCAATAATGTAACTAAATAAAACCAAAAGTGATATAATAATAATAATAATAACTTTATTGTACACCAGGTAATTACAAACTACTTAAATCTAGGTATGTACATTTGGCGGCCTATGGCCGAGATATGTGATTAAAATAATAGAATTATAAAATATAAATATTTCTGACATCATACAAACAATACCATCTAGTCCAAAACAAAGCAGATTATTTACTATAACAGAATCAATAAATCATTATTGTTAAACCGTATGTGCCTCAGAGGTGACGCATGCGAGTAAACCGCATGAGCCTCCAGAGTCCTCGGCTCCTCCATTCGGGGTTTCTTTCTGGGTGGCCCGATAGTCACCCTCTCCGAGTCCTCACGCCGTTTCTCACCTCTTGGCACATCTAGTGTCGCCTCGTAGCAGTTGTCAGTCTGTGTTAAAAGTGAAATCATTAATAACAAATAAAACTATGCATGTGAACTATGGTATTTGAACACATTTTAAGTATTTCATAACGATAAGTAATTATGAACTAGCGAAGTAAATATGCAAACATCCTTGCAACGAATTATTATTAATTGGCACTATAGTAGTCTGATAATAAATGAGACCGCCATTTTGTAAGCAGCTGTCATACAAAGCTGAACTCGGGTGGACATGGACATCCATGTCACCATCAACACTAAGGTTACAAAAAAGAATAAAAGTATGTAATCATCAAATACTTTACCATCGTTGTACGATCAGTCCTGTCTCGTGTGTTAGCCGCTCGCTTCTCTTCTGCCACATTGCCACTGTCAAAAGAAACTCTCCTCTCTTGCACTTTCAAGAGAGGCTTTCTGACTGTCAATATGGTGGACAGTCCGTAAGAAACGGTAGGCAGTGGAGAGGTTACCGTCCTGTTTTTGGCTCCGTTGAGTTGTTTTTTTAACGAGGTCCTCGAGGCTGGATGTATAACGATGTTTTGGAGCACAGTTATAGTGCTCCCAGGCTTTGGTTGCGCCGGCTTCTGGTACAGATACAATGTAGTTAAACAAATGTCTAATAACGGTTACAAAATCTAGTGTTATTTAAAGTAACTACGTATCATATAAATTTACGGGCTCGCGACGGGTTTTAAGAGTGAGTAGATACATACCTTGGAATTGCTTGACGCTCCGCCTTTTGGAACAGGTACGTATACTTTTCTGATAGGCATGGCGCTATGAATATCTTGCACTGGCGATGATCGCAGGAAGAATGATTTAATTATCGTACTTTTCCCCTTATATATTACAAAATACGACAAAGAAGTTAAAAGACCTAAAGGAACTACTCAGCACTGCTGATAACACGGACAATTCAATCACCGATTTGAATACACGCTTGCAATTTTGAACACATTGTTCTGTTTCAAATAGAATAGAAGTTTCCTATTGTTATTATTTATGATAAATAGACGGATAGTATTATTTATCAATTGGTTTTGTATTTTTAGTGTTTTGTTGGTTTATTGTTTTTTATTGTTCGTTAAGTTCTTTGAATTCGAACCTCAGAATAAGCCTAACCTTTTCAATAAGTAGATAAGACACAACATTGGGTATAGAATATTTTGTATGCAACTAAAAGACATTAAAGAAGTTCTATATCTACAAATAACTCGAAAGAATGAAACATCTCAATTACACGACTATATTAAGGAAGAGTTATTCATTGTTTGGAAGAACAAGGAAGAACATGACCACATGGTTGTAAATAAATATGAAAACCTGATAAACTGTTTTCGTCTTAAGTATGTTGTTGTACCGAGAAATAGCGTAAAGGCGTAGCGTAGCGTAGGATAGCGGTACTGTCATATAGCGACCGTAATGTAACGCTTAATGATGTCACTAGAATGTCGTCTATGTAAACAAAATGGCGCGGTTTCCTAGAGAGCGGTAATGGGACACCGTAACGTCAAAAAGCGCTGCCGCCATGAGTATGACGGCCGTCTTGTCGGTGTTAGATGGTTTCGTGAATGTCTTTTTGAAGCGGTGACGCTATGTTTAATTTGTGTTTTTTTTTAAACCGGAACGACGCACAAAATGAGTCCCAACTCTTGGAGCATCTCTGCATTGCTCAGTAAAGGCGACGCACTAAAATCTCAAATGCACCTTCTGTACCACGAGATTTGAATAAATTGTCTTCCGCCATACGACTATTTTCTTCTTCTGATGATAGTGCATCCTCCAAGTAAATTATTAAAGCTAAATCAAGGTCGTTCATTTTCTCTTCAGAATACTATTGGTTTGACGTTTGTTTAAAAAAAATGACTGACGGTGTGTTAATACGGCCACGTCACATCCCTTAACTTTTCACACATTACATAGAAAATGTTCTAGTGACGTCATTCACCGTTATATTACGGCCGCTATATGACGGCACCACTATCCCAGGAAACCAAAGGTTAAGTGGCATGTTAATTCACCTGTTAACTTGTAACTCTAACAATGTTTCTTTTGTACAAATTTGATAACCATTTCTTATTTCTAATATATCTTCTGGGTTAAACTATTTGACTGTGAATGTTGAGTTGGAGTTTCAAACCAAATCAATCAATGTACTTTCCCGTGACGTAGATACCATCGTCTAGATCATTCGCTTTAATACTCCAAAATCATGGCCATTTGGTAAAACCGAATGACCACCTAACTATGAGAAAATACTAATAAACTTTTTAAAGCTTTTAGAGTCAGTCAAAGCCAACATAAACACCAAGTATGCAATGTATTACATCTTTGAACAAACTCTTTGGGCTCTTTTATTAGAATCTACAATTAATTTGATTGTTTACAAATTGAAGAGTTGAATATTGTTGAAGCAATAAAACACACCAAAATTTCAACATTCAAACTTAATCATAAAATAACCTTCCTGGTAGTTAATGAAAAACCTCTGAAATCACTGTCTGATGTTGATTAAGCAACGAAAGTACTTCACGTGGTATTATTCTAAGAAAAATAAATGTCGATCGACTTACGTGATTTTACGTAGAATATGCATCCCTCTAAGAAACAATTTTCAGCAAAAAAACTAAAGGTACTAGTAAAGGGATAGTTTTGTTGTGACAACGCGGATTGCGAAGATAAATAATAACTTACTAAATTATAAACAAATTAAGCATTATTAAAATTGCAGGCATAGATAAAATAAGAGCTAGTGATATAAGATGTATTATTAGAGAAATTACACCCACAATTACTAATCTGATTTTTACAAAGGTAACCATGGAGATTATGTGGTCATAACGTGTGTTACAAGTCCCCAACCCGCACTCGGACAGCGTGTGGATGTATCGCCTTAACCCAAGTGATTTGTGAAAATAACATCTTTAAGGCTCAAACAGCTTCTTAAAAATCACTTGCTCCGGACGGAAATTCGCCACAAAGCTATCTCTATTTCGTCAAAAGATTTACGTTAATCTCATAAAGTGTGTTTTCAACGATGTTGGAAGTACACTGTTCATATTATTGTAGCGTGTCTGTAGCATTGACAGCTAAAGTCTACGACGTGTAGCATTTTCGTAGCAAGCTACGAGCAGCTAGAATTAAAATGGTTTAAGAGCGCGCATAAACCTAAAAAAATATCAGATTTCACCCGCGCGCTTCACACCCCCCGCTCTCGTATCGGCAAGAAGATAGGTATCGTAGGTATGTTACTACGTACGTCACCGCGCGTTTCCGTAGCTACCGTATTGTTTTGTCAAGTACGATCGAGCACAATACACCCAAAATAATCAGATAAAAATTGGCTAAGTGCGAGTCAGTTTAGTCAGTCAGATTTTGATAGATAAAATGGTGGTAAATAAATCGAAAATGTAGGTACCTAATATAATGATGTATTTTCATAATATAATGTCACACAGGCGGGTCATTTTGTGAACAAACACTCTCCAAAAAAGATGAAAAAACTATTTTAAATCTGTAGGTACTTTGTAATGATTTTCTTTTATGAATTTTACTCAAAGTAATACAAAGACACAAATTTTATACAGTTTATATTTTAGAAAAATAATAATTACATAAAAGATACTTTTATGTACTCGTAAGTGCATCAATATTCTGCAAATGATAATTTTTGTGGTGCATTAGAATGACCAACGGTAGAGAAATCTGGTGAAAAGGTTTTGTTTTCCTCCGACATCGTAGGCTGAGATTGGATTTTTTCTAATTCGGATGATTACATAGTTTGTTCAGAGGTTCCAGCTTGAGAAAAGTTCTTGTCTGAAGCAGTAACTAAATCTGAAGAACGGATTTCCACTAATTCGGAAGTTAGATTCGACCTTTTTGGGGGTCCAGCTTCATTCAGTAGTTTGTGTTGACGTTTTTTGCTAACTAATGGTTGTCTCAGTGACATAGTTCTGGTCTGACGTGGGTCAATCAACTCAGGCAATATATGTTCCATGTGAAATTTTGTTAATTTACCAACCATTTTAAATTTCCAAAAGTCATCATCGCGCAAGATTTTTTCTACAGTTAACTTTTGGTTATCAGCCGACCACACTGTGAAAAGAAATATTTTGCTATTGGTTATATGAAGTTGACCAAGAATTGGTTTTGTTAATGACCATTGTATTGTCTTGTATGTTCCAAAATTTACAATAAATTTCTGCGAAGTTCTAACCATTCGCTACTATCTCTTTGTAAGATAGTAGCTCTTTCGATCTGTGATCGTTCAGTCTCAGTCTTTTCCAAATTAAGAAAACGTAGTTTAATACGTACTTTAAAAGTTTATCGCAACTTATTTTTAAAAATTATTTTATCTTCAAAAGATTTTGTTTTTGATTTCGGGCTTTGGCCTAAAAGCGATTTTTATACATTATACAACGGTCTTTTTGCATTGTATGCCACTACAGCAGTCGCACACCTGAATTGATGTGTTCGTCGTTGTATTAAATTTGTTCGTTTGCCCCCCACAAATTTTGCAATTATGATATTGAATTGCTCTACAGCATTGCTATCGCAATCATTAATTAGACTACGTGAATGTGTAGCGATTATACCCACAATATGTTGGATTTTAGCCCAGAATGTTGAGGTTTTTACTTTTGCAACAAGATTTTCACTTTTTTTCTCACTGCTGCAATAGTACTCTTGACATTCGTCGTGAAGACCAAATGAATGGTTATATGAATTAGAAATATCAGTATATAACTTATTGATTCGTACTCCTAGTTCATCATCATCAAATTTATGTTTTTTTATAGCCGAACAAATAACATTTCTGATGGCAAGTATTCTTTGAGTAGTGAACATTTTCCTCAAATTGATGAGTATTTAGTATCTTTGCTGACGACAGCTAACTTATTACACATGTTTCAGAGAATGTGGTTTCGACATTCTATTTTTTCTACTGTTATCCCTTTATACGGTCTTGCTTCTAGGATCTTCGAGTAAGTTCTTGAGTCTCCATCTGCTATAATTCGCCCATATATAAGATTATATTTCTCTATAGATTTTTTGAACCCCTCAGTTATTATTTCAGCCTCCATGCCATAAGAAGGATCCGTATAGTTTTTAAAACATGCGTGTATTTTTGGCTATTCATTTTTATTCTGAGCACGAGTGCAAATGCAACAATATTTGTTTTTGACTCCTAAGTATAAAACTTCTCCGAACTTTTTTGCGCCTATGGCTGCTGCTCCAGAAAGCGCCGCATAATTCATTTTGTAAGACCGTTTAGACCAGCATGCATCAGCAATAACATCGATTACCGCTATGCCATCTTTCACTCTCGCTTCTTCCACTGTAGCGCGTCTTTCACGTTCAGCAGCAGGTGCCATAGTTTGGTAAGCAGTGTTTTCCCATTCCTCACAAAAATGGTTATGTTTTTTGTCAAAAATTTGTTGCGACATTATGGGAAGATTCATTGCCGCACACAATCCTTGAAAATTTTCCAAACCGATACCAGCATATGTGATACCAGAAACTGCAGCTGTATTTATATCCAAGTTAGCGGTTGGGTGTGGATCTGATGTATTTATAACAAACGTAGCTTTACACATATTACAAGAAAGTTTTAATGAGTGCAGACCTATTTTTGTTTCACCAGTGATATTAAGATTGTAAAAGTTACAACCAAATTGAGGTGCATGATTTGAAATAATTTTAAGTTTTCAAAGAAGTACACTTTATCTATAATAAGTCGTTCACTAGCATCATAGATATTTTCATCTATAGCTTGTTTAGTCTTCTTTTTCTTTATTGCCGTCTTTGCCCGATTATACACCCGTGGCTCGATATTACTAAAATCAATTAAAAGGGGTCACAATTGTGTATGAATTTATTTTATTATTAAAAAGTTAAACGAAAAATAAATACATACCGTTGTGGTACAAACGTTTCATCATAATTTAGATCAAGTTCTCAATGTTCTCTAAAGGTTTAAATGTAGGTCTTTAAAATAATTAGAAATTAATGAAGAATCAACCATATATAGGTTAGTATTTTAATTTACTTACTTTTAAAAGAGGTAATTATTCACATTTTATGTGCTAAAATGTATTGTGTAAAACAAAAATTAAATGTTAGTTTGTCTTATTTTCATATGCCGCTAGGTATACATTATTAGTGGCCGGACGGTGTTAACCATGAGCTTTTTTACTTACTTGGGTACTAAGAAACATTTTGCAGTGCAAATGTTTTTTGGAAGGAAATTAATCCTCACTTATATTTTAAATTTTTTTATAGACCTTAGTTATCGAAGTATTTTCTAAAGTAGAAGCTGATCTGGCAAAAAAACAATAAATAAATCATCATTATCACCCTAGCGATCTCGCTAGGATGATAATGATGATTTATTTATTGTTGATTTATTTATGCAACCGGATGTATCTACATCCGGTTGCATCCAAGGAGTTAAGGGTCCGTTTTTCTCCTACTTAATTGGCTAAAATTGGCTTTTAAGAGAGCGAATGCCGTTTGACCTCCCAACTCCGAGAGGAAAGTCAGCGCCAGAGCCTCGTCCGTTTATCGGCAGGTGTACCAGCTAGCTGGTGAGGTTGGCTTAAGCCCCAGAGGTCTCTCGTGGAGTGGGCAGGGTGGCAGCACGGGACCCTTTTCTTCCGACTGACGCAGGTGCTTTCCGGGCACGGTTGCAAAATCAAAATCAAAATCAAAGCATTTATTTCAAGTAGGCCAGTTACAGGCACTTTTGAATTGTCGAAACAAAAATGTAGCTACAGTCCCAGTCACAAGACATAAAAACTGTGAAAGTACTGTAGTTGCCCATTCCCTAGCGTAGATCTCTATGGAGAAGAACGGGCAAGAAACTCCATGGACACTCTTTTAAATCAAAATGTTTTTTACAAAATCTTGGTTACATCATTCATGTTGAGATGGTACATTATGTGAGAACGATGTAGCAAGACGTGCACTGTACGTGTTGCTTCGGAAAGTACCTGCACTCGGTCGCTAGGAGGGAATTGAGTCCCGCCTGCCACCACTGCGACTGCAGTGAGCACTCGGCCCAGCACATGCTGGCGGTTTGCCCCGCATGGGCCCTCACTGCAGTCATCGGAGAGGATCTCTCGCTACCGGCCGTGATAAGATAGATGGCCGGTAGCGACAATTGTGTTACCGCGGTCGCAATCTTCTGCGTGGACGTAATCTCGCAGAAGGAGAGTGGAGCAGGTGGAAAGGGCCCGGGAGGACGACCTCCACTCGGACCTGGCCAGCGGAGGCGCGCTGTAGTGGCCAGCCGCGAGGGGGTGACGTCCAAACGGAAAATATAAAACCGAGACAGGGCGGGCAGGCACCGGGAGGGGTCCAAAAGGAGATAACACCCTGGCCCCCTCCCTAAACACAGGCGCAGAAAGGTCACACCGTGTGGTTTTAGTCAGTTTGAGTCCGACACACCACCCCGCCGTAAATCCCAGGCGGGGTGACGCTCCGCGGGGATTTCCATACGTTAAAAAAAAAAAGTAACAAATTAATATTTGACTTTATTTACTTAATTCACGTCTATTCATTCTTTGTAGTACGAAAATCTTGAGGGTTAATTTACTTTATTTTTTTTTAAATAGACCTTCATTGTTGTTTAAAATTGTTTACCTTAGGACCAACGTCCTAAGTTAAACAACTACAATAAACTTACAAAGTTGATGAGTGATTTCCGCTTAGCGAATCGTCTGGATTGCATTCATCACCTTGTGCTAATTTAGCACTTGCAGCTCGGCTAATTTGGCTGAATATTTTTTTGTTGTTTATAATAAATTAATATCAGAAGAGGGTTCTTAAGGAAAGAAAAAATAAGAAAATTGTGCAGAAAAACATCGACAATAACGCATGTGGAACCGCGGGTAAAAGCTAGTTACAAATAAAATTGTACGGTAAAATATAAGTTTATTAATATACTGGCATCAACATGCGAGTGGTCAAAAACATCGATTTGTTTTGCATATACTACCCACACGCCGACATCCAGCGCATCTACATTGTAGATGTGAGATCATTACTACTCATCAATCAACCACAAATATAAGAAAAGTAAAGTAATAGGCCTTCGACAAATAGTCACGAGTTGAATTTTTAACTTCTAATCTTTAAAGCGTTTTGTTTTATACTTTTTATTTGCAATGATTGACGAAGTATTTTCTTGAACCGGAGCACAGAAGCACAGTCTTCTCGTCTCAACAGAGCGACCGCGACTGATTGATGAAACAAAACATGCCCGTTACCTCGGGTCAAGTGCGATAGAAAGGGAGCGTTCTGCACGAAATAAGAATGTAGTAAGCGCCGAATCAATTTTATTGTAATTACTCGTAAATTGTACATTATTTTTTTAAAACACTAATACAGTCCCTTGGTAATATACTTTTATACAATGTATTAAAATATTGACTCAGTAATATACATATTTATGATAATAAATTGATTTTAGTGGAAAATTAGACGTAACTTTGTGATTATTTTCTATCGATAAAATATTATAATTTTATGTTTTCACTCAGACCATCCCCTTTCAAATATAATGTAATATATATATATATAAAAAACAGGTCATTTGTGGCTTACTTTCGCGTGTAAAAAACAAATCTAAGATCGGCAATTTATCTTTATACCCCCTCTTAATGATTGAGTGAAATAATAATTAGACTCGATAGCTTTTTATCAACAATCTAATTTTTCGAATTTCAATAACTAAATATTAATAAATTTAAATTATTTAATTTACCAGTCCTTAACCCGCACTCGGCCAGGATGGTGACACATACCCTTTCCTGAAAGGAAATCCGAGACCAGTAATGGCACATTACGGGTTGTTGATGAATTTAACATTTGACTTGACTTGATATTGACTCCACGATTAGCCCAGTGGTTTAAGTGGTCGCCACGCAACTCTCAACTGCGCCAAGTATAGTGGGTTCAAATCCTATATGGTGTGTTCAAATCCGAACACTTCGTGTGATCCACAAATTGTTATTCTGAGTCTAAGTGTGTTTTTTGTATGTTCGTAAAGTCCCCCGCGACAAAAGATGTAAAGCAGGAGTCGTCTTTCAAAAAAAAAGGTTGCTGTTTGTCAGTCTTTTCCGCTTTCATGGTTAATCTGTTCAGCGATTTCAATGAAATGTTGAAAGATATAGGCTACTCTTTACCACAATTACTCATTTACAGGCGGGTGGAGCCGCAGGCAAAAGCCAGTGTTGTATAAATTTAACCGCCTTTACTTGAAGAGAATACTTGACGTCCTAACAAACACCAAAGATACGTGTACATCCACTTTTACATGTCATAGAGGCCTAACTTGTAAAATACGGCTACTTTGAAATATTGACAACTTTATTCTATAATAGGTATGTAATGAAAAGAGTACATGTAAGTTAGTTTGAACAGTGACCTTTAAAGCCAGATTACGTCTTTTGTGATTGAATCATTGGGATTCGATGAGTTTGAGTGCATTGTTTTATTCCCAACACTAGATTGTACCGTTTTCACTCCATTACTTCATTATCTCAACTCGTCCCAGTTTTCGTTGCATATTCCTCCCAGGACTTTGCCATTGTTTTTTATTTTTAGCTGATTTTAACACATTTAACATGACAATAACAAAAAAAAATATTGATATCGCGTTCTATATCTGAGTAAATTGAAATAGTTAAATTAAATTCTATATATTTAACAGGCAAGTATTTAGCCTCCTTTACATAACCTTCTTTCAAATGAGAGGCCTATGTCCAGCAGTGGACTGTTACAGGCTGTTGATGACGATGATAAAGTGTTTAGCGAGTGCAATAAAATTTACGCAATAATGTAACTAAATAAAACCAAAAGTGATATAATAATAATAATAACTTTATTGTACACCAGATAATTACAAACTACTTAAATCTAGGTATGTACATTTGGCGGCCTATGGCCGAGATATGTGATTAAAATAATAGAATTATAAAATATAAATATTTCTGACATCATACAAACAATAACATCTAGTCCTAAACAAAGCAGATTATTTACTATAAGAGAATAATTAAATCTCTATTATTAAAGCGTATGTGCCTCAGAGGTGACGCATGTGAGTAAACGGTATAATCCTCTAAAGTCCTTGGCTCTTCTATTCGGAGTTTCTTACTGGGTGGCCCGATAGTCACCCTCTCCGAGTCCTCACGCCGTTTCTCACCTCTTGGCACATCCAGTGTCGCCTCGTAGCAGTTGTCAGTCTGTGTTAAAAGTGAAATCATTAATAACAAATAAAACTATGTATGTGAACTATGGTATGTGAACACATTTTAAGTATTTCATAACGATAAGTAATTATGAACTAGCGAAGTAAATATGCAAACATCCTTGCAACGAATTATTATTTATTGGCACTATAGTAGTCTGATAATAAATGAGACCGCCATTTTGTAAGCAGCTGTCATACAAAGCTGAACTCGGGTGGACATGGACATCCATGTCACCATCAACACTAAGGTTACAAAAAAGAATAAAAGTATGTAATCATCAAATACTTTACCATCGTTGTACGATCAGTCCTGTCTCGTGTGTTAGCCGCTCGCTTCTCTTCTGCCACATTGCCACTGTCAAAAGAA
This sequence comes from Phragmatobia fuliginosa, assembly GCA_932526445.1. Classification (NCBI taxonomy): domain Eukaryota; kingdom Metazoa; phylum Arthropoda; class Insecta; order Lepidoptera; family Erebidae; genus Phragmatobia; species Phragmatobia fuliginosa. The sequence continues at coordinate 18,258,360 of OW052057.1, forward strand.
ACTCTCCTCTCTAGCACTTTCAAGAGAGGCTTTCTGACTGTCAATATGGTGGACAGTCCGTAAGAAACGGTAGGCAGTGGAGAGGTTAGCGTCCTGTTTTTGGCTCCGTTGAGTTGTTTTTTTAACGAGGTCCTCGAGGCTGGATGTATAACGATGTTTTGGAGCACAGTTATAGTGCTCCCAGGCTTTGGTTGCGCCGGCTTCTGATACAGATACAATGTAGTTAAACAAATGTCTAATAACGGTTACAAAATCTAGTGTTATTTAAAGTAACTACGTATCACATAAATTTACGGGCTCGCGACGGGTTTTAAGAGTGAGTCGATACATACCTTGGAATTGCTTGACGCTCCGCCTTCTGGAACAGGTACGTATACTCCTCTGATAGGCATGGCGCTATGAATATCTTGCACTGGCGATGATCGCAGGAAGAATGATTTAATTTTCTTACTTTTCCCCTTATATATTACAAAACGCGACAAAGAAGTTCCAAGACCTAAAAGAACTACTCAGCACTGCTGATAACACGGACAATTCAATCACCGATTTGAATACACGCTTGCAATTTTGAACACACTGTTCTGTTTCAAATAGAATAGAAGTTTCCTATTGTTATTATATGTGATAAATAGACGGATAGTCTTGTTTATTTGTTTTGTATTTTTAGTGTTTTGTTTGTTTATTGTTTTTTATTGTTCGTTAAGTTCTTTGATTTTTGAATCTTTACCTTAGAATAAGCCTAACCTTTATAATAAGTAGATAAGACACAACATTGGGTATAGAATATTTTGTTTACAATTAAAAGAAATTAAAGAGGAAGTTCTATATCTACAAATAACTTGAAAGAATGAAACATCTCAATTACACGACTATATTAAGGAAGAGTTATTCATTGTTTGGAAGAACAAGGAAGAACATGAACACGTGGTTGTAAATAAATATGAAAACCTGATAAACTGTTTTCGTCTTACGTATGTTGTTGTACCAAGAAATAGCGTAAAGCTTTGGTTTCCTAGGATAGCGGTGCCGTCACATAGCGACCGTAAAGCTGAATTTTCCCTCAGGATAATTTTCATTTGACGTTTGTTTAAAAAAAATGACTGACGGTGTGTTAATACGGCCACGTCACATCACTTAACTTTTCACACATTACATAGACAACGTTCTAGTGACGTCATGCACCGTTATAATACGGAACCACTATCCTAGGAAACCAAAGCTTAAGTGGCATGAAAGTTAACCTGTTAACTTGTAACTCTAACAATGTTTCTTTTGTACAAATTTGACAATCATTTCTTATTTCTAATATATCTTCAGTGTTAAGCTCTTTGACTGTGAATGTTGAGTTGGAGTTTCAAATCAAATCAATCAATTTATTTTTCCGCGACGTAGATATGATATCGTGTGGATCATTCGCTGTAATACTGCAAAATCTGGACAGTTATAATTATATCCTGTGTAAAACTCTTAACGAGATGCCGGATGAGAATGTAGCTGCATGTATCGCAGGCCAAACTACCTTGAAAAATAAAAAAATAACAATCTTGACACGTGTGGAATACAGGCAAGTAGCAAGCAAAATAAAGTCACCCGCGACACAGGATATATATTCCTAATGCAGGAATTTTCTTTTTAAAAAGAAATTTAAACTTATAATAATAATTATATAATAACATATACTATCGAGTCAATTTTCAATACCTAAGATTTCTGGTAAATGTTCAAAACAAATATCATCTTCAAATAATTATACCCGTTAATTGCAATTTATCATTTATGTATTTTTTACAGATTTTTTATATTGTGGTTCTTAATTAGGCTGCTTTTCTTTTTGTGTGAGCTAAATAAATAAATAAATATTTTCGGACATCTTACTTTACTTTATATATATTCTTACTACTTACTACTATATATATATACTTTACAGTGTATAGTGTCAACCTATCGCCGTTCACTACAGGACGAAGGTCTCCCCCAAAGAACGCCAACCATCCCGGTCTTGGGCAGTCCGCATCCATCCGTCACCAGCCACCTTCCTCGAATCATCGGTCTGTCGTATTAGAATCCTTTATTTTTGACCCAATTTGTAATTTGTTTGGTTCGTATTACTCCAGAAAAATAAAATCTATCCTAAGGAATGGAAAATTTCATACAAGTGCTTTTTATCCGAATTAAAGTTATTTTAAAAGCGTAACTTATTATTATGTAATAAATTATGTTGATAATTTTAGAAGAAAAAGACTCAAAAGGGTTGGGCTCGTCCGGGATTTGAACCCGGGACCTCTCGCACCCTAAGCGTGAATCATACCCCTAGACCAACGAGCCTGGTGAAAAGTACTACGAAACAATCCATGACATTTAAAGTTCGCTACTTAATAGCTTTTGGCCGGGCCTCCGCCCACGTATTCAGTTTCCAGTATATAGGTATGAATGCCGCCCAAACCCTAGTGGCCCGGGCACAGCTGCAGGAAAAAGCTAATTCTTATTCATATTATAAATGCGAAAGTTACTCGGTCTGTCTGTCTGTCTGTCCAGCTTCCACACCAAAACACCGCATTAACTGAAATTCGACACGCGAAATCTAGCTTTTAATGTTTTATCCTCTTGAGGGATGATTGGATTAGCAATAATTCCACATACATATTTGCACTCCTTTAAGAAATGATTTTGAAGATAAAATTGCTTTCATATCCTTACCCAAAACTTAAGCAATCTCCATACTAAATATCTACTAATTTATGGTTATGAAAGTATGTTTGCGACTCGTTTACGTAAATACTACTGTACAAACCTGCGGCTAAAAGCTAATTTAAAATTAAATTACTTAGACTAGAAAACTCTAGAAAACTCCAGATAGGCAGTTGAACTTGTTTGTGAATTGTAATTACAAAAAATCTTTGTTTTATGTATTTATATCAGTTGTCTAGTACCCATAATACAAGCTCTGCTTAGTTTGGGACTAGATGATGTTGTGTGTCAGATGTCCGAAATTTTTAATTACTGTTTTTTTTTTAAATACAATTTATCCAAAAACGATATAAACGCAAAATAGCACAGTTCTAGGTAAAGCAGTATTACAAAAGATTTATGTTTTTCAAAATATTAATAATTTTTATTAAGTTCATCTCTAAATAAATTTTATACAACTAGCTGACCCTGCAGACCTCGTAGTGCCTCAATCGATAAATAGAAGACCTAAACTTTTGTATAAAATAAACTTAAAACAAACAAAAGGAATCCATAATTAAAAAAAAAATATTCACCTTTTAAACTTTTACTGGACTTCCACAAATAATTCAAGACCAAAATAAACCAAACCGGCCCAGCCATTCTCGAGTTTTAGCGAGACTAACGAACAGCAATTCATTTTTATACATATAGATGATATGTTCCCTATAGTTACACAACATATATTGAAACTGTCAAAAACATTTTGTACAGTGAATTTACAAACATAGCTGACTTAAGTTTCATAAGGAACCTACGCTAACTCAAGCGAACCTATTGAAGAAATAAGCTTTATACAAATCCTTATCCCCTCATTCACCCTCTTAGAGAGGCATTTTCCAAATTTATTTTCGTAGTACTCACGGCACTTTACATAAAGTTTCAAGTGGATCCATTTCAGAAATTAAAAAATCATAGATTTTCTGTTATCCTTTTTACACTCTCAGGCGTATGTATCTCGGCAAACCTCGAGGGTCTTAGATTAGCATTTATATATTAGGTGCGCAACTAAGTTCTCGCTGTTTTTTGTTATGGAATGCAACTTAATTATAAAAAAATAGCACAAATTAATCATTAGAACTATTAACCATTGCTAGAGACCAGTTTTCCCCACCATTCTGGCAGAACTCGAATACCTAGCCAGTAGAAGTGCTCGTCTCTTGAGGCTATCCACGAATCAAGCCATTTTGTGATGTTTTCAAATGGACTGAAAGGAACAAGTAATATTCAGACGACGCAATATCTAGGGAATTCAGCGGGTGTGGTAGGGCATCCCATTTAAGAGATTCCAAGTAGTTTTTCACGTTTTTCGCGCAGTACTCGTTCCTCAGTAATGGTTTCATTCGGTTTTAACAGATCATAATAAATAACACCGACCTGGTCCCAACAAAACTTTTGAAGCGTGAATATTTGGCCGAGCTGACGACGTAGAAGCATGAACAGGTGGACCCCAAGATTTTCTTATCTTTGGTTTGATGTGATGGATAAATTTTTCATCACCCGTGACTATCCGATGAAGAAACCCTTTCCTTATTTGCCATTGGAACAATTGTTCACAACAGAACAAGCGACGCTCAACGTCTCTCGGCTTTAAATCATAAGGAACCTAAATTCCTTGCTCTTGAATCATCCCCAATGCATGTAATTTTTTGAAAATCGCTTGGCGGGTAACTCCTAATGCTGAAACTCCTCTTGCATTTGAGCTGAATCCTCATCGAGCAATTCTTCCTATTCAGTGTTTTTGAATGTTTTTGGCCTTCCTTCAGGCGGTCGGTCGTCAACATCAAAATCATCACTTTTAAAGTAACAAAACCAATCAAGGCACGTTGTCTCACTCAGAACAGTATCTCCGTAAGCTTTATGAAGCTGTAGATGCGCTTCAGCCGCTGTTTTCTTCGAATGATAGAAGAAAATCAACACTACCCGCAAATTAAAAAAATATCGTTCTCCGTAAATCGGTCCAGCCGTTCTCGAGATTTAGCGAGGCTAACGAACAGCAATTAATTTTTATATATATAGACTAGCTTTCGCCAGCGGCTTCGCCCGCGTCTATGTTGGTTATAGCGGAAAAAGTATGCCTTTGTACAATACCTCCGAAAGCCGGGAGACTGTTGCAGAATTATCTAACCAGGCCGCCATGGTATGGGTAACCATGCTAACCATGCTACATTGCCAACCCTCACAGTGAGAATGGTGACCCTTACTCCTGGATTCTACTCAAGCTTTCCATCATTCAGAGTAGAGTAATTTTAGTAGGGTTTAATAGAAAAAAAATCCTTTCTCAGGCTTTACACTATCTGGGTACGAAATTTCATTTACACCGGTGCAGTAGTTTTTGACATCCCGTTCTGAATCAATTGTAATAGTTTTTTAAAATGTAATCCAAGAAGTTTGGCAAACAAGTGGTTAGCAAGTACAATAGTGTTTACGCAATAATGATCAGATCAGAGTGGTGTGCAATGGGAGAGGCCTATGTCCAGCAGTGGACTGCGATAGGCTGATGATGATGATGAATGTTACTAAATAAAACCAAAAGAGATATGTGATTAAAATAATGTAATGATAAAATATAAATATTAGTGACATCTTATCTATCTATCTACAACGCCATATAGACAAAGCATATCATTTACTGCAACAGGATCTTCAAATCTATAGTGTTATGTATAAGTCTCAAAGGCAATGCATGGGAGTAAACGATATTCAGGGTCTCCGGCATTTCTAATAGTTATTTTTTCTTGGTGGTCCGATAGTTCGCTGCAATAATTTTCCCTGCTCGAATCCTCACGCCGTTCCTGACCTCTCTGCACATCTTGTGTGGCCTCGTAGCAGCTCTCGATCTGTGTTAAAAGTTAAATCATTAATAACAATTAGAAATAGTCCGTGTGGTGACGGATTAAGAATACAAAGTGTCACCACCCCTATTCATTCCATGGGTGTCGTAAGAGGCGACTAAAGGAACAAAATAAGCAGCTAACATCACTGCCAAGAGAAGAAAACTTGAAACAAACCCTTTACCAACCCGTCTGGCCAGCGTGGTATAGTAGGCCAAAACCTCCTTTCAAAGGAGAGGCCTATGTCCAGCAGTGGACTGTTAAAGGCTGTTGATGATGATAATGAGAACTTGATATCATGTGTACATCCCACCGGTGGACTATCAAAAGCTTTCTCAGCAGCTTTTTATCACTGTTAATCCTTAGTGGAACCAGTGCCTCGTAAGTCTAGTGGATGCGACTACTAATCAAGAGGTCTATGATTCAAATCCCGGGTCGGGCCAAAAGTGATTTGGGTTTTTCATAGGGAATTCCTAATAGCAGTCCGGAGTTTGGAAGTTTGGCGGTGATTCACGCACATAAAGCCGTCGGTCCGTCGGTCCTAGTTGTCATGACATTTATGGCAATCGTTATTGGGAAATCAGTGCCCTCAAATTTACTGACAACTAGTTCAACCTTCGAATTTCAGTTCTCCCTTAGAGTTGCGGAGGTCCGATGCCAGTCGCTCCGTGTAAAAATTGATATTCAGGTAAAACCGGTTGAACTGGTCGAGCCGACCCCAAATAATATTGGGAATAAGGCTAGGAAGAAGAATCAGTGGAATCAAATTCTAGCTGCTAAAACGCGGTCACTGCCCACTGTTTCAAAGAAATACACCATGAACACCATGGTTCCAAAAAAGAATAAAAGTATGTAATCATCAAATACTTTACCATCGTTGTACAATCAGTGCTGTGTCGTGTGTTAGGCACGGGCTTCTCTTCTGCCAAGTTGCCACCAGCAAATGAAACTTTCCTTGAACTGAAACTTGGCTTTTGAACTGTCAACACGGTCGACAGTCCGTACGAAATGGTAGGCAGTCTTGGCAGTGGAGAGTTGACCATGTTGTTTTTCTTTCCGTTGCTCTGTTTTTTCAAGGAGGTCTTGGTGGCAGCGTGTATTAAGATGTCTTGAAGCACTGTTATTGTGCTCCCAGGCTTCGGTTGCGCCGGCTTCTGGTACATATACAATGTAGTTAAACAAATATCTGACAATGGTTACAAAATCTAAAGTAACTAGGTTTTACATGATTGACAATTTGACATGCTCGCGACGGGTTTCAAGCGTGAGTAGATATATACCTTGGAATTGCCTGACGCTCCGTCTTCTGGTACAGGTACGTATACTCTTCTGATAAGCATGATGCTATGACTAACTTGCAATGGGATGTCTCGAAGTAAGAACTTTTCTCCTTATATATTGCAAAACGTGACATAGGAAGTTTCAAGAACTAAAAGAACTACTCAGCACTGCTGATAACACGGACTATTCAATCACCGATTTGAATACACGCTTGCAATTTTGAACACATTGTTCTGTTTCAAATAGAATAGAAGTTTCCTATTGTTATTATATGTGATAAATAGACGGATAGTTTTGTTTATCAATTGGTTTTGTATTTTTCAGTGTTTTTTTTTTTGTTCGTTAAGTTCTTTGAATTCTAATGTTCACCTTAGAATAAGCCTAACCTTTATAAAATAATATATTATTGTTTTTTATGTTCCTAAGTTCTTGATCCAAATTCTTTACCTTATATAAGCCTAACCTTTGTAATAAGTAGATACGTTACAACATTGGGTATAGAATGTTTTGTTTACAATTAAAAGAAATTAAAGAGGAAGGGAGAAATTGACAGGGTGATAAAGGGACCACCTGGGAACCATATTTGACTATCGGGGAATAAAATACTAAATATTTCAGAAATAGCAATAATCACGGTTGTTTTCATCAGATTTAAATGGAACCATTGCAGAAGAAGCCCTTTGGAACAAAAAAGTATTTATCATAAATCCTGGACGAAAGTTAGACCCGAAATGGTACAAAGACATTGATTATGGTAGAATTTCGAAATTCTACCATAATCAAGAATGTAGAATGAACGAAGTTTTGAGTGATGTGTACCCATTTCAATCGAAAATATCAAGTCTGTTGTGAGCTTGTTTGTTTAATTCACTTTGTTGGCCTAAACCACTAAATCAATATTAAAAATTCATTCTTCTACTAAGGGAAACTGCACTATCAGCGAGTGACATAACACAGGCTACTTTTTACCACGACAACCGACATACGGGCGGGCGTAAAGTTAGCGTTATATAATCATCATCATCATCAAAAGCCTGTAACAGTTCACTGCTGGACATAGGCCTCTCCTTAGAAAGGAGGTTTTAGCCTACTATACCACGCTGGCCAGACGGGTTGGTATAGGGTTGGTTTCAAGTTTTCCTTCTCTTTGCATCGATGTTGTCTTGCGTAGTTTATCCCTTAATCGCCTTTAACGACACCCGCGGGATGAATAGGAGTGGTGATAGTCTGTATTCTTAATCCGTTACCACACGGACAAGCATTATATAGCCGGTTCCAAAAATAACGGGTCAGTCACATAAACCAATAACGGGTCAGTCACATAAACCCGAATATCTCCCGAACTACGTATGCCATCCTAATGAAACGAAGACTGTTCAATTGAGAATTTAATTATACAGATAAAAAATAAAATAAAACTTAGTTACACCCACAATATTAATCTTAAATTAAAAAAAAACTAAAGTAGTCATATTTTTCTTAAGATTGCATTTTTTTTATGATTGTTTTTTTGCTGTTTTTCATCACTTTCTTCATTTAATACTTTGTATTGCCTCCAGTGATGAAAAACAGCAAAAAAACAATCATAAAAAAAATGTAATCTTAAGAAAAATATGACTACTTTAGTTTTTTTTTAATTTAAGATTAATATTGTGGGTGTAACTAAGTTTTATTTTATTTTTTATCTGTATAATTAAATTCTCAATTGAACAGTCTTCGTTTCATTAGGATGGCATACGTAGTTCGGGAGATATTCGGGTTTATGTGACTGACCCGTTATTTTTGGAACCGAGTGCATAAAGTAACTACGAATTAAGAGTAAGTGGGTATCCAGTACAGGACGAACACTTTTATGACAGGCATGGCGTGGTTGTTTCAAATCTCTATTGTTGATGATGAGGCGACGCATGGGAGTAAACGATATTCATAGTCTCAGGCATTTCTAATCGGGTTTTTTTTCTTGGTGGCCCGATAGTTTACTGCAATATTTTTTCCCTGTCCGAGTCAAGATTATTTACTGTAACAGAATCATTAAATCCCTATTGTTAAACCGTATGTGCCTCAGAGGTGACGCATGCTAGTAAACCGCCTTAGCCTCCAGAGTCCTCGGCTCTTCCATTCGGGGTTTCTTTCTGGGTGGCCCGATAGTCGCCCTCTCCGAGTCCACACGCCGTTTCTCACCTCTCTGCACATTATTGTGTGGCCTCGTAGCATCTGTAAGTCTGTGTTAAAAGTGAAATCATTAATAACAACAAACAAATTATTATTTATTGGCACTATAGTAGTCTGATAATAAATGAGACCGCCATTTTATAAGCAGCTGTCATACAAAGCTAAACTCGGGTGGACATGGACATCCATGTCACCTGTGACCTATCAAAAACTTTATCAGTAGCTTTTTATCGCTGTCCATAAAAGGAACCAAATTCTAACTGTTATAACGTGGTCTCTGTCCACAGTTTCATAGAAATACTACATCAACACTAAGGTTACAAAAAAGAATAAAAGTATGTAATCATCAAATACTTTACCATCGTTGTACGATCAGTCCTGTCTCGTGTGTTAGCCGCGGGCTTCTCTTCTGCTACATTGAAACTGGCAAATGAAACTCTCCTCTCTTGCACTTTCAAGAGTGCCTTTTTAACTGTTAAGACGGTAGACAATCCATAAGAAACGGTAGGCAGTCTTGGCAATGGAGAGTTGACCGTCGTTTTTGTCGCTCCGTTGCGTTGTTTTTTAACGAGTTCTTCGTGGCAGGGTGTACAATGATGTTTTGGAGCACAGTTACAGTGCTTCTGCTTCTGGTACAGATACAATTTAGTTAGACAAGTGTCTAATAATGGTTATAAAATCTAGTGTTACATAAAGTCACTACATTACATGAATTTACAGGCTCGCGACGGGTTTCAAGCGTGAGTATATACATACCTTGGAAATGCCTGACGCTCCGTCTTCTAGTACAGGTACGTAAACTTTTCGGATAGGCATGGCGCTATGAATAACTTGCACTGGCGATAATCGCAGGAAGAATGATTTGTTACGTACTGTGGCCGTCACCTCAACCCGCAGGGTCAGGTTCAGGGCAGCTGCCAGCAGTGCCCATTCCGCTGCCCCTGAGCAGGTCGTGTGGGTGAGAGTTTCTCGTGTTCGTGGGGGAGATTTGCGCTCTTCACGCCCCTCGGAGGTCAAGCCTGAGCCAGGCGACACCTGGGGAGGCCCAGCTCCGAGCGACCAGCGACAGAGGCGGCGGCTTACACGCTAATCGACGACGACACTCTTCAATGAACAATTAATAGAAGATGCGGATGAGCTGATTTCCTTTTGAAGTTTTTCTCTTGATTCGAAGTCTGCAAAGCAAGTGTTAAACGTGCAGTGCCCTAAAGAACGAAAGAAACGAATAAATGTTTTTAATTTAATTGGACGCATCGATTTATTGCTCCAGGCACATGTTCATTCTAACATTGCATTGAGCGGCATTATGAAAAAGTCTTTCACGAGAAATGAATCATTTTTCTAGACTCATACCGCTCTTGTCTGTTCGCCATAAAGAAAAATGATTACGCTTGTAGTTCGTTGTTGCAAAAGTATATTTATTATTTGCACCTTAGCAACAAGCTCGTAACAGTTGACTGTACCCTGAGCAACGCTTATTAAACAGATATCATTAATGTAACGTACAGACGTTACATTAATGATATCTGTTATTTACACACACAACACAGGTTCGAGCGGCAAAAAATTAAATCTCTTACAAACGTGGCCGTAATTGTAGGGAACCGCAGAAATTTTATCTGGACACCCTCAATCCGTGACTTATAAATGTCATACTGAGGTTTCCAGACTTGGGACGCGTATTCTAACTGGCTGCGTACCTAAGAGCAATATCTTCATATTGCTTATAGTTACATAATCCAAATTACCAGTCATTATAAATGCAAAGCATGGCTACATGTTACAGCTTTTATTTGATTCTTAGTGTACTCGTTTACTAGTAAAACCGTTTTCTTTCGATTTTCATATCATTTAATTACATCGGTGTCAATCAAACAATTTAAAAATTAATGAGTATATAAGGTAATATTTTGTCTAAATATTTTTTGGGTTTAAGAAACTTTATTCTATAAAGAATTACAAATTCACTTACATGAGAACAAGTTTTAAGACATAATACAATACTGTACCGAGCGGCGTAGTACTTACACAAATTATAATTGTATATTACTTGTATTTAACACTTACGTTATTAAGCAAAATAAAATACATAATAAACTAAAGTATGTGCACAAAACTGGCAAATTAATTTTACTAGTCATAAGAGGGTGGGTGTAGATCAGATACATATTAATCAGAACAAAGGTAAGTACATGGACCAAGTAAACCTAGATGTTACATGTTTTGAGTCAGTGAGCGTAGTTCATCTAAATATTTTTTATCGTATTCTTATCATAACTTTTCAATGGTTTTTAAAATGTTTGCATAGTTTTAACATCTTTTATGTTTTTAGGCAATTTATTATACATATTTGCACCACCGTACATGACATTCTTTTTAGGATTGTTGGTACCATAGTTTCTTTGTTTTATTTATTGTAATTGTTTTCTTTTTATCAAAATGTATTTGAGTGTTGGTCTATAGTTTTACTTAAAATTTTGCGTATTAGAATACAGTTGTAGTAATTGTAAGTTTAGGTTTTAAATGTGTCGTTTAGCCGTGAAATCGTAACAGTTAGAGGTTTTTACGAATTTTTAACATAAGTATAGATATTAATTTTTATTTTCAAAAGACTAAAATGAAAAAGTGTGTCAGTCACATTTACTTCAGTACACGTCGAGGAACGTGACTAAATCCCATTCAATTAACCTATCGCCGTCCGCTGCTGGACAATAAACTCTACGCGGAGCGTGAACCACAGAAACCCTTTAAAAAGTAAGTTAGATGAGTGTGAATTTATAGACAGGTATTAAATTTGCTCATTTCTTCGCATCAGACTAGCTTTAATTAATTAATTAACAAGGCGATTTTGCAGGAAAATTTTGAATAGTTGTTACCAGCCATCTTATATTGATGTTACCAGCTGATAAAATGTTTCCAATCATAAAAGTAACACCATTTATATTGATTTTTTTGTGTTAAGATTGACATTCCTTGCGTGATCCTTATGAAAATAATCTTAACAAAAAGGACCGACTTCAATGAAAAACTATTCCGAGTACCTAAATCGCGACATTGTACCTATGATATTTGAGGAGTTCCCTTGGATCCTTGGATCCTTGGGATCCCAACATCAGATCTCGATATGGTGACTAAGGGACCACCTGTAAGCTACGCCCATTCAATGCAAAAAGAATTTTTGAAATCGGTTCATAAACGACGAAATTATCGCTGAACATACATAAAAAAAATAACCAACGAATTGAGAACCTCATTTTTTTGAAGTCGGTTAAAAATAGTTTTTTTTTTTTTTAGTTTTTGAAAAAAGACAACTCCCGCATTAGGAATATAAATTCCTGTGTCGCGGAGGGCTTTACAAACATACATGAAACGGACACAAATAACACCCAGACTCAGAACAACAAATTGTGAATCACACAAAGTGTTATCCTACATGGGATTTGAAAACACGACACTTGGCGCAGTAGGAAGCGGTGTGGCGACCGCTTAAGCCACTAGGCCAACGGTGCAGTCAAATAATAATATAGGTATCAAAAATAGTAATAAAAACAAACAAAAAATTTATAAAAATCTTTAATATTCATTTAAATAAGTCTTATTTATATTGTACAAACAGATAAGACTTAGTAATTAACAATCACAAAGATACCAAACGAATAATAAACGAATAAGAATACTATCTTTGTAGTTGTTAATTATTGTGATATTAGATTTATATCAGCAGATTAGTTATATTACAAGGAATTGGAGAGCTCACCGTTTGGGTAAAGTTTGCCACACGTCGTTAAATTAAGTCTTATATAATAAATATATTTAAGTACAATACATATACATTAAACTTTTTGAAAATATCATTATAGTACTGAACTGTAAAGAATCGTTTAGAATGTTTTATTGAAAGTAATAACCTATTATCAAAGAGCCAGTTGGATTCATGAAAAGTAAAAGCACAATTCATCATCATCATCAACCGCCTTTAACAGTCCACTGCTGGACATAGGCCTCTCCTTGAAAAGGAGGTATTGGCCTACTATACCACGCTGGCCAGACGGGTTGGTATAGGGTATGTTTCAAGTTTTCCTTCTCTTTGCATTGATGTTGTCTTGCGTAGTTTTGATAGCACAATTACTTTTCATGAATCCAATGAATTCAATCCATAAGTATTAAAATTTTAATATGTGATATTAGAGTAGCATTTTCTCGTAATGAGATTGTATTATATTAGCATATACAGTATTAGCGGCATTCTTAGATATTCATGCTGCCTATGATAATGTTATTGTGTCCAACTTTATACAAAAATTAACAGAGCTTCAAGTACCAGACACTCATTTTTTTTTAATTGCTATCTATAAGACATTTACATTTAGAAATCAAGGATGGTACAAAAATATCCAGAGTAGTTCAAAAAAGGGACTGACGCAAGGGTCGGTTGTGAGTCCATTGTTGTATAATATTTACGTTCATGATTTAGAATGTTTTTTACCTAATATTAAAATCCTTCGATAAGCTAATTTCTCATATATTCTATCACTCATAATGTATGGCTTGAGTATAATGAATTAGAGTTATCAGCCGCGAAAAGTACTCGTAGTATAGTTTTGTTAACGAAAAAAGTGTCCCACCAGATGTAAATGTTGTTTATGGTATTTTCATCCAAAATAAACTACATACAAAATTTCTGAGTGTTGTATTACTCTAAACTCTCTGGTAAAGAGCACTGTAATAACAACAAAATGTGAGAAAATACTGAATATGTTGAGATTTTTAACTGTGGTTCGGTGGGGAACGCATCCATCTTCACTTAGATTAGTTTATAATGTCCTGATTAGGAGTCTGCTAGACTACAGATTGTTTTTACTTGAGGGAGGTAATAAATCCAATACCTTATCCATCCTGCATTGATTCGATGCTGTACGGAAATATCTATTTCGCCATTGTTTTGTAACAGGGAACCAAGATACATACTTAAAATCGGAACACGCTGGAATAAATGTTCCATTTAGTGACATGGCAGCAGGACCGGAGAGACCGCCGAAATCACAGAACATGTATTCTGTTTTAGTTCTGCTGATTTTCAAGCCAACATTCTCTAGTCTATGCTGCCACATCGTTACCTTGGACCAGTCTTCACCAAGCAACACAATGTCGTCTGCAAATAACATGCACCATGATGCCTCCTCCTGTATGTCCAATGTCAGAACATCACACACAACAGGCATGGGCTAAGAGCCTATCCTTGGTGCAAGCCAACAGACACTGAATTGATTGGTGTCTCCTGCCACCTATCTAACATGGGTGCTAGATAGTCAAAATCACACCGAGTACAAAAATATCTTGGTCTTAAGTAAGGAATTTTAATTTATAGAATTTATATTAAATTTATATTATATTCAATACAGAAGACTGACGATACTTGATGGACATCGTAGTGAGTGCGGGTGGTTTATCTTCTTTGCAACTTTGTTTACACCATTTATGTTTTGACATCAGTCCTGCTACAATCATCACCTGAACTTGGATCACTCCAGGAATCAATTTCTTCTCCATCTATAGCGTATTTCAATTAATAAACTTCCTAAAAAATAAATTAAATTTTGAAACTTCGCATAAGTTAAAAAAAAGATAGTAAACATCACATAAGTATTCTATATAACATTTGTTTCTAAATTAATTAACGTAAATCAATCAATCAATGCACCGTAAAAGATATTGCGATTTGTTAAAAGTAGTCGAAAATAATCAAGTTGTTTCATTGGAAATTCAATAAACTAACCTAAAAGTGAATCCAGTCGTAGTCTTTATATTTGAAGTCGTTTTCAATCATAGTAAATAGAAGCTTCCTTGTCGAACTTTTGATTGTTTTCGGCATAATTTTAAACAAAATCAATGAAAATATATGATGCACGTAAAACGTAAACACACACAAGACATAGACCTTTATAATAGGGACAAGGCATATTGTTCTATACGTACAATTGCTTAGACAAATAGCGGCCATTTTGAAGGCACACGCATAAACATATATCTATCTCGTTCAACGTTCAACAATATGACAGTATTTCAGAACGTACATAAAATGTATAAAAATGAAACTTGAACTTAGGGTGCCCGCACACACACAATAATATTGTTACAATAATATTGTGCACACGGCCCCGCACACTAGGCATGGAACATTTCACAAGTAGCATGTGAAATTTCATATGAAATGCAATTTCATACGTAGCATCTGCTACTTCTCTTCATTTGGTCTGTGAAATGTCACACGTAATGAAATCACGAGCGCAAGCGAGTAGGGACGAATGAGCGGGCGTGATAAAAAGAATAAACGATATTTTGGTGATTCGTCGCCACTAAGTGTAGGGCTATGAAGACATTATCGCTATCGGTGCTGCGTTTAAGTACTCAATGGGTGAACCTTGAATATCTTGAGAGTATTAAAAAATAGACTTTAAATTACGGTTGGTAAAGTATTATTTTCTTTGGAATAATCTCAAAATCACTTGTTTAGGAAATGAAATGAAATTTCATTGTTATCGTAGGTTCAGTCGAATGATTCGAAAGTAGCATGCGACTTCTTGTGAGTTTGCGATTTACTCTGATTGAGAAGGCACATCAGTACAAAGTTTATTGTAATTATTTAATTAAAAACTGATACTAGATTGTTTTTAGTGAGTAGATACGTGTATAGTGATAATAGGTATAGATTGTTATTTATTGACTAGGTACGTGTATTGTATAGTGTGAGGGAAAGTTCATTGCTTGAAAATAAATCTATTTATTTAATGTAGTTCTCGCATAAAGGAGCGGTAGTGATTATAAATTAAAATTCATATTTCATTTTTAATAGCATACGGAACGTGTGACGCTGTGGTAATTTTAAGCATGAAAAATCATTGCCAGTGAAATTTCACATGTGAAATCACTGTGATTTTTTTTTTCATTTCATCAAATGAAAATGAATTAAAAGTAGCAATCATTGCCATGCTTACCGCACACTATAATCCACAATAATATTGTACAATACAGCCCGCACACACGCAATATTATCGGCAATACGTACTTTATTGCCAATATTATTGTGTGTGTGCGGGCACCCATACGTAAATACCTAATGAGGTCGGAAATCCACCATGTTTTGAGCGTTATTGTCAGTGTCAGTGAGTTCAGCCGGTACTTGTATTGTCAAACGGTCGTGGTATAAATTAATTAATCCAATTATCTTTCAATATTTCGCTTGTAACTTAAAACAATTGAAGCCAAACATAAGTAATTATCTTCGCAAATATGCCAGTGTGTAGTGTAATTGGTTGCGGCATAAGAAGAACACCAAATCAACCACCTTTAACCATACACAGGTACGCTATAAATAACATTAAAAATCTGTGTTATTGATAATGTTGCTGGGAAAGTAAAGGCAGATTTACATTATAATTAGCAAGGTTCTTATCTGCAGTTACAGGTTATGAACGGATTTGACTAATTTAACTATATTTTTAAGTCTAAATAATGTTAATTTAGTAGCTGGGGTTGTACATTGTTTATCGACTTTGATGTCGATTTAATATGATTGCTAATATAAAATTTCTTATTTTATCCCGTTTAAATCTACCCCGTTTAAAACATTCTAAAATATTAATTAAAACATTATTTATAGGATCCCAAGAAATGAGCACAAGAAGAAAAAGTGGCCGGAAGCCATTGGAATGGAAAATATAAAGCCAAATGTTAAAGACATTTACATTTGCTCGCTACATTTTGAGGATAAATGTTTTAATAGAACTCTAGATGTGACTAGACTACGAGATGATGCCATGCTCTTAAAATTTGTAAGAGTAAGTTAATACTGTATATACTTTTATAGTTAGTATTGATATACCTTATTTATCATATACATATTTTGCCTTTTAATGCCTTAAGTTTTGTCTTTTCCATATTGTTCTATATTCAAATGTGTTTAAATTTTGAATCTCAAAACAATTTAAAGTATTAGGATTAATGCTTTTGTTTTGTCACAGCGTCGATTAGTCTGTCAGTAGGTACTATAAGGTTCTAGATGTGTTTTTTTTTCTAATGACAAAACTTAAAGCCTCATACATATATTATTTTACAACAAAACATGCTATAAAAGGATCAAAATTAATGTACAAGTTTTTTATGGTGGGACAATGATCAGAAGGATAGTCTTTGGACTGTGGGCTTATTATATAATTCCTGCTCAGTCTTCGCAGTCGAAGGCCTTAATATGTCTTGTCATGCCTCTCACCCTCATGGATACTGCTCGTATAATTAAAATTTGTATGTTTACTTTTAGCCTTTGATAAACTTGTTGCTGCTACATTATTACTGATATGCTAGTTACGTCTAGTTGTTGTATATGTCATTCTCATTCTATATTTTAGAAAAACTTATGTGTTTTGTGGCTGAGATTACGCCCAAGAAACGTATTTTCCCAGTTTGACTGATAATGTCATTTCAAAATGATTCTTTTAGCCACATCCACCGTTCAAGAAAAGCTTATAAAATTTATATCTGTTTACTAATACCATAAATTTTAATGTAAACTATTATCTTACATCTTTAGAGCGGAAGTCATAACGAATGACGTTTGTTATGAAATAAATGTTCTGAAGGTGTTTTGTTTTTTTTATCACTCTGTCCCTTGATAAGTTTAAAATTTGAATCACTCACTTATATAATAATGCGGCGTGTGTTACGGTAGTGTACGGTACTCTCACTTGCAGCTGTGTGTTACGGACGTTAGAGTCAGCAACATAATTAAAATAGATTGTAATAGAGAGGTAAGTAGTCTAAGAAAAACACGTACTCCTATTTTGATATCCAAAACAGCATAGCTAGCATGCTAACTTTTTATCGCCGACATATTCCGGCATATACGCAAGTGAGAGCGAAACGGCAACATAAGAAACGTCGATAAAATTTAACATGCTAGAGATGGGTAGATGGCACTGTACTACGCCATATGTTTGTTTTGCGGTCACTGCGTTGTCAAACGATAACTTTATAAAATAAGTGTAGCAACTTTTAAAAATCGTCATATCGTTTACTTGGCAAATTAAAAGCACGAACTTGTCTTAGATTTCACACATCTAAATCAATGTATCTTTGCACATAACAATATACTTATTCCTATTAAAATATAAATTCTACAAATAATTAATACTCAATAATATTTGAAATAAAATGAGCCAAGAACGTTTATCGATAAAATCTAATAAAATTACATTTTTCTGGGCATCACTAAAACCGCCATGTTTAGCGCGCAGATGACGTCATAGTGGCACGAATTTTTGGTTGACGTTTCACTTCCATAGGTTTCCTACTTCAGTGACACAAGATGACTCAAGTACGAAACGTCAATGTGTCAATTTTGACAGTTAAATTATTGCCTTTTTAACTTTCGATAGCGGTTCAGTAACTTCAGTAGTAGAATAGGCGACTGCTGTGCTATTGAGGTCTCAGATTTGTTCCCCGGGTGTGTGTCTGTGTGATCCGCAACTATTTGTTTCGGAGTTTGGGATGTTTTCTATGTTTAATATCTGTTTTTACAAAAAAAATATGTTTATATACCTATTTACATATACCTATCAGTTGTTTGATAACCAACAAGCTCTGCTAAGCTTGGGACTAGATGGCGTTGTGTGGAAGATGTCCGAAATATTATTAATATTTATAATATAGCCAATAATTAACACATAAATAATAAACACATAAACATGAGTTTCATGAGTATTATTGACGACTATATACTGACGACTGTAACACAATTTAATATTAGTACAGTCGTCAACGGCCACGTTAAATTTGTAAAATTATTTATTGAATAAATTTAATTATTATTATTTTTAGTATTTAATTTTCCATTTCTTTCTTTCACGTAATTTTATAGTTTTTATAAGATTTTGACTTTATAATTAAAAATATACTAATGCAATAGCTTTACACCGGGTGCCACACGTATTTTGTTTGTTTCTATTTATGTTGTCAAGTATGTACCTACTTAAATTTATTTTTTTGTAACAATTACTATTATTGGTTTTAGGTTGCCCATAAATATTGTATTAAGAGAAGAATGGGTAGCTGCTGTAGGACGTGTCGAATACGAATACGTCCATTATATAATTTTTATTAATAAATAATATTCGAATTACTTTCTTAATTTTTTTCTGCTCACATAGGCCTCCTAAATTTAATTTATAAGAAACAAAAGGCTTAATTTTCGCATATATATCATATTTTTGTGCAACTTCCGGGTATTGTTTTTAAAAGTGGCAACACTTCAGTGACTCGCACATATTTTAAAAGTGGCTGACAGCGTCTGGGATGGCTATTAGTAGCAATCTAGCAATATTGATTGATTCCTAGGTTCCTGATGGGTAAGCGAATTGCATTGCGCATGTCCAGGAGACATGCGCAGTGCATTTCGCTTCCCATAGTACATTTGATTAAGTGTCGTGCACCGAGGCATCTGAAGATTTCTCAACTAAAATACATTAGCTGATTTAGGGCAGAAAATATCAGGTGAGTTTTAGATTGTTGACAGTGAGCTACTCAGGGTGTTATACGAAACATTAAATTACTGTAACGAGCTTCAATACTTCCATTAGGGTGTGGTCAGGTCTATTGGTCCTTGGGAATTTTATTATTGAAATTTTACTTCGTCTTAAATTCTGAAAATTTTGACATAGTTTCATCTAGCTTTTAACAGCCCACTGCTGGACATAGGGCTGTCCTTAGAAAGGAAGTTTTGGCCTACTATACCAAACTGGCCAGACGGGTGGGTTTCAAGTTTTCCTTCTCTTTGCATTGATGTTGAAAATCAATATTTAAGCCCACCAAAGTGACTACTCTGCGTGATGGAAAGCATCCAGGAGTAGGGGTCACCATCTTCATTGTGAGGGTACGCAATGTAGAATGGTGACCCATACTACGGCGGCCTGGTTAGTTAATTCGGCATCATGCATAGGTCTTCGGAGGCCGGGAGAATGATACAGAATTTTGGGGGTTCTGGTCTCACACTCACTAATGAAATACGACAGCAAGAATGCTGTCATTATTCGGATGGTCATCAAGTCAGTAGAGTATTGTACATATAAACCTTTAAGAGGGTGCGATATAATTGGTGAGTGCAGATAAGTCAGGTTTTGGGAAAACATGGTGCACAGTAATATGGTGCAGTATTGATCAATTATTGTGGGAAAGACTAATATAATATTTTAGATCTTGAAATGATTTATTTTTATCTGGCTTCGTCAAGACTGCTTCGTCATGTGTTTCCTTTTTACTATGATCCCGGGTCCTTGAAGCGGGGCGTGATAAAGCATCTCACTAGGCTGCATTATCTTACATTGCAGTGCATATGGTGACCTGAATGTGAATGATATTCGCGTTCAGATTCTACCCAGAATCCAAAAGGAAATCCGGCATAGTAGTTACTTTGGCCGGTGGTTAATAAAAAATAAAAAAAGGAATTTAACATTTTTCTAGGTTAAATAGATATTTTACTATTTCATTGACACACCCTACAGACCTTAAAAAGGTAGGCCAACTGTTCTAGAAATTGTTTAGAACTTTTATCACATTTTTACTAGATGTTGATATAAATGCTAACATGCGATAACTGTATGTCTCTCATTTCATGAGAAAAGTAAGTAAAGTATTTAACTTTTTATGCTGACATGTAATGGTAAAGAAATTAAAATTTGTAAAAATTGATGACTAACCATGCTACTGACAAAATCTACTAACTACTAAAAAAAACGTTTCTACTGTTTATAAATTAAAACTACTAAATTTAGTTGTAAAACTACTGATTTGGCAACCCTGTAGAGAATGAATCAATGAACAAGAGTTACATACATACATTCTGAATGAATGCACTCAGCAAAGACACAGATTATATTATAATACTATTGAACCAAATAATATTTATCATTTCCTCAATAGATAGCATAACTAGTTTCATTTGATGTTATAAACATATTTTTTTAACAATATTAGTAGTCTTGTACCAACAGCATAAGCTGCTCCCTCCTTAGTTTGGGAATGGATGGCATTAATAATAAATAAATAAATTCTATTCTAGTATGAACTAATTTGTTTGCCATAAAATGGATAAATAAATATTTCGGACACCTTACACTATGCCATCTGGTCTTAAACTAAGCAGTGCTTGTTTAAAATACTTTTTTTTGTAAATATATTCATATAATAAATAGAAAATAACACAAACATTTGGTCTGAAACGGGAATCGAACCCGAAACCTTAAGCACAGCTGTCCGCTACGACTGCGCCACCGAGGCAGTAGTTAAAAGATAGATATATGTAGTTGCAGACATTTATTAGAAATTTTAAACAGGAACAAATATTTTGTACATTATTTTTATGAAACCACCCTTTACGCAGCGTCTGCTGGAATGAAAGCTCATAATATGAATAATACACTCTCCCCGTTTTTGAAACATTTTTCATTGATTCTACGCTCCTATTGATCACACATAAATATTTCCCCGTTTCAGAAGCCAAATTTGAACAACACACCACCACCTACCACCACATTTAAGATGCAATCATTGGCAGATGCAAAGGCAGCGAAGCGTAAGGAGAGGGGTAGACGCGCCAATCAGGGGCTGAAACTTCCAGCAGTTATTGCACTGGGCTATCTGGACCAAATCGAACCTTCCGTAGAGTTGCAGGGAGTAATGCAACAACATACCACCAACCACACGGGGCTGGAACCTCAAGCAATTATTGCACTGAGTGATGGAGACCAAGCCGAAGCTTCTGTAGATTTGCAGGGAGTAATGCAACAACATACTCAAAAGCGCAATAATGATGCTGAGGACGAGTCTAACCGTAAGAGACGTGCCCACTGTGACGCAAAGCTGCGTTCAACAGAAGTTTCTGCTATAATGTTGGGTACTCTGTCTGATATGGAGGAGATTGTAGGCAAACCTAGCAGCACTAAAGATAAATTAATGAGCTCCATTAAAGAGGCTCTGCCAACCCTGCAGGAAGGTGTCAAAGAGCTCAGTGCTCGTGCGGAAACACACGAACACGAGGCGGAAATGGCGCGCTACCGAATAATGGAGCTGGAAAACCAGACAATGATTCTCCAACAGACGATTGAGAGACTTAACCAGGAATATTTAGAAAACATGCAGGAAATGCTAGATTATGCGATGCAGAAATTTGACAACTTCACTTCCAATGTCAGAGAAATAATATACCGACAGATGCCTGCCAGGTCCCCTCTATCCGAACTTCAGAACAATACCATCAACCAGCTACAGTAGAGTAGTCGCTCTGCCTTCGGCTTCATGTGTTAATGTCAATCATTTTACATTTACACGTCAATTTTCATGTATCAATGTAATCAAAAAAAAATAAATAAAAATAAAAAGGGTCGAAGTTGCTCACACATTGGTTTGAATTATTCACTCCCGGTTTACTATACGTAAAAACGTTAAAAAAATTTACTGTTAGAAACCATACTTTTTAGTGTGTTTTTTTTTATAAAATCATATATTCATGACAGTCCCAAGCCTGTAAAGTATAAAGGAAAATCAAAATATAATTCACTATACAAATTCACAGCAAACTTGTAATTCAAATAAAAATCTAAGGTTCTCAATGAAATACGGTATAAGTATGGTGCCATGGTGCTAAATGGACAAGTACTACGTTACTTAATTACGTTCTCACCAGTAGGTGAGAACGTAATTAAGTAACGTAGTAGTAGAGGACAACAAACGGAAGTAGGGAGCAAGGTAAGTAACCTTGCTCCCTACTTCCGTTTGTTGTCCTCTAATCACGACAGAAATCTTCGATCAGAAAGAATATATATATATATATATATATATATATATATATATATATATATATATATATATATATATATATATATTGTTGGTTGTAACAAAAAACCCAAGCCTCCATAAATAACTAAATGGTTTACATTAGACCATTGAGTGTTGAGTGAAAGAAACTGATAAAGATTTTTTTAAAACAAACTTCAATTTGTCGTGCACACAATAAACCGAACTGTTGAACAGCACAGACGAAGACGTGTTTCATTATCCTCTGGGCCCATAACCTGTTGGGATTATTGGCGCAGAGGATAATGAAACACGTCTTCGTCTGTGCTGTTCAACAGTTCGGTTTATTGTGTGCACGACAAATTGAAGTTTGTTTTAAAAAAATCTTTATCAGTTTCTTTCACTCAACACTCAATGGTCTAATGTAAACCATTTAGTTATTTATGGAGGCTTGGGTTTTTTGTTACAACCAACAATATATATATATATATATATATATATATATATATATATATATATATATATATATATATATATATATATATATATATATATATATATATATGTATGTGTATATATATGTGTGTGTATGTGTATATGTGTGTATATGTATGTGTTCATAATATATATCATATTTGTTTATAAATTAACATACTTTATCTTTTATTTAATAAGGATATTTTATATGTCGAATTATGTAACCTATGCGCGCCTACCTCACAATATTTCTCCACCACCCAAAGGTCGACTGGTAGAGAATGCCCTGGGCATTAAGTCCGCCGATGTACAAATGTGCATAAAGTTATAAAATAAAAATAAAATAAAATAATACTACGTACTAAAAGGCATGCCTAGACTATTCCTTGCTCTGAATAAACAACTGTACTAAATGAACTAAAGGAACTATAGTACTGAACTAGTCACTTCGTAGTACGTAGTTCATTGTAAGAACGATCGCCTTATGAACGATTCCTGCTCCGAATCAAAAACTGCACTAAAGGAACTATAATACTGAACTAGTTCATTTAGGTAACTGAACTAGATCGGATCGCTCCCTATAGTGAACGAGCAAATCTAATGCATGGCACACTTTGGTAAAATTTAGAAGAGGTAAACATCCACCAGCGTGCACGAGTAGGTACTAACTACAACCACACATCGTGTTTATTATATTTGCAGATGAAAGCGGATACGGACTAACAAAATACAACAAAGTGTGTGTCTACGCAGACCGAATATGCTCAGTAAGGCGATTCACACACTGCACAGCGCTACGACGCGTAGCGCGGAGCGGCAGATTTTAATATTATAATAATATGCAAGTACATCGATTAGTATAGAAAACACGCCAGGTCCAACACACCGAACACGCGCCTAGGCGCCTAGCAGATTCGGGATTGGCTGCCCCGCGCCTACGCGCCTGTTCCAGTCGCCAGTGTGTGAATCGCCTAAGCAACATACGCAAACATACTCACCGAATTTAAAAAATAACAACTTGAATAGTAGTTTACATGATACATTCCATTCCGAGTTTTTTCGTGTAAGTACCTATAGAGTAAGAGCCCAGAGCGATCAGACATAACTTATTTTCACATGGATGAAACCTCAACTACTCAGTAGCGTCTAGTGTACTTTTAAATACCTGCGTGTTTGTGGAACTAGATCTGTGACACCTGGGCAGATATCAGGTGAGAAAGGTGACTAAAAATAAGAGTTATCTTACTTAAATTAGTATGGCTGATCTTTATATATATTTTGTAGAATATTATTCTAAACTAGTTTCATAAAGTGTCAGACACTTTTCATGGACCAGAGCTTGTGTCAGACGCTTTAAAGATCGACAAAAAATTAATGAACTTTACTTATTTTTACATGTCTGATTTTTTAATATGTCATTAAAGTAACTATTACAAAGTTACATTTCATCAGTCAGACAAATTCGAGTGACCAAACATTACTTAAACACAAAAATTATTCAGCCGGGAGTGCGAGTATCATGCTATTTCAGAGCGAGTGAGACGTCCACAGCAACTTGGATCCCGTTTTTAGGGTTCCATAGCCAAATGGCAAAAAACGGAACCATAGAAAAAAAACAATACATTTTGGGGGTCCCCATATTTGGAACTGAAACTCTTTTTTCATCGAACCCATACGTGTGGATAGGTGAACCCATACCCATACCCATCTATGGACAGGTATTCAAAAATGATGTTGAGGTTTTATTAAATCATTTTTTTCTAAATTGAATAGTTTGCGCGAGAGACACATCCAAAGTGGAAAAATGTGTGTCCCCCCCCCCTCTAACTTCTAAAACAAGAGAGCGATAAAACTAAAAAAAATGTATGTTGTACATTACCATGCAAACTACCAACGAAATTTGGTTTGAACGAGATCTAGTAAGTAGTTTTTTTTAATACGTCATAAATCGTAAACTGCAATTTACTGCAATTTTTTTTTTAATTAATTTATTTATTTATTCTAATGACTGCGTCGATGATTGCGATGATTAGGAGATATTTGCTGTAATTAATCATAGTGATATTTTTGTGGTAGTGGTAATATTTTGTTTATATCTTTTTCTAACTGGTATCTTTTTTACAATAAAATAAAGATATTTCCTTATAAAATAAAATGGATCCTCATATATTCACCTATCACAAATACATGCAATAAATGAATTCACTTTAATATTTAATAATTAACAACTTAATGTTGAAGCCCATGTTATTGAAACAAGAATGCGAAAATCTTAGATTGAAATTAGTAAGTATTTACATTACATTTAATTTTTTTACTCGATGGGTTCGATGAAATTTTTTTTTTAAGTTTCAGTTCCAAGTATGGGGACCCCCAAAATGTATTGTTTTTTTTCTATTTTTATGTAAAAATCTTAATGCGGTTCACAGATTACATCTACTTACCAAGTTTCAAAAGTATAGCTCTTATGGTTTCCGAAAAAAGTGGCTGTGACATACGGACGGACAGACAGACAGACAGACAGACATGACGAATCTATAAGGGTTCAGTTTTTTGCCATTTGGCTATGGAACCCTTAAAACGGGATCCAAGTTGCTGTGGACGTCTCACTCGCTTTGAAATAGCATGATGATCGCACGCCTGGCTGAATAATTTTTGTGTTTAAGGGATGTTTGGTCACTCGAATTTGTCTGACTGATGAAATGTAACTTTGTAATAGTTACTTTAATAACATATTAAAAAATCAGACATGTAAAAATAAGTAAAGTTCATTAATTTTTTATCGATCTTTAAAGCGTCTGACACAAGCTCTGGTCCATGAAAAGTGTCTGACACTTTATGAAACTAGTATAGAATCATATTCTACAAAATATATACAAAAATCAGCCATACTAATTTAAGTTAGATAACTCTTATTTTTAGTTACCTTTCTCACCTGATATCTGCCCAGGTGTCACAGGGCTAGTTCCACAAACACGCAGGTATTTAAATTACACTAGACGCTACTGAGTAGTGAAGGTTTCATCCATGTGAAAATAAGTTATGTCTGATCGCTCTGGGCTCTTGGACCACTATAGTATAATAAACATTCTCCATCAAAATATAAATGGCCTTTGGGGTTGTGAGCAGCTGACTAAAACGTGTCACGGAGTTGATAAATTAAAATATTTATATTTTACGAACTAGTACAATAATAATAATATAATAAATAATTAACAACTAAGTACGGCTCATTACAGCTCTCTTCATTCATTCTTAGACAACGTTAATATAATAGTATCATTGTTCTTGGCTATAAAAACACATCGTCTTGTCAACAATGACATACGTTTGAATTTATATATTCTAAATATTCTAGCAGGTGCGCATCCATGGAGGTTGCGCTCGCCACACCACCCCCCATGGAGACTTGTTGGCGAAGCAAACCAGAAAAAAAAAAGAAACTGAAAAATACTCAAAAACTATAAATCAAGCACGTCACGGAACCTAACATGACGGCCAGAACGAGTTACAGTGATAGGTTCATGCGGCGCAGCAGCTGGAACAGACGGAGAAGCAGAACGAGAAAGCTGAAACTTAGTGGGCACGGTTGATGAAAAAGCTTTATTAGGCTCGTCTTCCAAATATGCTGGCTTCGGAGTTTTTAACTTCAAAGTCCGGAAGCAAATATCATATAACGCCTCATTGTCTATACAGAAAGATTGTGTCGAATTTTCCTGACACTGAGAGTTTTATCTAAAGCTGACTTGCACTCAGTGTCACTGGCCAACTTGAAGCCGAAAATTCACACAGGTATTTTGTGTGTTATGAACACTTTGACAACCGGTGACACTGAAATGATAAGTATTCCTAACTTTGGCATCCCACTTCACGTGTAAAAACCTATACCTACCGACCGGAAGGTCTTGCATATTAATTAAATAAATACAAAAATATTGAAAATCTAAATACTTTCTGAGCAGAGGGTTAGGTAGGTAGGAGGGAAGGTTAACTCGTACGACGTAAGATTGCACCTGGCTCAAAACGAAAGCTGATGCCGTTCCCCCGCGTAACGCCCCTCTGTCGTCTTACGAGTGGCGTTGGCCTCACTATTTACCCGAATGCATTCTTCATCATCATCAACAGCCTTTAACAGTCCATTGCTGGACATAGGCCTTCCTTAGAAAGGAGGTTTTGGCCTACTATACCACGCTGGCCAGACGGGTTGGAAAAGTTTTGGTTTCAAGTTTTCCTTCTCTTTGCATTGATTTTGTCTTGTCTTGTTTATCCTTTAGTCGCCTTTTACGACACCCGCGGGATGAATAGGGGTGGTGACACTCTGCTAATTCATGCTGCAATGATTTTATTTTTTGATATTAAGTGATTTTAATTAAGGAGTAATTGGTAACAAATTACTCTTTGGAACATGCTTATTTTCTGTTATATTTTTTCCTCTCTAAGGCAATACACACACTGGCCACGCACCCACGCGCGTAGGCGCGTGGTAGCCTAACACGCGCGCGGCGACGGAGGAGCAGATCTGCCTTTTCAAGCAGATTTTACCGCGCCTTCGCGCCTGACGGCTTTGTACATGGCCCGCACCAAAGTTAAGGTTATTTTTCCATTTGGTCGTCGTCGTCTGTATTCTTTGCAGTTCATATCCCAAATTGCTGGGCATTGTTCAATTTCGTATATAAATGTGTTTACTGCTGCGGCCCGCCCCGCCTAAGCGCGCGGCGGCAGAATCTGCTAGCGGCACGCCATCTTTAAATTACCCGAACTAGGGTTGCAATAGGGGTGGGGTCTAAAAGTCACATATGCAACCAACAAAACACAGATGGCGCTGAAACTAAAGAATTGATACCATAAGGAAATGATGGGGATGGAATTTTGTATTTTTTATGAATGGCAGGTGCAACGTCTGATTTTGAGTGGTCACCGCTATGGGTTGTGCAGTGTTTAAGACCCTGAATCTAGGGAAAGGAGGGCGATTGATCTCGTGTAATTTCACTCACGGTGGGTGCACAGGCTTTCTGTGAGGCGGTTGTACCTGTGAGTCTTCTTTAAAGGTAGCACATTTTATTGACTAATATGTTACCATCATCATCATCATACGAAGCGCTGATAATCGAGTGGCCTTAGGTGATTGGAAACAATCACCGAGGATTAGCAACGGGGTGCGGTCAGGTCTGTACCTAGATGGGTGACCGTATGTGGCATGGCATGTTATGAGCGTTTCCGTGACACGGAGATCACGTTAAGCAGTCGGACCCGGTTGTTATAATAAGATAACAGGCGTGACCCTTACCCACTCACTGTGAACACCCAGACTCAGAACAATAATTTGTGAATCACACAAAGTGTTGTCCAACATAGGATTTGAACCTGGCGCAATAGAAAGCGGCGTAATGACCGTTTAAACTACTAAGCTAACCGTCACATATACTTAAAAAAACATTCAAACTCCGAAACAAATATCTGTTGATCATACAAACATTTGGTTCGACCCAGGATTTGAACCAGAGACAAAAAGTGTTTTTGGGATTTTCTTAGGAAATTCCTTATAGTTGCCCGGAGTTTGGAAGTTTGGCGGTGATTCACGCCTGTGCCTCGGAGAGCACGTGAAGTCGTCGGTCCCGGTTGTCATGAACATCTATGGCAATCGTTATTGGGAAGTCAGTGCCCTCAAATATACTGACAACTAGTTCAATCTTCGAATTACAGTTCTCCCCTAGGGTTGCGGAGGTCCGATGCCAGTCGCTCCGTGGAAAAACTTAAATTCAGGTAAAACCGGTTGAACTAGTAGCCGACCCCAAATTACATGGGAATAATGCTAGGAGGATGAGGATACATGCCGCAATTTTTGATCATTGTTGATGAGCTTTTTAAGATTTTGTGATGTTACGGATTGTCGCGTGCGGTGTTCCTGAATCTATACGACTTTCAAGAAAAGAGTGCACTACTGCCTCAAAGGTCGGCAATAAAATTGTTATTCCTTAAAAGTGTTCATGGGTTTCTGTAGCCAATAACTATCAGCTTGTTGGCCCCCTTAATATTAAAAACTTAAGCGATTAAAACTCCACAAGACTTTCTTCAATCATTTTAGAACTCAGGCACAATTTGTTTCATTTTTAACCGACTTAAAAAAAAGGAGGAGGTTCTCAATTCGTCGGAATCTTTTTTTTTATTTTTTTTTATGTATGTTCAGCGGTAATTTCGTAGTTTATGAAACGATTCAAATATTCTATTTGCATTGGAATGGGCGTAGCTTACAGGAGGTCCCATCGTCACCATATAGAGATCCGATGATGGGATCCCAAGAAAATCGAGGGAACTCCTCAAATGTCATAGGCACAATGTCGCGATTTGGGTACTCGGAATAGTTTTTCATTGAAGTCGGTACCTTTTTGTTAAAATTATTTAAAAACGTGTCTTCGATACTGGTAAGTGAGAATGAAGTATATAGATTTACTTATGTATTTCTACTAAAACGGTACTTTCTTAAATTAAACGAAAATAAAACAAATTCAACTTATTAAAGTTTTAATTTACATAGATTTACAAATATATGCGTCCATTAGTCAGTAGCATCTTCAGTAATTTCACCAAAGGACAAAACTTCAAATAAGTTTGACTAGAATTGTTTGATTACTCTTACTTATATAATTTTATACACCGAAACTTATTAATATATTACAAGAATTACATTTATATATCTACTGTACCATTTCAAACGAATGATATTAAAATAATATACAACATGACTAGATTTTCCTGTAGTAGATAATGTAATGGCGTCTTCTAAACTTTTACAAAAAATAATGAATTTAAATAAGTATTCGACTACCAGGATATCAATAAAAACGGTGTACCGTTTAATGGAAATAAAATAGTTCTTCGGACATAGCTGATTAAAAAAAACAACAATCAAGCTCTCGCCGTATATACAGTGGAATAAAAAAAAAATCAACTGTCATATTTCCAATTTAGGCATAGCACCTGATCCTTAAGCATTGCTCATATTTTCAAGTCCACATTCTCATATACAAGTTATTTTTTAACCGACTTCAAAAAAAAGGAGGAGGTTCTCAATTCGTAGGAAACTTTTTTTTTATATGTATGTTCAGCTATAATTCCGTCGTTTATGAACCGATTTCAAAAATTATTTTTGCATTGGAGGGGGCTTAGCTTACAGGTGGGCCCATCGTGACCATATCGGGATCTGATGATGGGATCCCAAGGAAATCGAGAGAACTCCTCAAATATCATAGGCACAATTTTCGCGATTTGGGTACTCGGAATAGTTTTTCTTTGAAGTCGGTGAAGTTAAAATTATTCTATAAAAGCAAATGTACGGAGTCTACAGCACAAATCTTATACTTATCCACATCTTTTATACATATTGCTACTGAATAATCTCGATTGCTTTCTTCTCAAGAAGTACTACCACCTATTGTAGGAATTAACGAAATATATTTGCTGCTAGACATACATTAATAATACATCTACTATATTTAAACTATTTAGATACGTGCTTACACTCAGTTTTCTCTATGGTAAAGTAACAGTAACAGTGAATAACAGTTTTAGACTTCTATATTGAGGATTTCGTTGGGAAGATTAAATTACATAGGTGTTTTGTAGTATCTAATTATTTATAGGAAAGAATAAATATTTGCTCGGTTAAACTGCAATTTTGTAAACATTATAGACACATGACAGTACGAGAAAAAACATTATGAAGTACGAATAAATCTTATAAACAAATTATCTTATCTTAAATCTTATATTACACAGCGCTAAAGCGCGATATAATATGATAAGGTTGTCCAGGGTTGATGCACTCACTATACAGATAAGTAATACATACATTAATTGTAACAATAACCAACAACAACAACATAATTATATGAAATAGAAATGTTAATTGTTTGTAAAACATTCTGTTTCTATAGAAAATCAACAATTGTTCTTGTAACATTTACTTTTATTAAAATTCGAACTACATGTATATTGGTATAGTTAAAAAGATCTACTATCTATATAGAACGAGAAGGTTCGTTCGTCTTTGAGTTATTTAGTACAGCTTTGAAAATATAACAATAAATTATTTATCGACTAAGACTTATAGTGCTGACACAAAATTGTCCGTTCAATATCTTCATTATTTTGTGACACAAGTAGTGACTTTTTTGTGATGTGTGATTGTGATCTGTTTATTGATTCATTTTAATAATTATAAATATCTATTCCTGTACAATATATACATCGTATAGTTAGTTATGAAATTTTCAAATCATATTTCTCACTCCGCATAGCCGATCTTGCAGAGCCAACGAACCTGACTTGTAACCTACTTATGCAATGGTTCTAAGTTATTTTCAACTCAAAGCTTACAGCCTTAAATTTGATTAATAATACAGAACTAAGAAAATAATTATAATAATTAAGAAGTATTTCTATATTTATTTATTACCAGAATTTGTTCTTCGTAATGCTTTAAGATACGTCATATGAACAATTTTTTATTGTTATTTTAATAATCAGCTTTTGAAACAGTAGTGTATCTATATATTAAGTAGCAACGTACATATTCTGTTATATTAAGTACCTAGTTAAAATTAAAATTTACATAAGAATTCTGTGTATTAAGTACTTAATCTTGCAATTTATGACTTCAAATAGAACTTCTTGTAACTTCTCTAATATAATTCTATTTATATAGCCATTTGCATAATGGCTATTATGTAATAATTTACATTGCTACTTTTCAAAAAAGCCAGCTAATCGATAGTCAGAACAAAAATCGATTATAGTAAATAAAAAAATTTAATTGCTTCGTTCTGTAATTTCTAATGACACCAAATGACTCGTTTCGCAGACCAACTAATATGGGTCTGCATAATAATTGTGAAAGTTTAAAGGCAGTATTTGAGTGTTAGTATCACTGTAAGTACATGTCGGGGTAGTCTTCGTTTCGGTACATTGTACGGAGAGGTCCGCTATTGATGGCAGGCGTAGTCGCTGTGCAGACCGGGGTCTTCTTACAGCGCCACGTCTGACGTTGAATCAATGGTCGGTACTGAAGTACGAATTCTGCATAAGGTATAACTTGTCTATGGGGTTGACAACGGAGCCTGTTCCGAGGTTGAGTGGCTCGTGCGCCGAATGGGCTGCATGGGGATGTGAGTGATGTTGCACTTCTAAATTTTGCAAACTCATTGTGTCTGATGCACCCTCGTCTAGTTGATCAAAATTACTGCCGTCGAGCGATATGTCTGAACTGCAGAAACTGTCACCAGAATGAGCTGGATAATCTGAAATGGGAAATAGTTTACTATTAAAAACTGTTATATCTTCTGTTTTGTGAAATTCTTAATAAGAACCGGGAGTATAGAAGTTTGGAGCTGATTGATGATATTGCCTCAGAGAGCACGTTAAGTTGTCGGTCCCAGTTGTCATGAACATCTATGGCAATCGTTATTGGGAAGTAAGTGTCCTCAAATATACTGACAACTAGTTCAATCTTCGAATTTCAGTTCTCCTTTAGGGTTGCGGAGGTCCGATGACAGTCGATCCGTGGAAAAACTCAAATTCAGGTAAAACCGGTTGAACTAGTAGCCGACCCCAATTAAACTTCGGAATAAAGGCTCGGAAGATGATATTCCTCTTATCTTTATCCAACAACAACTTAGGTATATTAAACAACTTATCCTCTTAAATTTTACTTCTAATTTTATTGTGTCATAGTTTTTCTATAACTGATAAAACTGATAATTTATTTTATTAAACAAATTATGTTTAACAAAGCTTACCATCAGGAGAATATGGCAAATTAGGGTTGAGCGGCTGACTCGAGGCCGAGTAGGAACCATCCAGCCCCAGATAGTTGCCGTGCTCGCTGGACGGCGACTCTTGTTTAATGCTCTTCTCGTCCTTATCTTTATCTTTATCATTATTTTTATCACCTTCTTGTTTTGCTTTTCTTTGAATTTTCTTCATCTTAGCTCTTTGATTTTGGAACCACACCTGTACCACTCGAACGCTCAATCCTGTATCTTTCGCTAAAGCTTCACGGACTTTCCTGCAAGGTTTTGGGCTCACTTCAAAAGATGCTTTAAATTGTCTCCGTTGAGCAGATGTTAATATAGTTCTAGGACGTTTGGGCCCTCTTCTGCCATCTCGTGGACGATCAGAGTCATCCAAAATCATATCGTCTTCAGCATGTTGCATCAAGTACATTTCTTTTTCAAAATCTTGTCTACAGAAGATTTGACCAGCTCTGATAACGTATTGTTCGCCCTTTTGAAGCGGCTGACAGCACATGACGCAGACAAAGCATTGGATGTGAAAGACGTACTGCTGTGCTCGCATGACCATCTCCTGTGGCAAGAGTCGATCGCCACATCTGGTGCATTTAACTCCAAACAATCTAAGGGATAGAAATATTGTAAAAACATAGTTAAATTAACGCAGAGCTAGCCGCTTTGCTAATCGCTGTCATTTCGCAATGGAACATTCGCAAAGGAGTTTAGTTAATTCTTATATTACCCAGCTCTAACATACGATGAAGTGGCGTTTGTTGAACAAATGGTAGTAGATTGAAGGCTATGTTTATTTAAAGTATTTATTACCTATCATAGTCCGGTTTGCAGTACAGCTTGGCGTTTCTGGTGTAGCACGTGTGGGCGAGGGGGCAGCCGCAGACGCAGCAGCTCAAGCAATGTTCGTGCCAAGAGAGCTCTCCGACGCGCATCAGGTACCGATCTTGAATCTTCTGGCCGCATCCTTCACAGATTTCGACTATCTTTTCTCTTTTGATGCTCGCGCTGAGTTCTGTGTCAAAACGGCTCTGATTAGTAGCATGTGGTACTTATGCTGAGCACAAAAAAAGTGACTTTATGGTATGTAAATCTTTTTTTTTGCAAACTGTCTACATCATAACATTATCAGCTTTAGACGTGAAGTTGTCAAGGTGAGTGCGAGACAAAACTTGCTAACTTCCTAACTAACAAACTTTTTTACTTCTTTTGTTGGATCTAAGTTAAAGTTTGCATTGGTTTTATAAAAGTAATCTCTAGCTTTGAGTCTATTGTATTACTGGTTTTGATAGCCAACTTATAGTTTTCGCTTGTTTTACTTTAAATGATGATTACATCATTCATCTCTGTCTAACAAAAAATCCTAATTGGTATTAATTGTTTTCGATGCATCTTTGAGGTCCTATTTTCGTAGCACCCTGAATAAAATCTGTCACAATTAAAATAATAGGTTTAAATGTAAAATAAAACTCACGGCTTGTGAAAACATTTTTTTAATGTACACATAATATCTAAGTGAGTTTCAACTTGATGAGTTGTACGTTTTTTAAAAAAAATTAAGAGAGATCGATCGTTTTTTGTTTTTTCGGAATACGATCTTCATTTCATCTCAGTTAGTTGTTACTTGTTAGGAAGTTAATTTATTATCATTTTTTTTATCATTAATTCTATTACGATGAAGACGATTTGAAGACTTTAAATACTTGAAATTAGCAGTAATAGCTGATTTTATTCGAATGGTAGCCATGTTAAAAGAAGAAAAATATGAAGCAACCTAACGCGTATTATGTTTTGTATCAAGTATGCAACATTGATTGCGGGTTTCTATAATGATTATTGTTAGACGAAGTCGTGATGATAATCATTAACATTTTTATGTAAAATTATAAATAATTATGTTATTTGTAAGATACTAAAAGTATAAATAAACACAACAAAATAATGTTTCAAAACATACGCACTGTGAATCACGAAGAAATTGGCATGTCTAGTCACTGTTCAAGTTACTGTCGGGCATACACACGTTTAATAATAACAATAATAACAAAATTAACAGCCATTAGAAATTAAACATGCTTGCAATTTGATCGTGTTTTATATTCAACATCTTCGCCTTATGGTACAGATAAATACTAGCATCGAACATTCGCTTTATGCAGATTTAATAATAAAAACCAAATCACAAAGTCAATTGTACCAAAATGCTTACATTTACACACAAATAGTGTACCTAATTAATGGAAATATTGGGACATTGGTATATTTTAGATAGAAAAAAAGGAGAGGAGAAGTTTCAGACGCAAGTAAGTTTCCGGCTAACCCCTGTCACTTCAAACATGGCGGATGCGTGCGATTATACTAACGGTATTGAATAAATAGTGTTTATTCTGATAAAATTGTGAAAAGTCTTATCGAGTATTATTAGTTAATGAATTATGTAGTGGTTACAGATACGAGAACGTGAATTTTAATTTTACATTGTTGATTTTGAAGCTTTGTTTCAAATTTTTGTATGATATTTATGAAAGGTATATATTAAACGTTTATAAATAAGAATTTTCTCAAAAATTATGAGGAATAAAAAAAAATCTTCTTCTTTTGTTATTTAAAATACTACCTTAGAAGAGAATACATGTTCATCTAAACAAAGAGGAATAATCAGTTAACGAAGTATTGTATAAAAGCATTTCTCTAAGATCTACGAAGATAGTTTATATAAATAAAAAACACATTTGGATATATCACATTTTGAGGGCAAAAGCCCACGGCTGGACAACTTTAATACAAGGGTTTAAATACCAACCATAAAACCCATTTATGTAAGGGATAAAATAAATATTTTTTAAGACGAAAATGTAAACCACTAAGAATTTATTGATGACAATTATTGCATTTGCTTTCATTCAAATAGTTTAATTTAGTCTTTCTATAAATGTAAAATGTCCCTTTCATGCCACTTCTCCCCTATAAATAGGTGATATTTGCCAAAGAGAATGTAATATGGTATTTGCCGATAATAAACAGTGATGCTGTTAAATTGATTGAATAACAAGTAAACAATATTTGTTTATTGGCTATTTGTTAACTTACTGGCGTTAAATAAATTTTGTTCAGCTCTAGCCACGTTAACACTTATCATATTTTGTATTTAGTCATTGTCCGTGTGGTGACGGATTAAGAATACAAAGTGTCACCACCCCTATTCATTCCATGGGTGTCGTAAGAGGCGACTAAAGGAACAAAATAAGCAGCTAACATCACTGCCAAGAGAAGGGACACTTGAAACAAACCCGTCTGGCCAGCGTGGTATAGTAGGCCAAAACCTCCTTTCAAAGGAGA
The DNA here is from genome assembly GCA_932526445.1 of Phragmatobia fuliginosa. NCBI lineage: Eukaryota > Metazoa > Arthropoda > Insecta > Lepidoptera > Erebidae > Phragmatobia > Phragmatobia fuliginosa. The sequence continues at coordinate 18,294,832 of OW052057.1, forward strand.
GGCCTATGTCTAGCAGTGGACTTTAAAGGCTGTTGTTGATGATGATGTATTTAGTAAGAATGCGTATGACGTAATGAAGCTCAATTTACATCATGCCGAGAGAGATCCTTTAAAGTAATAAAAATTAAGTGTTAAGCAAAAATTTTAGAACACATACTTTTACATATTTAATTGACTGACTGACTGACAGACTGCCTCGTTGGTCTAGTGGTTAGCGTATGCGACTGCTGATCAAGAGGTCTCGGGTTCGATTCCCGGGTCGGACCAAATGTTTGTGTGATCCACGAATATTTGTTTCGGAGTTTGGGTGTTTTCTATGTATAATATGTATGTATTTACAAAAAAAAAAAAAAGTATGTTTATGTATTTATATCAGTTGTCTGGTTACCCATAATACAAGCTCTGCTTAGTTTGGGGACTAGATGGCGTTGTGTGTAAAAATGTCCGAAATATTTATTTATTTATTTATTTAATTAAACTATTTAAAAAAGAACATCTATTTATCAATTAAAATTTCCGGGTCGGACCAAATATTGGTATGGTTCGCAAATATTTGTTTAGGAATTTGGGTGTTTTCTTTGTACGTATTACATATATGTGTGTTTAAAAAATGTATAGTAGATATATATATTTGCAAAAAAAAGGTGGTATGTATTTATTTTCTGTTGTCTAGTGCCCATAATACAAGCTATGCTTAGTTTGGGATTAGATGGCGTTGTGTGTAAGATGTCCGAAATATTAAGTCGCTCTATTTATGTAGTTTGGGAATAGACGCCCTTGTAATATATATTTGATGTGCGAAATATTTTATTAATTTAGTTTTATAATTGATAAGTGGATTTTATTTTAGAACTCTCTCATTTATGGAACTACAGAAGTTATACTTTTATATATATGTTATAAATAAGTTTAATCCCAATTTTAAAATTCAAATAAACAACTTATACAGGCTAACATATTATATGTAAAACTACATAATCATAATATAGGCTAGTCAATAACATACATATTTCTATAAGATAAGTATGTTTTTGTTTCTTTTACTTCTTATATTTCACATTAACCATTCTCCTTATTAATTTATTTTTATTATTAGCGAAGTCGTTTACTAACAAAATCGGACCCTTCACGGCTCCACATCGCAACTTGGCTGCCTGCGTACTGTGAGTTCCCCGCTGGTAATCAATACGAACCTCCATGATAACATTTTTGTATGTCTCAACGCTCTCCAGTGTTTTATTTTACTATACACGGGTTGTAGGGCATCATGCAATATTGTACTTACCATTAAATAGGTACTACAATAATGTTTTACAGTATTTAACTTGAAGACATTGCTCTTTGTGCTTTAAGTACAAGTGATGAATGAGCAGTCAGTGTTCTTCATCAGAAAGTTTTTAGATTCTACAACTTTACATAAAGTTTGGACAGATTATCCTCTATAAAACATCGGTGACATTGCGATTGTACACACAGAGGTTTTAATCAAGTTCAACTTGAAAGGTTTCTAATTAAACACTCTAAAGTAATTCAAGTTTCTTTCCATGCTAGTTCTGTTCATACAAGTTAATTATTTACAATACAGTTGCTCGTAACTATTGATTAAAGCGGAGTGTATCCAAAATGAAACAGAAGCAAACGAACCACGGAGTCAACGTTCAACATATATAGACAACTATATTGAGATAACCGAAAGCTTTGAAGGAAAATAAGGCGCCTCACCGCGTTCCTTAGACGACTCGAGGGGCGACGACACGCCTCCGGGGGTTGAGGGAGGGGCGTGCCTCGTCACCCCGGTCACGGTTATCAAAGTTCCTAACAAAATGTCGGCCTTAAACAACCGTCATTGTGTCGCTTAATCGATGACCGACTTTGTGATCCCATGTACCATTTCAACGTGACGTACATCACTATGTCCGCATCAATAGAGACTCAAGTACTCATACGAGGTATGTGTACTATTAACGTTTTATTTAATAGTCTGCTAAGATTTATTGCTTTTCTACAAGAAACTCCTAAAATGTTTATTGGATCACCAAATTTCAAAAGCAAAATTATTTGCTAAAGTCAAAATGAATAACTTCACCGCGCCCAGTGAGTAATGAGCGTACATATTTCTTTTTGAGCGTCATTTGTATGTGTTTAGTTTCAGCTGTTATAAATCATCATTGTTTTTCACGGGATGGGAATCAATGGGAATCGTAACTTTTGGAAGACTGCCATAATCGATACGTGTAAGCAAATAAGTCCCGTTTATAGTAAAACATGAGTTTGTGTAAAAGTCGCGAAAGTCTAAGCGATATTTATGACCTTGAAAATTGTATTAAACGTTATTTAGAGTCACAGAATATTAATTAACTGAATGCTTTTTACTGTGAATGCTAAACAGATTACTAGAACTTTAAATATAGGAATACTTAGAAAAATACGGGATGGGAATCAATGGGAATCGTAACTTTTGGAAGACTGCCATAATCGATACGTGTAAGCGCATAAGTCCCGTCTATAGTAAAACATGAGTATGTGTAAAAGTCGCGAAAGTCTAAGCGATATTTATGACCTTGAAAATTGTATTAAACGTTATTTAGAGTCACAGAATATTAATTAACTGAATGCTTTTTACTGTGAATGCTAAACAGATTACTAGAACTGTAAATATAGGAATTAAATCACTTAGAAAAATACGGGATGGGAATCAATGGGAATCGTAACTTTTGGAAGACTGCCATAATCGATACGTGTAAGCGAATAAGTCCCGTTTACAGTAAAACATGAGTATGTGAAAAGTCGTGAAAGTCATAAAACAGTGTAAGCGATATATATGACCTTGAAAGTTTGAGTAAACGTTTTTAGAGTCACAGAATATTAATTAACTGAATTTAGAACTTTATTTATGGGAATTAAATCACATAAAAAAATACGTTGAAAATAAATTATGGCGTATGGACATCTCTTATTTTTGATATGTGTATTATGTTTATTGAAGCTTTGTTCAATGTAGAGGTAATCTATATATTCCAGTGTCACAATATTAGTTGTCATATGCCTCCGTATGGCTTGATAGATTCTCATGTGAATGATTAATTTTGTGTGTTTATTCACTAGTTTTGAGAATAGGTCTTAAACTACTTTTTACACCTCTAGGTAGTAAACGATGAAACGAATTCGAGTGGAGTTACGGAGATCAGATAGTTTAAAAAAATAATTAAAAGACGAAGGCTTTACGGGACCTCTGTCAACAAGTTCACTTCACAGAGCCACTTTAGTATAAGAATAACCATATTTTTCCAACTTTCTCGCAAATAAATATTAATAAATGTATGTGCACGTCTTCTTTAATAAATAAACGCGAAATAGTCGAATAATCTGCCGTCTATGTTGGGTTAAGACGTGCAAATATGTTCTTATTCGCTTTTCATCTCCATCCTTTTCGCTCCCCTGCAGCGTGGTAGCAAGTACTTATAGCAAATGTAAATATATACTGCTCGGTTAGAAACCACCCCGAGCTTTAAACGGTTAGCCTCGTTTGGGGCTGTAAAAAGACGCATTCGTTCAGGAATTCCGCTTTTTCACTCATTTCATTTGAGGCAAATAAATTTATTATACTGGTATGAAGAGTTGCACTTTAAAGTTGAATATATGAATGATGTGTAGCTACATTTTCCGTTGTTAAAAGTATTAGTTAAATTAGTAATGTTGTGGATGATTTATCAGTTATTTTTATTTAAAAATATTGAAATGTACGTTAAATATCTCCCTACATAGAACTAATCTGCTGATCAAGAGGTCTCGCGTTCGATTCCCGGGTCGGACCAAATGTTTGTATTATCTGCAAATATTTGGGTCGGAGTTTGGTGTTTTCTATGTATGTATTTACAAAAAACAGTGTGATGTATTCATATCAGTTGTCAAGTACCCATAATACAAGATCTGCTTAGTTTGGGATTAGATGATGTTGTGTGTAAGATGCCCGAAAAAATATTTATAATCTTTATTTTTCTATTAAGAGTGGAGCCGCCCGATCGACTTCGAAACCTTTAATCGTCTTATTTAGTCAATAGAACGATGTAACTTAAGCTATATAGGCTTTTGTATCAACAATAAATCAATTTGATGCATTTTCTGAGTCATCATAGTTATATTTAAGAGTTTAACAATGCTTTCAACTTTACAGTACATAGGGTTTCAGAAGTTTCGTTTTTTTTTATTTAAACCTACCAAAGTGACTCTACTCTGCCTGATGGAAAGCATGAGTAGAATCCAGGAGTAGGGGTCACCAGAAGCATTGTGAGGGTAAGCAATGCAGCATGGGCCTCCGGACTCACACTCACCAACCAAATACGACAGCAAGAGTGCTGTCATTGTTAAGATGGTCTCCTGTGTGAGGCAAGGTCCGATTTCAGCACGAATGGCCCGGTAGAGCCGGCCTATTCGTTCTGAAATCAGCGTGAATCTACTACCTATTAGGTTGTAGTAGGAAGTTCTTATATCTGACCGGACGTTGCACAATTAGAGAGTCGAGAGTTGAGATGGTGCCCGCAACAGTGCGGGCAGGCGCCGGGAGGAGTCCAGAAGGAAATCCCCTCCCTGGACTCCTTCCAATACACAGGCGCAGAGAGGGTCACACCGTGTGGTTTTAGTCGGTTCGAGTCCGACACACGTTAAATTTATTTCCACACGTTAAAAAAAAAAAAAGGAAGTTCTTATATCAAGATATTTCTTTTACATATGTACATCGTCAAGTCTTTAAAAGACCACTATCGGAAATAGGCTTCTTACACAGATAAATTTACTTATAAGTAGTTCCATTATCAGCCTACTGCAGTCCTGCTGAACATAAGCCTCTCTTAATTCACTCCATTGCGATCGATTTTGAGCTCCTCGTATCCAGCCATCTTGCGCAAGATATACATTTGTTTTCTTGCTGAGAATTATCTTTTTCTATTCTTTCGGATATTAACTAGTCTTTTAAATTGAATTTGATATATTTATTTACATGAAATATTCCAAATCTTCCATTAATAATGTTCAAACAAATTTCGATACAATAACAAACAAATGTTTGCACATCAATGTTCAAAAGTATTCTTTAAAGTTGTTGAAGAAAAACTAATGAAATCTCTTGATTAAAAAAAAACGTATTTTTTTTTGTATGTACGCGAGTTTGTGAACACTAATCTCAGAAGGGGCCTATTTTAATGAGGTATATTCATGTACTTTATTAAATTTGTCTTAACATTTAGTGTTTGTGTTCATTTTAGAGTTATTAGTGTAAGCAACCACCGCGATAACAGTCATATACGAGAGCGGAGATGACGTAAAAGTTACAGTAATTTTACAGACTAATGTTTCTTCCCAATTTAAGGGTCAGGCCCTTGTCGGTGGAGTAATCGCCACTCTTGTCTATTTTCTGCAATCTGTTTGACCTCTTGATAGGCCACAACTCCTACTTTCTCCTTTACTTGTTGTATGTACGCCAATCTAGGCCTTCCGCATTTTCTTTTACCTTCTATCTTTCCTTCCAGTATGGTTTTAAAAAGGTTGTCGTGTCTTATCAAATGGCCAACCATTTTGCCTCTTCTGTTGTCAATAGTATTCAGAAGTCTCCTTTCTTCATCAACCATTAGTAGGACTTCCTCGTTGGATTTTTTCTCTGTCCAACTGATGTTCACCATCCGCCTCCAGCACCACATTTCAAATGCTGCCAACTTATCTTTGTCTATTTGAATCAGTATCCACGTTTCGCAGTCATAAAGCGCAATTCTCCAAAAATTTGCTCGTCCTTTAAATTTTAAACTGATGCAAAAGTAATTCAGTATCATGGGCACTTTTGCGCCGGGTACGATATAATAACCGTAAATAACGGGAATGTTCTAAATTAAAATAAGTTGTAAGTGAATTATTGATATATTAAACTTTACTATTACCACATATTTCATTACTATTACATTTAGTGATGTTTTTACACGCGTTTTATTAGCTTCATTTGTTTGTTTGTAACCGACTCTTTTTGATTTCGTTCAAACTTTGTAGATTTATCGAGGACCGATGACAATATACATAATTGAAAAACAAACAAAAAACGCTTTTATACTAAAAAGTAGAAAATAATTTTAATGTAACAAAGGGTGCTTTCTGAAAAGATTTCAATAACAACGTCCCACACTTTGTTACATTAAAATTATTTTCTACTTTTTATTTTAAAAGCGTGTTTGTTTAGTTTTTTAAAACTATTTTTTTCCCCCTCCATCTCCTTTCTGAAATACGAATACACACGTACATACATGTAACAAATACACAGTAAATATCAATAAATTTAGTACCTAATATAGCTTTAATAAATTAAACCCTGAATTACTTCGTCGCATTATGTGGAAAGCTATACGTTATCACGCCATTGCTTATCGCATCCGAGACGGTTAAGCGGCACGCACTATTGATTCAAAACGTGTCTACGGGGCGGTATGTGAGGCTCGTAGCGGCGTAATAGCTACGTATCCATGTAACAAGCTGAGAGTGATATATATATATATATGTATGTATGTTCATTGCGCCCTTTAAAGGAACCTTTAATGTCATGACATCAATGTACTGTGAATTTCCTTTGGTTTATTATTACTTTAAAAGAAATTTACTATTGATCTTTCAACTTCTTTGATCTTTTGATTGCCTCGTTGACGCAGTGGTTAGCGTATGCGACTGCTGATCAAGAGGTCTCGGGTTTGATTCTCGGGTCGGACCAAATGATTGTGTGATCCGCAAATATTTGTTGCGGAGTTTGGATGTTTGCTATGTATAATATGTATGCATTTACAACAAAAAGAAAAGTATGTTTATGTATTTATATCAGTTGTCTAGTACCCATAATACAAGCTCTGCTTAGTTTAGATGACGTTGTGTCTAAGATGTCCAAAATATTTATTTATTATTCTGAGTCAGAGCGTCCTTAGTGTAGGTTCTATGCATGTCTATAAAGATCCCCGCGACATGGAATATACTTTTATCTAATGCGAAATTTAATCACTTCATAGATAAAAATTAACATAACATAATATGTTAAAATATTATACATATAATAAAAATAGTTTTTTTTTATGTACGGTAATCCGGCAGAGAACTAAAGTTATCGACATAGCCCACAGGATTAGCAAGCTGAAGTGGCAATGGGCTGGCCATATTAGCCGCAGGACCGACAACCGTTGGGGTAAACGTGTTCTTGAGTGGAGACCGCGTCCACAGGCCAGGTGGAGTGATGATTTGCGCAAGACGGCTGGCAGGAGCTGGATGCGGGAGGCCGAGGATCGAACCAAGTGGCGTGCAATTGGAGAGGACTATGTCCAGCAGTGGACTGCGATAGGCTGATGATGATGATGATATTAACAATAAACTCTACAAAGCCATTTTCTGCTGTTTAAATCTTTTTCACGAAACAAATAATGACAATGTTAATGGTAATGCAGCTCTATTAGTAGATAAAAATATTTTTGATATCAGATTAGCAGTTCCAAAGATGGGGTAACCCATACAAACTCACAACCTTACAAACTTTATTATTTTATACGAGAGGGAAAATAGGCCTATATCAGTATAAAAGGCTTTCAGAAGAGTTATAACAACTGTATTAAATAGACGGACTTCACTATTATATAAATATTTACTAAAAAAATATTTAAAGAACCACCTTACCTTTTTAGGTTAAATATTTTCCAGCTATTGCTACCCAAGAGAGCGTGCGGTTTTAGTTTGACCGACCGCGGCACAACCATTCCACGCGGGGCCGACATGACTGGGAGAACTCGAGGAAAATTGTATTTCAATTTTTTATATACATTTTTTTAAATATAGTTCACCTGTTTTACAGACTAAGTACAGTGGTACATAATTTTAAAAGAATTTGGTTATAGAAAACTAAAATTTCATCTATTAAATTGAATAATTAAATAAATGAAGTTTTGAACTACATCACAATTTGAAGCTGGCATATCTATTCATTGTTATATTATCATTATTATGTTCAGGAATGTGGTGTGCTCGTCTTGCAGTACTGTGTGATCAATCTGTATGGACAGGTCGACTCAAAACTATGGTCCTTTCTTCAAAAGGCCAACCCAGACCCTATACTGCACTCACATAGTTCTCTTTAATGTTGTTCACGGACTTTAAAAAAAAAAGACACCTCTGTGGTTTGTTTCGGCGTTTCTTCCCAGAGTGAGTCGTAGGAAATGCCGGCGCCTTCTAGCTATAAGTCCGACTTGTAAAAATGTCTCAAAAGATTTACTTACAGAAATAAATATCATTTATCATTTAATCGTAGATTTAATTAGCTTATTGTTTGAGTCATCGGTAATTTATAACCCTATTTCTCTTGTGACAACACTCACTTCAAGCGCTAGAATCTCGTTGTGGAAGTCGTTCTAGTGAAATAAATATAAAATAGGTACATTTCATGTAAGTTAAGTTTTATCATTAAGGGATCACCAATATACATGTATGTATATAAAAATTTTCCGTTATTGATTGACTGAAACACAATGCACAGCCAAAAAACTGGATGCAGGAAACTGAAATTAGGCATGTGTTTTCCTTAAGGAGCGTAGACGAGAGAAAAGTTAATCAAAATTATACATCAGAATAACACGTAAGCGAAGCCGCGGGAAAAAGCAAGTACTAAATATAAAGTACCCAATAGTAATGTAAAAATGCTAAGGAAATGTAGAATTAAGACAATGTTTTTATTTAAATAAGATTGTGATATGTTACAAATTCAAATTATGACGTCGTATCGATTATTTGAGCTGACAACTCTGATAAGTGTCTAAAGTTGAGACACTGACGCAACACCGAGCATTGGCGCCCGGAGGCGCCCGGTGACCGTGGGGATGGAAATTAATGACACTTTAAAATAATAATTACACGATTGAATAATTAATTTTAGTTGATAACTTTCATATCTTAAGTCATAGACAAGAAACACAAGTGACAATGATTTTATCCTATCCCTAGATGATTATTGTTCGTTCATTCGTTTGTTAGTTCCTTTAAAATGGAACGTGGTCGTGGGGCGAGCATTATGATCGTGGATCATCTCGTGGTAGCACACCGTGTCAGGTGTAGTGTCTTATTTAAAATCATTAATCTATTAACTGCTATTCAATATACTGTGTTTCATGTTAAAGAACTACAATAAAGTGATTGTACGAGAAGCATTCCCATGATTCTCTTCGCCCGCCAATTCAAGTCTACCTTCAATTACAAATATGAGGCTAACTAACGTCCCTAGTGGATTTGAGCTTTTACATATATGTCATGCAGAAAATAGTAAATAAATGTTTGAAAATCAACTCTTTTGTTTTCCTATAATGGGAATCAAAAACTGTACATCGTCCTTTGTATCCGTAACATTGCTTCCATTAATTGAAATTTTTACCGGTATTGGACGGTACAAAGAGGGAAAAAATTATGAAATTTTAATGGGACATTAAAGAATGCTTTTATATCGGCACCTCAGTTAAATAAAAAAAGTAACGCACTACCGTTACGCCATCATTGCTTTAAATTTGGCATCGTAAATAACAGATCAGACCTGAGAAAACTATAGTGAATACCGTGAATAGAGTACCAAACAGCCATTGCGTTTTTCGCTTTTGTTTATCTTAAAGAATTCACTTTGCGTTATATGTCAAAATTTAATTTGCATTATGTAGGTAGTAGAGCCACGCTGATTTCAGCACGAATGGGCCGACTTGACCCGGCCAGTACTACCCTCACACAGAAGACCATCCTAATAATGACAGCATTCTAGCTGTCGTATTTCGTTGGTGAGTGTGAGACCGGAGGCCCAATCATTCTGCATCATTCTCCCGCCCTTCGAAGGCCGGGAGAATGATGCAGAATAATCTAACCAGGCTGCCATGGTAAGGGTCACCATGCTACATTGCCTACCCTCACAATAAGCATGGTGACCCCTACTCCTGGATTCTACTCATGCTTTCCATCAGGCAGAGTAGAGTCACTTTGGCAGGCTTAAATATATATATATAAAAAAAAAAAAACTGTACTGAATATGAAAGCAACGAAAGTTTCAATACGTGTTTCTTTCCACAGATCAGTCAAATCATCTGGAGAGTATTTATAAAATTTTTGGAACGAAGTTCCTTATCGCGCGTTGTGAAAGGGGGCTAGATGGTAAAAATTAAGACCAAAAGTTGTAACGACACTTTTTGCTATAGTTCTAAGCCGTGCGGCGTGGGCGTGCTTTTCTCTCTCTCATAGATATCAAGCCAGTTATTATCGTTTCGTCTTCCTATTTCGCATTGAACAGTGTGGTGTCGCGACGATTATTTTTATTAAGTGTATAAAGGTTTTTTGTACATAATAAATAATGAAAAATAAAAACAATAATGAATCCTGACAGTGTTTCAAAAGTGTTAGAATAACTTCGTTCCATCCGGATACCTCTCAAGTTTTTTTATTGAAATATTGCAACTGAGTCTAAGCTAACGTTAAAACATGCTCTTATCTATTGGCTAGATTGACTCGGAACATTTTCCACCAACTCCTTTAATTAAACATAATTCACCTGAGTGTGCGGCGTTCATCAGCGGCCAAGCAGTAGCTCTGCTAATTAGTCTGTGCTTTGGCTGACCGTCTAATGAACCCTCTATCATGATATCGATTACATAATTACCACAACATACATTTACATTTACATCTTCAATGATTAGTATATCTGTAGATTGTACGCCATTAGAGAACCATGCTTAAAAATTAAATAAATAAATATAAATATTTTTTGGACATCTTACACGCAACATCATCTAGTCCCAAAGTAAGCAGAGCTTGTGTTATGGGTACTAAACAACTGATATAAACACATAAACATACTTTTTTTTTGTAAATACATACATATTATACATAGAAAAAATTGGCCACTAAGTTAATTTTTTACACGCTTATTATTAGCTTCACCTGTATGTTTGTAACCGACTCCTTTGGGTGCGATTTTAACCAACTTTAAACGATGAGATTTCGTTCAAACTTTATAGATTTATCGAGGACCGATGACAATACGCGAATTTGAAAAAAAATACCAAGTAAAAATATTTTTTATACAAATTGGTCTTCTTTGGTCTTGTTTCTAAAAAATAGTTTTAAAAAACTGAAAACAAGCACGCTTTTAAACTAAAAAGTAGAACATAATTTTAATGTAACAAAGCGTGGGGTGCTTTCTGAAAATATTTCAATAACGTCGCCCCACTCTTTATACATAAAAATTATTTTCTAATTATTTTCTATTTTAAAAGCGTGTTTTCCATAAGATTTTGCAAACATATATTATATGTACATACTAAGTACTTTCAAACAAAAAAAAAACTGCATCACACAAAGTCTTGTTGTGTTTAATCGTCGAACTCTTATGCAGGCACCACACTTCGTTATGCGCTATTCGTTATGTGGCTGCGCCGTATTCGCCCAAATATTAGTTATACGCGCAAACAACAAACATGCCATCCACACTTCGAACTGTTATGTCAAATAAGCATCAAATAAGGCAAATATGTGTATTGTAGAGATGTGTTATTGTCATTTTTATGGTGAACGAAACGAATATATATACTCTCCACACTTCACCGTATGCGCGCGAATAACCCGGATAACGAATAGCGCATAGAGAAGTGTGGTGCGTGCTTTATGCTAGGTGACAGCTCAAACCACTACACATTTCACGCAGTCTATACCCAGGGGTGTCTTTACCTATAGGTAGACGCCCCTATAGATACCACTATAGTGCAGGGTGTACGGGCGCAGTGCTGTAGGGGGCGCCGAGCGCTGGCCACGGCACTTTGTATGAACTTGTAATATATTCAGATAGGTCCTTGAAAATTCAGGAATTCATTAGCAGTAAGGAGAAGATGTAGAAGATGTATAGCTGATGCCAGCCTTCTTGTTGTCACTGCACTTGGCCTGTGGGCGTCCTAAACTAAAATTACTGATTTTTTATTATTATACGTAATAATATAAAACATTTAAACGGTGAAGCATTCTAAAATATTTTTAGTCTTATTTGGATTTCCAATACAATGTTATCAAAATTATTGTTCCAGGAAAAAAACTTGTTGTAGTTGAAGATAAGCAGTCGACTACTATTTTTTTTATTTATTATGAACCTTCCAAAGTTATTCTTTTTTTTTATATTTAATCCTAAAAAAACGACTCTACTCTGCCTGATGGAAAGCATGAGTAGAATCCATGGAAACCATGCTCATTGTGAGGGGGCAATGTAGCATGGTGACCCAACCCATGGCGGCCTGGTTAGATAATTCTGCATCATTCTCCATGCCTCCGAAGAAAAGAAGAATGATGCAGAATGATTGGGCCTCCGGTCTCACACTCACCAACGAAATACGACAGTAAGAATGCTGTCATTATTTAGATATGAAAAATCATTATTTAGATAAAGTTTGTTATAAATTGAACTTTAGAGACGAATAGGCTATATTCGTCGCCATTACGTGGGCTATATACTATATATAACAGACTATACTATAAATACATATATAATAAACTATATCTATAAATTTTGTTATAACATGTTTAAAGCATATTTCAGAAATAAAGGTTTTGTGTATGTTTATGTAATTGTGACGCTTTTTGACGTTTAGTAAATTATAAGAATTTTGACATTACAGTACATTATGATCTTCGCTTTTTTTTAATATGTGTTTTAGTAAACAAAAAGCAAAGCAAGATTAGTATTATATTTCCAACCGAATGCTGGCTGAATATGGCTGGAATATTGTGCAAACCACCAAATACCACTGAATTGTTTTTGCTCGATTTATTAATAAATCTAGTTTCTTTTTCAAATAAAAATATCTCTTCGAAAGGAAGAAGAATTTTCAAGAAGAGCAATAGTTAACTACTTGTTAGTGGAGTGTGTCGTTTTCCTCCAACACAAAGGGAGGATCTTCCGACCAGGCGAGGTGATCACGCCTGGTCAACAGTTGGTGTTGGGATGTTGTATTGTTGAATGTTACTTTCGCGATTCAGGATTAGTAGCTACTCCGTATACATCGTTACGTGTTTTCTTCGTAGTTCAATGTTTTCTCGATAGATGGCGCTGTGTTGTATGTTTTTCGCTTTGTGCTGTATGTGGAAGTCGCCACATATTAAACTAGAATTTCATTATTTTAGAATGCTTACTTTGCCTTCCGCAATCTCTAGTAGTTTAATTAATTATAATACTCAACAGACGTTTAAATCCCTTTTTAATATTTACGAAAAAAACATGTAACTAAATTAATACAGGTCGAAATATTATGTTATATTTTTTGATCTCGCTTATGGATTCCAATTAACTAATAAACGATCGATCGTTTCTCAATAAAAATAAAGCTATTGTTAACATACGGTCCCTGACACAATCACTCAACCATGATAATCTATTGTTCGATTACTTTTAACATTTTGAATGAGAGATGGAATTTGTAGTAGCCTAAATTTTTGTCAAAACATTGTGTGGAAACTTATTTTTCGTAACGGATAATAGAGATTATAAATTTTTCAACACTACAAAACGGGATCCTCAACTAAAAACGTTGATTAAACAATTCTGCCTGCCCGCCAACCGCGCATCAGATACACACAAGTGTGTACGCAAAATAAAAACAAAATATATATAGGTAATTCCTAATAGCAGCCCGGAGTTTAAAAGTTTGGCGCTGATTTACACCCGTGGCTCGGAGAGCACGTAAAACCGTCGGTCCCGGTTGTCATGAACAACTATGGCAATCGTTATTGGGAAGTTAGTGCTCTCAAATTTACTGACTACTAGTTCAAACTTCGAATTTTAGTTCACCCTTAGGGTTGCGGAGGTCTGATGCCAGTCGCTCCGAGGAAAAACTGATATTCAGGTAAAACCGGTTAAACTAGTAGCCGACCCCAAATAATATTAGAAATAAGGCTAGGAAGAAGAAGTGTGTACGTAAACCTCTCTATTTCTTCACTCTTATCATCCGAAGGGATGATTAAACGTGATGACCGAGGAGACGACATGCTCTCCGAGGCACTGGCGTTAAGACCCCGACTTCCAAACCCTGTTATTATTAAGCATGCTAATTAAGCAGCAGTCTGTTACTAAACATTTTTATAATTAAAATAGCTCAATAACACTTTTTGTCCCGACCCGAGAGTCTAACCCGAGGCCTCTTGATCGGCAGTCGCATATGCTAACCGGTGGACCAGCTAGAAAACTTCAGTATCATTCAATTTGATTGAGATTAATGTGGCTCTGTTTATTAACTAGCTTAGGACTGCCGCGGTAAAGCTATTGCATAGCATTTTTCATCAACTTATGCAAGAAAAGCAAGGAAGAAGAATCTATCATGACTGTGTTGTCAAGGTACGGCCGGTGGCGGCAGCACGCATGCTCTAATCTGCCTATAGACCACGGAGCCGCCACATCCTTGTTGCACTGCAGTTACAATCATATTCTTTATCCTTTTTTAGGGTGTTAGGTTTTTCGTTACGGAATTTCTTGATTCGGTCGCCGCGATCAAAGCCCGCGATAAAAGCTATACTATTGTATAGCTTAATAACTTTTCCAAATTAAGTGATAAAATTACTTGTTAGTTCATAAACTATCTGTTGTTACATAAATAAATCTTGGATTCCAGTAATGTTTTTTGAAAAAACAAGTCACGCTGATATGAAACTATTTTCTCTGTATTTCTAAAACTCGTCTACCTTACAAACAATTTATTTTAAAATTGAAATTTTAATATACTTGTACTCAAAAATATACTAGACAATAAACATAAGTATTTTTACTTGCCAAGTTAATAGCGATGAAAAACTCAACGGAGTGCATTTGCATATTATCCGACTATTTTAGAATTTATGCTATTTTAGAAAAACCAAAAATACACCACAGTAAACTTAAAAGAGAATATATTTTTACTTGCAAAGTTAATAGTGGTGAAATATTCTACAGTATATTTGCATTTTATCCATCTATTTTAGAAAAACGTACACAAGCGTCTTCGTTCGATGAGTGAACTAGAGAATGAAATTTCAAACCGTGCTGCGTTCCGCGGTTCCTTTACCTTCGTCATAGACAAAAGAGGTGGAAGCCCAACAATGTTCAGTACATCTTGCACAGATTAAATATATAAAAGTATTTGATATATTATGTTGTTTGGTCACAATACGTGTAGATTTAAAGTTATCCGATAGTCATTAATAAACATATCTTTATCTACATTTGAAAGTTTGTTTATTTTGTACAAGCTGAGCCGGTTTTACCCACGTTTGTTGTTGTAACCGCGGACAACGCTGTGGGGCGAAACTAGTTTTAAAAAAGTAGTCCAAGTTACTCCTTATGTCATCAGCTATCTGCCAGTGGAAGTCCTGTCGAAATCGGTCCAGCCGTTCCATAGATTACCAGGAACAGACAGACAAAAAATGTAAAAAAAAAAAAATTGTCATATGTTTAGTAAAAAGCGGTTATTTTAATATTACAAACAGACACTCCATTTTTATTTATTTGTATAGATATGTGTGTATGTATATGGAATTATATAGAACTAGATATTTTTTCGAGTCAATTGAGTGTACTCGAAAAGTGTCTTTTAAATATAATATGTTACAAGGACTAAAATAATTGCAAAATTTTTGTTTTTTTACTTTGTATACTTGTATACTACTTTGTATTATTATTATTATTTTTAATTAGGATTATTGTCTTTGTTTTACTTTTTGTTATTGTAAGTAAGATGTATGTTTTTATACACTTAAATTAGTAGTATAAGACAAATGTATAAATAAGCTAGCCTTTCTATCACATTGGGTCTACCTGTAATGATAGTGAGGGTAATGTAACTGAAATAAATAAATAAATAAAAAATAAAAATCTTTTGTTTGCACTGACAGACAGACCAAAGTTGTAGGAAGCGAGCCCTTTAATTTAATGCTATTTTTTTTTCTTCCTAGCTTTATTCAAAATATACACATACAATTTTAAATTTCTATTTGATCTATGTAATGTATATACTGGGGCAGATGTTTTAATTTACTCTACGATCTTCTTCTTCCTAGCCTTATTCCCAATATTGTTTGGGGTCGGCTACTAGTTCAATCGGTTTTACCCGAATATCAGTTTTTCCACGGAGCGACTGGCATCGGACCGCCGCAACCCTGAGGGAGAACTGTAATTGGGAAGTTGAACTAGTTTTCATTAAATTTGAGGGCACTGACTTCCCAATAGCAATAGCCATAGATGTATGTATGTTAATAATTATTTAAATATGAAATTATATTTATAAATATTTGAATAAATTTCATTGTTATCGAATACTCCAAAAATGTTGTGAAATGGAATGTGATTGTATAATAATTTGTATTCACAATTACTCCATTGTGCTCTATTTTTAACCGACTTCAAAAAAAAGGAGGAGGTTCTCAATTCGTCGGAATCTTTTTTTTTATGTACGTTCAGCGATAATTTCGTCGTTTATGAACCGATTTCAAAAATTATTTTTGTATTGGAATGGGCGTCGCTTACAGGTGGTCCCATAGTCACCATATCGAGATCGGATGATGGGATCCCAAGGAAATCGAGGGAACTCCTCAAATATCATAGGCACAATCGTCGCGATTTGGGTACTCAGAATAATTTTTCATTGAAGTCGGTTCCTTTTTGTTAAAATTATGGTGATGTCAAATCGTTTAATTAATTTCTAGTAATGTCATGAAATAATTTTTCTCTTTAATGCCCTTATCGGTGGAGCAATCGCCACTCTTGTATATTTTCGTCAATTCTTTTGACCTCTTGATAGTCCACGACTATTACTTTCTCCTTTACTTGCTGTATTTACGCCAGTGTAGGCCTTCTATCTTTACTTCCAGTATGATTTTAAAAAGGTTGTCGTGTCTTATCAAATGACCAACCATTTTGCTTCTTCTGTTGTCAACAGTACTCAAAATTCTCCTTTCTTTGTTAACCATTAGTAGGACTTCCTCCTTGGATTTTTTCTCTGTCCAAGTGATGTTCATCATTGGCCTCCATGTTTTAAAAGCTGCCAACCTGTCTCTGTCTCTTTGAGTAAATTTTTAGGAAATAATATTTATACTTCAACTAGATAGCAACGAAAAATAGATCGTATTTATTATCTACACAATGTTTAAACATTGAATTAATCCTTGAGGTGTCTTTCCTAATTAATTACTACAATTAAATTAATGGGGAATTTGTTTACTAAATTTCATTTTCGATGAAAGAAATGTCTTTCGTTCGTTGAATTCTTAACAAATACAGAGTTAATTTCAAAGTTATATCATTAATATGGATATTAAAGAACATTTTTAAGTAATGACTTGTCCACATTTTTACTTGGGCACTTACTTTTAAAAACGTTTCGAGTTGGTTCAAATAATTTAGAAATACAATTATCAATTTTCAAAAATGTTAGTGTCACTTTAATTATAATAGAATTATCCTTAATAACTAAAACTTTAAAATCAAACGGAAGGAAAACCTTTCCAAAAACAGAAAGAATCATAAAGCAGTTTTTATTTAAAATCCTTAATGAAAAACTTCTCATTTTGATAACATTTTTATAATTACATTACAATCATATTTATCTACTAAAGTTCACAATTTGAAAAGTTTTCAAATGTCAACTTGAATTTCATGTGAAAATGTAAAAATACCATGTACCTAATAGTACTTCCACAATAAAAACTAAAATTTATTTTAACACATTGTACTTACTTACACATTCGTGTTATTTTTTGTTTTAAATTTTAAATTCTACGCCAATTTTACAAAACAATGCGGTGTTCACACGCTCCATGTGAAAATATTTCATATATTTTAAAAAGTAGACAGAATTTATTTATGTTATGAGAAATAAAATTTATTGCAATTACATTAGAGTTTAGTTTGAGTTGCAGATTCCCGACTGTGATTGCTTGAGCTGTACAATATATGTTTATTAAATGGAATATATCCGTTCTATCATTGCGTTTGTCGTTCCCTGCCTTCCCGTTTAAAAGAACGTGTTTGACGTCACAGACGTGACATAACGTGTTACTGAGACCAAAATGTTAGTGTCGGTAAAATGTTGGCGTTTTATAAACCTCTTTTCTATTCTATTCTCTATTCTATTTCTATATTATTATTAGTCAGTGCCCTCAAATATGCTGACAACTAGTTCAATCTCAGTTCTCGTCCAATTTCAGTTCTCCCTTAGGGTTGCGGAGGTCCGATGCCAGTCGTTCCGAAGAGAAACTGATATTCAGGTAAAACCGGTTGAACTAGTAGCCGACCCCAAATATACTTGTGATTAATGGCTAGGAGGATGATTATATTTCTATATTAAGTTGTTTCATTGGCAAATGACACTCAGTCATGATATCAAAACAAAATATTAGCCAATGAATCAAGAGAATTTAGAAATAGAATAAAAAAAACGAAAATATTTTGCAACTTGGCTGATATCATGTATTTCTGAGCTAAATTATTTCTAAATAATCAATCTTATGCAGGCACCACACTTCGTTATGCGCTATTCGTTATGTGTCTACGCCGTATTCGCCCAAATATTAGTTATGCGCGCAAACAACGAACATGCCATCCACACTTCGAACTGGTATGCCAAATAAGGCAAATATGTGTGTTGTAGAGATGTGACAATGTCATTTTTATGGTGAACGAAACGAATATACTCTCCACACTTCGCCGTATGCGCGCGAATAGCCCGCATAACAAAGTGTGGTGCCTGCATTACAAATATCTACAGACGATTGAATTTTGTACTGCCCATTAAACGAACTAATGTAATGCATTAAGACGGTTGGCCTAGTGGTTGCCACGTCGCTTCCCATTGCGCCAAGTGTTGTGAGTTCAAATCCTACACGGAATAATATCTATTTTGTGTGATCCTCAAATTGTTATTCTGAGTCTGGATGTTCTTTGTGTTCTTTCTTATATATTTGTAAAGTTCCCGAGACAGAGAAACATATTTATAAATATTTATAAAGCGGGAGTTGTCATCTTTATCTTTATGAAATACATGTTTGAGTAATTTTTAACTTTACGTTTTAATTAAAAAACTTAATTATCTACACTTCTAGAGGTATTGAATATTCCAAATATTGAAATATTAGCGAGCTCCATATTTACTTTGAAATATTTACAAGTAATTTTCTTCACATTTAGATATTAAAATAACTGGTCCAAATGTTTTTTTCCTTTTTCCTAACTAAAAACGTATTCATTTAATTAGTTTTTATCTTTCAAATACACATAAATGTGTACAAAAAGATGTTGTTATTGTTATATTTGAAAGATTATAAGACTTGGGGTTTTTTTACAGGAAACTAAGGTGAATTTATTTCAAACGAATGGTTTTATAATAAGGAAATAATGCTCTCTTAACAGGTCTATATCACCACATGCACGTAGGTACACTATTTGCCTGTTATTGTCCATAGTTTAAGTGAACAAACAAACATAAATAATAATATAAATAATAGCGTTTTTTTCATAAATAACCATTTAGTACCTAAAGATCTCGCATTAACCAAAATTTTTTCGTTAAAGTTTGATCAACAACTTTCCCAAAATTTAAATATAAAAGTGCAGCAAACAGAGTATATGTCTTGTTCTATATATTTTATTATATCTTTATACTTTATACCCATAAAAATTGAAAATACAAGTGATGGAACTAATTTGAAAAACATTAAAATTGCATTTATGTACATATTCAAAAATCGAATTATTCTCCTTATTTACAAAATAAGTTATGAAAGATTTAAATTATTATTCCTTAAAACTTGCAATTGTTGTTTTTATCAAACTAACTTAGTCAACTGTTAAAAAATTAGAAAAGTTGTCCATCAAACAGAATAAACAGAATTAGAGATACGTATCAAACTAACCTGTCCTCCCAGCGCAGGCAAGCGGCGGCTGAATCCCCTCCTGCATCAATCCTCCGTTAATGTTCGTATAAAATTCTAACATTGTCTATAAACTCACTGATCACTGTTCCGAGACACTACCAACGCGCCGGCCGACCGTACAATGGTGCTGGAACCAGCGTGGTACCCTCGGCACTATGTTTCGTGCTGTCCCCTTCTACAGTATCAACCAATAGCGGTCCCCCCTCCCTCGGCTGCCCCGCCCATGCACCCAAGACCCAACCTACCTATTAAACAGCTCAAAGTGATGATATTTCGCCTCTCGGCTAAAGCGGCAGCAAATTGTTTTTTCGTTTAAAAAAGTGCGTCCTTGGAGTGCGGCCGTCGCGGTAACGCTCATTTTTGATCACTCAAAGCGAAAATATCATTTTTGTGAACGAATTCAACTGATCTAGCAGGCAAGGTATTAATTCTCATCGGACGCGCGTAACGGGTCCAGTGTGATGAATAAATTTTATCGTGCAAAGCGCATATCACGTTCAATTTACGTGGAATTTAAATTGATTGAGCATTGAGGGTGCGTTTTCCGATATTTACACGCATTATGTCCTTTTTCAATTGTGCAATTAATTAAATGATGAAAAGTTGGTGTGAAGTAAATAACTTTACAGTTTACTATGAAAAGAGAGATTCAATTTTATTTAAACCATTTACGTTTTGTGTACCTATCTAGTAGATTATTTCAATAGCATTTTATCTGTAGGTATCTCATAATACTAGATGTTACGTTGCTTGAGATCTCGGGTTAGACTCCCGGGTTGGACCAAATATTTGTGTGATTCGCGCATATATGTTTCGGGTTCTGGGTGTGTTCTATCTGACTGCCTTGTTGGTCTAGTGGTTAGCGTATGCGGCTGCTGATCAAGAGGTCTCGGGTTCGATTCCCGGGTCAGAACAAATAATTGTGTGATCCACAAATATTTTTTTTGGAGTCTGGGTGTTTTTGTATGTATAATATGTATGTATTTACAAAAAAAAGTATGTTTATGTATTTATATCAGTTGTTTAGTACCCATAACACAAGCTCTGCTTACTTTGGGACTAGATGATGTTGTGTGTTAGATGTCCGAAATTACTTTTTAAAAAAGCCTCTGAATACGTTTATACCTACTACTATATTTCACGTACAATGGTCCACTTAAAGGACTAAGTGCGGATACCACCCACATAACATAGACAACATAGACCTACTAATCTTTATATATATAATTCTTCTGTGAGTGTGTATGTCACTGAACTTCTCTCAAACGACTGGACCGATTTTGATAAAAAATTTTGTGTGTGTGTTCAAGGAGATCTGGGAATGGTTTAGATTTGCAATTGGACCCGGTAGGTGGCGCTGCGATCAAGTTCTGGAATTTTAAAGTTGGGCGGTACGAAGTTCGCTGGGTCAACTAGTATCGTTATAAATCGCGAGTAACGTCGGCGAGCAAAGCTAGTCTCAAAAAAAATTAGCCTTAGTTACGCCTTAGATCATCAGCTTCCTACCCTTGAAGGTCCCGTCAAAATCGGCCCAGCCGTTACAGAGATTAGCCGAAACAAACAGACATACACACATTTTTTTTTTCAAAATTACCTTTTTGATGTTATTTCCTTATATATGTAGATCATCATCATCAACAGCCTTTAACAGTCCACTGCTGGATATAGGCCTCTCCTTAGAAATGAGGTTTTGGCGTACTATACCACGCTGGCCAGACGGGTTGGTTTCAAGTTTTCCGTCTCTTTGCATTGATGTTGTCTTGCGTAGTTTATCCCTTAGTCGCCACTTACGACACCCGCGGGATAAATAGGGGTGGTGACACTCTGTATTCTTAATCCGTCACCACACGGACATATAGATATTATTACCTTTTTACTTAATGCATATGTGTATGTATACACGCTACATTTGCCAAAATTTTCTTTTTAAAATTTTTGTCTGTCTGTTTCTTCTGGGTAATCTCTGGAACGATTTCGACGAGACTTTCACTGGCGTATATATAAGGAGTAACGTGGCGTGGTTACAACAACAAACGCGGGTAACAAAATAAAGTCCTCCGCCGCGTCAGTCTGGCTGTATGTTCGCGATAAACTCAGAAAACATTACGATTTAAAGGAACTTTTGTACCCAGATAATCTAAAGGACATAGGCTACTGTCTAAAAAGCCGTTTACACGATGGGAATCGACCATTCTGACCTTGGTCGGGATGGTTGGTGGTCGGTTCCCATCGTGTAGAAGGCCTTTTAAGGACATAGAAAGCCTGTGAAAGGCCATAACTACTTTTAACCGAGTTAATCGACATATATATAGAAGTAATGTTTTTACACGCTTTATATTAGCTTCACCTGTATGTTTGTTTGTTTGTAACCGACTCCTTTGGGTGCGATTTTGACCCACTTTAAACTTCCAGATTTCGTTCAAACTCTGTAGATTTATTGAGGATCGATGAAAATACGCTAATTTGAAAAAAAAAACAAAAAAAAAACAATTAGAAAAAAAAAATGTTTTAAAATACTGGGGTGCTTTCTGAAAATATTTCAATAACGTCGCCCAACGCTTTGTAACATTAAAATTATTTTCTACTTTTCAATTTAAAATCGTGTTTGTTTAGTTTTTTAAAACTAATATTTTTTATGTTTTTAAATTGAAGCCTACCAAAGTGACTCTACTCTGCCTGATGGAAAGCATGAGTAGAATCCAGGAGTAGGGGTCACCATCTTCATTATGAGGGTAGGCAATGTAGCATGGTGACCATAGCGGCCTGGTAAAATAATTTCACACTCTATATAATGTATAATGACAGTTAAAGAGCAATGTATAGAAAAGTAGACAGCAATGTATAACAAACAGCTATTTACACCACACCAACCTATCATGAGCCATATAATTACATACCCGAGCTGCAATGTCTAGGCATACTGAAAGTTCTCAACGAGCACTCAACCCTTAACTGCTCGAGAGGACGGGGCCGTCATTCCGTTGATAAAAAAAGCATAAAACATGTTATTGGTCGGATAGTAGACACGAGAGGTATCCCAACAGGGGCCTTGGGGGCTATTATACTTTAAGTGGGCCAATTCTCCCATTGAACCAGTACTTGCACCATCCGCCGTGTAAACATCAACGGTGTATGAATCGGGCTAGATGTGGATGCGCTTTATTGCGATTTTACCAAAGCCTGTACTTTTTTTTTAAATTGTCTGTTTCCTTGAAGTAAAGTGTTTCATAAAATTTAATAAAAACTACTAGCTAGGAGGTAATAAAAACTACTGAACACACAAAGTTTCATAATAATAGATCAAGCCGTTTCGGAGGAGTATGGCAACTAACTCTATGAAACGAGGATTTTATAATTGGTTTCAATTCGTCGTTATATTTAAAATTTTAACTCAATGAAGATGCAATAAATTGTCTCATTTTCAAATAGCATTTCTATATATTTTTTCGTGTATAAAAGAGATGTGCACGCAATTTAAATTGAATTGAGCAAAAAATAAATTGAAAAAAAAAAGAAAACAAAATAAATAAAAATACATTTCATTTATACCATATCCAAACATCAGAGTTCCACATCTATTCATTCATATAGAATTATTATTGTGTTTTCATTGCTCAAATTCGGTGAATAGCACTGCGTGCATTTTTTATTCGCTATTGTACGCAGTGGGACTACCACTTCAAGTCAAACGGTGTGGTGATCAAGAAAAATAGTAAGCGGTTGACGGGTTAGAATTAAAAAAAGGGAATATGCTCGAATTATCCCGTAGATAGTTTAGCAATACAAATGTGATTTGTATTGACAGTTCACTAAATATTGGCAAAAAATTGTGAATGTATTATGTGAGTTTCAATGCAATGAATTGAGAATACTTATTACATTGCCGTCTTTGTGTTTGAAAGTTTCTTTATGAAGAGTAATAACGAAGATGTACGATGTCAGTACTAGCTATCGGTAAATCGTATGTTTTAAAAGAAATAAAAAAGTTCTCGACTCGGAACCCTTATAGAATCGTCATGTCCGTCCGTCCGTCTGTCCTCGATGGGACCCAAACGGGTGGTGCTAGAAAGATGAAACTTTGCATGAATATTTATTGTAATTACGTCTGCAAAGTGCTACAATAAAATTATGAAAAATATTTTTATTTAAGTACCTCCCCTACACGTAAAGTAGGGATGATTTTTTCTCGCGTCTACCCCATCGTGTGGGGTATCATTAGAAAGGTCTTTTAAAAACATTGTAAGGTTTCCAAAATCATTTTTCGATTTAGGTATCCGTTTAGGAGGTATTCAACTTGAAAATACTTTTTTTTTAAAACAGTGCGTGCGTGCGATTGGGGGGGGGGGGGGGGGGGGGCTTTCAAAAGCTAAACGCCTGGCTCAGAAAATCTGAAAAAATCATGATAGTAATTCACATATTGAACTTTCAAGGAAATCTATAGCGGTTTTGATAACTTTTTTATTCTAGGAGTTATAGGAGTCCAACTTGTAAAATGCACTCACTTGGAAAACTTCGTACAAAAATAAAGAAATAACAAGTTTACATATTATTTGTCAATTGGACACGAATTGAAATATACCTACTATTATGGGTGACTACGGAATCCTATTCTATGCGTGGCCTGACACGCACTTGCCCGATCTGTGTATATTAGTTTCAGTTTCGATTATTAATTTATTATTACGGTGTTTTTAAAATAATACCCTGTATAAGTTTAAAATAATACCCTGTGTAAGTCTATTAATATTATTACCTTGTGCACTGCATATATTTTTCTTCAAATGGGCCGTTTAAATATGTGTTATCTTTATAACTTGACAAAAGTATAAGAAAATTAAACGTCAACCTATTTTGCTAAGTGGGGTATGTCAGCATCATAATCTTTTTATCATAAAGTGGCCCAGTTGTTTACCCCTTGCTATTTTGTCTCTGAGACTGAGAAGAATACTTGCCAATTTATCTTTATCTAGCGGTCCGCCCCGGCTTCACACGGGTGTATAATGATATTAACAAATACCTCCAACATTTATAATTAATCTAACTGATGCCTAGGGGTATAAAAAATAGATGTTGGCCGATTCTCAGACCTACCCGATATACACACAAAATTTCATACAAATCGGTCCAGCCGTTTCGGAGGAGTATGGGAACGAACATTGTGACACGAGAATTTTATATATAAGATTCTAGTAAATGTATAAAAGGTCTTGCTAAATTATAACCTGGGTGTCGTAAGAAGCGACTAAAGGAACAAAATAAGCAGCTAACATCACTCGTTTATAATTTATTATAACTCTTTAGCTTTATAATATTAGTATAGATAAAACCGCAGTGTAAATTAATGTGGCTATACACTCAATTGTACGCTACGTAACCGTTATACAGTTATTGCACTAAATCGTGTAGGTGGTTACGTGACGTCACACCCTGCACTCAACAATTTTACCACAGTGGCCAAGAGAAGGAAAACTTGAATCAAACCCTTTACCAACCCGTCAGGCCAGCGTGGTATAGTAGGCATAAACCTCCTTTCTAAGGAGAGGCCCATGTCCAGCAGTGGACTGTAAAAGGCTGTTGATGATGATGATGAAATTAAAACCTACCTCGAGAACCACCTGTTCACTGGTAAAAAAAGCATGAAAATCAATGTAATAGTTTTTGAGTTTATCGCGAACAGACAGACAGATGCCTATCATTTTACACGTTTTATATTAGCTTCAATTGTATGTTTGTTTGTTTGTAACCGACTCCTTTGGGTGCGATTTTGATCCACTTTAAACGGCCAGATTTCGTTCAAACTTTATAGATTTATCGAGGACCGATGACAATACATTAATTTGTAAAAAAAACTAAAAAAATATTAATAGTTTTATAAAAGTAAACAAACACGCATTTTAACTAAAAAGTTGAAAATAATTTTAATTAACAAAGCGTGGGGTGCTTTCTGAAAATATTTCAATATCGTCGCCCCACGCTTTGTTACATTAAAATTATTTTATACTTTGTCTTTTTTTTTATTAATCATTACAAAATTTTACATAACAAAGTTGAAACATAGGTATCAGAGAAAACCAATACAATTTGTAGACAATCCTCATTGTTGAACTATGTCGCTATGCACGTAATAAGCATAGTGTCAAAGAAGGTATTGATAAAGTTTAAGACGATTTTAATTTATATCATATATGGGGATGGGGAGGTTTAATATCAAGTTGTGAACGCTAACATGAGATGAGAGTAAGTCTAATAGAGATTAATAAGTCGAGGAACTACTAGACATGCGGTGGTTCGTTCGCTGAAGGTATTGGTGACAGCGCTCAGTGTGCACAACTAATGCCGCGCCACTGCTCGCCTCAGTACAGAGTGTTTTATCTCGCTGCGAAGTTTTTGATTAAACAAATTTTCTTTAAGTTACACATAGTTGTCTTGAGTTTGTAACTGGCAAAGCTTTATACAGTTGTTGAATAAACCACTATCAATGTTTAATATTAGTTGACACAATATTGTAGAGGTTTCTTCGTTGTAGATTGAAAATATTTTGTAAATATGTAAAATATGTTCAACAATGTTAAAAAGGATTTAGGATTAAGGAGCTAGGGAATTGTATAACATCAACTTGATTTTGAATGTTATACAAGTTTATTAATAATTCTATATTAGCAAGGAAATTTCTCATCTTAAAATTATTCAATACTAGCTGCACCCCGCGGTGTTACCCGCGTATTTTTGGGATGAAAAGTAGCCTACATGTGTGATTATCCAGAACTCATTTTTAAATTAGCCATTTACAAACTATCATTATGGTTGCTATGCAAGTGTGTTATGCATAGCAACCTGTGAAGTTTTGACAGGAGATAAACAGTGATACATTTTGACATCTACGATTAAATGTATTTTTAGGGTTCCGTAGCCAAATGGCAAAAAACGGAACCCTTATAGATTCGTCAAGTCTGTCTGTCTGTCTGTCTGTCTGTCCGTCCGTATGTCACAGGCAATTATTTCCGAAACTATAAGAGCTATACTGTTGAAATTTAGTCAGTTGATGTATTCTGTGAACCGCATTAAGATTTTTATATAAAAATAGAAAAAAAAACAATACATTTTGGGGGTCCCCATACTTGGAACTGAAACTCAAAAAATTTTTTTTCATCAGACCTATACGTGTGGGGTATCTATGGATAGGTGTTCAAAAATGATGTTGAGGTTTCTAATATCATTTTTTTCTAAACTGAATAGTTTGCGCGAGAGACACTTCCAAAGTGGAAAAATGTATGTCCCCCCCCCTCTAACTTCTAAAATAAGAGAGTGATAAAACTAAAAAAAATATGTGTTGTACATTACCATGGAAACTACCAACGAAAATTGGTTTGAACGAGTTCTAGTGAGTAGTTTTTTTTTAATACGTCATAAATCGTAACACGCAATTTACCTTTCATCCAATCAATACACTAGTATAAAAACATCGATGAAAGTTACAACGAACTACAAGAACTTTTATATGATGTTACGGAACCCTTCATGGGCGAGTCCGACTCGCACTTGGCTGCTTTTTATAATTACCTAGCTTTCGCCCGTTTATCTAGATTATTGCAGTAAAAAGTAGTCTATGTATTAATCTGTAAAGTTTCCTCCAAATCCGTTTAGTAGTTTTTGCGTGAAAGAGCAACAAACATACATACACACATATATATATATACAAACTTTCGCGTTTATAATAGTAGTAGGATGGAGGCTCCAGTTCATTTTGCTGCCGATAATTACACCTAGTTATCGTTGAAGATAAACATTTTTGAAGGTAGTGCCATAAATTTGTGTATGTAGTCCATTATAGGTATGAACAATTAGGTATGTTGTTAAATGAGGAGTATGGTGAGGACACGTTGCAGATGCAGATTTAATATGCAATAATAGGGTCTTTTCTGCATTGACTGTCTTGTTGGTTAGCGTATACGGCTGCTGATGGGAGGTCTCGGGTTCGGTTCCCGACCAAATATTTATATGATCTGCAAATATTTGTTTCGGATTTTGGGTGTTTTCTATGATTCATATTATATTGCATGTATTTTCTATCACTTACAAAATACATACGTATTAACAAAAAAGGGATAAATATGTATTTATGTCAATTGTCTAGTATCCATAGTACAAGCCCTGCTTAGTTTGGAACTAGATATTGCGAGTATGTTGTGTGTGAGTTGTTTTAAATATCTTTATATATATAATTCTTCTGTGAGTGTGTATGTCACTGAACTTCTCTCAAACGACTGGACCGATTACGATGAAATTTTTTGTGTGTGTTTAAGGGGATCTGGGAATGGTTTAGATTCGCAATTGGACCCGGTAGGTGGCGCTGCGATCAAGTTCTGGAATTTTAAAGTGGGGCGGTACGAAGTTCGCTGGGTCAACTAGTTTATTTATATAATATTAGCTCCGAGTCATGACACCATGTCATTACTATGTCGAAGTCGAATTACAGGTGGTAAATTGCTTTAAGCCTTTGTTAGCTACAACCAAATATGTACCTATCGTCCGCAAACTGATAGCATAGCCATGTTAAAGCACTTGTCATCATCATCATCAACGGCCTTTAACAGTCCACTGCTGGACATAGGCCTCTCCTTAGAGGGAAGTTTTGGCCTACTATACCACGCTGGCCAGACGGGTTAGTATAGGGTTGGTTTCAAGTTTACCTTCCCTTTGCATTGATGTTGTCTTGCGTAGTTTATCCCTTAGTCGCCTTTTACGACACCCGCGGGATGAATAGGAGTGGTGACACTCTGTATTCTTAATCCGTATATTTTAACTTGTATATTTTTTTTATATTATAGGGGGCAAACCAGCAGACGGATCACTTGATGGTAGGTGATTGCTGCCGCCCATGGACACCCGAAACACCAGAGGAGTTACAGATGCATTGCCGTATATGTCATTTCGTACTTTTTTTTTCGTGCGGAAATCCCCACGTATACCACAAATTGGTCTCTATGTCGGACTTGAACCGACTAAAACCGCACGCCGTCTCGAGTACTATGAGCCAAGGAACCAGGTATACCCTCGATATAATTACGTTCCTCAGAATCAGTGAATAAGACCAAGTACCGGTCCTACATATCTTTGTAATTACCCTATGTATTATAAAGTTTTAAATTTACTATTCTGACATAGTATGGTCTTCTGTGTGAGGATAGTACAGCCCCGGTAGAACCATTCGAGATGTATCAGCGTGACGCTACTACCTATTAGTAATAGTAGTTGTTATGCCATCGAAATAATAGTTTACGTGCTCCAGTACTTTTTTTTTTAATAAAAATGTGCCAAGTGCACGCGAGAAGTCATTAAAAATCTCTAGTTAAAAAATTGTCTCTCTATTACGTCTCCTGCCGAAATATCTCCTTCTACGGTATTTAGCCATGCTTTCAGTTTCAAGTTATAGCCAATCATTCCAATAAAAAGAAGATTGAACCAAGTGCACCCGCAGATATACAATTATAAGTTGGCCGACTAAATCGCAGAGTATACTAATAGGTATAGTGATTTATGCTAGCCCGCACATCTTCTCCAAATAAATTGTACAAACTAAGTTGGAGAAGAAATTCTCTTTTAAACATTGGTTCGTATGTTCGGTCACGGCATTTTTTTGCATACCAATAAGGAGGGTGCAAGTATTTAGAGCAGGTGGTATTTAATTTGTCTCCCTACGTGGGAGGAGCAAAATCTTCAATAAAGGACGTGAACCACACGTGCCATCGATACGGAAAATTCCGGGTATTTAACACATTACAACACATTTTCATCCTTAACACTACAAACACAAGGATAGATTTTGAACAAACTAAGCAGAATCTTATGCGGAAAGGGACCCGTTTTCCCCCATCGTAAACACAGGGCTATATTTCGTTGTAGATTATGAAATGATGGTGTGCAGAAGCGAACTTTTAGTAAATTGGTATTTATCTATTTCATTTGAAATATTTGGGTACATTATTTATTTAAATTTTTATGCGCAAATACAGCAAAAGCGGACTTCTGCCGTAGGCATTATCTCCCAGACACCTTAGTGCGATTCAGAGCCAGACATGGTCGATGCACAGAAATTGAAATTGTAATTTAAAAAGAGAATTATATATACATATATACAATATAAAGTAGACATATAATATAATTTTAGAAGAGGAGATTCAATATTATCATGGATTTGATAGTGTGTTTATATAGTGTTTACGCAATAGGTATTTAAAAGTTTGCGGTGTTTTTACATTATAAAATAAAAATATACTAGAATAAACATCACGTTATTTTGACGTGAAGAATAGCTTATAATTTTAAATACATATTAATGTATGTTCTCTCAATATGTGTGTTTTAGAAATCAGGTATTAGATGATGAGAGAGACCTACAGAAATTAATTTCTATTTAGGTTTTGTCAATAAATTAAAACTAATAAATACTTTTTATATCATCCTTCAGCAGTGAACGGCAATAGATTGATAAAAATAATTTATGAGCTATATAAAGGCAAACTCACTAAGGGTTTAAAATTCAGTCATTACCAAAACATCTCTAAATAGTTGTGTATAATCATTTTAGAATATTTATCACGGCAATTATGCAGTGCTCCTTTCAGAGGGTCAAACGTTGTAGGTAAAATTCCAGCGCTTTGACAAACAATATAATCTATGGCCTACTAAACGACCGTAAGCATTTCAAACAGGTCCGATCAACGCGCCTGCTCGTGAACTTTTCATGGTAATATTTTAAAAATTGAAAAATAAGAAAGTCAGTTGATGCTAGCCTCTGGTATGACTTTTACTCAATTCATAAGATACTGGATTAAATTCGTTAAAGCACGTGAATGCGATAGCCTTCCTCGTGTTGTTTATTGAAAAACTTTTTTAAATCTTTTACAACGTAATATATTTTACGATGCGTTACGAAAAGAACTTTAATGTTTTCTTAGAATAGTATATATGCTCAGCGGCCATCATAAATTGCATCATACTAGGTAGATTTTATATGGTGATATGATATGGACTTTATATGATAACAGCTTTCGACCGCGAATATGCCCGCGTGGTTGTCGGTTATAGCGGTAAAAAGTAGCCCATGTTATTTCATTTAAATTCAGTAGTTTTATCGCGGTGTTACCCGCGTATTTTTGAGATCAAAAGTAGCCTACATATGTGATTATCCAGAACTCATTTTTAAATTAACCATTTACAAACTATCATTATGTGTCAACCTGTAAAGTTTTGACCTGGGATAAGCAGTGATACATTTTGGCATCTACGATTGATGTATTTTTATAATCACATAGCTTTCGCCCGTGTATCTCGATTATTGCAGTAAAAAGTAGCCTATGTGTTATTCTGATATATAAGCAATATTACTGTAGTTTCATCCAAATCCGTTCAGTAGTTTTTGTGTGAAAGAGCAATAAACATACATACACACATACATACAAATTTTAGCGTTTAGCATATTAGTAGGATTTTGCGGTGTTGTATAACACTAGCGGGCATATATTAGTAGAGACAGCAGGGACTTTGCTAGGTAGTAGTGCCACGTTGACCCGGAGAATGATGCAGGAATATCTCTCTCTCTCTGGTGTGGATATTTCTATTTCTGGATTTTACTCATACCTTACATCAGGCAGTATAGAGTCACGTTGGTTGGTTTAAATATACAAAAAGAATTAGAAACAGAGGTAGACGAACACACTTCTTCAGTTGGGAAATAAAATTCTAGAATAAAATTAAATATTCTAAAATAAGTGCAAAAGAATTGGGTACTTATCCTGATTGTAGACTTAACATAATATTAGTACATTATTAATTAAATGATAAATATAATAAATAAAAACGTTATTGTAATATGTTATGCCGTGTGATGACGGATTAAGAATACAAAGTGTCACCACCCCTATTCATTCCATGGGTGTCGTAAGACTAAAGGAACAAAATAAGCAGCTAACATCACTGCCAAGAGAAGGAAAACTTGAAACAAACCCTTTCCCAACCCGTCTGACCTCCTTTCTAAGGAGAGGCCTATGTCCAGCAGTGGACTGTTAAAGGCTGTTGATGAATATGTTAGTAACTATTCATACATAATTTTGCGGACATCTGACACACAACGCTATGTAGATTCGAACTAAGCAGAACTTGTACTTTGAAATCTAGATTTATTGACAGAATACTTATATACAACTTCAAGTAATGGATCTGCCCGAACTAGTTATGACATGTCTTTGGAAATGTTAGAAAATAAAGATGAAATTTATTCCCGTGGTAGTGAATGCCGTATTCAATATAGACGATGTAGCTAATTTTTCACGTAACCAGAGATAAACCAACAAAATAAATTATCATCATCATTATCAACAACCCATAATGGCCCACTGCTGGACCAGGATCTCCTCTCTGTTTAGGGATATAGCCATATGTTTCCGCTCTAGCCGAGTATGGGTTGGGGACAGGCAAGACACGTTGTGGCTACGTAATCTTGGCGTTGAATATTTTTAAGCCGCCCAAAGCTTCACGACTGTTAACCTATTATAACAACCGATACCGTCTGCTTAACCTGACCTCGGAAATGCTCATAACATATCGTTTTACAAACGGTCACCCATCTAGGGTCTGACCGCGGCGTCGTTGTGTCCCTCGGTGGTTGTTTCCAATCAGATAATTGGCTGGGAACGCTTCGCTATGAACAAAATAGATGTATAATCACATTATCTATTTGTCAAATGTCTTCTTCTTCTTCTTCTCTTGGTGAAATGGCAACCAGCGCAATAACCGCTATTTCTGTCAATGTCAAGTAGTTAAAGACTTCAATTATAAAGTCTTCAAGTCTTCGTCGTAATGAATTTAATGATAAAAAAATGTGGATGAGATAAAATGGGGACCGTCTTCCAAAAAAACAAAAAAAGACACATGGCACACACCAAAATGGCTCGAAACTGCGAAGAACAATAATAAATGGCTCTCTCTGGAGGAGACCTTCACCTCAGGGGTTTTCTAATTAATTATATAGCACTTTACTATTGTTTATTTTGACTTTTTTAACTGTGTTTAATTTTAATTAAGAGAAATATAAGGCTTTTTTTTATTTATTTATAATCGTACACATACTCAAAATATTTAAAGTTAGAACTTGTGTCATTCCTTCAAAACTTATTTCAAAATAACAAAGCCTAAAGCTTTCATACCAAACAAAACCGAAAATGAAACACATAACGAAATAATAAAAAATAACCGACACTTTGCACCGAACAACACTGGGTGTAATCATCGCCATTTGGTTTAATAACGAATTCGAGAAAATGTTAATCGAAAATGAAATCGGAATAACCTCAAATCCAACGATAACTCTATTATGCCATTAAATATTAAAGAAAAAAGTTAAAAACATCATCAGCATGTTCGAAGGGTTCGAAGGGAAGGGAAAAAAATCGGGACACACAATACATATCGGAGACGGTCGGTCTAATTCGAGAAAGTCACCGCTTAAGAGTGGAAGAAATACGCATCAGTACTTCCATATCCCGGTTTGGATATTTCATCTTGTGCCGAGCACTGAAAAACTAGAATTCACTGCCAACTCATGTGTTTCCTTTCTACTATGATCCCGGGTCCTTTAAGCGGGGCGTGAAAAAGCATCTCTTTACCCTGCCATACTGCCTGCATTCGCAGTGTGTATACCGACATTCACTTTTAAATTCTGCTCATACTTGCCATCAGGGATAGTAAGTAGCTACCTTGGCAGGCGTGTGTCTATATTGTTTATATTGACTGCCTTGTTGGTCTAGTAGTGAGTGTATGCGACTGATAATCAAGAGGTCTCGGGCTCGATTCCCGGGTCGGACCAAATATTTGTGTGATCCGCAAATATTTGCTTCGCAGTTTGGGTGTTTCCTATGTATAATATGTATGTATTATCAAAAATAAAGTATGTTTATGTATTTATATCAGTTGTCTTGTTACCCATAATACAAGCTCTGCTTAGTTTGGGGACTAGATAGCGTCGTGTGTAAAGAAAATAAAAAAGTAAAGAAATTGTGAAATTTGCAATTCCGCTTTTATTAAATCTAGCCAGCAACCATTTCTGATATTGGACCGTTTCATTATTATTAGTGAAAGTACACGCTAATAATAAGCATTTGATGGAGGTATGCTCAAATTTTAGACAAATTTTGGCGTTTAACTTCTGTGCTTCTTCAGTATTACATACTTTAACGGTGACATACGGACGGACAGACAGACAGACAGACAGACATGACGAATCTATAAGGGTTCCGTTTTTTGCTATTTGGCTACGGAACCCTAAAAATCGGAGCTAAAGTATTAGGCCTTCGGGACGCCTGACGATATCATTGAAATCTCTGGGTATAATAGAAATTAAAACGTTGAACGTAGCCGTATCGATACTTTGTGTTTCTTATGAAACTGTATTGCAAAGCCTTTGACATGTATACTTGAAAACATTCGATATGTGCTAGATCGGAAGAATAGATGAAATGGGTTGTGACTTTGCCCTCACTGAATTTGTGAAAATTGTACCTATACATAGGGTACCTACACTTGTATATAAATATAATAATAAATAATAAATAAATAAATAATAAATATTCAAATCCCAAAATATCTGCAAACATATTTATACACAAGTCATCATCTTCCTAAAGTTTATTTGGGGTCGGCTACTAGTACAACCGGTTTTACCTGAATATCAGTTTTTCTACGGAGCGACTGGCATCGGACCTCCGCAACCCCAAGCGAGAGCTAAAATTCGAAGACTGAACTAGTTATCAGTATATTTGAGGGCACTGACTTCCCAATAAGGATTGCCATAGATGTTCATGACTACCGGGACCGATGGCTTTACGTGTAGGCACGGGTGCGAATCACCGCCAAACTTCCAAAGTCCGGGCTGCAATTAGAAATTTCCTAAGAAAATCCCAAAACACTTTTTGGCTCAACCCGGGATTTGAACCCGAGACCTCTTGATTAGCAGTTACATACGCTAACCACTAGACCAACGAGGCAGTTCAGTCTATTCATGAACTATATTACAAAATACAGCGTCAAATATCGTTCGTTCTCTGTTTTCATACTGAAATTATTCTGAATACTCCTTTACAGTGTTTAAGTGTATGATTTAGTGTTTTATTTCCTTTGGATGAAATTAAACGTTAAATGATATTATAAACCTCCAGTTAGTACAAACCTTCATAATGTTCTCGTACAGCATATAATTTTAACGTTGGGGTAAACGTGTTCTAAAGTGAAGACCGCGTCTCGGCAAACGTAATGTAGGACGTCCACAGGCCATGTGGAGTGATGATTTGCGCAAGACGGCGATATGCTGATGATGATAAATGATGATGATACAAGTAGCTCGTAAAGAATAGCGATAAAATCGTCACCAGAACAAATTACCCTTTGTCAAACTGTTGATTGCCTAATTTCCCAAGATACATTTCACAGATCGGTAACAACGGTGTCGCCCCTACAATCGGAAAGCGATCACAAAGCTGTTGCGCCTAGCGAGGCGGGAGGAGGAGGGGGTGCGCACGCGCCGGTCACGTGCCACGATTTAACTAAAAACTATCGTCCCTCACTTTAAATACAAGAGACAGTAATCGTTCTTGTTTTGATGTGAATAGCACCTGTTTACGTAGTCGAAAAGTGAACTAATCTCTTTGGGGTGAGAAATGTTTGTAACGTTGTAACGGAGTCTGCAAACAATAGTCCTGTTTTTTGTGTACCCAATGATTAAATAGTAAGTTCAAATTTTTAAGGCTACTGACTCTATAGGATTAAATAATATAGTACATATGAATTTTACTAAAATAAAGTGAATTATATCAAAAACTTGACGCACCGTGTAGTAACTACTTTGCTAGTCAACAACCTTCGAATTTCAGTTCTCCCTTAGGGTCGCGGAGACCCGATGTCAGTCGCTCGAAAAACTGATTCTTTTCCTAGACTTTATTCCCAAGTTTATTTGTGGTCGGCTACTAGTTCAACCGGTTTCACCTGATTATCAGTTTTTCCACGGAACGACCGGCATCCGACCTCCACAACCCTAAGGGAGAACTGAAATTCAAAGATTTAACTAGTTGTCAGTATATTTGAGGGCACTGACTTCCCACTAACGTTTGCCATAGATGTTCATGACAACCGGGACCGACGGCTTTACGTGCTTTCCGAGGCACGGGCTTAATCAGCGCCAAACTTCCAAACTCCGAGCTGCTTTTAGGAATTTCCTAAGAAAAACCCAAAAACACTTTGGTCCGACCCGGGATTTCAACCCGAGACCTATTGATTAGCAGTCGCATACGCTAACCACTAGACCAAGTTTAAGTTCGCTTACTACTTATAGATACATTTTTCTAAATTCTCAAAATATTCTAATATACATATAAACTACATTAAGATCATGTCACAATTTTGACAGATAAAAATTAAGCCCACGGCCAAGCTTAGTAGTAAATATTACTAACAAATGCACGACCATGTCTGTTCAAAAGCTTTAAAAGTCTTTGGAAAAACAACGAGCCTGAATAATATATTCAGGCTAAGCCTTTATATACAGTGTCAAACAGTATGTTTTAATTACATATTACGTACCTAAACCCCTGTGAGAATCCACAACTGTGGATACAGCAGAGTAGCGGCGAACCAACTGCGTTCAAAGCGCAGTACCTACCCATATGCTTTATATATGTCAATATGGTTTGCATAGCCCAGCCCAATAGCTGTCCATTTATTATTGTAAACTGTTTATTGGTCCTCCAAATACTGGCTTAATGTTAAACAAGCATGCTTATTTGTGAGTTGTTCAATCAATGTTGTTAAATGTTAACATTTATTCTGTGCACATTTTAGCCAATACATATATAGATCTTAGTCATTATATGGAAGTTAGTGCTCTCAGATATCTAGAACTTTACCCCCGAAGGTTGTATTAGTTATCAGTATAAATAAATAAATAAATATTTCGGACATTTTATACACAACGCCATCTAGTTCCCAAACAAAGCAGAGCTTGTGTTATAATGAGTAACTAGACGAGGTAGTCAAAATATACTGTCAAGTTCAACCTTTAAATTCAGTTGCGGAGCTCAGATTACAGTTGCTTCCTGTAAAAATTGTGCCTTTCCTCAAGAATTAAAGTATCTCCATGCCGAATTCCATTCAAATCGGTGCAGCAGTTTACGAGTGAAAAGATAGACAGAATAATTTAAGATTTATCATACATATTAGTATGAACGAAATACTGCTGCACAATCTTTTATCATACAAGGTGGACCAAAAGTTCTTTTACATTTCAAATGATGATTTAAATGAAATTAGGTACGTGAGATGAAAACTGTTTATTTATTATTAAAGTACATAGATGGGTTTTTTTTTTAATTGCATACATCATTAATATGAGATCCCTAACTATTTTGATACTGCTGCAACCTGGAGCAAAAATTTTCAATGACGGCCTCACATGTGTTTCGTGAACTGTTTTGCATTTCCTCTCGAATATTTTCCTTTAAGTATTATAGGGACTCTGGATTGCTGTTGAAA
Organism: Phragmatobia fuliginosa; assembly: GCA_932526445.1. Lineage (NCBI taxonomy): Eukaryota > Metazoa > Arthropoda > Insecta > Lepidoptera > Erebidae > Phragmatobia > Phragmatobia fuliginosa. Next base: position 18,332,374 of record OW052057.1, read on the forward strand.
ACTTTGCTTATAAGACATCCCAAAAGAAGAAAGTCCATCTGGTATAAGTCCGGGCTACGAGGTGGCCAGTGAAGAGCACATATTTTGCATATCACTATTTGTCCATTTCGGTTGTAGGTTGGAGCCTGTAAGCGCAATCTTCGGTGATATATATGTGTGTTTGTGTTTGGTTCTTACTATTAGCACTAAAACTTTTTAAATAAATACACAATGGCATTCTAAATTTTTATATCATACCTACATAATAGTGATTATCTTAATACTCATCTTATTAGGAGTTCATATGAGTATTTCGCGTCAATCCTCCTTTTGTCTCTAGTCTCTAGCTTCCAGCTGTGAACCTTTTTAATTTCGCCGAGTTATATGGGCGTCTGATCTCATGCTGGGCACACGACTTCGGTGGGGTGAGGGCATTACAAACCCCTAAATTTATACAAAAAGGGAATAGATTGACGATCCTAACAGTTTTTTAAAATACATGCAACTGTATTGAGTGAAGATAATTACTTTCTTAGTAGACTATTTTTATACATTTACTGGCTGACCCGGCGAACTTCGTACCACATTAGAATTAATTAATATTGTATTTAGTTAAGAATAGTTAAGCGCCACCTAACGGGCGCTATTTCTCTGCATTTTAATACTGCAATATCTTTGAAAATATTCAGTAAAGTTATATGCTGCTTAGAGTCATATTGATCTATATCAAATGCACAATTTATTTATGGTACTTAATTAGATAAGGATTAATCCTATGTTTCTTAAAAACGCTTCAAAAATAATACATTATTTTTTCATAAAAAGTAAATAGGAAACTAAAAATGATTATTGATGCGTTTCCTTTAGAGATAGATATTTATAATCACGGACTTTTTATGGTGTATAATACTGTAATACAAAAATGTGTTTATTTATGAAATTATAGTAGAAACCTCTAAAATTATCAGAGTTTTTTACTATTATACTATATATAGGTACATATATATTCCTATGTATTTTTAGATATTTAAAACTACGCAACGAATTTGTATGTGGTTTTTTAAATATAGATAGAGTGATTAAAAGGGAAGGTTTTAATGTATAATAATGCATTATATATTTGTATATATATATTATATATATATTTCTATATATAACGCACACCTATATACATATACAGACAGACAGACAGCGGTATGCGACTTAGTTTTATACTATGTGACTAGCAGACCCACGCAACTACGAACTAAAAGTTTCTCTTAAAAGTAATAACTTTAAAAGGTTTTCACAGATGACCAAATCCTATTATTCCTAGAATAATATTAACTAAGCTAAAACATCCCTCGATAAATAGATTATTAAATTTTAATTAAAAACTTTTATACTTTTTTATTTACTTTTTTTTACTTTTTTATGCAGAGTGAACTTACGAGTAAGTAACATTTATAGGTCTTCATAGTTCATGGCTCGGATCCCTTATAGTTTCGTCATGTCCATCCGTCCATCCTTGTCTTAACGCCGAAACGGTTAGTGCTAGAAAAAAGCGGCCAAGTGCGAGTCGTACTCGCCCATGAAGGGTTCCGTAGAAGCAAGTAACAGCATATAAAAGTTCTTGTAACTTTGATCCATGTTTTAATAATTGTGTATTGATAAAATGAAATGAAAAAAAAATGCAAAACGCTGGCTGTACCCGAGATAGATCAAAATAATGTACTACAATATTGTACATCTTAAAATGGTCTACAAAAAGGACCGGGATGGTATATGTCTATCTCTTAGGGATAACCCACAATAACCATTTCTTTTTTCGAGAAATAATGGCTTATTTACGAAGATTTTAAGCAATACAGTTTTAATCCTTATCCAATTAAGTACCTTAAATATATTGTGTATTTAATATAAGTTAATATGGCATTTTGCAGTATGTAATTTAAATTAATCCTTTTGAAGATATTACAGGTTTAAAATGCAGGAACAAAGCGATTGTGGCGGTACCTGCCGGGGCCCGTTAATTGACGCTGTTGTCGAATTGTCACTATCAGTTATTAAACTAAACACAATACTTGATTATGACTGCCTCGTTGGTCTAGTGGTTAGCGTTAGCGGCTGCTGATCAAGAGGTCTCGGGTTCGATTCCCGGGTCGGACCAAATATTATTTGTGTGATTCACAAATATTTGTTTCGGAGTCTGGGTGTTTTCTATGTATAATATGTATGTATTTACAAAAAAAAAGTATGTTTGTATATTTATATCAGTTGTCTAGTACCCATAACACAAGCTCTGCTTAGCTTGGGACTAGACGATGTTGTGTGTCAGATGTCCAAATATTTATTATTATTATTATTATTAATATTCTAAGGCGGTACGAAGTTCGCCGGGTCAGCTAGTGATATATATTTAGTCTTTAACAAAGAAGTTTAAAATGGGACCAGCACTGCCTGAGATTAACGCGTTCAACTAAACCAACACATAAACAAATTATACAAACAAACTTTTCAGCTTTATAATAATATTATAGATATATATACTGTAATAAAATGTCACGACAGACTAATTGAAGCTAGACTAATTTATGAAAAATTTTGTTATATCCAGACATAAATATTCCTTTTGAAAGTCGCTGGTGAAGTTGAATAGAATAAAATGAAAAAAAAAAGTTCCGCGTCAAAACTTCTAGTTTTTTTTTGTCATAACCCGATAGTATGAGTCTAAAATTGTTCTGTTAAAAGATTCAAATAGATATGAAATGTAGGAACCATTTGTTAGAGAGGGGTCTGGACTGGACGCCTGCTGAGCTCCTCACAGAATTGACCAGTTGGCTTGATTGAAAACTGACATATGAAGTGGTCACTGAAGATGTACGCAAACATTATAAATAAAATAGTAAGTGCAATCAAGAGGGCATAGGATAGCTTTTATAGGTTATGATTTCATCAACGGGCTCAGATCAATAGTTTAATTTGGTTCACCGTTACTTCTATGGAAACTGTCAAATATGTAATTAAACATGTACGGTTTTGGCGAAATTTACTTTTCCCTATTTTCAAAACATCTAAAACATGCCGCATATTTCAGCCTCACAGGCATTTTCGTATCGTATTCCGTTCCAAAAATATAGTCATTTTTGTCGGACAGATGGAATAATAAATATCTTCAGACTAACACTATTTGTTTGAAGGTAATATAAATAACTCAGTAAATAAATCAATAACTGTCAATGATAAGTTAAATGTCAAATCAATTAAATAACATGAGTTGTTGAATTTTTCCTCAACTTAAAAACTCTCTCACAAAATACTAAATCGCGTTTATATCAGAACCACAATCAGGGTTATTTAATTTTCCTACTACAGGGATGATGTATAATGAGGTCAGTACAACAAAAACTGCCTAAGAATAATGAAAGAGGAAAACTATGAGGGAGCAATGATGTATAAATATATAAATAAATTTTATTACCAAATGTTTAACCCGTTTTCCCTAAACTCCTTCATTGTCCTTTTAAAACCCAGTTGTCATTTATTATCAAGCGACTTGTCTTTCCATTTGCCTGTATTTATAACCCACCATAAAATATACTTTAAGTTCAATAGTAATATAAAGTGTATGTTAAAAACTATCCTGGAATATCATGCAACCAATCTACATTGCAAGAAATTTCATCCAAAACAAAGTTCTGCCTTTGCATTACTAAAATATATTTTTATTATCTTTTTTATTAAGTTTCTCTTTCATATCGTGGAGTGTACTTGTAATATAAGGAGGAGCCGCCTGCCCTTCAGCCGTTAACTCGTGTTACGAGGCTCTGATGTAAGTACTTACAGTGCGTCTGTTGCTCCAGCAACCGAGAGGTGATCGAACGGTGGGGCGCCGTTTCTAGTGCCAATATCAACGGGGCCCCTAAACAGAACGGGGTTTCATAAAATATGTAATATCTAATCTATTTGTATAAAAGGTTAGATTGATTGTTATTAAATTTTGTGTGTTTATTCAGTAACAGTAGATTAATTTAATACGCCTAATAGAAGATGAAATTGACGTTTGCGTGTTTTTTGTCGCGCTCCTGTGAAAGGTTTCGATTAATTACAATGTTTTCTTGTATGTTTAGAGGTATATGAATGGGCGTAAAGTATTTATTCCTAGTTCTACCACCCACTGCCATTTTTAAATGACAATTAAGGATATCTTTGAAATATGTAAGGCATGACAACGTTTGAACGGTCCGCTAGTGTTATTAATTACAAAAATAAATATAGTTTAAAAAAATTAAACAAACACGCTTTTAAACTAAAAAGTAGAAAGTAATTTTAATGTAACAAAGCGTGGGGCGACGTTATTGAAATATTTTCAGAAAGCACCCCATGCTTTGTTACATTAAAATAATTTTCTACTTTTTAGTTTAAAAGCGTGTTTGTTTAGTTTTTTAAAACAATATTTTTTTTCTCGACTAAAAAAGACTAATTTGTTTAATTGTTTTTTTTTTCAAATTATTGTATTGTCATCGGTCCTCGATAAATTTACAAAGTTTGAACGCAATCGTGTCAAAATCGAGCCCAAAGGATTCGGTTACAAACATACAAACAAACATACAGGTGAAGCTAATATAAAGCGTGTAAAAAGGTCTATCTAAGTATCTCTTGACTCCACCCGTGTTTATGACGGTTGTCGCGGTTCGTTAATAACGAGTCTTTACTTACTCTGTTAAATGAGTTTATGGTTCCGTAGTCCAGGACTCGGAACCCTTATAGTTTATTCATGTCCGTCCGTCTTTGACTTACTGTCTAAACTGTTAGTGCTAGAAAGATGAAACTTTGCATGGAAACGTGTTTTTATCACGTCGAATAAGCCTGTGTCAAGTGGTGATGATAACTTCCCGTGTCTATCCCAAAATAATTAAAAAAGAGCCGCTAAGCTTATCTTTGGTACATTTCACTTCAGTTTGATACATTCTCAAATATAAGCATACAACATATTTTATGATATTTGACTTCAAAAACGTCGATTGAGTCATTACAATAGTAATTTAGAGATCAACAAAACATGGGATCTGGGCAATTATGTCCTACGACTGTGTTTCGAAATGACTGCACCAATAAAGTGGTTTTGCGTGATAACGCTTGGGAGCACTAAACCTCTGCGCCGAGCAATTCGATTTACCGTGCAACAATTTTTAAAATAAATTCAGATCTCATGGTGTTCTTCTCTTTTTCAAAGAAGGTATTTTGACGAATGAATCTTTTTAGGGTTCCGAAGTTTATGATTCGGAACCCTTATAGATTCGTCATGTCCGTCTGTCCGTCCGTCCTCGACTTACCGTCCTAACGATAAGTGTTAGAAAGATGAAACTTTGCATGAATATGTGTTGTAAGTAAGTCGACAAAGTGCTACAATAAAATTATGAAAAATATTTTCATTTGGGGTACCTCCCCTACACGTAAAGTGGGGATGATATTTTTTTCTTCATCGTGTGGAATATCATTAGATAGGTCTTCTAAAAACAATAAAAGGTTTTTAAGACGATTTTTTCATTTAGGTATCCGTTTGCGAGATATTCCACTTTAAAGGGCACTTTTTTGTAAAAACAGGGCGTCCCCCCGCTCTAAAAGCTAAACGGCTGGCTCAAAAAATTCTGGAAGAATTCGTGATGGTGCTCCATATAATTATATCCATAAATATGATCCATTTAAAAGGCGCTCACTTGGAATACGTCATACAAAAATAAAGCATTAATATGTAAACATAAGAATTATCTATTGGATACGATTTTAAATCTATTATGGGTGACTGAGGAACCCTTTCTGTGCGTGGCCTGACATACACTTGGCCGATTTTTTATATCTTTTTGAGATTCTGACCGTAAATGTATGCCAAAATTCGTTTTGAAGTCCTATTGCTTACTTCAATCTGTTGCCTTGTCATGTGATCTGTGTTACATGCAACTTTTTTTTATTCGCGTATAAGTGTATCCTGCGGTGTCTACCGTATTAGTCTACGTTTTGTCTGGGTTTCATGTGTCTACGTTTTGTGTGGCTTTTCCAAGTTGTTGGGATGGTTTGTGATCTGTTTCAAGCTCTCAGCAGTCCAAGCTCTTTGTTTAGTTAGTTAGGAGCTTAGTTTGGAGCTAGATGCGTTGTGAGCTACAAGTCCGAAATACATTTATTATTATTTTGACACATTATTATGTACCTAGCTTTTTAAGATCTTCAATTTACAATAGATAGCTTACTTCGCTGTCATATTGTTGATCTTCGTTCAATACTTAACGGCTATAGTTTCAGTTCCAGTTTATTTTATAGGAATATAAATTCCTACTATCATTATAAACGCGAAAGTTTGTGAGTATGTATGTGTGTATGTATGTTTGTTGCTCTTTCACGCAAAAACTACGGAACGGATTTGGATGAAACTTTACAGTAATATAGCTTGTATATCAGAATAACACATAGCCTACTTTTTACTGCAATAATCGAGATACACGGGCGAAAGCTAAGTTATTATAAAAATACATACATCGTAGATGTCAAAATGTATCACTGTTTTTCTCCAGTCAAAACTTCACAGGTTGCTATGCAAAACACACTTGCATAGAAACCAAATTCAAATTCAAATTCAAAATTCTTTATTCACTTAGGATGCAATACATCTCTTGTGACAGGTCAAGATTCTACATGTACATTTAAGCCATGTTCGCAAACAATGGGTAGTTTTACATAGTTTTAATGTTTATAAACCTGATATGGGGGTAAGGTGCTGCCACTAATATACTATACACCATGTTAGACCGTAATTATATACGCAGGTAACACCGCGGGGCGCAGCTAGTAGTACTATATTTCCACAGTTATCGTAGACCATGGATGTTTTTATATATTTATATTATTCAGTATTTGTTTCCAGGCCAGTAAGTTACCGGATATTTATAAGTCATGTTATACTACCGCTCACCAGACGCTTTGACTTACATTTCTGTGAAACTATAATACATGTCGTCGTCACTTTGTGTTTGCTATGAGTGGCGAATTACATACACTACAGATTGTAGCGAAACTAGTGAATCTACAAACCAATTTGTCCGTTTGCTACACTGCATGGGTACACAATTGCATGAATCTACCGGTACCTACTGCACAATATATAAAGACTAGAAACCTACATTTGGCGTGTAATAATGCACGAATAAATAGTATTTTCAAAGGCATACGAATTTTATTACCGTTGTTAATTACTAACGTAATTTGAACGCTTTGTGTGACCTCTTGTTTACACCTAGCAATGAAATAAATTCATTTTCTAAGTATTGCTGTTCATAAGTTTGGTTTCAATATCTTCTTTCTAGGTAAACTTAACTACACTATACTTGTGACTTCGTTGTTGTGTAGAATATATCTATCTATGTCGTGTATGCCTGACTGCTTCGTTGGCACGTCGACTGCCTTAAAAGGGTTTCAATAGGCATAACTGACAGTCCCATATGCAGAGCATGTTTAGTGGCAGAGGAAACGAAGTCGCATGTACTCATTGAGTATACAGGTGTCACCGAAACACGGAAAAGTACCCTTAGATCTCCCAAAACTGTTTCAAAATCTCTGAACAGACTCGGAGAACTTATTTGCTTCTGGAAGGAAGGTGGGCTGGCTGGAGTGATGGCCGCCCTCACGTACAATGGTCCACTAAAAGAACTAAGTGCGGAAACCGACCCAAATAACATAGAACAAAGGTTTTGATACACGAATCAGCTCAAAAAGTGTTATTGAGTTTTTTTCATCAAATGGAAATGCCTAACAAGGAGAGCACGTAATCACACGTCCTATCTCTCTGTCCTATCACGTCTGATCTCTCCTCGGTTAGGACTGATACTTGTTCCATCGGATTATAAGAATGAACGAATAGTGCGTACACCTATGTTTGCCCACCTACTTGTGCACTATTTCATCTCCTATGTTGGTGGAACTGGTCGCCTAGGAGCACCTATCTGTGAAGTAAAGGTTATAAGATTACTTAAGCCCATAAATAAATAAATATTTCTTATATCTTACACACAATGTCATCTAGTCCCAAAGTAAGCAGAGCTTGTATTATGGGTACTAGACAACTGATATAAATAGGTACATAAACATACTTTTTTAATACATATATATTATACATAGAAAAAAAACTCAGGCTCCTAAACAAACATTTGTGGATCACACAAATATTTGGTCTGATCCGGGAATCGAACCCGAGACCGCTTGATCAGCAGCCGCATACGCTAACCACTAGACCAACGAGGCAGTCAACAGTCATAGTATTACCCCCGCCACTCCCGTATTATCTTCCCCTTAGATCTTAAGAACCAACTAGTGGTCAAATTTTTCAGAATAACAATACATCAATGAGAAGAACATCGCGTAGAAGACCAAAGTCAGACAACTTTTCACGGCGATAATCAACATACTCGCGGACGGATCCACGGGCGAAAGCTAGTGATTTATATGAATAAACCTTTTATTGAAGAATGATAATGGTCCTATAAGAATACGCTCTAACCCATTAGAATGAAACGGTAACCATAAACGCGAAGCAATGCGGTAAAAGGGCAACTACGCTTGTGCCACTTTTAAATTAAAAATGATAAATATTTAACATTTTAATAACATTACTATCATCAGCCCGATGCAGTTCAATACTGGACATAGGCCTCTCCCAAACCAGAGTCCGGCCTGCTGCTTTTTACACCCAGTCGCGGCTTTCCTTCTTGTAAAATTGGTCAGGCAATCTGACTAGAGAGCACCCCAGATTACTTTTGCAAAGCATTTTCTCCACTCCAAAACTATGTAAGGTCTTACTCTATCATCATCATCAGCCCATCTCAGTCCACTGCTGGACATAGGCCTCTCCTATTGCACACCACTTTGATCGATTTTGATCGCCACTTCCTTATCTTTCCATGGTCCTTGGATAGATCACTTTGTTTCTAATGTTGTCTTTGAGAGAGACTCCGAGGAAAGCAGTAAGGCTATAGTGTAATGGCCGTTTTCACTGACGTACCCTAAGGCGCCACTTGCGCAAGCTGAATGCGTGGAGCCTAAAATCGATCAGAATAACGTTAGTGAGATTACATATCTCTTAGTGATATTTTCGTTTTGCCAACATTTACTTATAGGTTCGTCATGTCCGTCCGTCCGGCTTCGACTAAACGGTTAGTACTAGGAATATGAAACTTTCCATGGATATGTGTTTTTATTATGTCGACAAAGTGCTAGACTAAAATAAATTTTTTTCAGGGTGCTCCCCTACAAGTAAAGTTGGGTTGATTTTTTTCTCGCGTCTACACTATCGTGTGAGGTATCATTAAATAGGTCTTTCAAAATCATTAGCAAGTTTCTACAACGGTTTTTAGATTTAGATATCCGTTTATGAGTTATTCAACTTAAAAGCGCATTGTTTTCAAAAACAGGGCGCCTCCCCCCTTCTCTAAAAGTGAAACGGCTGGCTCCAAATAGTAATAGATAAATATATAGTAGATATATAGATATATATATAGATAAATAGAGTAATAGATAAATAAAAATATAAAAATCATCAAACAAAGCTTAACACAGATTATCTATGAGATTGCCCGACCATTTGTACCGGAGCATAAAATACATTCCCTGCTTCAGTTTCATTCAAAATAATTTTCTAAATAGATAACAATAATAAATTGAAGCCCAAAATCGAACAGAATGGTGTGTAATGGGAGTGGCCTAAGTCCAGCAGTGGCCTGCGATAGGCTGATGATGATGAATAAATTGTATTTTATTTCTCTCTCACACAGAAGAGTTACAAAATTTGTGCAAGTATAATTTTAACAAAAAGGAACCGACTTCAATGAAAAACTATTCCTAGTACCCAAATCGCGACAATTGTGCCTATGATATTTGAGGAGTTCCCTCGATTTCCTTGGAATCCCATCATCAGATCAAGATATAGCGACGATGGGACCACCTATAAGCTACGCCCATTCCAATGCAAAAAGAATTTTTGAAATCGGTTCATAAACGACGAAATTATCGCTGAACACACATAAAAAAAAAAAAAAAAGATTCCGACGAATCGAGAACCTCCACCTTTTTTTTGAAGTCGGTTAAAAATAGAAGTGACTGTTTGTAATATTAAATTCTTAATTTGAAATTACACTAAATCTATATAACCGTATATACGGTACTAACATCTTTTTTTTTATAGTTTTTGTCTCTCTCATCAATCAATCATCAACAACCGATAACGTCCTACTTCTTGGCGCGGGTCTTCTCTCAAGAGAGGGTAAAGGCCATGCGTCCCCACACAGGCCGAGTGCGTGTTGAGGACGAGCAAGACACGTTGTGGCTAGGTAATCTTGCCATTGAATGTTAAACATACGTTTAACGGTATTATAATCAGTCGAGTATGTATGCTTGGGTGTTAGTGAATTTATTTTCACACCACAATACATTTTTACAAACATTTATATTGTGGGAGACTGGTGCCTAAGCTAGACCGATTAATCTGTTTCAGGACACCAGGTTGCCCCTCTCTATTGTTTAAATTTTTTCTATGTTTACATTACATAAGACATTTATTTGTGGTTTAAATTCGAATAATATAAGATTTACCTATATAAATATGTATTTATGTTATTTATGTGTTTGTGTGTTAAGTGTTTCCATATGTCTATTCGCGAGTGTGTAGATGCGTGTGTGAGTGTGTGTGTATGTGTGCCTGTAGAATACTCATATGTATATCTATGCCAAGACAGGAAGCAACTTTTCAGTGTCATCACAGGTTAAGTCTGCGAGCCAAACAGTTAGTTAAGAGAGAGGTAGGATATGTGAATGGCAGGAACATTGAGACTTTAAGTACTGCTCTTTGAGTTCTTTCCAATTCTAGAAGAGTGCTCTTTGGAGCTCCACCTCAGGAGGTGATGCAGTACGTCAATAGAGATTGAGCAAGGGCGAAATAAACGGATCTTTTTAAGTTATCATCTGCCACTTGTCCTAGGTGTCTAAATATGTAGATCAGTTTTCGTATCCTGCTACTGAGGGCAGATATGTGCTCATGGAAACGAAGGTGACTATTCAAAATTACTCCAAGGTATTTACTAGATGAATGAGTGTTTGTATGTGTGTATATATGTTCCTATGTAGGTGTTAACCATATCATAATGCAGTATCAGACAGAGATACAAACATACTTAGAAAATAGCAAAATGAAAAATACCACTTGTTTACTTAAGGATACTTTTAGTTTTCATAAAGCAAGCAACTAATCATAAATATTATATTTTACTCATAACTTTAGCAATATTTAATATACAACATCAATATCAAACTATACCGAACGGTTTATCGGTCAAATACAAACAGAGATTATGATCGACACAAGTGCTTACTAGTTCCCATACCAAATACCATTGTGATATTTTGCAGTACAAATAATACGAACACAGCCAACGATAATTTCAACAGATACGACACCGAGGGACATAATGATTCGCGAATGTTTCTAAACCAACTATTGTCATGACTAAAGTCGTCATAAAATAAGAAGCCCGTTTTGACATTTGTCATTTGACATGCCGCGATAACTTTGTATGAAAGTCTATATAAGAAATTGAAAAATCAAATTCATAATCCTATTTAATTACTAAGTTACCCATACACTATCACAACGCGTATCATAAATAAGCATCAAGTTTAACCTTATATTGAAAAAATGCACTCAAAAACACGAATTATTCGCCACGATGACAAATGTCAAAACGGGCTTCTTATTTTGTGACGACTATAGTATCTACTGTATATGGCTGTAATGTTCTATAATTATCTTTGTCATCATCAGCCTATCGCAGTCTACACGCCACTTGGTTCGATCATCGGCTTCTCGCATCCAGCTCCTGCCAGCCGGTTTGGGCAAATCATCACTCCACCTGGCCTGTGGACGCCCTACACTACGTTTGACAAATCACGGTCTCCACTTAAGAACCCGTTTACCCCGACGGTTATCGGTTCTACGGCATATATGGCCAGCCCATTGCCACTTCAACTTGCAAATCCTGTGGGTTATGTCGATAACTTTGGTTCTCTGTCATATCACCTCGTTCTGCACATTATCTGTTTAATAAGCGTAAATTTTAATAGATGCAATACATTTAGTTTAAAATTGTAAAACTAAGTGATGTTGAACCTATCTATTGCTATCATATTCTTATTTAACTAATTAGCAATTTTGTGCTTGAATAATTGCCGAAAACTGATTTTTGTGTTCAAAACAAAAACATTTTTGACAAATTTTAGTAAAAGAAATACAAGTTACATTTCTACCTACATGAGTAAGTCAACTCTATTCCATAAATAATCCCCACAGGTAAAAGGGCGCGCGAGGGGACATGTGCGCACGCTCCCGGCACGCGTGGGAACTCGCCCGCTCACAGATACCATCTATATTGGCACTTGTCTCATTGTGATAGCGATGTGATCTAAAACACTTACATAGGGGTTAATCAATCGAAAAGTTGAATATTAACACTTTTTGGCAGATTGGCTTCATGAGTTCTATGTGATAGATACTATGATGAAAAGTGACGAGACCTGATTTACGAGCACTGTTACACTCACTCTCCGAGTCTTGATTCATATTGCTGTAAACTTTGAACGATTTTATTATTAGTCAAATAAATAAAAATAAATATTTCTACTTACACACAACATCATCCAGTGCCTCGTTGGTCTAGTGGGTTCAAATCCCGGGTCGGGCCAAAAAGTGTTTTTGGGTTTGGAAGTTTGGCGGTACGGCGGTAAAACCGGTTGAATTAGTAGCCGACCCCAATTAAACTTGGGAATAAAGGCTAGGAAGATGAGACACAACATCATCCAGTTCCAACCTAAGCAGAACTTGTATTCTAGACTTACTTAAAATACTTCTTTTTTTGTAAATCCATACATATTATACATAGAAAACACACAGACTCCGAAACAAGTAATTGCAGATCACAAACATTTGGTTCGACTCAAGACAACAATAACTGAAGTTGACACCGCTATTCGATTAATAAATATTCGATGATTCAGTCCAGTCGCAGAGCCGGATAGACCGACAAACTATCGGATTTTTACAAAATAAAATAAAATAAAATAATTTTGTATTAGTAAGGATTTAATAGTTAAGCTCAAAGAGAATTTCCATTCCAGGATAACATTCCAGTAAAACCAACGTCAGCTTGATAGTTATATTACACAAAGCCGTGAATTACTTCAGAAAGTACCCACAAAGCATTGCGTTTTGCATTATTCTAGAACAAACACTGAAGAAGGCGAGCTTAACATTTTTCTCAGAACTTAGAGCGATGTTATATCTCATTCTATTTCATGTTTTTTTATATGTTGTATTTTAAATGCAATAAAAGTAACATTGTTAGAACGTTGCTGAATTAAATTGAAAATAAAACAGTAACATTCATCATCATCATCATCAACAGCCTTCAACTGTCCACTGGTGGACATAGGCCTCTCCTTAGAAGGGAGGTTTTGGCCTACTATACCACGCTGGCCAAACGTGTTGGTATAGTGTTGGTTTCAAGTTTTCCTTCTATTTGCATTGATGTTGTCTTGCGTAGTTTATCCCTTAGTCGCCTTTAACGATACCCGCGGGATGAATAGTGGTGATACTCTGTATTCTAAATCCGTCACCACAAGGAGTAAACAGTAACATTATTTATTACTAAACTAAGTTAAGAGAAATTGTATACTAACAATATGGACTCTGTCTGCAAGATAACATCAATGTAAAGAGAAGGAAAACTTAAAACAAAACCTATACCAACCCGTCTGGCCAGCGTGGTATAGTAGACCAAAACCATATGTTTCTGTTTGTGTGTGTGTGGACTGTTTCTTTCAAGTCTTTTTCACAAAGTAATGTTATTTAATTTACAATGTTTCCATGCGTGTTAGTTCACTTCAAATATTACTTCGGTACCACGGAATGTTAAAACTATTAAACAGTCGATTATGTTGAAATATTTCGTATACTCTCAGTTACGATATAAATTTTTATATAAACATAATGCATATATTAATATAGTGACTTTGTAAAAGACATCATTTTTAAGCTATTGTATAGCTTTTATCGTGGGCTTCGAGCGCGGCGATCGAGTAAAGAAATTCCGTAACGAAAAAACCTAATACCCTAAAAAAGGATAGAGAATATGATTTTAACTGCAGTGCGACAAGGATGTGGCGGCTCCGTGCTCTATAGGCGGATTAGCGCATGCGTGCTGCCGCCACCGGCCGTTATCCGTTGCCTTAACAACACACTCATTCTAGATTCTTCTTCCTTGCTTTTCTATATTCCTATTGAAAAAAACTAATTACAAAATATATAATTATTATCTACATAATACAATAATACATAGCGTCTGCGTCCTCCAGTACCGTCTAATTGAATCTTAGTGTTTTTTTATTCCATAGATATGCTAATATTACTATTATGTTCTCTGTTTAGTTGTCATTGTCTTTCGTTTAATAGGATAATTATATTGTTTGCTAATAATATTGTTAGAATGAATGTTGGTAAAAAGACAGTGTATATTGTTTTGTAAACTTGAATTAATATCAAAGAAAAAAAATACTGCATAAATAGAAAATAAGTAAATAATTATATTTGCATAAGTTGATAAAAAATGCTACGCGATAGCTTTACAGCGGCAGTCCCCGAGTGCCACACGACTTTTTTTTATTTATTTAAAGCACATGACTTCGAACATCATATTTAAAGATTACTTTAAAAGTTTGTTTACTTTTAAAAGTTCAACAAAATATCAAGTCCACTTCATGATTTAATTACTGCCTAGAAACAACCTAGGTAAAGTCTCCATCAATCAGGTGATTTATACAAAAAAATTGGTCAAGTGAATGTCAAGGCATGCATAGAATTGGGTTCCGTAGTCACCCATAATGGTAAGTGGATGTAAAATCGTATTCAATAGATAATATTCAAAAAATATAAAAAATGTATGTTTGATGTAAAGTCGTGTCGTCTGCACTTTTATGTGCATTTGGTAAAAAACTGTTATTTTGATATTACATACGGACACTAAAATTTCCTTTATTTGTATACATATCTAGAATATTATTAACTTACTTTTTTGTTATGTTATTTTAACTATTTTAATAGGTATAATGTGGCCATTTTTAAGATTACGTAATTCATGACTCACAAACGGAACCCTTATAGATTTTTCACGTCAGTCTGTCCGTCCGTCCTCCGCTTATCGCTCAAACAAAATGAAACTAAAATTCCAAAAAATAATTACACAAGCAGAGCCGTGAAAAGGGGATGATTTTTTTTTCCTGTCTACCCCATCGTGCTAGGTATCACTAGATATGCCTTGTGAAAACATTGTGAGGTTCTTCAAACCATTTTTTGATTTAGGTATGAATTAGGTATTTAGGTAACTTTAATGTTATACAGAGATTATTGATATTATTTATGTCTATAGTCGTAAAAAAATGTATAAGTGTATTTGTATATAACACTATCTAAGTCCCGCGGTGCTACCCGTTGTTATTGTTGTTAACGCCGCGGATCACACAAATATTTGGTCTGACCCGGAAATCGAACCCGAGACCTCTTGATCAGCAGCCGCATACGCTAACCACCAGACCAACAAGGCAGACAGATCTGTAGAACTAATCTGCCAGTTAACATTATTTTGCAGATAAAAGTAGCTGATATATGTATTACTAACATACGTGTCTCTATTCAACCCATCTGACAATTAAGTTAGCGTTAAAATGTGTTACCAGTTCAACCCCTTCATTAACAAGTGCACGTAACACACTAGTTGACACAATCTATATTCACCATTGCTATTATCGAGGAAAATATACACGTGAACAATATCTGTAATAGTGTCGTTATCTGCGGCCAGTACCGAATCTGAATGAGTATTTGCTTAGGGCTGATAAACACGGTAAACTCTATTTGTTTGTGCAGGTGCCTTTATCTATCTGATTGTTTCGGCCAAAGAAAATATTAATTTAGCATCAGGAGTTTTACTAACTATGGATATTAAAATATATCCGCAGTTATACAATTCGGATAGTAACATTGATAGTTAACGATATTATTTTAACTATTTTAATAGGTATAATGTGGCCATTTTTAAGATTACGTAATTCATGACTCACAAACGGAACCCTTATAGATTTTTCACGTCAGTCTGTCCGTCCGTCCTCCGCTTATCGCTCAAACAAAATGAAACTAAAATTCCAAAAAATAATTACACAAGCAGAGCCGTGAAAAGGGGATGATTTTTTTTTCCTGTCTACCCCATCGTGCTAGGTATCACTAGATATGCCTTGTGAAAACATTGTGAGGTTCTTCAAACCATTTTTTGATTTAGGTATGAATTAGGTATTTAGGTAACTTTAAAGCGCATTTTTTGGTAAAAACCGGGGCGTCGCCCTTCTCCCTCTAAAAGTTAAACGGCTGACTCAAGGAATCTAATTAAATCATAATAATATTCCATATACTAAACTTTCAAGGAAAAATAAAAGGGTTTTGACAACATTTTTCTTTCAGGATCTATAGCGGCCTCATTTGTAATATGCACTCACTTGGAAAACTTCGTGCAAAAATAACGAAATAATTAGTAAATATAACTATTCATATTGCACATGATTTTAAATTCAAGTGCCATTGTGGGTGACTACGGAACCCTAGTCTATGCGTGGCCTGACACTCGGTTTGCCAATTTTACTGTCTACATTCGCATTAAGTGTGGTAGCCCCCACTCTTGGAATTACTATGGTAGTCTATATATTTAATAAATATTTCGGATATCCTACACACAACGTCATCTAGTCTCAAACTAAGTAGAGCTTGTATAATGGGTACTAAACAACTGATATAAATACATAAACATACCTTTTTTTTGTAAATACATAGAAAAATGCCCAAATATTTGTACATCACACAAATATTTGGACTGACCCGGGAATCGAACCCGAGACCTCTTGATCAGCAGCCGCATACGCTAACCACTAGACCAACAAGGCAGTCATATATAAAATCATTGCTCCAATATTTTTAAATTTTATTTTTAATAAACTAATTAAATTAATTAACAACGCTCATGTATAATTGATAGTTAATTATGTTATGATAATTTTAGAAACCATGTATAATTTAATTTGGTTGTAATCACCATGACCATTGCCGTATCAAAAACTTGTATACTATTGTGTCTACATAAAACCACACAAAAAAAACATCCCTATCAGCCCGTTGCAGTTCACTACTTGACAAAGGCAAACACAAAATACCTACGTTAACAGAATACAGTTCAACGAATATTCAATCGAAACTAGTTTCACTCGCAGCAGACTGTAAAACGTAAAAAATAAAATAAAAGTTAGGCTTGTTGAAACAGTACGCGTCGATTTGGCCTTTTTTTTGTTTTGGTCTTTGATAACAGTTGGATATCCATGTATTGGAAAGTCAAAAATACACAACTGATATTGGAACCACATTCATTTAAACGTTATTTGTGTAGTCTTAAAAATATTTCGCTTTTTTAGTAAAAGCTTCGAATTAGTCGTGTAGTTTAGTAGATAGGCTAGCATGTTCTCTATTATACTTTTTTATTCTCATGTGTCATTGGCTAATATTTTGTTTTGATTACATGACTGAGTGATATTGGCCAATGGAAGCAGAGAATAGATAATTAGAATAGAGAATAGAGTAGACTACGAAAAAAGTTTACAACCTGGCTAGGGCGGCTGATCATGATTAGAAGCGGTCTGATAATAGTTCAGATATGCCTCGCGTGCTTATTATATTCCGAGACACTTTCCTTTTCACTAAATGTCGGTTATGTGTTTTAGACTTTTGAGACTTTTACACACACTCACGTTTTTTTACTGTAAACGGGGTCGAGTTTACAAGTGACCACGAGCGATATAACCCGTTTGAAACGTCGGTAAGTAGAAGGATTGCAACCTTGATATTTTATCGCAAATAAGTTCCGGGTACAGTAAAAAAACATGAGTAATGTCGGTTAAGTTACACTTCAACCTGTATTTTACCACTACTGAGCTCGGGTTTTCTTTCAGGATAGGGTTAAAGCCATTCATCTCCATGACACATTGTGGCTACGTGCCGTTGAATGTTATTTTAAGTAGCATCATTAGCTATCTACCAGTAAAAGTCCCGTCAAATTTGTTACAGCCCATTGCACAGATTAGCCAAAATAAACAGACAGACAAATCATTAAAGCACTGTATAAGTAACGTATATACTTTCATGAGCATTTAGTTAAAAGCTCTTCGTTTGAAATCATAAACAGACACATTATTTTTATTTATTTTGTGGCAACTTCCACATACTCCTCAAGCGAATAACATACAACAGCGCCATCTACCGATGTGGCATTGAACTACGTAGAAAAAACACGTAACGATCTATACGGAGTAACTACTAATCCTGAATCGCAAAAGAGATATTCTCGCGCCGACTAGCATACATACAGGGCAGAAGCTCGCCAGGCACGATCACCTCGCCTGGTCGGAGGATCCTCCCTTTGTGTTAGAGGAACACGTCACCCGTTCCTCCTCAATTTGTACAGATGAAGAATTGAAGCACTCTGTGACAGTAACAGACAGTCGGACGATAAATCGATATCTTATGTGAATAGTATTTTCCTATCCTTTTCGTGTGAAATGAAATAAGTTTTCATGCACTAGTGTACGTAGATGCAAAGTTCTACAGAATTTCAATTAGTTACTTAATGAAAGCCCTCCGCCTGCATCATGGAATGCAATTAGTCTTCATCGATTTCCCTCCCGAATAGCCGCTGGTTTTAACGCTTTCCCTCCAAGGACAAGTCGAAGGATAGACTGACTTGCAAAGTTAAGAGATATGATCGAAAAGTAATTAGAATTTATAAATTCACAATTTTACACTTTATTAGTGTGCAATATAGATGTAAAAAAGCGGCCAAGTGCGAGTCGGACTCGCCCATGAAGGGTTCCGTATCAACAAGTAACATTATATAAAAGTTTTTGTAGTTCGTTGATTGAAAGAAAGGTAAATTCAAAACAATTTTCGTTGGTAGTTTACATGGTAATGTGCAACATATATTGTTTTTAGTTTTATCACTCTCTTATTTTAGAAGTTACAGGGGGGGGGGGGACACACATTTTTCCACTTTGGAAGTGTCTCTCGCGCAAACTATTCAGTTTAGAAAAAAATGATATTAGAAACTTCAACATCATTTTTGAACACCTACCCATAAATACCCCACACGTCTAGCTGAGTTTGATGAAAAAAAAATTTTTGACTTTCAGTTCCAAGTATGGGAACCCCCAAAATGTATTGTTTTTTGTCCATGTTTATGTAAAAATCTTAATGCGGTTTACAGATTACATCTACTTACCAAGTTTCAACAGTATAGCTCTTGTAGTTTCGGAAAAAAGTGGCTGTGACATACGGACGGACAGACAGACAGACATGACGAATCTATAAGGGTTCCGTATTTTGCCATTTGGCTACGGAACCCTAAAAAACACAGTGATATCCGAGCCTATAGTACAGCGCGAATAACACTGCGGAATGAAGCTAGTTTAAAAATAGCAACAGTTACTCCTTATCTGGTCAGCTACCCGTCAGTGGAATCGCCGTCAAAATTGGTCTAGCCGTCCCTGAAATAGGACAATTTATTGTTCTATGGGAGATATAAAGGTTAGAATCATGTTCGCTTTTCGTTTTTAGGGTTCCGTAGTTCATAACTTGAAAAAGTGCTACAATAAAATCGTGAGAGGTATCATTAGATAAGCCTTACAAAACATTATGAGGTTGCGAAATTGCGAACTTGGAAAGGGTAAATATACTGCAAAATTAGTCTCATAGTAATTTGGAAGAATAAATTCCTTTAGGGTTGGAATTTATTTCGATTTTTCACTTACTAATTATAATATATGACCGCGCACAACTTCTTACAGAATGGTCCGATTTCGATAGTTATTTTTAGGGTTTCGAAGTTTATGACTCAGAATGACACACCCGTGCCTCGGAGAGCACGTATAGCCGTCGGTCCCGGTTATCATGAACATCTATGGCAATCGTTATTGGGAAGTCAGTGCCCTCATATATACTGATAACTAGTTCAATCTTCGAATATTAGTTCTCCCTTAGGGTTTCGGAGGTCCGATGCCAGTCGAGGAAAAACTGTAATTATGGTAAAACCGGTTGAACTAGTAGCCGACCCGAAATAAACTTGGGAATAAAGGCTAGAAAGATAAAGCTCTTTATTTCAATGACTGTCTCGTTGGTCTAGTGGTTAGCGTATGCGGCTGCTAATCAAGAGGTCTCGGGTTCGATTCCCGGGTCGGACCAAATATTATTTGTGTGATTCACAAATATTTGTTTCGGAGTCTGGGTGTTTTCAATGTATAATATGTATGTATTTACAAAAAAAAAAGTATGTTTATGTATTTATATCAGTTGTCTAGTACCCATAACACAAGCTCTGCTTAGCTTGGGACTAGATGACGTTGTGTGTCAGATGTCCAAAATATTTATTATTATTATTATTTAATAACTAGTCATTTTGCTGCTCAGTTGGAAGATGAGTGGAATAATGTAACCTCGCTTTTCATAGCGATTTTTTATTGAAATTCCACAATGAGGCAATTGCAATTCTTCTTAATTGGTCCTGTTCTACTACAAAGATATTATAAGGGTTAGTTATAATAATAATAATAAATACTTCGGACATCTTACACACAACGTCATCAAGTCCCAAACTAAGCAGAGCTTGTGTTGTGGGTACCAAACCACTGATATAAATATATAAACATACTGTTTTTTGTAAATACATACATATTATACATAGAAAACATCCAGACTCCGAAACAAATATTTGTGGATCACATAAATATTTGGTCTGACCCAGGAATCGAACCCGAGACCTCTTTATAAGCAGCCGCACAGCTAACCACTAATATATTGAGAGCAAGTTATCTGTGCAAATTATTGGCGAATTTTGCATTATTTTGTTCCGAGGCCGTTAACCATCTTATTTTCATGACGCATATTATAATCGCGGATCAGAAAGTAAGCTATTGTAATGAAAATTCGTTATCCTCGATTTTATAAATGTAATAATACATTAGCTAAAACTGCCTCGTTGGTCTAGTGGTTAGCGTATGCGACTGCTAATCAAGAGGTCTCGGGTTCAAATCCCGGGTCGGGCCAAAAAGTGTTTTTGGGATTTTCTTAGGAAATTCCTAATAGCTGCCCGGAGTTTGGAAGTTTGGCGGTGATTCACGCCCGTGCCTCGGAGAGCACGTAAAGCCGTCGGTCCCGGTTGTCATGAACATCTATGGCAATCGTTATTGGGAAGTCAGTGCCCTCAAATATACTGACAACTAGTTCAATCTTCGAATTTCAGTTCTCCCTTAGGGTTGCGGAGGTCCGATACCAGTCGCTCCATGGAAAAACTGAAATTCAGGTAAAACCGGTTGAACTAGTAGCCGACCCCAAATAAACTTGGGAATAAGGCTAGGAAGATGAGGAAGATGACATTAGCTAAAGCTACCTGAATACAGCTTCAAATTTTGGTTGCAACACGATATAATTATATTACAATCAATAGAATGTTGATAAAAATAATTTTATGAAAATATTTATTGATGATGAAAGTAGTGCGAGAGAGAGAGAGAGAGAGAGAGAGAGAGAGAGAGAGATCAAAACTGAATTTAGAACTAATTTTATTACGGTTGTTGCAACACCTTTTGACCGCCTTGTTGTTCTAGTGGTGAGCGTATGCGGCTGATCAAGAGGTCTCGAGTTCGATTCCCGGGTCGGACCAATAGTTTGTGAGATCCGTAAATATTTGTTTCGGAGTCTGGATGTTTTCTATTTATAATAAGTATGTATTTGCAAAAAAAAAAATGTGTTTATGTATATAAATCAGTTGTATGGTACCCTCAATACAGGCTCTGCTTAGTTTGGGACTAGATGGCGTTGTGTGTAAGATTTCCAAATTTTTTTTTTTTTATTACCTATAATAGTACCACATTAGTTTTAAATAAAATCTATAACATTAATCATGATTTAGATAAATTTATTTTAAATATGTTGTAACAGCAAAGTCAATTGGCAAAAACTATCCAAATCACAGTGAACACGTTCCCATCGGACGTCAATTGACACAGTATTTATTGTGAGCAACAATGAACGACATCCCACGGGCAATAAAACGCGGGCAAACAAGGGCGGGTGTACACCAGCCGACATCAATCGCTCCGTTTGACGTTTAGTGGCGGACGGCGCTCGCAGCGGCTTAAGGACGCGTGCACACGAGACTAGGCAACGCTGTTGGCAACACGCGGCATATAGTATGTTTTAATATAGGGTGGATTGCTATTTGACTATATAAGTTGTATTTTATAATAAAGCTAGCTTTCGCCTACGGCTCCGCTCGCGTGTATCTCGATTATTGCAGTAAATAGTAGCCTATGTGTTATTCTGATATATAAGCTATCTTACTGTAAAGTTTCAACCAAATTCGTTCAGTACTTTTTGAAAGAGCAACAAACATGTATACATACAACCACTTTCGCGTTTATGATATTCTACTTTATTAGATTCTACTCATGAACATGCAGTACAACTTTCTTTTCTAGGTCATACCTGGTTCCCTGGCTACTGGTAACAGAAACGGCGTGCGGTTTTTGGTTTCGAGTTCGACGTAACCTTTTACGTCGAACTCGAACCGATCAAAAACTGCGGAATCCAACGGGATTGCAGCACAAAAAAAAACTAGTTCTAAAACTTCGTATTTAAGGAAAGAAACAAAATTCTATTGTTATCGATCATAAATAGAGAGGCACCACATTTTCAAGATCCTCACAATTTATAACACTGCGTTCGAGATGTCCTTTGACAATTATCTGCGGGATCCCGTTATCACAGCAACTCCCGCTGTTATCGGACACCGTGGAAATTGCAACCTTGACACCAGTACATAGAGGTGAAGTTTCGACGATCAACAATTTTAATAAAATTATTTTTAATAGAGCCGTAATATTGAAGATTAAAGTCGAAAATCCCGCGACATCGTTTCGTTTTATTTAATAAGGTGGGCTATTCATTAGCCTGTGCCGTATTTAATGGTTTACAATGGCAATTTTGACTTTATATTGATAAGGATAAATGGCGATAAAAATCTAAAATTATTTCAATATTTTTAGTACTTTAAAGTCAACATATATAAATAAATATTATTAAAGTCATCAACAACCTATAACGTCCCACTGCTGGGCTCAGGTCTCCTCTCAAGAGAGGGTTAAGGCCATACGTCCCCACGCTGGCCGAGTGCGGGTTGGGGACAGGCAAGACACGTTGTGGCTACGTAATCTTGCTGTTGGATGTTTTTAAGCCGCCCGAAGGCCTCCAACTAAGCTTCACGACTGCTATCTTATGATAAACAACCGGGACCGACTGCTTAACGTGACCTCCGAATCACGGAAACGCTCATTACATATAATGCCACAAACGGTCACCCATCTAGGTCCGACCGCGCCGTTGTTGCTTACCCTTGGTGATTGTTTCCAATCACCTAAGGCCACTCGGCTATGAGCGCTTCTTTTTATTATTAAAGTGTTTCTTTGTAATTTTAAACAGCTTTTCACTAAACTTATATGAAAGTACACTTGTAGTGTCAACCTATCGCCGTCCACTGCTGGACGAAGGTCTCCCCCAAGGAACGCCAACCAATTTTAACATATTTTTTAATATTGAACAATTTGACGTGACAACGTCTTATAATTCAATGGACTCGGCTGCACGCACGAAAAAACATGACTCATGCGGCGTTACCTCGCTCTGAGGCGTTCTATTTAAGGCTTGAAGTGCAAGCGAGAGCGCGGAATGAGCGACAAAGAGGCACAATCTTATGACGTTTTCACGTTCAACTATCGTTTACAGATAACCGATTTTTTTTCTGTCTTACTATTTGTTCTGGCTAATCTCTGGACTTTCACTGGCACATAACCCTATCTAAGTCTGATATCCTTTTGAAAAGAAGAACCTGTTTATTAATCATCATCATCAACAGCCTTTAACAGTCCACTGCTGGACATAGGCCTCTCCTTAGAAAGGAGGGTTTGGCCTACTATACCACGCTGGCCAGACGGGTTTGTAAAGGGTTTGTTTCAAGTTTCCCTTCTCTTGGCAGTGATGTTAGCAGCTTATTTTGTTCCTTTAGTCGCCTATTACGACACCCATGGGATGAATAGGGGTGGTGACACTCTGTATTCTTAATCCGTCACCACACTTTTATACAGACTTTTATATCGGTTTATTAATACAGACCAGGTATGTTGTTCGTCGTCATCATCTAATCATCATCATCTGCCTTGCCATCTTATTTGGGGTAGGCGCAGTATGTTTTATCCTTCCATTCTACTCTATCACTCGTCATTTCACTGTGAACTCCCTTCCTATTCATATCTTCTTTCACACAATCCATCCACATTTTCTTTGGTCTTCCACTTGACATTACACCTTACACTTTCAATTAATATAGCCAAATTTCCTCGCCACATTTTCATAAAATTGTAGCATCTAGGTGGACAATTTCTGACCAACAGACGTAACTTATGTTTGGCTGACTTCACTTCTCTTGCAAATATTTGTTTCGGAGTTTGGGTGTTTTCTATGTATAATATATATGTATTTACAAAATGTATGTTTATGTATTTATATCAGTTGTATAGTTACCCATAATACAAGCTCTGCTTAGTTTGGAGACTAGATGGAGTTGTGTGTATAATGTCTGAAATATAAATTAATTTACTATTTATTTATCTAACGATACTCCACATAATGGTGTACGCTAGAAAAAAAATCCCAACTTTACGTGTAAGGGACCTCAAATGAAAATAATTTTCATGATTCATTTTGTATTTTGCATTTGCATTTTGTAGACTTGATAGAAATACATATCCATTCAAAGTTTCATCTTTCTAGCACTTACCGTTTGGATGTTAAGTCGAGGACGGACGGACCTGTCATGTCATGAACTATGAAACCCTAAAAAGGTATTGCCACAAGAAGTGATATAGCAAGAATCTAACTAAGACCTTCGAATCAATATTCATTACTAGATATATTTGTCTGTTTTAAACGATATAAGGAAAATGGCAGGCTTACAAACTTGAAATTACAGTGAAAATACATTATATATCCCATAAATTAGTGGGGTGCACAAGAGGCGTACACTCCCCGAGCGACGTAAAAAGAGAACAAGAGTCCCGACGTCCGGCGCACCCTGGACACCTTACATTCGGTATCGCAGAGTTTAGGTGACAAATCCTCTCACCACAATGGATCAACACAAGACCAAACGCAATTCGCGTCGCCGAGCAATGGGCCAAAACCGTATAAAGTGTTGCCATTGATACGATAAGAAGAAGAATTAGTGCCTACGTGCATTCTGTATCTACCTCCGAATCTCATAAAAAAGAAAATTTCAATCGTAAAGTCAAATACAAGAAAACAAAGAAAATAATTAAATCAACTAAGACACCGGAGACGAAACGGCACTCAACACTTTTATTGCTAAACTCTTCAATAATTGATTTTGCAATGTCTTTTGAGAAAATATTTTCATTAATCATTTGAAATGTTTAATTAAGTTAAGTAAAAGAATCCAAAGTACCTGTAAAAACTATAATATTTTGAGTGAAAATAACCCTTAAAATAGAAATAAATATGACATCATTATTTGCTTTTGCAACAATGCAATATATTAATGCCGACTGGGGCGTTGTGGCCCACAAATTAAATAGAAGCTCTTTAATGGCTTAACATTGTCACCTAGTGTATGAATTATTTATTACAGTATTATGCGGCTGGTGGGAAAACCGATAGCTGGCACAGGGGAAGGAATGATTTTGTCATCATTCTATTAATCCTTCCACTATTTAAATATAGTTCGGTTTTCGACTTCCCCCGGGAAATGTATTAGGAATAGTGTGCTTGAATTTGTGTATTTTATCCGAACTTCAAAGTCATGCATATTTTAACTACATTTATATGTAGTATCGATCCGGTGATTTTGTAATAAAGGGGCCGAAGGACGAATGAAATTATAAGTATTTAATATTGGGGACGTTTTGTTTTTATTTATTTAAAGGTTTATCAACAATTGTTAACACACACGAAAACAATTTATAATGTAAATATCATTTAAAGATAAATACCGCGTTCGATAGAAATACTAATTATATATTATACTAGTTGGCCCAATCAGGCCCATTAGCGCTTTTTTTTACCAATTACCAAGCGCACGCTTTTATAACTGTTTTTATTGTTGCTCCGTTACTATAGTCGTCACAAAATAAGAAGCCCGTTTTGACGTCATCGTGTTTTTTAATCAACGATTAATTCGTGTTTTTGAGTGCATTTTTTTCAGTATTAAGTTAAACTTGATGCTTATTTATGATACGCGTTGTGTGATTAAATAGGATTATGAATTTGATTTTGACATTGAAAAATCAAATGAATTTGATTTTTGATATTGAAAAATCAAATCCATAATCCTATTTAATTACTATGTTACCTATACACTATCACATCACGTATCATAAATAAGCATCAAGTTTAACTTCATATTGAAAAAATACACTCAAAAACACGAATTAATCGTTGATTAAAAAACACGATGACAAATGTCAAAACGGGCTTCTTATTTTGTGACGACTTTAGTGATCGTGGCGTAATTAAATATAACCTAGAGCCTTCCTTAATAAAGGGACTATCTAACAGAGAATTAATTTTTCAATTTGGACCATTAGTTCCTAACATATAAATATAATATAATATAAGAAATAACATAAGGACGTTCAAGCAAACAAACTCTTTATTTATATAATATTTGTATGGATGAGTTATGAGTTACGAAAATTGCGTGGACGGAGTAGTATAAAATTTCGCAAACTTATCTATAGTTTATGTAGAGGAGAAGTGCAGGTAGCCTTTTTTAAATATGCATAAAAATACTTTAAAATAATAAATAAAACGTCACACACACTGCTATCTTAAAGGCCGGCAACGCACCTGTGACTCCTCTGGTGTTTCGGGTGTCCATGGGCGGCGGCAATCACATACCATCAAGTGATCCGTCTGCTATAATATAAAAAAAAGTATTGGACACACACACGTATAGATCTATCTCTTTTGCCAATTTAACATTGTAGCCTAGCCTCGTCGAAATCTGTGATTATAGAAGTAATAGTCTTTGACAATAGAACCATAATATGACTGCACGGTTGGCCTAGTGGCTTAAGCGGTCGCCACACCGCTTCCTACTGCGCCAAGTGTCGTGGGTTCAAATCCCACGTAGGATAACACTTTGTGTGATTCACAATTTGTTGTTCTGAGTCTGGGTGTTATTTGTGTCCGTTTCATGTATGTTTGTAAAGCCCCCCGCGACACAGGAATTAATATTCCTAATGCGGGAGTTGTCTTTTTAACTAAAAAAAAAAAAAAATGTTGCTACTCGTAATTCAAAATAATTGTGGTATTAAGGAATTTCGACCGTGCAGTCAAATTAATATTAATGTAACAAAGATATTTGCATCTACGCATATGTAAAGTATTTTTAATCATGGATCTTACTTTCAAGAGAACAATTCAACTTTCAAATTGTCGACTAAAACTGTTTGAAGTTATTTTTAAATCTCTACTGTCCCTACTAACTATAGTCGTCACAAAATAAGAAGCCCGGTTTGACATTTGTCATCGTGGCGTAACTAATACGATTAATTCGTGTTTTTGAGTGCAATTTTTCAATATAAAGTTAAACTTGATGCTTATTTATGATACGCGTTGTGATAGTGTATGGGTAAGATAGTAATTAAATAGGATTATGAATTTGATTTTTCAATTTCTTACATGCGGCATGTCAAATGACAAATGTCAAAATGGGCTTCTTATTTTGTGACGACTATAGCAGGGACAAATAAATTTAAGAAAAAGAGGAAAAAGAATGAGTATTTCAATTTCAGTAATATTTTATACCTATATTTAGTGAGACCGAGTAATAGAATAAAATGGAAAGAGGAATTAAATCCAGTCTCATTTTCATCTCATTTAATACGCATATCATTAATTAATTACAATAAAATTAACTTCATAGGATTAATAAAATGGTAATCGTCTCCTTGCATAGTAGAAGCGATAACTTATTAAATAAACCGCCCATTCAACGTCTTCATCCGCATTTCTTTGGAAGATAAATTTTTCAAGTGGTGCCCTTTTAAATAGTGGTCGCCCCATGATCATAATTTGAAAATTTTATATCTTTTATTTTAGCTTTCTGCCTCGTTGGTCTAGTGGTTATCGTATCCGTCTGCTAATCAAGAGGTCTGGGGTTCAAATCCCGGGTCGGGCCAAATAGTGTTTTTGGGATTTTCTTAGGAAATTCCTAATAGCTGCCCGGAGTTTGGAACTTTAACGGTGATTCACGCCCGTGCCTCGGAGAGCACGTAAAGCCGTAGGTTGACATGAACATCTATTGCAATCTTTATTGGGAAGTCAGTGCCCTCAAATTTACTGACAACTAGTTCAATCTTCGAATTCCAGTTCTCCTTTAGGGTTGCGGAGGTCCGATACCAGTCGCTCCGTGAAAAAACTGAAATTCATGTAAAACCGGTTGAAATAGTAGCCGACCCCAAATAAACTTGGGAATAATGGCTAGAAGGATGATTTTAGCTTTCTGCACTCCTCCTTCAGACAAACTTTATCAGTGGCATAATTTTAGGAAATTGACTGTTTTGATTTAGGCCCTTGTTTCCGGGTCGGTTTGTATGAGTCGCAATAGCCCGCCATAATGAGTCACTGTATTGTCAGCCCCGGATCTATGATTTTTTCCTGAACCAGGACAAAACCTTGATAGTAGCGCCTCCTCCCTTCAGTTTTTGAGAAAAACTGTTAAAACTGCCATTTAATAGCATTTTTGTAATACTATTACGTTTTGCGTCCAAAATCACTTATTATTAGTATGGAAATAGAAAAGTTTGTTTTTCAAACATATTATATTAAAATTCCATTACCTATGAGATTGTAGGAAAAGAGGCTTCATTTGTTCGATATTCCGAGTTCTTGTCTCAAGGAAACTGCGGCCCGGGGCAAGCGCCCCGGTTGGCCCCCCCTTAGATCCGGGGCTGTGTATTGTCTGCATTCACAGTGAGTATGATGACCACTTCAAAAAAAAACTAAGCCTGATAAAAATACTCCAAAGGAAAGGAAAACCTGAAATATCCTCAGAAGTATATCATCTCAGGTTGATTATAAGATGACCAATTTAAATATCAATTTTGTTTAGTTTTGAGAATAGTTAGCTAACCATTTCTCATCATCAAATCATTAAATGTATACCTTTCATTAGAGGACCATCCTCTCAATTTTGCACATTAAATACTGATCTACATTATGCCGCAACAGAAACTCACTCTGATTTATTATCAAAAAATAACTTTTATAACTTTCGATCAACAACTATATTTAAAAGCTCGAAATATTGTGGCTGGATTACCTCAAGAACAATCAAAATATGAAAATGTAGTAGTACATCTAGGTGGTTTCAATCACGTAATCTCATGTTTTGAGGCTATTGGATCTTATATTTCTTTATCCTACGCTCGCATTAGAATAATTGTTGTCTCACTCGCACGCATGCTCTCTTCATGCGCATGCGTAGAAAAATAGAATCAGTAGGAGAGAGATATAACTCACATTTATAATAATACATTACTGGTGGAGAGTACTACTCTCTCCGACGAATTTTTTTGTCAAGATTAATAGGTATATGAAAAAAGGTATATATAAATAAAAAACATATACCGAAATATATCAAATAAATTCCAATGAACACGTAGGATCTTTAGCTTTAATGAAATTAAAAAAAAGATTAATAATAATATTTTTTAATTTTGCACCTTAAAATGCATTTTGTGCAAAAACTATGAGAGATACGCTAAAATACGTTGACCCTTTTTTGTACTGAATTTAATTTTCTACTATTTTGCAGTAGGATTTTTTTTTTAAATTTCCAGCTAATCGCAAGATATAGATGAAAAAGTTGTTTTTGCACCCTTTTGCAATTTATTTGCACCCTTTGCCGGTAATGCAGCACCCTGTAATTAATCTATATTAATGTACTAAGATTTATGGAAATTTTCGCTTTGGTTGCAGGTGATCAACTAAAATGGCAAAGTCAAGCTTTCATTGACTGGATCAAAAGCTTTGCTTACCTTTACGAATTCAAAATTTCTACAAGGACTCGCTCTGGGAACAAAAAGACACGTATGTGGTATGTTTCGGCATTTATTCCCAGAGCATTAGAAAATGCCGGCGCCTTCTAGCTGTAAATGCCGACGTTTAAGAATATCTGTAAAAGATTTACTTACAAAAATAACATGTTTCAAAAGCCAATTATATGAGCCGAAGAAGAAATAAGATCAATATAATTAAAGTATTTGCGTTACATCAGACGAACAATGTATCCTCTTCTTGGTATAAATATATTAAAAATTCTCAATAATATTATTTGGGAGATCTTTCCTTATCGCGGAGAAAAATAGATTCTTTGTATTTCATTTTATAAATTAATTTACTTAAGTTATATTGGCCGTTTGTAATGATGATACAAAAGAAAATATGAAATGTAATGCCTAAATTTTAAGCATTTACATTATTATAAATTGGTATTTTGTATAAGATGTAGTCAATATCTTATATGTATATCATATATAGATAGATAGATCTTTATTTGTACAACGTGTTACAGATTCACAATACAGAACAGAAATGACTTACATTTAATGTACAAAGGGCGGCCCTATTGCTAAAAGCAATCTCTTCCAGTCAACCTTAGGATGGATTAAGATGATTTGGAAAGACAGTAGTTTATGGTGCAATGAGTTTTGAAAAATTATAATCTACTAATAGTAATTTACTATATAGAAACGCATATATATCTCCATACACGTATACATACATACACCATAAATACATACATTCATACATACATACCAATGATATGCATACATAGAGTATCAAAATAACTAACAACTTTATTATAACGAGAACATTCACATAATACTCAAATTTTTCGCTGGGTTAGTTATGAAGTATAATGATTTAAATGTGTGTAATTAAATGTATTAAATTTGTTATTCTAAATTTTAACACTTTTTTTATTGACGAAGTTAAGTACGTAATGTGTGTTTCTCAAAATTACATGTTCATTTAATATAAACCTTGTTAAACAACGATAGAGTTCAGGTCTTGAGTCTGGGCATACCGATCAATAGAATTTTCTCAAAACATCCATGATTTAATGGACCGATATTCTGTCTGCATTTAATGGTCTAATCTATTTAAGAAAATCAATATGAATGGATATTAATATCACATATAAGATTGAAAAATGAAGCTGTTTAAATTGATGTATTTCCAAGAGTCCATTCGAGCGTCATCGGCGAATACATCAACTGCTTTGTCTGCAGTATTTTATGTACCACTAACTCTTACTTTTCAAAATTCTTAGACCTAACAAACGACCCAGGTCACAGGACCCTAGTAACAGTTAAAAAAACTTGATAAAAATCGGTTTTCTGTAAAGTCGATTTACTGACGATAGTTGAACGTGACAAGGTCATAAGAAGATGCTGACTGTGCCTCTTTATCGCTCGTTCCGCGCTCTCGCTTGCACTTCAAGCCTTAAATGGAACGCCTCAGAGCGAGGTACCGCCGCATGAGTCATGTTTTTTCATGCGAGCAGCCTACTCCATCGAATTAAGACGTTGACACGTCAAAACTAAAAACAAACACTTTAGAAACTGCAGTTTACAATTATTACTGTATTATATTTTTCAATTCTATTTGTTTCCCATATGTAAATGCAAATTATCTAATTTACCTCACATTCCATGCTTGGCCTCATAATTAACCAATTTTTCATCATCATCATCATCTTCAGCCTATCGCAGTCCACTGCTGGACATAGGCCTCTCCCATTGCACATCAGTTTGATCGATTTTGGACTTCTCGCATCTGGCTCCTGCCAGCCATCTTACGCAGGTCGTGACTCCACCTCGTCTGTGGGCGTCCTACACTACGTTTACCAATTTTTATCAAGGCAATATTGTTATTTTAGAGGTGCATGTATAGTAGCCCTGTTTGTTGTTATCGACGAGTAACGGATTTTTTAAGTCTTTGCACCCATTAAATATAGCTTTCTAAAGTCTTAGACAAGACGTTTTTACTGAATTTTTTTATTCAACTGCTATTGAGTTCTCTATTAGTTTAGCTGTGAGTGGACTATAATATTAAAACTGTTTCAAGGGTTGCCGAGTAGGTATTTAAAGAACAGTTATTCCTTTTGTCTGCAGTAGTATTATTAAGGTGTGCTATACTTTTTAACCGACTTCAAAAAAAGGAGGAGGTTCTCAATTCGTCGTAATCTTTTTTTTTTTAATGTATTTTCAGCGATAATTTCGTCGTTTATGAACCGATTTCAAAAATTCTTTTTGCATTGGAATGGGCGTAGCTTACATGTGGTCCCATTGTCACCATGTAGGGATCTGATGATGCGATCCCAAGGAAATCGAGGGAACTCCTCAAATATCATAGGCACAATGTCGCGATTTGGGTACTCGGAATGGTTTTTCATTGAAATCGGTTACTTTTATTAAAATTATATGCATGGGTAAATGTATTTGCATAATGTTACGATATTTCTCGCTATTAGGTTGTCTGTCTAATATCTCGTTTTCGAAAACTGTAAAATGGGTATCAAACTACTTTTTCAGTGTGCAGTGGTGGCATAATGTAATAGTTGTGCTTGAGGTATCGAGGTTCGTCTTCCGGACCAAATGTTGTATGATGTGCAAAGTTTTAACAAATAATTCGGATATTATACACACAACGCCATCTAGTCCCCAACCTAAGAAGAGCTTGTATTATGGTGTGTGTTAGATGTAAAAAGAACTTATCATTGGTAATCTTTAAAGTCTCACGGTTATAAAACAGTAGAAGAAACTTTAAGGGCCACCGCAGACTAGCTACTTTTAGCATCGGCGATTGGCAACTAGTCGCTTTTTAGAAGCTAAATACGGCGACCGAACGCTCCACACCGCACACTTAAAAACGCCAAACGCGGCTTTTTAGAAGCGCGACACAGCAGCTGAACGCTACTCTCCGCACTATTTCCGATGCCGGTAGCAGCGACTTGGCATCTGAGCAGTCGCTAAAACGCGCGTTTCTGATACCGCGATCGAACGCAGGAAGTCGCTAAAACGCGATGCAGCATCGCTGCAGTCGTCAAATCGCCGATCGCCGATGCTAAAAGTAGCTAGTCTGCGGTGGCCCTAAGAAATAAACATAAATTATGTCGTATAGAGACACAATAACGCACATTCCAGCTTTACACTCACGGTTTTCTATGAGCAAAATAATTCTTTACACTTTTGATTTGTACTGACTTCGTTTTGTGATCCATATATGGACGTTGAATTCTTATGTTTCTGTAGAATCAGTGTTTCAAAGCATTTGGAGCCGCTTCAAGGCGCCGTACGACCAAACACTTGACTATAAATGCAAAGTGAAAATACTGTAGAAAGATTAAATAAGTATCCATGATGGAATGAATAAAAGACGTGCGGTTATGACACTCGCACGATTAGCTACAGTCATTCGATATTATAATGAGTCCGAGTAACAGTTACAAGTTACGGTATCCAACGTAGTCTTACAAGCCTTTTTCGATTTTAACCAAAGTGCTATTGCAATAACATGTTTTCCGATGTTAAATGAAGAGCCTCATGTATATTCAGCGATGCTATTGGAAAGTAACATTCAATTGAAATGGTATTTATGAGATATCAAACTAAGTTCTCGTACAGTTTAAAATGTATTGAGTAAATTGATCGCGTCTATACTAAAAGCGTCTTTTATAAGCTATTCAATTGATTTGTGAGACATATTTCTAGATTCAATGGAATGTATTATACTTAAAATGTTATTAAATTTGTAGCACATCCCTACTTATATTATAAATGCGATAGTAACTCTGTCTGTATGTCTGTCTGCTACGCTTTCACGCCTAAACCACTGAACCGATTTTGATGAAATTTGGTATGAAGATAGAATTGAACTTTTATGTTTGACAATAAGGAACTTCCATACAAACTTTCGTCCCCTATTTACCCTTTTTACCTATTTACTCTATTTACCCTTCTACCCTTATTTTCGCGATTAAAAGTATCCTATGTCCTTTCCCAAGTTTTATCTTCATACCAAATTTCATCAAAATCGGTTCAGTGGTTTAGGCATTTATAATATTAATAGGGATATTTTAAACAAGCAGAGCCCGCGGAATCGCCCACCGTTGTTGTTGTTAACTATGGATACGCGAGCCAAGTTGGTCTAAAATAAAAGTAACCTAACTTATGCTTCAGTGGCACAGTGGCTGCTGCTAAGGCTGTCTTGGGTTCTATTCCCGAGTCGGACTAAATGTTTATGATTCATAAATATTTGTTTTCAAGTTTAGGTGATTTCTATGTATAATATGTATTATCAAAAAAAAAAGTTAATGTATTTATATCAATGGTCTACATTACAAACTTATATCACCTACATTACAAACTTTGCTTAGCTTGGGACTAGATGGCATTGTGCTTAAAATTTCCGAAATATACATATATTTTGAACATCTTACATTCTTACATCGGAGCAAGAGGTATACCAGCAAAATCTCTCTATAACCTTCTGAAAGACCATGGCCTGTCGAGACCTGCAGTAAGTTCTATTTTAGAACGAGTATCTAAGGGTGCACTAACCGGTTCCTACCAAATTTGGCTAGGCAGGGCCGGCAACTCGAGGTGAGCGTTGATGTACATCTCAAAAGGGGCCTCCTTAAACCTACGCTTAGGTCGCAAGTCCTGGGAACTGCTCTGGGTTTCACCCTCTGCCACAAGATAGACCCGACACCCGCACGATGAATCCATGGAATGTTCGTCTCAACGCCATCATTAATTATATCATCAACTACCTGCTAGTGAAAGTTCTAGCTAGCTGTTCTAATGATTACCTGGATCAAATAGTAACATAACAAGAGAACTTTTTTTTAATAAGTATTTTCTAAAGCTCTAGCAGTTAGTAAAATACTATTTATTTGATGTTACACACAAACACCTGGGTCTGCCTTGTTGGTCTAGTGGTCTGCGTATGCGGCTGCTAATCAATATGCCCGGGTCGGACTAAATATTTGTGTGATCCACAAATATTTATTTCGAAGTCTGGGTGTTTTCTATGTATAATATATATGTATTTACAAAAAAAGTAAGTTAATGTATTTATATCAGTTTTTTAGTACCCATAATACAAGATCTGCTTAGTTTGGGACTAGATGATGTTGTGTGTAAGTTGTCCGAAATATTTATTTTATTTATTTATACCTAAATTTTATTGATACGTATAGATTAGCACAAACCATAGTAACATTGAATCTTGATCCCAATTTGTCGAGTGCTGTCCCCAATCACCCTTCGGTCACAGATGACTCCGGCGTGCTTCAGTTCATGTCCTCAAGCTGTGACACGTAAGCCGATTACCGACATCTGTTCCCGGCTGAGCGCGGATCACTATCCACTGTTGTCATACAACAATTGACTTTAGTTTTGATATTGTTCACATTATTTTTATACATTTGATTGTTTACTGTGTGTAGTGCTTATAAACTTTCAATGTTAATTCAGTAATAAAGACTGATCAGTGTGTCGATATTCATTTGTTTTTGAACTATATCTTCTTCTAATATAAAATTCTCGTATCACAGTTTTCGTTGCCATACTCCTCCGAAACGGCTTGACCGATCTTTATGAAACTTTATATGCATATTCAGTAGGTCTGAGAATCGGCTAACATTTATTTTTGATACCTCTAAAACGCGAGTGGAGCCGCGGGCATCAGCTAGTCTTATATATAAAATTCTCGTTTCACAATGTTCGTTCCCATACTGCTCCGAAACGGCTTGACCGATTCTTATGAAATTTTGTGTGCATAACCGGTAGGTCTGAGAATCGGCTAACATCTATTTTTCATACCCCTTGGACGCGAGCGGAGCCGCGGGCATCAGCTAGTAAATTATAAAATTGGCCAGGTGCGTTTCAGGCCACACATTATGTAGGGTTCTGTGGGCACTCATAATTGTAGGTAGATTTAAAATAGTGTCCAATAGACAATTGTAATGTTAAATTATTATTTCTTTATTTTTGTACGAAGTTTTCAGACATATTTACTAAATTCGCATACCGTTGTATTCATACTAGATTACCAACGCAACTTTTTTTACGTTTCTTTTCAATCATATTCAACTCTTTTGGTCTAAACGAAACTTTAACTATCCTAAAGATATTTTTCGGTCATGTAACACACAACATCTCTCGTCCCAAACTAAGCAGAGCTTGTATTATGGGTACTAAACAACTGATATAAATACATAAACATACTTTTTTTGTAAATACATACATATTATACATAGAAAATTGGCGGATCACATAAACTTTTGGACCGACCCTGGAATCGAATCCGAGACCTCTTGATCTGCAGTCGCATACCTAATAATTTCCTTTAAAGTTCAAACGTGGTAGTAACGAAAATGTAGCCCGTATCGGCCATCGTTGTAGTCGGTTATTGAATTAGACTTTATGACTCATAAAAAATAACACTAGATAAGGCCATATTTGGACCCATATCATTGGACCTCTGATGTTGACTGCCTTGTTGATCTAGTGGTTAGCGTAAGCGGCTGCTGATCAAGAGGTTTTGGGATCGATTACTGGGTCGGACCAAATTTTTGTGTAATCTGCAAATATATGTTTCCGCTTGGGTGTTTTCTATATATATATTTACAAGTTTACAAAAAGTATGTTTATGTATTTATATCAGTTGTCTAGTACCCATGGTACAAGCTCTGCTTAGTTTGGGACTAGAGATGTTGTGTGTTAGATGTCCGAAAATGATCTAATAAACGTTTTCACGAACTATACTTAAATCGTCTTCTTACTTAGAGCCCCCTTAACTAGGAAGCCCCTTAAATTGTAAAAAAATCTATGCAGCCTTTTAGACGTTAGTTGAAAGGAAAATATCCTAACTCTCTCCGCCCACCCATCACCACTAACCATTTCATTAAAGAGACATTAGTGAAAACGGTACTACGGTTAATAGGTAATAAAAACACGCTGATTTCAACACGAATGGGCCGACTCCACCGGGACAGCACTACACTCACACAGAAGACCATCTTAATAATAACAGCATTCTTCATCATTCTCCCGGCCTTCGGAGAATTATCTAACCAGGCCGCCATGGTATGGGTCATCATGCCACATTGCCTATTCTCAAAATGAGCATGGTGACCCTTACTCCTGGATTCTACTCAGGCTTACCATCAGGCAGAGTAAAGTCACTTTATTAGACATAAATATAAAAAAAACGGTCATAACACTTTCATATCATCTTCCGAGCCTTTATTCCCAAGTTTGTTTGGAGTCGACTACTAGTTCAACTGGTTTTACCTGAATTTCAGTTTTTCCACGGAGCGACTGGCATCGGACCTCCGCAACCCTAAGGAAGAACTGAAATTCGAAGATTGAACTAGTTGTAAATATTTGAGGACACTGACTTCCCAATAACGATTACCATAGATGTTCACGAAAACCGGGACCGACGGCTTTACGTGCTCTCCGAGGCACGGTCGTTAATCACCGTCAAAGTTCCAAACCCCAGACTGTTATTAGGAATTTCCTAAGAAAAACCCAAAAAACACTTTTTGTCCCGACCCGGGAATCCAGCCCGAGACCTCTTGATTAGCAGTCGCATACGCTAACCACTAGACCAACGAGCATACTTTCATATACATGTATAAAAGGAGTTAAGGAAAATTAGGTTTGCAATGTAATTGTATCAAATAAAATCGTGTCAAATAGGGTTGTTAGCGAACGAGGTATGACATTAATTCGTTCGAATTAATTGATGAACGCAAGCGCATTCGAGCACACGTCCCGCACACTTGTGCGTTAGCAGGGGTCACGAACCATTAATTTGGTGTCAAATTTGTAACTATCATATGACTTTGATTCTTTATAGATGACAAGAGTTAATGATTTATGTAATGTAAAGAACAAAAAGTTTTAAAGGCAGATTACGTTAAAAGGTTTAATGGAGTTTATAATTCAGATCATGTTACGAGTTAGATTATATTTCAAGAACACTATAGTGTTGGTGTGTACTCGCGAGTAACGTAAGTTGCCTCAGTTAAGAAAGTAGGTTAAGTAACTCCTTATATAATAAGCTGTTTGTCAGTGAAAGTCCCCTCAAAATCATTTCACCCGTTCTAAAAATCAGTCCGAACAAACATAAATAAATAAATATTTTTAAGACACACACACACGACATCATCTAGTCCCAAACTAAGCAGAGCTTGTGCTATGGGTACTAGACAACTGATATAAATACATAAACATACTTTTTTTGTAAATACATACATATTATATATGGAAAACACTCATACTTGCGGATCACACAAACATTTGGTCTGACTCTTGATCAGCAGCCGCATACATTAATCACTAGACCAACAAGACATTTTTTTTTAATTATTGGTTGCCTTAACTTATCTTACGAAAAGAAAAAAAAAACGCCAATGCACATAATGATTCGATATTTAAACAGTATTACTAACAAATCTTATTTATAAAACACATGTAGTATTTGTTTACCTTTTATTGAACACATTTAAATCGCATTACAAAGATTATATTAAAATTAAATAAATCTAATAGAAATAAATAAACTAAACCTTATTGCGTTGAGTCAAAACTAATTTTAGTGTACCGAGTTATTGGTCCAGTGTGCCGGCTATAATTTATTATCTAAAGCCGTTAGGGGTTGAACTTGGGGGGTCGTAACAGGTGGTGTAATATGCGAGACTGATCAACCCTAATTTTTAGGGATGATTTTAAAAACAATATTATCGTGTCAGTGCATGGACTGTAGAGATTAATGCTTAATTTTATTTAGGCATTAAATGTAGCTCTTATACGGTGAAACTATGCTAATATTGATGGACTTGTTTCCAAGAAGTTTTTAGTTCGTTTTCAGGTACTTTCAGTAAGTTTAGGGGTAGGTTTCGAAACGTTTCATTAGTTATGACACGCTTTATATTAGCTTCACCTGTATGTTTGTTAGTATGTTTGTAACCGACTCCTTTTGACCAATTTTGATCCACTTTGAACGGCCAGATTTCGTTCAAACTTTGTAGATTTATCGAGGACCGATGACAATACACGAGTGTGAAAAAATAAAATAAAAAGAAGGTCTTAAGTCTAGAAAAAAAAATAGTTTAAAAAAACTAAACAAACACGCTTTTAAACTAAAAAGTAGCAAATAATTTTAATGTAACAAAGCACGGGGTGTTTTCTGAAAATATTTCAATAACGTCGCCCCACGCTTTGTTAATTAGAATAATTTTCTACTTTTTTGTTTAAAAGCGTGTTTGTTTAGTTTTTAAAAACTATATTTTTTTGTTGTTCGGTTCCAAAACGTCATTCCTATGGAGAAGAACGCCCAGCAAGAAACCCTTATGTTACTCTTTAAAGAAATGAGATAAACAATTCTCGTGCACATTATTATATACTAGCTTTTGCCCGCGGCTCCACCCGCGTGTTTGTATACTTATCGTGACAATTGTTTTGGTAATAAGGTGCAATCTCCGAAAGGTATTTCTTATGTAAGGGTTTTATCTAATACCATTTCGGACATCTGACACCTGACGTACACAGTCATCTAGTCCCAAACTAAGCAGAGCTTGTATTATGGGTACTAGACAACTGATATAAATCATCAACAGCCTTTAACAGTCCACTGCTGGACATTGGCCTCTCGTTGAAAATGAGGTATTGGCCTGCTATACCACGCTGGCCAGACGGGTTGGTATAGACGGTAGTATGGTTAGTTCCAAGTTTTCCTTCTCTTTGCATTGATGTTGTCTTGCGTAGTTTATCCCTTAGTCGTCTTTTACGACACCCGCGCGGGATGAATAGGGGTGGTGACACTCTGTATTCTTAATCCGTCACCACACGGACAACGATATAAATACATAATAATATATACCTTCTTTTGCAAATGTATGTACATTTTACTCGTATATATAGAAAACACCCAAACTCCGAAACAAATATATGCAGTTTATACAAGCATTTGGTGCGACCCAGGAATTGAACTCAATACCTCAAGCATAGCATTCGCATGCACCACCACCAAGGTCACGGGGCAGTTAATGTTGCAAACTATTCTTAAAAAGATGGAGCCTTTTATCTTTTGTCTATGGGTTATATATCTCTACTAATAACACTATCTCTTACTCTAAACACGATAATATAATAATTTATTTACAGAAAAGAATATTCGTTATATGTTGTCTTATATTATAGTATATAGTATTTTTATATTTTCATCATCATCATCATCATCATCAGCCTGTCGCAATCCACTGCTGGACACAGGTCTCTCCCATTGCACACCATCTGATCGTTTTTGGGTTTCTCTTTATATTTCCTCTTTATATTTTACTATGTGTATAAAAAAAGTAAATAAGCCTCGTTGGTCTAGTCGATAGCGTATGCGACTGCTAATCAAGAGGTCTTGGGTTTAAATCCTGGGTCGGGTCACAAAGTGTTTTTGGGTTTTTCTTAGGAAATTCATAAGAACAGCCCGGAATTTGGAAGTTTGGCGTAGATTCACGCCTGTGCCTCGAAGAGCACGTAAAGCCGTCGGTCCCGGGTGTTATGAACATCTATGGCAATCGTTATTTGGAAGTCAGTGCCCTCAAACTTACTGACAAGTAGTTCAACCTTCGAATTTCAGTTCTCCCTTAGGGTTGTGGAGGTCCGATGCCAGTAGCTCCGGAAAAACTGATATTCAGGTAAAACCGGTTGAACTAGTAGCCGATCCTAAATCATATTGGGAATAAGGCTAGGAAGAAGAAGACTGTGTACAAATAAATAAAGTTTGTTTGTTGTTGACACTAACTAACACTAATTCCTACGTCATATATTGTTTGAAGTAATTGATAGAATTTATACAGAGATAAACTTGGCCAGCATATTTCAGATATGAGTCTATTATCGAGCAAGTAGAATTGGGACAGTTGTTATCTCGTTGAGATCAAGACGTGATTATAAGCATTGTAGCAATATGTTTTAGGATATTTAATGTAGCCGTATGTCGGTATAAATATACATACTATACTAAGTTATCGAAGAGAAGAAATAAATTCACTATTTGCAACAAATACATAAATTGAGTTCAATCAAATAACGTGTATCATTCGGTTATCTATGTATGCGACCCGTACAACACTCATAACTCTTCATAAATATAATAATTTTAACAAAAAGAAACCGACTTCAAAGAAAAACTATTCCGAGTACCCAAATCGCGACAATTGTGCCTATGATATTTGAGGAGTTCCCTCGATTTCCTTGAGATCCCATCATCAGATACCAATGGGACATGGTGACAATGGGACCACCTATAAGCTACGCCCATTCCAATGTAAAAAGAATTTTTGAAATCGGTTCTTAAACGATGAAATTAATGCTGAACATACATAAAAAAAAAGATTCCGACGAATTGAGAACCTCTTACTTTTTTGAAGTCGGTTAAAAAGACTGCAACTTTGAGCGCTTTCCATCCACTATCGAATTCAAAACAAAGTCTGAAGCAGACTAGTCGTCATGCTCGTAACTAGTAAACGAACTAATCAATGCTTACTGTTCTAAGTTCAGCGTTGCATCAAGAACTGAATTGTTTTCTAGTGAAACTGTTTGAACTCAAACTTAAACTCAAATATTTTTATTGAGTGTTGTTCAAGTGCACTTAATACCTGTATGATCGTATATAAATACATATTATAATGATTTATTTCCGTACAAATGTATGGGAAATTTTTTTTGCGATTTCTGACATTTCTAGTACTCAAACCTCAGTCGGTCCAGTATAGACTTTTGATCCTTATTAGAAACAGGATCGATTGGCATCAAAAAAAGTTTTTGTTTAAAATGTCCATTTTCTTG
This sequence comes from Phragmatobia fuliginosa, assembly GCA_932526445.1. Classification (NCBI taxonomy): domain Eukaryota; kingdom Metazoa; phylum Arthropoda; class Insecta; order Lepidoptera; family Erebidae; genus Phragmatobia; species Phragmatobia fuliginosa. Next base: position 18,374,563 of record OW052057.1, read on the forward strand.
CTGGCTGTACATTTTTTCCAAAATCTGTAAATGCAGTTCAGAATATCTTAAAAAAATATGGATAGTCTTCTATAAGCGTTTTCCTGTAACTATAACGGTTAAGGTACCTGCCCTTACTGTCCCGTCTCAAAAATTCACCCTGTATACTAACTATATATTATTATATACCTACCTATGAAAAAAATGAAAAATATTTATTAAATAAGCTATATGTATATGGTCTACATAACATATATGTTACAGGGGCCTTCTTTAAAGTAAATAAATACTTGTACATGCTCTTCTTTAATAGTTTAAATTTATTATGTAGGTGTAAATGACTGCGATATACTGATGATGATGATGCTATACTGATGTATACAATAAAGATATTACATTACACCATTACAAGTATACACATCACACAACATATTGGTTCAGAACTGGTAAACATAACACTAGCTGACCCCGCGAACTTCGTACCGCCTAACAGTCGATTGAACGTCACTCAATTGTTTTATATTGACTGCACGGTAATTGGCCTAGTGGCGGTCGCCACGCCGCTTGCTACTGCGCCAAGTGTCGTGGGTTCAAATCTCACGTAGGATAACACTTTGTGTGATTCACAATTAGTTGTTCTGAGTCTGGGTGTTCTTTGTGTCCGTTTCATTTATGTTTGTAAAGTCCCCCGCGACACAGGAATTGATATTCCTAATGCGGGAGTTTTCTTTTTTAAATAAAAATAAAAACTAAATATTTAAATTTTTATATATTATTATTTATTTTATTAGTATCGTATCTAACGTGGAAAAAATTAACGAGTTTGTGTGAAAGAAGTGTAGTACGACTAAGATAAGGTAGTAGAGCCAGACCGGGGCAGTACTACCCTCACACAGAAGACCAACCTAATAATGACAGCATTCTTGCTGTCGTATTTTGTTGGTGAGTGTGAGACCGGAGGCCCAATCATTCTGCATAATTCTCGCGGTCCCCGGAGGTCGGGAGAATGATGCAGAATTATCTGACCAGGCCGCATTGGTGGGGGAGCATGCTGCATTGCCTACCCTCACAATGAGGATGATGACCCCTACTCCTGGATTCTACGTTATTTTCATCAGTCAGAGTGGATCTCACTTTATCTGGCTTTAATATAAAAAATTATTATTTCCTGTCCAAAAAGCTAAAAGTTCATTAAAATAAGATATATACAAACATAGTATAATACGTATTACCTGTGTACTGTACACATAAGTCAAGGTCAAACCATTTAGGTCACATCAGGGTCAAACATTCCATGCGGTCGAAACTCAACTGCCACGCGATCTAGTAGATAGAGCCAGCCAGTAGCAGCCATTTTTGAATATTCTGAATGATTTTAACAACGAGTAGGTTCTCAATTCGTCGGAATCTTTTTTTTAATGTATGTTCAGCGATAATTTCGTCGTTTATGAACCGATTTTAAAAATTATTTTTGCATTAGAATGGGCGTAGCTCACAGGTGGTCCCATCGTCACCATATTGGGATCTGATGATAGGATTTAATAGGCACAATAAATATTAAAGGCACAATTGTCGCGATTTGGGTACTCGGAATAGTTTTTCTTTGAAGTCGGTTCCTTTTTGTAAAAACTATACGTTACTTATTTTTATAAAAAAATATTTACTCTCACACGCACTCTCAACTTCTTATGTACTAACTAGCTTTCGCCCGCGGCACCGCCCGCGTCTACTTCAGTTATCGCAATAAAAAGTGTCCTATGTCCTATCGTAGGCTTTAAACAATCTTGTTACAAAATTTACTTTCAATCAGTTTTTCAGTTTAACTCGAACAGACAGACAGAAAGATGCAGTGGAGGACTTTATATTAAAATGTGATAAAACAATATCATTGCCAAATAAATATTTGAATTGATTTTTTTGACAAATTTGACTGCCTTGTTGGTCTAGTGGTTAGCCTATGCGGCTGCTGATCAAGAGGTCTCGGGTTCGATTCCCGCGTCATACCAAATATTTGTGTGATCTACAAATATTTGTTTCGGAGTCTGGGTGTTTTTCTATGTATAGATAATATGTATGTATTTACAAAAAAAAAGTATGTTTAAGTATTTGTATCAGTTGTTTAGTACCCATAACACAAGCTCTGCTTACTTTGGGACTAGATGATGTTGTGTGTCCAAAATATTTATTTATTTTGGACACACAACATCATCACTGTGACCATCGTCATTATGTACGTCATCAACATTATCACTCGTCATCACCATCTAGGTTCTAGGTTCTAGGTTATGTGGGTGGTTTCCGCACTTAGTCCTTTAAGTGGACCATTGTACGTGAGGGCGGCCATCACTCCAGCCAGCCCACCTCCCTCCAGAAGCGGATAAGGTCTCCGAGTCTGTCCAGACATTCTGCAACAGATTTAGGAGATCCAAGTGTGTTTTTCCGTGTTTCGGTGACACCTGTGCACTCAATGAGTACATGTGACACCGTTTCCTCTGCCCCTAAGCATGCTCTGCATAGGGGACTGTCAGTTATGCCTATGGTGTGGAAGTGTTTGTTTAGTGAGCAGTGTCCGGTGATAGTTCCTACCACCAGCCGCAGACTGTCCCTGTCCAAACGCAATAGGCGTTTGGTTAGTTTATCATTAGGAAGTGGCATGGCTTCCTTTGATTGTCTGCAGCCTGGGACAGATAGCCAGTGGTGTTGTGCTTGTGTGCGGGTAAATTGTTGCAGCCAACCACGGAGCTGGCTGAATGGGACAGGCACCACGGGTTCGGGTCCGAAAACCGCTGCGCCCGACCCTCTCCTAGCCAGCTCATCGGCCGCATCGTTACCTAGCGATCCGCTGTGTCCTTTTATCCATTGTATTGTCACTGAATTCCGGCCGGAGGTCGCAACGCGTTCTAACGCGTTGTGACAGTCCATTATGAGTTTCGAAGTGACATGGGTTTTATTCAGGGATTTAAGTACCGATGCACTATCAGAGACTATACGGATGTGTGAGTCCGTAATTTTCCTTGTCTCTATAGCGTGGGCCGCCAGGATAATACCCACGCATTCCGCTTGGAATACAGTGTTGAATCTACCTAGCGGCTTCGATACCCTGATGTTAAGTTCATCTGAGAATACACCTGCTCCGGTTCCTGAGTTGGTTTTGGAGCCATCGGTGTATATTCTGAGTTCTTTTGTATCTGATTTGTCGTGTGGTTCTTCTTCTAGGTGTATATTATAGTGCTTCTGAAAATTAAATTTCTTCAGCATCCTATCATTGGGTGATGTCAACATGGGTTGATGTGTGATCGCTCGTTCTCTTATGCGTGTGTGTTTGATTCTGGAGTCATTTCCCAGTGTGCCGGCATTATGGAGTCTAAACGCTGCTAGTGCTGCTTCCTCTTTAACAACTAAGTGCAAGGGTGGCAGCCCCAGCATTGTTTGCAGTGCGGCTGTTGGTGTGGTTCTCATGCTACTAGTGATAGCCACGCAGGCGTATCGCTGTAGTTTTTCAAGGGTTTTTTGGCAAGTAACCGAGTCTGTCCTGGGCCACCAGACTAGGGAGCCATATGTTATAGTTGGTCGAATAACTGTAGTGTATAGCCAGTAAGTGGCCTTGGGACTGATGCCCCAATTTCTGCCAAGCAGTTGCTTGCATTGCCACAGTGATATACTGGCTTTTGTGGTAATGTATTCAGTATGTTTAGCCCAATTCAGTTGTTTGTCCAAATAGACGCCCAGGTATTTGGTCTCTGATGTCAGGTTTAGGGTAGATCCGTAAAAGCGTGGCAGTTGCAATTTTGCCAGCTTCCGTTTTTTGGTAAAGAGTACCAGTTCTGTTTTTGTGGGGTTGACTGTTAGTTTATGCTCTTTGCACCAGTCCTCTACAATTTTCAAGGCTTGACGCATGAGGTTACACAGTGTGTTTTCGTGAGTGCCATTTATTATGATTGTTATGTCATCGGCATACCCAACGGTGAAGTAGCCTTTGTCGTTTAAACCACTTAGGAGGCTGTTCACGACGAGGTTCCATAATAGGGGCGAGAGGACACCTCCTTGTGGGCATCCCTTCGCCACAATGGCTCTCGTGGTGTCATTCACCGTGACTTGTATGGCCCTTTGCCTGAGCATGTTGGTTATCCAACTGCATAAGGTTGGGGTCACACTATGCCTTTTAAGGGCTATGTCGATGCTGTGGAACATTGTTTTATCAAAGGCGCCTTCTATATCTATGAAGGCAGCCAGTGCTGAACCTTTGTGGTCCACAGCGCATTCAATCTTGGAAATCACGCTATGCAAAGCGGATTCTGTTGATTTCCCTATTGAGTATGCATGCTGTTGTTTGTGTAGCGGTACCATGCGTAGAGGTCCATCTCTGATGTATCTGTCGCATAGTCTTTCTAGGGTCTTCAATAGGAATGATGTCAGGCTTATAGGTCTATAAGCTTTGGGTTGTGTGTAGTCGGTTTTTCCGGGTTTCGGTATGAAGATAACCTTCACCTCCCGCCAAGCGAGAGGGATGTATCCATGTGCAATGCAGGCTCTGTAGACTTCCACCAGCCATGGTTTTAGGGATTCAATACCCCATTGCAAAAGGGCCGGTAGAATGCCATCCAGGCCTGCGGATTTATACGGTTGGAAAGACTTGATAGCCCACGAAATCCTGTCCTCTGTCACTATTTCGCGGGCTACAGTCCAGTCATTGTTGGTTGGTACCATTCCTGTATTTTCCTTCCAGATCTTTTCCTCTGTGAGGCTACAGTCTGGGAAGTGTGTTTCAAGAAGGACCTTACAGATTTCGTGGTCTGTTTGTGTGAATGTGTTATCGGGCTTTTTTAGCGCACCGAGGTTGCGATCTTGGTCGCTGGATAAGATTTTCCTCACTCGGGCAGCTTCGTTGTTTGATTCGATTGATTCGCAGAACTTCCTCCAGGCTAGTCTCCTGGCGTGTCTGATTTGTTTTTTGAAGGTATATTGGGTTTCCTTGTAGAGTTCCCAATCATCCGGATGTCTCGAGTTTTTGGCTCGATTGAATTGTTTACGTAGTGTATTTCTGAGTTTTTCGAGTTCAGCGTTCCACCATCGGTTGGTTTTACACTTGGTGTACGGAACTCTTAATTTGCAGCATTCGTGATATGCCTCTTTGATGTAAAGTGTTAGCTTAGTCACTGTATGCTCTATCTGTGTTGTGTCTGTGATTGATGTCGGTGGTAGATTACTAGCTATTAATGAAGCGAGAAGACGCTTGTAGCCAGGTATATCTGTCCGACGCGGATTTCTTTTCGGGGTTGGCTCTATTGTGTTTACTGTTATTGTGAAACGAATTCTCCTGTGATCTGAGCAAGAGACTTCGTTGGATACACGCCAGTTTGATATACGATTTGTTGCGTTATCTGTTCCTAGCGTTAGGTCAATGATGGATTGTCCCCGGGCTGTGACCCAGGTGGGCTCTGAGCCCCGGTTTACTATATTAAGATTAGTTGAAAATAAGTAAGTGGACAATACCTCTCCTCTGGTGTTTGAAGTGTCGCATCCCCATAGCTGGTGATGGGCGTTTGAATCAGTGCAGATAATGAGATCCAGCTTGGCGCCCTCGCAGTAATCTACAAGGTCGACCATCTCTTTCGGTGGGCAGTTTTCGTTGTCGCCTGGCATGTACACTGATGCTAGTACCATGTCAGGATTTTTATCGGCATTCTGAAGCCTGACAGCCGTCAGGTCCCTGGAGCAGAATTGCGTGAGTGTTGTGGTCGGGATGTCATTTGGTATGTACGCACAGGTTCTTGGTTTGTCTGTACTGTGTGTGTTTAGAATTAGCTTACCTCCGATGTTACTGAGGCCGCATACTCTGTTGTTCCTGATCCATGGCTCTTGGATCAGTGCGATGGTTCGGGGATGTGTCTCCAGCGCCCTGCGCAAGTTGGCCGTGGCAGTCTGGCTATGCTGGAGATTTGCTTGTATGACTTCGAGGGGGCTGGTTTTAGGCGATGGCGCCACGGGAGAGGAGTCAGTCCTGGTCCGATCCATCGGATCCGTCCTCCACTCCAATCTCGCGCCCGCCATCGCTCGGCGAGGACGAGAGAAGCCGGTCCGTCCACCCTGGTGACGTGGGTGTTAGGGTGTCGGTCTCAGCATCCTCCATCGCCGCCTTCGCCATTTCCTCCTCCAGTCGGGTCATGTCGTCATTGGTGTCAGTCGGTGTCGGTGTCGGTGTCGTCGTCTGGGTCGTGGTCTGGGCTACAGAGGGAAGGCTCTTGGGATAGAAGCGGACGTATATCGAACCAAGAAGGTACGATACTCGACGCTCCCGCGCCAAGACCCTCTCTGCCTCCTCCGGTGGGATCCCCAGGGTCAAGTATGTCCCCGGGTTTTCACCACCGATGGATGTTGCTCTGTAAAGCGACCACCGACCGATGTCGTACCAAGTGTTCTGACGGGTCAGAACACTCTGGAGCCGCGCTATATCCCCCCGATACCTCGGTACGAAAAGCGCCGCTCTAACACGTGTCGGTATGTCTGCTTGCCGCATGACCGTTAGTTTTAAGTCGGTGTTGGGAAGCTGGATCCTCAGGACGCTCTCAGTCAACCAGGCCAGAGCACCGTCATCCTCGCACCACATCTGTACCGTGCCATCCGCTACCCGTGGGTAGCCACGGAAAGCCGGGAGGGGCGCGCCGGGATCAGTGTCCATGACCAGGTCTTCGAGCGCTGTCTTGATGAATTCAGCCTCGTCGGTTGTCATGTCTCGGGTTGGGGGGGAGAGGCAAATAGCTACAGCAAGCCGCGCAGGAATGTCCTTTGTGGCGAGCGCATAGGTTCTTTGCCCCCCTTGAGGCGGTTGGGTCCTCACGCGCTTGGCGTCGCCCTGGAGAGTGCTCGGCGAAGCCGTCTCATCCGGGCGCACCCTCTTTACCGCTCCCATGCCGCTAGGGCCCGGTTGCGGATCAGAGGTGTCTGGCCTTGGTGTTGTGGCCAGAGACGCCTTGTACGTGGCCCCAGACCGCTTTCCCCTTTTTCGTCTGGGTGGGTTGCCACCACTGGGTAGTTCCTGCTTTTGCAAGGGTTTTTCGCGCTGGGTTTCCCCTTCGCGTACTTCCCCTCGCGCGAATTTTTCTGCGTCCGGTCGCTTTTCGCGCTGGGTTGCCCCTTCGCGGACTTGCAACTGGTCGCATACTTCTCTTTCAACGGCCCTTCGAGCATCGCGCTGGCTTACGCCTTCGCGGGTATTGCTCGTCGGGTCGCCTACTTTACTGCTTTTGGTAGCTTTTCCACGCTCGCGTACTTTGCTACCAGGTGCAGGGTTGGAACTACCTGGGCCGGCTTCCTTACCCCTAGTCAAGTCAGTGTCTTTGGCACTCTTCCGTACGAGGCTCTGTTGCCAGACACTCGCGGAAGACGTACCTCGTCTCTGTCCGGGTTTTTGTGGCGCGTGTGTCGCAGCCGGGTCGGTGGTTTTTGGCGCATGTGTTGCAGCCGGTTGTGTGTCGGTAGGCGCGTTTGTCGCAGCCGGTGTCGTGGGCGCTAGTGTGTCAGCTGCCGGTCGCGCTCTGAGCGCGGATGACGTCGATGACGTCGGGAGCAAAAAGGTGTCCCCCCCCAGATTACGATGGGGACTGACCTGAAAGGTGTGGGATTCCCCGGCCTGGCCGGGACCCACCTGGGGATTGGTTTGGTCTTTGTGCTTCATGTTTTTGGGGGTTTTGTGGGCTTTTAGGATTTGAGGTTACCCCTCCTCTTGGATCGAAGGGAATTTTGCTCTGTTCGGCCCCACTCCACTACAATGCATAGTGGAATGAGACCGAACAAAACAAAATGTAGGGATGATAAGGAAGGAGGGAGTTTATTGGAATTTGGATCATGGAAATAAAGGTAAGGGGTCACCCCTGGTCTGGGATTTGACTTCAGGGAGCTTCTCTTGTCCGGGTCCGGCTGCGGGGTCGACCGCCAGGGAAAAGACTGTCGGTCCCGCAGCCGGAAACTGGCTATCCGCAACCTGCCAACCCGCTCGGTCGCATGAGAAGAAGTGCGTACCCGCTCGGTTTGATTCGTCGTAGAAGCACGTGTGCCGCTATGCATCCTCAAACCCAGCACGTCCGAGCGTCATCACCATCTTTATAATCTTGAAAATCGAGACCATCTTCATCATTATCATCACTACCATTGTCAGAACTACCATGAGCTGATAACAGATAGATTACGGGACGAGCGTGTTAGGGATAAATAGCGAGGTATCAAGCGAGTCTCGAGCTGACACAATAGTGGCAGGAAGTGACGGGGTTCGTGTCGGTTGCGTGGATGCTACTAGGGCAAGTACAAAAAGATGGCAAAAATCGTAATTAATACTAATATTATTGTTATGGTTTTTTTTTTGTAGGCACTCTAAAGTTCGTGGAGGGATACTTTAACAGTAGACAGAAGCGTGTGGTGACGGATTAAGAATACAGAGCGTCACCACCCCTATTCATCCCGCGGGTGTCGTAAAAGGCGACTAAGAGATAAACTACGCAAGACAATATCAATGCAAAGAGAAGGAAAACTTGAAACCAACCCTATACCAACCAGTCTGGCCAGCGTGGTATAGTAGGCCAAAACCACTTTTCTAAGGAGAGGCCTATGTCCAGCAGTGGACTGTTAAAGGCTGTTGATGGTGATGAGACAGAAGCGAATGAAATAAAGATATCTATATAGCTGTTATATTAAACTACTTTTGCCCATGGCTCCGGCCGCATTTATCTCGGTTCTCGCCTTAAACAGTAGCCTACTATCTATGGCTCTGGATTGTCTGTGTCCCATTAAAAACGGATAAGTAGTTTTCTCGAATTGTATATGAATTATTTTGTTTTAAATCAAACTGTGTACCTCTTCTACCTTATGTTCGGTTCTTTATTACCTAAAGGTAAGTCAACTTTTTGTCACTATGTGCATAAAGTATAAATAAAATAAAAGTAAAAGTGAGATTTCTACTTCCAGCATTAAGAAGTTTCCTGCAGCTGTTATGGCAGGCTGGCCGAAATCAGACAGGTCACACGTACACAACCAAGGCATGCGTTTGTGTGTAATCACACAAATGTGTGTGTAAGTGTATCTTTGCGAGTGCACGTGACGCCGTGTCGTCGCCACTGCGATATTAAACTAGGCGACAGCGGTACTCAAAGTTTAACGTTCGGCACTTAGATTACGGCTTGCTGTTAAACAGCCCGCATTGGGGGCTGGGGCTTTACGGCGTAGCCTGCAGTCAACACTATGCCATAAAATGAGTTTTATACGTCATCTGTTATGGTGCTTACTTGTTGGATTGAAGTTGGTTAGAGTCAAATAAAGCATGTAGGTCAACATTTTAAAAATAATTATATCACCAATAATTTTGTATAAAGTTGTATTAACAAATGGTAAGTGCACACATATTATTACCTACCCAAAGAAAGCAAATACAACAAAATTGTATGTAATTTTCAATGTAGAATTATTTTATATTAGAGACACATCGAAAATTTATTAAGGTTTGTGAGAATTTTAATTTTTACTTACTTCTAATTCTAAGTTTAGTTGTGGTACAGTGTACAGAATGCAGTTTAGCAGGCAAAATAATATTACATTGGTTATTAATATATTACTTAAAAAGGATATACGCTTTGTATTAATAGTATAATTATGTGTATTATAATAATAAATTCCCCTACAATTAAATAATTAAGAAGTTTGGGAGACGCATTAAACGTCACATACGAACAATTTTTTTATAAAATCTTTGAGTACCACTGTCTCCTCACCCCATAGCCAGTGTGGTGGCGTTGCTTGGCGTACACACTCGGTGAGATCGCGCCAGAAAAATTTAATTGTGAAATACGACCACCCTTCCCCTCAAACCGCGCCCTCTCCTCTAACATCCCTAGGCCCTCGCGAGCCGAAAATCACAGAGTTAGTCAGGTGGGCGGTGTCTTTACTGAAGGTTAGATGTTACAGAGACTTGAGAAAAAGTTCTTCTTAGGATAAAAATCTAGCGCTGCTCTTTATTACAGCCAGGTAATTTAATGCTTAAGTCTATTGTTTCATCGTCCACAGGTGGTTCATAATTGAACCTTAATCAAAATCAAAATTCTGTAGAAGCTTGGAAACTAGCAAATAAATAATAATAAAGATTTATTTCACACACATTAGTCTATAGCATGCATACAAAAATACATAAAGTGTTTATGGTTGCAAATCAAAATTAAAGTTAAAATTAACACATAAAAATGACATTGAATTATAAGTATAGGTGCTTGACCAGTTTATAAGGCCTAGGTTTGCTCCTGTTCTCATCTCTTTTCACTCAGTATTAGCTTGACGCTCTCGATCGGTTGCAGCGGTGAGTGGTCCCCGTTATCGACATTCCCGAAGGCAAGTTGCGACGAGATATCGCCTTTATAGACAACACGTGCTGGCCTTGAAAAACACAAGCTGTTAAATCTTTAAAAAAGTACATAGTACTAAATAAAAGTGATTGATCAGAATGAAGAAGTCAAAAACACAAGAAGTCTCTTGTTACAAACAAAATTATTTTATTTAAAATAAAACATGTAAAGCACCTGTCATCTGTCTATTGAGTCTAACAATCAATATTTCTTTTTAACCGACTTCAAAAAAAAGGAGGAGGTTCTCAATTCGTCGGAATCTTCTTTTTTTATGTATGTTCAGCGATAATTTTATCGTTTATGAACCGATTTCAAAAATTATTTTTGTATTGGAATGTGCGTAGCTTACAGGTGGTCCCATCGTCACCATATCGAGATGATGGGATCCTAAGGACATCGAGGGAACTCCTCAAATATCATAGGCACAATTGTCGCGATTTGGGTACTCGGAATAGTTTTTCATTGAAGTCGGTTCCTTTTTGTTAAAATTATTGTTTAATTTGTTCTTAGAATGTTGTAGCTTATACCATACTGGTTAAATATTTCACGGATATTTTTGCACTTATTACTTTAATAAATATACTTCAATAGGTGATAGGTACAAACAATGATCGGTGTCTGTTTGTGGTATATGTTATGAGCGTTAACGTGATTCGGAGTTCATATTAAGCAGTCGGTCCCGGTTGTTATTATAAGATAACAATCGTGAAGCTAAGTTTATTTCATCTGCACTTTCCATCAGGTGAGATGGAAGACAAACGCCTATTCCATTACAACAATAAAAAAAAAAAAAAAAAAAGACCTTCGGGCGGCTTAAAAACATCCAACTGCAAGTACGTAGTAACAACATATCTTGCCAGTTCCCAACCCGCACTCGGCCCGCGTAAGGATGTCTCGGTTCGATTCCGGGTCAGACCAAATATTTGTGTGATCCACAAATATTCGTTTCGGAGTGTGGGTGTTTTTCTATGTAAAAGTATATATTTACAAAAAAAAAGTATGTTTATGTATTTATATTAGTTGTTTAGTACCCATAACACAAGCTCTGCTTACTTTGGGACTAGATGATGTTGTGTGTCAGATGTATGGAATATTTATTTATATTTTTTTTATATTTATCCTACCAAAGTGACTCTGCCCTGCCTGATAGAAAGCATGAGCAGAATCCTAGAGAAGGGGAAACCACACAAAGTTTTCAGCAAGTTGTATCTGACAGGTACACCCGTCAGGTAAGCTTTAGCTGAGTAGAGGCCAACTTGCACAGTTGCCAATCAAGAAGTCTTGGGTTCGATTCCCGGGTCGGACCAATCCTTTGTATCATCCGCAAACATCTGTTTTGGAGTTTAGGTGTTTCATATGAATTTTTAATATTGTACTCACAAATTCCACACGTGGTCCTCAGATAAGCCTGTTCAATGGTAACAAGACTGCCGATAAGCAGAGATAGCTAAGTCCCGTGGTGTTGCCCGTGTCTGTGTCGGGTCTGTGGGTAACGTGGCGAGTCGACGAGAGTTTACAAAAAAACAGTTGTTCCAGAGAAAAGCCGGGCGAAACAGTTAGACAGTAAAACGCAAGCGTAGTGTAGGACGCCCACAGGCCAGGTGGAGTGACGATTTGCGCAAGATAGCTGGCAGGAGCTGGATGCGAGAAGCCCAAAATCGATCAAAGTGGTGGGCAATGGGAGAGGCCTATGTCCAGCAGTGGACTGAGATAGGCTGATGATGATATAATGTGTATGTATTTACAAAAAAAAAGTACGTTTATGTATTTATATCAAATCTCTCGTACACATAGCACAAGCTCTGCTTAGTTTGGGACTAGATGACGTTGTTTGTCAGATGTTCAAAAAATATCAACAGCCTTTAACAGTCCACTTCTGGACATAGGCCTCTCCTTAGAAAGGAGGTTTTGGCCTACTATACCACGCTGGCCAGACGGGTTAGTATAGGGTTGGTTTCAAGTTTTCCTTCTCTTTGCATTGATGTTGTCTTGCTTAGTTTATCCCTTAGTCGCCTTTTACGACACCTGATGATGAATAGGAGTGGTGACACTCTGTATTCTTAATCGGTCACCACACGGACTTCACCCTTAAACCATAAAAAAAAAAACTAGAACGAATCCATTCTGACTTGCAAATGCACATACATTAATATTCCCTAATCACCATCATAATGACTGATTTTAATATCGTACCGCCTTCGCAGTACCCTTAAGGGCCACCGCACACTAGCTACTTTTAGCATCGGCGATCGGCAACTAGTCGCTTTTTAGAAGCTAAATACGACGACCGAACGCTCTACACCGCACACTTAAAAACGCTAAACTGAACGCTACTCTCCGCACACATTCGGATGCCAGTAGCATCGATTTGGCATCTGAGCAGTCGCTAAAACGCGCGTTTCCGATACCGCGATCGAACGCAGGAAGTCGCTAAAACGCGATGCAGCATCGATGCAGTCGCCAAATCGCCGACCGCCGATGCTAAAAGTAGCTAGTGTGCTGTGGCCCTTAGTCAGGGTGCAACACGTGTGCCGCTATGCAGTCCCGATCGCTCGTCCTATGTGGGGTGCATGCGAGCGTGCTAGGGTGCATTACAATAGACCCCAATGTACCCACACAAACATATTGCTACACATTTAATAATAGAATCATTCAATTTCGCGGGTTCGGTGATTAATATGTTCGAAAGTAAAAAAAAAAAAAAACAATCAGATTTATAAGTAGAACAGTTCTATTCTTTCAAGAGTCAAATTACTTTCTAATAGGTGCTAAAGAAATAAATCACTAAATAAATTATAAATATTTCGGACATCTTACACACAACATCATCTAGTCCGAAACTAAGCAGAGTTTGCAATATGTGTACTAGACAACTTATATAAATACATAAACATACCTTTTTTGTAAATGTTATACAAAGAAAACACCTAAAATCTGAAACAATTATTTGCGGATCATAAAAACATTTGGTCCGACCCGGGAATCGAACCCGGGAAGCTACCACTGCGCCGCCGAGGCAGTCTAAGTAAGGGACAAGGACACGTAGTGTTGTATAAAAGCCCAAAATCTTTCTAAAGACTGAAGATGTGGTCAGAAATTTTGGAGTTAGTCTGCAGGTGTTATTATTATTATTACTTTATATAAAAATTCAAAATCACCATCACTTGCCCTTAACCCGTACAAATAACATAAAATACAGTATGAATGTATGGTGATCTATTTCAAATAGCAATTAGATGTGTCCAAGTCAGTATATTGATACGCTTAGCGAGTGCGCATGGAAATTAATATTTATCTTGCAAAAACTCTGTTCTGTTATAGTAATAATAGTTCATTCATATCCGCTCATTCAGTAAATAGTGATGTAATATTGTGTGCCTGAATGAGGTTAGGAATTCTCCGGTTAAATAGTTAATAAAAGATAAAGTTCTGACCCAACGTCGTAATTAAGATAGATGTTTTTGAATTAGTTAAATACATTTAGGAATCCAAAAATAGTTATCAATATGTATGTATACTTTCAGATTTATTATTATATATTTACTGACAACAAGTTCAACATACGAATTTCAGTTGCGGAGGTCCGATGCCAGTCGCTCCGTGGAAAAACTGATATTTAGGTAAAACTAGAGGTTGAACTAGTAGCCGACCCCAAATAATAATGGGAATAAGACTAGGAAGAAAAAAAATTTGTAGTATTATGTGTTAAGCTAATGTATCTTCTTCCTAGCTTTATTCCCAATATTATTTTGGGGTCGGCTACTATTTTAAGCAGTTTAACCTTAATTCAGTTTTTCCACGGAGCGAATGGCATCGGACCTCCGCAACTACTAAAGGAGAACTGAAATTCGTTGGTTGAACTAGTTGTAAGTAAATTTGAGGGCACTGACTTCCCAATAACGATTGCCATTGATGTTCATGTGTTATTATAATGTATAAACTATATAATATTCTTAAGTTTATCTAAATTCGTAAAGTAGTTTTTGTTTGAAAGATTAAAAAAATATTAAATACATTCATCCCCTTAAACACTCGTATTAATATTCGTAGAATTAATAGACCGATACTACCCTTGGACTTATATGGATACTACTCGTGATTGCCGTCAGGCAGAGTAAAGTCACTTCAGTCACTTAAGTAAAAAAAAAACTAACATAATTACTACCTACGTCAATATATTTATAAAGTAATAACAAACCTACTTAAATACATATACCTAAATTTTCACGTATAGGAATTAACTTTGTATCAAAATCGAAAGGTCATCAGAAGATTTGCAGAAGTAAATTGAAAATGGGCAAATGTCTAAATAGGCATTTTTAAAATCGGTTCACAAAAACGGGTTTGTAGTGTAAACAGGAAAAATCGATCAATTGATCGAGTAGACCTCGCGTAGGTAGGGTTCGGTACCATTATCTTTATATTTCTATGTAATTGTAATAGCAGCAACATAAACACATGATCTATGGGAATTTCAACTTTCTAACTACCATGGATCATGAGACACAGTTTGGAGACAGACGGTCGGACAGCACAGTCATAGTAATAACCGTACCTTTTAGATACTATTCCTGCGTCATATATTGTTTAAAGTAATTAATAAAATTTATAAAATAGATAAGCATGTCCAGCTATCTCAGCATATTTCAGATATCGATCACGTAGCAATTGGACACTCTTAATCTTGTTGAGATGAAGTCGCGATTACAAGCATTGTAGCGATAGTATTACAGCCCCCGCACATTGAGCCACTAGTGTCGACCACATTACAACGACTAGTGGCGGCCACAAGTTGCGGACGCGTTTCTCCATACATTTTGTTTAGCATCAGCGCACACCGAGCGTTTGAGTGGCCGCGTCCGAGCCACAAGCTGCGGGAGTCGACAACGCTCGCTACTTTTAGCCGCGTTTTGTCGTTCGACTCGCGCGCACACACGGCCACAGTCGCCGGCTTCTCCCCGCTCCTTCACTTGAACAACTGCCGCAAGTGGCAGCCACTGGTGGTCGCATCAAGCCTCCACTGGTGGCGGCGTGTAGTGGTCTGACTGAACCACTGGTGGTGGCGTTTAGTAGCGGCGACTAGTGGCCCTAATGTGCGGAGGCTCATAGAGTATATAATGTAGTTGTAAGAGCAAAATATATCCATACCTAATATATACCTTAGTTAGTAAGGTCAGAGGAGTAAACCAGTACTTAAATAATAACCTTGGCTGCAAAAGACTACAATAAACTGTAATTGTTATTCGATATCAACCCATAACTTCGCTATAATTAGTGACTCCTACAAAGGAACAAGCCTGAAGATATAATTTGCTGTAGATACGGAACCCGAAACATGTAGCTTAATCAAAATATGTAGTTCTCCTTTACGGTGTATGTGAATTTAACGTGCTATCCCTACAAAGGCTCGCAATAGCAACACACTTGTTAGAAATGGTCCATTGGCTGCAAACAGACTACACAGATCGTTTGAAATGTCACAGACTCACCACCTCTAAATTGAAAATGGAACTCTTGTACTCACTTTGTCGTCTGTCGGTTTGTTGGTTATCCCTTTACATGAAGGCGTTCAGTCATTTAAACTGAGAATTGAAATATTAAACTGCCATGTCTCTCTGGAACGGTGAAAGTATGATATTAAAGGATATTATTGATTTGAAAAAATTAAAAAAAAAAGCAAGCAAACACGCTTTAAAAGTAAAAAATAATTTTAATGTAAAAGGCGTTTGGCGACGTTATTGAAATATGTTCAGAAAGCACCCCACGCTTTGTTACATTAAAATTATTTTGTACTTTTTAGTTTAAAAGCGTGTTTGTTTAGTTTTTTATAACAAAAATTTTTTTCTCAAATTAGTGTATTGTCATCGGTCCTCGATAAATCTACAAAGTTTGAACAAAATCTGGCCGTTTGAAGTGGGTCAAAATCGCACCCAATGGAGTCGGTTACAAACAAACAAACATACAGGTGAAGCTAATATAAAGCATGTAAAAGCTGCTTTTACACGCTTTATATTCATCATATTACTAGTAAGATTACCAGGCCGCCATAGTGTGGGTCACCGTGCTGCACTGTCCACTGTGGCAATGAGGACGGTGGCTGTCACTTCTGGGTTTCTGTTAATATAAAAAAAAATCGTAGCTTACGAAGCGATTAAAAAAACCTTTTTGCAGTCTGTTTAGCCTAAATAATTTTGAATCGGCATCAAACAATCATAGAACAAAAAAAAAATAGGTAAGGTTAAATTGAGAACCAAAAAAACCATTTCATCGGTTAAAAATAAAAACAAATAAAACCGAATTAATATCATCCACCTCCTTTGAAGTAGATGGAAACAAGTTGTGACCGAATTATCTATGAACGATTGTCTATTGTGACGTCACACAGTAGTAAAATTACCTCCGATCCGAATGCTCAGTATTTTTAGCTGCCTATTATCCTATTTGTCAACTGAATCCGTCACGGCGCTGAGGGTCGGCGAGTGCCAAATAGCCGACACGTATTTATACGCGGCCATTAATCGAGCGTTTTTTAGCTTCACAAATCGCTTAAGTTTTCCACTCTCTCTATTTTATAATTGTATTGCGTATGCGGATGCTGATCAAGAGGTCTCGGGTTCAATTCCCGGGTCAGACCAAATATTTTTGTGATACCAAAATATTTGTTTCGGAGTCTAGGTATTTTCCTATTCATATATGTATTTACAAAAAAAAAGTATGATACTGTATTTAATCGGTGGTTTTGCATTGAGTTCCATGTTATATGGTGTATAGTAAAGCGATTTATTATTATTATTTAATAACACGTAGTTCTAGTAGTAACCGATGATGATAAGTAAGTATATATAGTGATGTAGATACGATAACATCGACAATATTATAAATACGTATAAGTATTTGAAGAATATATCTAATATGGGACAAAAATCTTAAGACCATTAGGCATGCAAGAATTTTATCATCAGCCTATATCACGCCACAGCTGACATGGGCCTCCCAATATCACGATACCGATACCGATGATGTCTGAAATATTTTGCCAGAAATACTTTTCAAAGGATCCGGTGAACATCAGTATCAATATAGATTATTTATGAATGAATATTTATAGATGCGAATAAATAAAAAGTATTGTCGATCAGATTAAATATATAAAGCAATATCTTCTATTACACTCTATGTAATAGAAGAGATTTTCTACTTATAAATGATTTCCAACATTTGTATACTACCTGCAATAAATAGTAAAAATAATAATTAACTTAAGGTTTTCGAAGAAAAACACTTACATTTGAAGTGAAAAAATATCCGAAATCACATATTTTTGTTCGACTAGTTAAAAAAAATCATTGTTGACTTGATTTCCTGCCCACAAATCTACAGCTACTATTTCCCAACATATTTAGTGGCCACTCGAGCACACATAACACGCAATGCTACGGGTTGACAGTCGATTTGCTACGCACAGGTTGCGTCCCGCCAGTTGTGGTGCTACGCGTGACTAGCTGGCTACGTCTGGCGCCTCCTACGTCGTAAATGGCGCAACCCTGCGGATGGGGACGCTACGGGCTACGATTCATTATAGCGTATAACTGCCGTATAATTTATGTAACTGTGACAATTTTTGGGTGCCGAAGCTTATATGAGGGTGCTGTTGTTTATGTTTCATTTATGTGTGTGTGTGTCAGGTGGATTGGAATGGACGATATTTTGTGTTTCTTTTTTCACTTTGTTGTATTGTATGCTTATATGATAAAGTGTTATGATTTTTTTTGGCCTGTTAGACGTTACAATGAATAGAAATGATAATCAAAAAAATATTTTATCCAGAGGTCCAGATGGAGCAGGCCAGCCAAGATCAGTGCTGAGTGCAGGGAGGCCGTCCGGTAGCTCTTGCACAGCTTTTGGGTGAATCCGCACTGGCTCGAGCGGGTTAGTACCACCCTCACACAGAAGACCAACATAAAATCTATCTACCTAAAGTAGTACCCATAGTACCCATAATACAAGCTCTGCTTAGCTTAGCTTGTTGTGTGTCATATGTCCGAAATATTGATTTATTTATTATTATTATGCTTTCCATTAGAAACTAAAGTCATCGACATAGCCCACCGGATTAGCAAGCTGAAGTGGCAGTGGGATGGCCATATTAGCCGCAGAACTGATGACCGTTGGGGCAGAAGAGTTCTGGAGTGGAGACCGCGTCTCGGCAAATGTAGTGTAGGACGCCCACAGGCCCGGTGGAGTGATGATTTGCGCAAATTGGCTGGCAGGAGCTGGATGCGAGAAGCCCAAAATCGATCAGAGTGGTGTGCAATGGGAGAGGCCTATGTCCAGCAGTTGACTGAGATAGGCTGATGATGATGATGATGCTTTCCATCAGGCAGAGTAGAGTCACTTTGGTAAGCTTCATTAAATAAGAAAAAACAAGTGAAAATATATTAATTTGAAGTCACAGACAGACACTTCAATTTAATTTATTTTATATATAATGTTAAAATACTATTACGTTAGAGTGAAAGTCTAGACTGTTAAATTCGTATTTGAAACTAATAAACCTAAGTACTTTATTACACTTAATCGCTAAGGTTACAAGTATCATAATAATGTGAAGCATAATGTAATAAAATAGATAAAGTTTAATAAACTTCTAAAGGCCGCTGCATACGTGACGGGTTTTTACACGGACGGGACGGGACGGGAACGTTTGCAAACATCGTTTCATGCAAAATGTATAAGGAAATGCATACTTCACGGAGACACGGACGGGACGGGAACGTGCCACGGACGGGACGAGCTAAACATCGTCGCCGACGATGTTTCATTAAAAGAATTGGATTAAAGCCAATTCTTGTAATGAAAAATCCATCTTTCCTTGTTCACAACACTATCACGTTAGATCCGACTCACAGTCACGGTGCGTATGCATTTACATCACGTCCCCGTTTATAACGAGGCAACCACGTCCCCGTCCCGACCACGTCCCGTCCGAGGTAATATCCCGTAAGGTATGCAGCGGCCTTTAGTCGTACATCATCTCACTGTCACTGGATCAACTATTTATTTATTCATATAAGTACTACCACATCGTACATATTATACTTATACTAATTATACTAACATGTGGGTAGTTTCTGATATACATGACAATTACGGTGCACATACCATTTACTATGACAAAAGCGATCTACTCAAAAACAATCAATTATTTCTTGCTAATTAATATCCTATTCACTTACTATAATACCTTTACATTTAGTTTAAATTTGTTTGGTTATGTCGGACTCAAACCGACTAAAACCGCACGCCGTCGTGGGTACTACCAGTCGAGGAACCAGGTATAACCTCGAAAGGAAGTCCCTGGAACCCCGACGTACCTCGGGCCACTAAATAACCCCCTTCCGTATGGAAATCCCGATATTCCCTTTTACAACAGGGGCGTGCACGCTGGGTAGCGCTCACACCGTCACCTAGGCCTTCTTCTGCTAAGGTGACAGATGGCCTCACCTGTCACCCCCAGGCATGAGCTTATGGAGGACGGAGATTGTTTTCAAATCTCCGACGCCCGAGTCTCATGAGACTGTGCCCTCAATTTATACAATGCAATGGAAAAACTCTGATAAACAAAGCAGTAATGTACTTTATTCAACACTTGCTTTTGCCGGCAGCTCCACCCGCGTGTAGGTCCGTCATATCGGTAAACATTAGCCTATGTGTTATTCTGATATATAAGCTATATTACTGTAAAGTTTCATCCAAATCTGTTTAGTAGTTTTTGCTTTAAACAACATACATACTCAAAAACTTTCGCGTTTATAATATTAGTAAGGATTACTGCTATTGATTCCACATTAATATCTAACTGTTATCGGCGGCTTTTGTCGTATTAACGTAGACTTTGTTAATCGATTCAGGTCATCATCGATCATTCAGGTAGAAGTACTGTTTCACTGTTTATGTATAACATATATATATACCATTTAAGTGGGTATTCTATCAGTCACTATAGATTTCAGTCAAGCCATGGTTCGTTTGAAACTAATTGCAATTTAAACAAGAGCTTATTACGGAAAGTTTCTCTGTGCGAGTCTCCAACACTGGTAAAAACGACCAGCGACTATAGAGTTTTGATTATGGTTACTTGGGCAGATGTCTGAAATATTTAAGAAAATAGCTAACAGCAGACCTTTGTATTGCAGGTGTTCATTTCTAGCAATAGTAATTGACTTTCAAATGGCCTATTTGCTCATTTTCTACCTACGTCTTTATATATGTGCTTTTAGTTGAACTCCTTCTGAACGGCTGGACCGAATTTCAATGAGTTTTTTGTGTCTTGTAGCTTCGAGAATGGTTTAGATTCGCAATTGCACCCGTTAGGTGGCGCTGAAATCAATTTGTGGTATTTCAAAATTAGGTGGCACGAAAGTAGCCGTAAACTTTTTTTTTAATTTTATTTGATGGTCTTTAGATAATTCAAATTAAAATAAAATCGTGTTCAATTGACAATTGTTTCATCCCCACTAATCCCCACTAATAGTATAAATGCGAAAGTAACTCTGTCTGTCTGTCTGTCTGTTACGCTTTCACGCCTAAACCACTGAACCGATTTTGATGAAATTTGGTATGAAGATAGAACTGAACTTGGGAAAGGACATAGGATACTTTTTATCGCGAAAATAAGGGTAGATGGGGTTGAAATAGGGGACGAAAGTTTGTGTCGAAGTTCCTTATTATCAAACATAAAATCATGTAAGATTGTTTAATCTACGCTTACCGTGTCACGCGATTTAAACGAATTCCACGCGGGCGAAGCCGCGGGCGGAAAGCTAGTATAATATATAAAATATCACTGATTTTAGATTTAATTTTCATGTTTACTTGTTAGTTCAGTGTCTTTGTACAATTTCAACTTAACTTCATTCGGTAATGGGTAACGTCGGGGGCTCAGCTTGTTAAATAAAATTGTTCGCCACACTCTACCACAAAGCCATTATTCAAAGGTCAAATCAAGTTCGACATTCTGTTATTTTGTATATTTCTAAGTTCGATTACTAAGACACAAGTAAAGGTCACCTTCGACCTATCCACAGCCTTTAGTTGTCGAAAGCTAGACAGAGGCCTCTCTTTACAAAAGTGGTTGTTAGGTGCAGTAGGCATAAGTACAATGTACAGGTGACGAACTATTTTGAACGTGTCTGGAAACGTTTGAAGCAGAACCTTTTGAATAGCATTTGTCGCACGCCTCGAACGACAATCTACGCGTGGACAACATAAGTTAAGATAACCATGTTTATAGAGAATAGAAAGACAAATAACAGCTTTAAATGGTTTTTGTTTTCACTATAATTAAACTAATATTATAGTATTGTTAGGGTTCCGTAGCCAAATGGCAAAAAACGGAACCCTTATAGATTCGTCAAGTCTGTCTGTCTGTCTGTCTGTCTGTCTGTCTGTCTGTCTGTCTGTCTGTCTGTCCGTCCGTATGTCACAGCCAATTATTTCCGAAACTATAAGAGCTATACTGTTGAAATTTGGTCAGTCGATGTATTCTGTGAACCGCATTAAGATTTTTACATAAAAATAGAAAAAGAACAATACATTTTGGGGGTCCCCATACTTGGAACTGAAACTCAAAAATTTTTTTTTCATCAAACCTATACGTGTGGGGTATCTATGGATAGGTCTTCAAAAATAATGTTGAGGTTTCTAATATCATTTTTTTCTAAACTGAATAGTTTGCGCGGGAGACACTTCCAAAGTGGAAAAATGTGTGTCCCCCCCCCTCTAACTTCTAAAATAAGAGAGTGATAAAACTTAAAAAAATATATGTTGTACATTACCATGTAAACTACCAACGAAAATTGGTTTGAACGAGATCTAGTGAGTAGTTTTTTTTTAATACGTCATAAATCGTAACACGCAATATACCTTTCATCCAATCAATACACTAGTATAAAAACATCTATGAAAGTTACAACGAACTACAAGAACTTTTATATGATGTTACTTGCTGGTACGGAACCCTTCATGGGCGAGTCCGACTCGCACTTGGCCGCTTTTTTTTTTGAATATACGTTATAAGAAACTTTTGTAATATCAAACATAGTACATATCAATAGACATAGTAATCAATATTTTGATATGTTTGTGAACTTAAACTCCACAGTTGAGAAGTGTAACAATTTTAACAAAAAGGAACCGACTTCAAAGAAAAACTATTCCGAGTACCTAAATCGCGACAATTGTGTGTAAGCTACGCCCATTCCAACGCAAAAAGATTTTTTAAAATCGGTTCATAAACGACGAAATTATCGCTGAACATACATAAAAAAAAAAGATTCCGACGAATTGAGAACCTCCTCCTTTTTTTGAAGTCGGTTAAAAAGAACTAAACACAAAGCACGAGATGAAATTTACTGACAACTAGTTCAACCTTCGAATTTCAGCTCTCACTTAGGTCCGATGCCAGTCGCTCCGTGGAATCAGTTCCATTTTATCAGGTAAAACCGGTTGAACCAGTAGCCGAACCCAAATAATACTGGGAATAAGGCTAGGAAGAAGAGGAAGTAAACGTTTTGATCATATCTCATTACCTTGCAGTATTGGAATCACTTAATATATGAAATTAAAAATACCAATATTGTACTCCAATAAAATTTAGTCACCCTACGTATAGCGCACGTGCAACACCCTAGTAGACGCATAAATTTGTGCTAGCTATTGTGCCGTGGCATCGTCTACCACCCTCTGTCCCTCCGCCCTCCATGACACTCAGCATACTGGTATAGCATTAACACCCACTAAAGCGATGTTGGTATTCACGACCTATTTTTATCAAATCGACTTCTTCTGCTATGTATCTGACTATAGTCGTCACAAAATAAGAAGCCCGTTTTGACATTTGTCATCGTGTTTTAAATCAACTATTATTTCGTGTTTTTGAGTGAATTACGTTAGCGGCAGCAGAAAGATTGAAAAAAAAACTGAAATGATTTTACAACTAATTTTATTTATAAAATTAAAAACTACAAAATTAACCCTAAGGAATAATCATTCTACTTCAAAGTAGGAATATGGAATAATTACTCTTACAAAATAAAATACGTGTTATATACTAATTTACAATATATGAAATAGATGAACGGCGGACATGAATCAGCTCTTTAATTTAGAATAAATAAATAATAAATATTTCGGACAACTTACACACAACATCATCTAGTCCCAAACTAAGCAGATCTTGTATTATGGGTACTAAACAACTGATATAAATACATAAACATACATTTTTTTTTTGTAAATACATAAATATTATACATAGAAAACACCCAGACTCCGAAACAAGTATTTGTGGATCACACAAATATTTAGTCCGACCCGGGAATCGAACCCGAGACCTCTTGATCAGCAGCCGCATACGCTAACCACTAGACGAACAAGGCAGTCAAAACAATATGCGCAGGGCATTGTGCAAGTGCAGCGTCAGCGGTCTTCATAGAGTAGCGCTATGTAATTAGTGTACTGTGTGTATTTTTGACGTCATATAATATATATAATAATAATATAAATAGGAATTTATAATCCTATTTAATTATGTACTATGTTACCCATACACTATCACAACGCGTATCATAAATAAGCATCAATTTAACTTTATATTGAAAGAATACACTCAAAAACACGAATTAATCGTTGATTATGAAACACGATGACAAATGTCAAAACGGCTTCTTATTTTGTGACGACTATCAATGACTAATTTCATCTCCTTGATATGCATATTATATTTATACCAATCTCAAGAAAGTAATTTTTGAACTCAAATGTATTATGGACGCTCTGTTTTAACAAAAAAATGAGTTTTAAAGTTGAATAACTGGCAAACGGATACCTAAATCTAAAAATAATGTTAGCAACCTTGACCTAGACCTTGAGACCTGACCTTAATGATAATTGTAAAGGAGCTACTACACATATCCATTTTCATCTTTGTAGCACTAACCGTTTGGTCTGTAAGTCATGCACTATGCAACCTTAAAAATAGATTGTCTAAGTTACTTACTTCGAAAAGGCTTTTTTTTTGTCTGTCCGGTCTGTCTGTTTGTTAAGGCTAATCTCTAGAACGGCTGGTACTATTTTTAACGGGACTTCCATTGTGGGAAAGCTTATGATCTAAGGAGCTTGTAAAATACACTCACTTTGAAAACTGCGTACAAAAATAAAGAAATAATAAGTAAACATAACAATTATCTATTGGATACGGTTTTAAACCTATCCATCATTATGCGTGACTACGGAACCCACGGAACCCTATTCTATGTCCAATTTACAACAATAATCGCAGGTAAGACCGCAGGACTTTGCTAGTTATACATATTATAAACCTACCTCTTGAATCACTCGTATGAACTGCTTAAATCTGCTATAAAATCCGTTGATTTTCTTCAAAGATTTAAGCGAACAGACGGAGGAGGCGACGTCTTTTTATTCTGTGTAAAATTTTAAAGAGATGACAATGCACCGCGATCTCCATAGGCTGAGTAATTGACACGCATTCCGTCTATAGAATGCGCTTCCTTGAATTCTTATCGAGAATCCTATTCATTTTTTGTAAAAAAGAATTCGGAATAAAGTAGAAATGACATCCTTCTTTAATTTTATTGCGCTTGAAAGTTGAATAACTCGCGAACAGGTACCTAAATCGAAAAATGATCTTTGCAACCTCACGATGATTTTAAAAGACCTATCTAATGATAACCAACACGGTGGGGTAGAAAAAAAACATCTCCACTTTACATGTATGAAAATAAATATATTTTTGTATCACTTTGTCGACGTAATAACAACACATATTTATGCAAAGTTTTAACTTTCTAGCTACAAACGTTTGGGCGGTAGGTGTGACTGGGACGGACTAACGCCTACCCATACGTATGGATTTGATGAAAAAATTGTTTTTGAGTTTCATTTTTATTGTTTTTTTTCTATGTTTTGTAAAAATATTAATGCGGTTCACAAAATATATCTACTTATCAAGTTTCAAGTCTGTCCGGCTGTGACATACAGCCGGACAGACAGACAGACATGACGAATCTATAAGGGTTCCGTTTTTTGCTATTTGACTACGGAACCTTAAAATTGGGGTTTATTTGTTCAGTATCTTTATTTAAACCAAGGGTCTTACCTATAATGGTACTGAAAATATTATAGATACTTTTAAAAATGTACCTATTATCAAGCACAAACCGCGTATTCACATATCATAGTGTGGCGGGCTTACAAAGCGGCTCACGTACTATCAACACGAGTACAGTCAGTTTGTCACCGTTATCGCCACATTATCGCAGGTTTTTATCGCCATATATCTCACCACTCGAGTGTTGATCGCGATAAAATCGGTCCAATTGATTTTTCCGACGCAATCAAGCCTATTCGCCTCGTTGTATTATTGTTTTGTATTGATGGTCTTTCATTATCGACAAAAATTAGTTTTCAGAAAGTATGGAGCTCACGTGAATGTTTTTCGTTATTGATTCTAGCTATTAGTTCGCTCACGGTTAGAACGCTGATAGAATAATTAAACTTATTAAATATTAATAGTTACAAGCCTCCTAGGTATAGACAAGAATTTCGTAACTATTCGAAATGTGTTTTAATTGATCTCTAATTGAAAGCTTAGTGTACGCAAATAATAAAACTTTATAAATATCTAGGTATAAACTAATTGATATTTCAATTAAAATCGGTTAGACAGTTTTTTAAAGGGATTTATAACTGTTTACTGAAGAACATACTGAGCCCTCGGTGTTAGGGCCTGTCCACATCTCCAAGTCACGACGACGTCAACGTGGAACGGTGCGGTATCGTAGCACGGCGCGTTGTCACGACGTGCTAGTGCACGGTACGGGCAACGTCGCCGTGGAACGACGCGGCGACTTCGCGTGGCCCATGTGCTCTCTCATATTTTAGTGTTTTAATGTCCTTGTCTCAAAGCACTGGAAGTTTTTCCACAAGTGAAATCAATAAATCACAATCTATGTTCTCCGACATCTTTTATTCACAACTAATCGTTAAAGACACTTAAACATTAAATGAGCGAGCACATGGGCCACGCGATGTTCCACGGCGACGTCGCTCGTGACGTGGAGATGTTGACAGGCCCTAACATGTTACATAGAAACGGCGCGGTTCAGCAACACGTCATAAAGCTTATAACCAGCGGACGATCTAATAAGTAGTTGAGGAACTATGAGGGAACAGATGAACACAATATACTTACATAGCCTGTTAAAATCATAACCCTCCTTTGGCTTTGCCTTACTCGTGTAAAAATCACCCCATTATTCCTATTTTTATTTCTCTCGATAATATCATTTCTTAGTTTTGAAAAATGTATCTATTTCTTTTTTTTAATACTTACAGAAAAATATTCGTAGAGACTAGTTTACAAAGCAAACGATAATATATTCGTCGGTTCTCATCCATCTTATATTCTTTTTTTTATCATCATCCAGCCCCAAACTAAGCAGAGCTTCCATTATGGGTACTAAACAACTGATATACATACATAAACATACCTTTGCTTTTTTGTAAATACACACATATTATACATAGAAAACACTCAGACTCCGAATCAAATATATGTGCATCACACAAATATTTGGTCGGACCTGGGAATCGAACCCGAGACTTCTTGATCAGCAGCCGCATACACTAACCACTAGACCAACAAGGCAGTCAATATTGGTACGCTAGATAGTTTCAAGACAAAGTCTAAACCAGTCTTCATGAATATATGCTTATAACTAGTTCTGAACCAATCAATGCTTACTTGTCCAACTTTAGCGTTGAATCAAGAACTGAGCTGCTAGTCAAACTGTCCGAACTTCAACTCAAATATTTTATTAATAAACCCATGTTTCAGTGAGCTTTCAAAAGTTAATATTACACAGTAAATAACTAGCTAGTATAAGTTTCAAATTAGATTTCAAGTTATTAGTCATTTTTACGCAGTCGGTGTTCTTTAATATTTTTTTTTTAATTTTAAAATTTTATGATAAGTTTTATAATAAATTTGTGTTGATTAAGCTAACAATCGAGAATGTAAATGACTTTTAATTGTACGCGTTTATTGGATATTGTTATAATAATTCATCACTTCGAAGACAATTAGCGATCTCAAGGCTTTAGATTATTTTCTCGAAGAAAATATTTTGCTAAATGAATTTAAATTTAACCCTTTTTTCTAAAACTAACAAACCTCTGCCCAGAGGTTTGTTAGATTAGGAAAAAAGGTTAAAGATTTGAACTTGATTCTAACTTTATATACAAACATTGGGCAATGTTTGTATTTAAGTCAGATTTCAAGTTCATCTGATAACAAAGATTATTTTGGAATGTTATTCACATTGATGAGCTGAAGTAATGATTATTAACTTAATGCCTTTATTCGTCATCATCATCATCAGCCTATCGTAGTCCACTATAGGACATAGGCCTCTCCATTTGCTCGTCACTTAGTTCAAACCTCGGCTACTCGCATCCAGCTCCTACAAGCCGTCTTGCGCAAAGGCGGTCTCCACTCAAGAACACGTTTACCCCAACGGTTGTCGGTTCTTCCAATATGAAATTTACAAATAATGTAGCTTTAGTAATGTAGATTAAGAGATTACCCGAATGTTACAAACACACAATCGTTACTTGTTATTATATTAGCATAGTTAAGCTTCATCTCATCTTTCATCTACAGCCTTTAACAGTCCACTGCTGGACATAGGCCTCTCCTTTGAAAGCAGGTTTTGGCCTACTATACCACGCTGGCCAGACGGGTTGGTAAAGGCTTTGTTTCAAGTTTTCCTTCTGTTGGCAGTGGTGTTAGCTGCTTATTTTGTTCCTTTAGTCGCCTCTTACGACACCCATGGAATGAATAGGGGTGGTGACACTTTGTATTCTTAATCCTTCACCACACGGACTTAGTACAGTTAAGCTTAGTGCCGCGGTATTACTTTATTTGGGACAAACAGACATTTAAAAGTAAATATTGTTAGGTGTATGGTTGATTAGGAATGCAATGCTGAAATTAATTTTAAAAAGATTGATCTCTATCTTTATGTAACTTTCTATCTAGTTTTTATGCTGAAATGGTATTCACTGTCTTAATGATGTTTTGGCGTTTCAGGAATTCCTGGTCATCACTCTGATTTGTATATGAGTTTTTTTGACTGCTTCGTTGGTCTAAGGCGATTCACACACTGGCGACGCAAACACGCGCATAGGCGCGGGCAGCCAATCCCGAATCTGCTAGCCGCACGCGCTCACGCGCCTAGGCGCGTGTTCGGTGTGTTGGACCTGGCGTGTTTTCTATACTAATCGATGTACTTGCATACAATATTAAAATCTGCCACGCCAGGCTACGCGTCGTAGCGCGGTGCAGTGTGTGAATCGCCTAACGGTTGGCGTAGGCGGCTGATGATCAAGAAGACTCGGGAGTCCCGGATCGGACCAAATGTTTGTGTGATCCGCAAATATTTGTCACGTAGTCTGGGTGTTATGTATTTATTTACAACAAAAAAGTATATTTTTTTAAATATATCAGTTGTCAAGAACGAATAATACAAGGTCAGCTTAGTTAGGGATTAGATGGCGTTGTGTGTAAGATGTCCGAAATATTTATTTAGTCCCAAAGGGCACCTCCATAAAATTAGAAGTTAATTTTATACCTATAGCAATCGGTAAGACATGTGCACAACACGAGGAGACTGTTGACAGTATTACCGATGTCCAATATCGTTCTCTAGCCATTAATCTTTGTGACAAATTTTGGTAATTAACAGCAACAAAAATAAGTGTTTATTTATGGAGATACAACATATTATTTCTAGAACTGGTTATAATTGGTTGTACAACAGGCCTTATTTGTGATAAAATTATATAAGAGGGTACGACACCTGATACTTTCCGACGTTTCTAAATGAAAAGACATGGATACATATACATACACTTGAAGTCATTAACCTACATCTAGCGCAGTGGGGTAAAAAAAGGTTTACAGCTATCTCGTCTTCTTCCTATCCTTATTTCCAATATTATTTGGGGTCGGCTACTAGTTCAGCCGGTTTTACCTGAATTTCAGTTTTTCCACGGAGCGACTGGCATCGGACCTCCGCAACCCTAAGGGAGAACTAAAATTCGAAAGTTGAACTAGTTGACAGTAAATTTCGGCGCCGTGGTGTTGGCGGTGTCCTTGGACATCGCCAACGCCTTCAATAGTCTACCATTCAGCTGCATCAGGGAAGCGCTCCGTTATTACGGAGTACCTGAGGTGGCTTGTGGCAGACTATTTAGAGGATCGTACCGTCATGTACGAGGACCGAGTTGGTGCCTTGAGACGCAGGGCTATGTCGTGCGGTGTTCCGCAGGGATCTGTCATAGAACCACTCCTGTGGAACATGGGATACGACTGGGCCCTATGAGGGCTTCTGCCCCCCCCCCCCCCCCGGGCGTAATTTGTTACGCTGATGACAACTTAGTAGGTAGGCAATGCAGCATGGTGACCCATATCATCGCGGCGTGGCGGGTGATTGGTAATCTGGTCTCACACTTACCAACGAAATACGACAGCAATAATGCTGTCATTATTAGGATGGTGTTCTGTGTGAGGGTAGTAAGTACAGACATTCGTCTGAAATCAGCCTGACACTACTACCTAGAAACTGCGTATCCTTATGTGAAAACCTTACATGTATGTATTTTCGTGTTTTTGTCAAAATTTAATTTCCTCAAAATACTGGTTCTCAAAACTCATCCTTAACTTATTTATGACACGAAGTTGACATGAGTCAAATAGACTACCGTTTAAAACTGTTGAAAAGGAATATTAAGTTAGTAGAAGGGTGGAAACAAAACAGTGACATAACGAGTGATAACGAGTGTTTGATCTAACCGTTCAACAGGTGTCGGATATTCCACGATGTAAACAAACTCTTTAGATATAACTTAACACAAGATCTCAACAGCGCATCGAATCTATAGAAGTGACACGTTTCGAAATACTTTCTTCCGTAAGCTGAAGACCAAACTGCCATATTCTATGCGATCGAGCTAACTTTGCAAATCGGTGAACTGTGATGTTCCTCCCTCTTACCCGCAGACCTCCCCGCTTTCGCCATGTCGTGACAGTCCGTCAATATATTTTTTAACCGACTTCAGAAAAAAGGAGGAGATTCTTAATTCGTCGGAATCTTTTTTTTTCATGTATATTCAGCGATAATTTCGTCGTTTATGAACCGATTTTAAAAATTATTTTTGCATTGGAATGGGCGTAGCTTACAGGTGGTCCCATCGTCACCATATCGGGATCTGATCATGGGATCCCAAGGAAATCGAGGGAACTCCTCAAATACCATAGGCACAATTGTCGCGATTTGGGTACTCGGAATAGTTTTTCATTGAAGTCGGTTTCTTTGTGTTAAAATTATTACAGATACATTCTTGTCAGTTATGTCAGTTATGCTTTCGCGAATAAACGCTGCACCGTTATTTGGCACGGTTAAACTATAATTCTTGAGGAAGGAAATAAACTACTCTTTACCATGATAACCGGCCTTCACATGAGCAATAAACGCTAAACTTTTATTGCCAAGTCTATTAACTGCAGCAGTCTGTAGGAGCTCTTACAAAGTTTCACTTTTCGAACTGTCTCAATCCAGAACAATTGTTAACCTGATAAACATTACGTGGGGTTAAAGTATCTACATCAATTTTAATATCCAAACATTATCAGTATTTCAATGGAACTTGAATACAAAATAAAAAAGAGGGTCTCGAGGTTGAATATTTGAAGAAAAAGTACACTTTTAACGCCTTAACGACTCAGTAAATGTAAAATGGACTGATCACTGTGAAAGTTGAACAGAATATTACGTAATCTCTTTTCAATCATTTTTGACGCCTAGCGAAGAAATTGAAAACAATTACCGAGGGTAAGGAATAACGGCGCGGTCACGCCTAGATGGGTGACCTTTTTTGGTATGATTTGTTATGAGTGTTTCCGTGATCCGGAGGTTACGTTGAGCAGTCGGTCCCGATTGATATTATAAGATAGCAGTCGTGAACTGTTACCCCAATACCAAAACAAAGTTGCGCTTTAGAGAGTTGAAAGTAAAACAGAAAATGTGTTCTAATGAGTAATTTGTGCATGTAGTAGGTTAAAAGTTATTCGGCAAAAAACCAGCAAAAAATAATTATTTAAAACTCTTTCAGACCCAAACGAAATACATGAATAGATAGCTTTTGTTACTCATTAAATGTAAGCAAACAGCAAAATTTATGTATGCTGTGGTTCTTAAGCTATTGAAAATTTTGCTTCGGTAATGTTTTGGACTTGCCTAGAACTTTAAAATGTTTAAAAAAAATACCATCGATAGACCTTAAATTGCTTAAAATTTTTTACATAATTCTTTTTAATGTTTTATGAAACACCGATGTAACAAAAAGCTAACAAAACATAAATAAAGTTAACTACGTAAATTAAGCAAATGATACTTAGGTACTAAACTTTAATTAATTAATAACAAAATGAATAGCACTCAACAAATAAGACTCTTATTTTTTACAAAAATTTAGTTATGAATTAATTTACCGATAACAGCGACACTGGGGACTATTTTTCAGTTTCCGGCAGTGACGACAGTTTCATCAGCATTTTTTCTCTACCAGACACAGTCTCGACTCAGTTCTCCGAGGTACCCAAGAACTTCAATGTCGTTTACATAAACGCCTAAAGCATTCCGGCACATTTCAACGATATCATAACTGGCGAACCTACACACCATCCTTATATCAAAATCTTGGCTCAAACCAAAGCCTATCTATCACTACTTACGCGTTACCAGGCTTTCACTTGCTACGAAATGATCGTGTGTATGGACGAGGAGGTAGTATTGACATATACATTAGTACATACATTCCTTTCTCTGTTGTGAGTATGTCATCTCAGCAACATGCCGCAAATGCAGGGGAGCACACTTTCATAGAAGTAGCACTTCAACACTCAAAAGTGCTTCTCGGCGTCTATTACAGTCATTCCCTACGAGTAGATTCTTTCACCTAACTTGAAATAATGTTAGTAAATTTAACACCTTCGTACAGTCATACTATAGGTGACTTCAATACATAATTGATTAAGCATAATTCTTCTCTTTGCTCTGTTTTAAAGTCTCCAAACCTTTTCGTTCTTCTTCTCAACAACTTAAAATTAGAAACCGATCTTATGTTTTTAGGGTTCCGTAGCGAAATGGCAAAAAACGGAACCCTTATAGATTCGTCAAGTCTGTCTGTCTGTCTGTCTGTCTGTCTGTCTGTCCGTCCGTATGTCACAGCCAATTATTTCCGAAACTATAAGAGCTATACTGTTGAAATTTGGTCCGTCGATGTATTCTGTAAACCGCATTAAAATTTTTACATAAAAATAGAAAAAAAACGATACATTTTGGGGGTCCCCATACTTGGAACTGAAACTCAAAATTTTTTGTTTCATCAAACCTATACGTGTGGGGTATCTATGGATAGGTCTTCAAAAATGATGTTGATGTTTCTGATATCATTTTTTTCTAAACTGAATAGTTTGCGCGAGAGACACTTCCAAAGTGGAAAAATGTGTGTCCCCCCCCCTCTAACTTCTAAAGTAAGAGAGTGATAAAACTAAAAAAAATATATGTTGTACATTACCATGTAAACTACCAACGAAAATTTGTTTGAACGAGATCTAGTGAGTAGTTTTTTTTTTATACGTCATAAATCGTAACACGCAATATACCTTTCATCCAATCAATACACTAGTATAAAAACATCGATGAAAGTTACAACGAACTACAAGAACTTTTATATGATGTTACTTTCTGGTACGGAACCCTTCATGGGCGAGTCCGACTCGCACTTGGCCGCTTTTTTTTATTTCTTCCTAATGTATAGATATATAAATAAATTTACTAAAGTAATTACAAATATAAAAATCACAGTAATAAGATTCGATATTGACGATGCAAACGATGACACTAATAATGGTCAAGATTGATTCGGGACAAAACTCATTTAAAACAATAAATGAGGTAGGTTTAAAACCGTTTAAAAATATTTAACACATTTCTCCCGATCGACAGAACTCAACCGGCTCTGTTCCGAGCTCCCGTCACTAGCAATAACATGGTTTCACCAACGCGGTCAATTTGTCGTCAGCGCGCTAAATAAACAGGGGACGATAATTCTCGCCTAGGGAGAGAGGAATTAACACCAATGGACTAATAAATAAACACCGTAATACTAAAACGTAAACACATCTAAATAATTGAAAATGAATCGCCTAATGTGTTGCTATGCGGAAAAATTGAAAACCGTTCGACCAATTTCGTTATTATTTAAGATGCAAGGAAGGTTCTAACGTAACAATTGCGAGGTTGCAAATAGTTAAATGAACATTCTCGTTTACCTATATAAATTATGGAGTGAAATAAACAACATTTCTTAACCTATTTTGAACCTTCTTTATTTATTGTTTTAAATTAATTTTGTCCTAAAGAAGATGCTAGTTAATCAAGGTCTTTTTGAAGGCAGTCAAAAGTAAAATAACAACTTTATACAAAATATTATTCACTGAGATTAAAGGTTAATCGCTTAAAATTATCGAAAAGTTTAAGCTATTCAATTTATTTTTCTAATATTTCTAATATTTTAGTTTCTTATAAAATGTTACACCTACATCCCACGCCCATGGTTTTGATATCTCATTTAATGATTATTAATCTTTATGTATGTCCTTCCTTCCTCAAGAATCAAGGCATATCCATGTCAAACTTCTTTACAATCGATGTAGCGGTTTAGACATGAAAGCATAATAGACAGAGTTGCTTTCGCAGCAGTTACTGAGAATTATAAAAATTGCGTAAACCATTTTACGGAACACTGCGCCGCGCAATTGTACCATTTCAAAGAATATAATCTATTTTATTTAAGATTGATAAATGCTTTTTTTGTGTAAAGATTTAATACACACTATTTATTAACTGTTTTTAGACTTTAACGAGTTTACATACTTATGTCACATAGACTACTTGTACGTACCACGAGCGGTATAACCCGTTCGAAACGTCAGAAAGTAGAATGTATCGTAACACTTTTAATTTTAAGTCCTGTTTCCTGTAAAATGCCTGCATTATCATATTATTTATCATTTATATAACTTAAGGTTATGTATTACTATTACACTATGTGTTTTACTATTACATTATACTAAGTACTTTAATCTTCCCTTGTCTAATTTTAATACACCAGACACTACCCTACACTTCCTCCAAATCGTATCCTCTCCATCCAAAGAGATTGCCTCCGGGCGATAAGGCCGCCAATTGTACC
The DNA here is from genome assembly GCA_932526445.1 of Phragmatobia fuliginosa. NCBI lineage: Eukaryota > Metazoa > Arthropoda > Insecta > Lepidoptera > Erebidae > Phragmatobia > Phragmatobia fuliginosa. The sequence goes on from OW052057.1 coordinate 18,409,329, forward strand.
TACATACCTAGCTTTTAGTATAATGCGTTTCGTCGCGCCATCCGCTTTGTCAATGATTTATGATATTTTTGTTATGGTGGGGAAATAAACGAGAATTCATATTTAAAAACCTTTATTACAAGTAACCGATGCCACTGATATTGTCGTCGCCTGAACCAGATTTAAAAAAAATGTTTACATAGTCTTTACCACACTTATGAGCTATTCTACCAGCCAACCAACGCTTCTAGTTAAGTTAGTAATAAATCCATTCCTAGTCTTATTTGAAACGCATTGCACTTTATAATTAGAGTGTACAATAGAGTTACTATTTTATTAAATAATTTTTAAGTGAATTTACACCATACTTTATATGTGTGTTAATAAAATTAATGGATAAGATTACCTAGGAAACTAAAAAAAAGATTATTTGCCTTTTACTGTATTTAATTTAAGGATAAATGAGGGGATAGAGATATTGAGATTAACAAAAACACAAGACGTAAACGACAAACACTTTTTGACGCTTCAAATTGTTTAAAGTTATACAACTTTATTACTGCATCAAAATCGGTTTGTTTCTTTTGGCAAACATACAGAAAAACAGAATAGAATAGAATAAACTTTATTGTACACTAGTTAATACAATATACATAAAATAACACAATAATAAACATATTGACCATGTACAAATGACAGCCTTATCGATAAAAAGCAATTTCTTCCAGGCAACCTTCGGATGGTTCTCCATCTTAAGGTTGCCTGAATCCAAATTGCTGTAAAAAATAAACGAGTTTAATGGGTAGTTTTGATACGAGGCGAAAAAATTGTAATAAAAAGTAAAATAAATTTAACTAATGGGATAAAAGTAGAAAACAAAAAATATATAGTTCATGCTAAAATAACGGCATACACATATACATACAATATTCATAGATACATACACATATAAAGACAATATATTTTTTATGGAATGTATAATTCATTATTAAAATATATTTATATATAAACAGACAACATTTCTATAGTCCATCTAATCATAAAGGTATCGTAAAACAGCTCTGACAGATTGAAGATTATGGAGTGAAAAAAAATAAATCGTTTTATTTAAAACTGGTTTTATTTAGTACAAATTAGTACAAAACTGTTGAATATTTAATTAATCTCTTGTCTAGAGTAGTCTGCTAAATCCAGAGTAGCCGGTTAAAAGGAGCCTGATGCGCCGTTATGAGAGTCTTAATCATAAGGGTAGCTAACGAAGAATGTTGTTCATCAAAGACAAAGGGTCTATAATTTGCTCGAGTTGCTTCAATATACTTTGCTGATGATCGAAGGTTCATGCACCCGACTTTCTTATTTACGAGGTAAATATATCTATATGTATATGTATATATGCTCGTATGTATATATATGTTCTCTGTACAATATGAAGAATGGTATTCACTTCCGGATTATGAATTATAGAAAACTATCTTTTGTCCGCGACTCCGTCCACGTGTAGGTTACAGCGGTAAATAGAAACCTATGTGTTATTCTGATATGTAAGCTATGTTATTGTGAAGTTTCATCAGATTTCATTCAGTAATTTTTGTGTGAAAGATCAACAAACATACATACATATAAATTGACAACCTTTTGTGTTTATAGTATTAGTAGGATAGGAAGAAATAATATAATATACTAAAGTGCATTATTTTCAGAGAAATGCACACTAGAAGCGACTTCCACTCTAAAAATTAATCCTTTTTATCTTTTAAACTCGAAAGTTTATGAGTATATATGTATTGTTTGTTGCTCTTTCACGCAAAAACTACTGAAAGGACTTGTATGAAACTTTACAGTAAATTAGCTTATATATCAGAATAACATAAAGGCTACTTTTTACTACAATAATCAAGATACACACGAGGGGAGCCGCGGGCGAAAGCTTGATAATCATAAATTTGTCATCTTGGCTGTGTGCTTAGTAGACCTTTTTAATGGCAAAAAATATTAACCAGAAATCTAATTCGCACGATGTCAAAATCTATACCAAAAATGTATTAAATAAAACAATTATTTGCGATCAAGAATTGCCCATTATGGGCTAGAAGAAAAACACAAGAAACTGTGATAGAAATGTTGGCGGAGAACTTATTGAAAGCAATAAACCCGTTGCCTGGGGTGATGGTTAAATATCGGACCGTTAGCAAACAGCGTCGAAGTAGACGACACTGAATCTCTCACCACTGCAGACTACCCACACGTGGCGACCACGCGGCCTCACTATTCAATATATCCTCTTTATTATGTTATACTGGGATTTGTGACTGTTTAAGTTTCTTTGACGAGTCAATACTGTTCCCGTTTAATTGCATAGGGGGCTTCAAGTTCGGTATTATATTTGCTCAAACATCATTGTTCACTTTTGTAATTATTAGATTTAAAATAAGGCACGTAAGTTATAATGGCTACGTATGGTCTTTACTCTCTTCTGAGAGGAGAAAGGAGCCCAACAGTGGGACGGTATGGTTTGTTGATGAAGGTGTGATTTATTTATAATACTATTACGTCTACAAATACTTTTTCGAGCCAGCCGTTTAGCTTTTAGAGGCAAAAAAAATCCTTTAAAGTTAAAAATTCGCAAATGAATACCTAAATAAAAAAATCGTCTTAGCAACCTCTCAATGTTTTTAAAAGTTTATTCAACTTTGTCTACAAAGAAAACTTTTGGGTGTTTTCATATAACCTTGGAAGTATTTCACCTGAGTGATATCACCTAGTAGTGGTACAAACCGTATGAAATGCAACGAGATAACGTTAATTAACAAACAACAACAACAAAATTAACGCATTAATAAGTAAACATAACCATGGCCATTTTTTTTATTATGTCTGCTAAAAGGTTCACACAGACATCTCTTCATTCTGTATCGCGCGGATAGGAAAAACGGTGTTTAATTGCGGTTTTAACGTCAATTGTCAATAGATTTTTTTACCTCCAGACAGAAAAAGGAAAAGACAGAAAAATGTTTAAGGGGTGTCTGAGTATGCCTGCAGTACGTCTATCTGTATGAGTCTGGGTGTGACGGACGGTATTTTGACTGCTATTTTTATGAAGATCAGGCTACAAAAGTATAAATACTGTAACTTGGTTGGTTGGTATTTCCAAGACATAATGCGTTGCCTACACTAACAATGAGTATGGTGACCCCTACTCCTGGATTCTACTCATGCTTTCCATCAGGCAGAGTAGAGTCACTTTGGTAGGCTAACATATAAAAAAAAATATTAAAATAAAGAAAAAAGGAGATCTTTTTTGTTTTTTAGGAATCCGGATGTGATGAAATGGGAATCCCATTTCATTATATCCACCTTTTAAAGGGGGAACCCTTTAAAACGAACGGAACGTAGTTCATGACTCGGAACCCTTATGGATTCGTCATGTCCGTCCATCGTATCGTCCGTCCTCGACCTACCGTCCTAACGGTTGGAGCTAGATAGCTAGAGCTGTGATTATGTCGACAAAGTGTTACGATAAAATTATGAAAAATATTTGAGGTCTCTTTTTTGTTTTTTTTTCTCACGTCTACCCCATCGTGTGGGGTGTCATTAGATAGGTCCTTTAAAATATTGTGATATTACGAAGATCATTTTTCTATTTAGATATCCGATTGCGAGTTATTCAACTTTAATAGGGCCTAACTTGTAAATAACACTTGGAAAAGTTTGTCCAAAAATACAGAAAAAATAGCTAAACATAACAGTTATCTATTTAACACGATTTGATATCTACATTATGGGTAACTATACGGAACCCTAATCTATTGGTGGCGTGACACGCACTTGGCCAATTTTTATGGAAATACCTACCCTATGTACTATCCAGTCATTTTTTTATTTAGTATATTGTAGTAATAATATGATGTATACCTATTAGTAAAGTTATAACCAAACATGTAAAATTTAATAAACTGAATTCGATATATATATACCTATATCTGTGTAAAATTAATTATTTCTTCACTTCACAAGCTAGTACCGCTAAATCTCTAACATCGCTGCTCAGTGACTCCCTCTGAAATTCCGGTGTAATTGTATTATAAACGCTTTTCAAAATGTCTGATACAATTTTTAGCAACATAAGTTTTTCGTGACTGTTCATATTACAATCAGACAATTTATTTGTAGGTATAGATGTCAATAGGTATATGCATTAATGTTATATTTTCAGTATAACTTCTTCTTTTAAAGGTTATTGAACATCTGCTAGAATTTAGACTATAATATTTTTTTAGGGTTCCGTACCAATTTCCGTTCAAAAAGAATAAAACGGAACCCTTCGAGGATCACTTTGTTGTCTGTATGTCTGTCAAGACAATTTTTCTCAGGAACGCGTGGAGTTATCAAGCTGAAATTCATATCTATTTGATATGAATTTCAACTGGATACCAAATCAAATCTACTGTTTCTTGACGCTGTGATAAAATCAAACAGCAAATTTCAGCTTGATACCAAATCAAATCTACTGTTTCTTGACGCTGTGAAAAAATCAAACAAAGCAAATTTCAGCTTATTACCAAATCAAATCTACTGTTCCTTGACGCTGTGAAAAAATCAAACAAAGCAAATTTCAGCTTGATACCAAATCAAATCTACTGTTTCTTGACGCTGTGAAAAAATCAAACAAAGCAAATTTCAGCTTGATACCAAATCAAATCTACTGTTTCTTGACGCTGTTAAAAATCAAACAAAGCAAATTTCAGCTTGATACCAAATCAAATCTACTGTTTCTTGACGCTGTGAAAAAATCAAACAGTAAATTTCAGCTTGATACCAAATCAAATCTACTGTTTCTTGACGCTGTGAAAAAATCAAACAAAGCAAATTTCAGCTTGATACCAAATCAAATCTACTGTTTCTTGACGCTGTGAAAAAATCAAACAAAGCAAATTTTCGACACTCGAAAGGGAATCGAAACCTACAAGACACTTCCCGTGAACTCAGAGTCTTGAAATGTGGTACGAAGCAATAGCTTACAGCACAGGTAACAGGTAGGTTTGTACGGAACCCTTGGTGTCCGATTTGCACTTGGCGGATTTTTTTAAGTGTTAATTTGTTACTATCATTCACTATAATTATTACTAAGACTATTTGGGGTCGGCTGCTAGCTCAACCGGTTTTACCTGATTATCAGTTTTTACAAATATAATGTAGCACGTCTATGACATGTGAAAAATAAACTAAAATGAAGTAAAAAGGTCGGTATCAGAAACTAATAAATATTATGGCTGAAGAAAACCACATTTAGACAAAAAAAAAACAATTAAAATAACAAAATGACTTACGTAAATTCTGTATTGTCATTCAAGAACAGATATTAATTTTTTGCATAAAACACATCAAAACCAATAAAAAAATATACAAAAAGAGCAATATGTTCTAAAATGAAATTTTAAGGTTTTGGATTTATTTACGAAGACACTATTTTGCAGAAAAATGGCCGCGTAAGTTGTAATTTCTATTTTTATTACCAGTTATCTTGTTACCCAATCCATACCTTCTTCTTCCTAGCCTTTATCCCCAAAATTATTTGGGGTCTACTACTAGTTCAACCAGTTTTACCTGTATATCAGTATTTCCACGGAACGACTGGTTTCAGACCTCTGCAACCCTGAGGGAGTACTGAAATTCTACGGTTGAACTAAATTGACAGCATATTTGATGGCACTGACATTCCAATAACGATTGCCATAGATGTCCATGACAACCGGGACCTACAGCCTATCGTTGTCTCCGAGGCACGGGCTTAAAACATCGCCAAACTTGCATACTCCGAGCTGTTGTATGTTTGTTTATGAGTGTGTATACACTGTTCTCACGTGGGTGATGTTTCTCCCACACATCAGAGTACAAACGAACGTGTTTCTCTATGTCACACATAAAGCACAAAGCCATTGTTGACACGTATCGCATGTACATATTGTGTAGTTACCCAATCCATATGAATATTATAAATTCAAATTTCTTTGTTTGTCAGTCGTTCTTTCACGGCTTAACTACTGCACCAATTTTAATCAAATTCGTCACGGAGATACATTGCTTCTTGAGGAAGTACATAGGTGAATCTTTACTTCTTTATCCGACATACGCGCGACTGAAGCTTCGGACCAAAACTAGTTCTTATGTAATAGCATAAGCGACAGCTCTTATAGGTATGAAGATGAGCATATTATTTAAGCAAGTAACGAAATTAGTTTGAAATCTACGGCTGAAATGAATTTTATAAGCCTTTAGCTATGGTGACAGGCCCTTGCTGTTCAAACTAAAACATGTGCAAACTAGACACAGTCCCTTGACCTCGAAAATAAAAGGTTTTTTTTAAAATCTAAAACCAGATTTCCGTTACAATTTGACTACATTTCAGTTCACTTATTCATGTATTAAAAATGTTTGTTCTTATAAAATTGCCTCTCCGCGCATTTAAGTAATATTGAAGACATTCGGGAACTGAAATGCAATAATATGCAATAATTGCATTTCATTCCAATCTGAATGCATTAGAAGTACTGGAGCGTAACACTGAAAGTAATTACCTACGCACGCACTCCAAAATTAATGACACAAAAATATAAATGAGTTACTACAGTATTGCAAGTTTTGTACTCCTTCATATCAGGACTGTAGCATTCTTCAATCCTTGGTCTTCGGGCGGCTTAAAAACATCTATCGGCAAGATTACGCGTAGCTACGTCCACAGAACAGAGAAATAAACTCTTCTGTGGTAGTACCGTTTCTTGCCACAGTTCTCAACCCGCACTCGTCCAGCGTGGGGATGTTCGGTCTTAACACTCTCCGGAGAGGATACCCGTGGGACATTTTGGCTTATAGATAATGATCCTGCAATTATTCAAGTAAAATTATTTTCAAGACAAAAAGTTCATTTAAAAACATTTAATTTTTTTCAGTTGCTGCACGTGTAATCCTGGCAGCAACAACAGGGGAGGCGGTTCAAAAACAGCCTTACCACTAATATGTCTCGTCCCTCGCGATGGTGGACAGCCACCGAGCCACGGTGGGAACAGGCCCAGGCCTGCGTCTTCCAGCTCCGCACAAAACGACTTTACTCTTCTAGATGATGAGTACATCAAGAAACACTTCAAGCTGCCACAAAGATCACTGTATCTTGATCCTTTTAGGTAATATTTAATTTAAAAATCACAAAACAGCATTTAACAAGCCACCGCTTTACACACACTCCTTAGAAAGGGGGGTACTTATTGGCCTACTGTATCACGCTGCCAAGACGGTTTGATAATAGGGTTTGTTTCAAGTTTACTTTTCCAGTGATGTTAAGATACGTAATGTGCGCCCTTATTAGACACATACGACAGTCATGTGTCATATAAGGGTTGGTTACATTCCGTTTTATTTCATTACTGCACTACATTTATTGTGTGGCACCGACTAACGTACACCCAACGCAATTGGAAGTTACAGGTGTCTATAGGCAGCTGGTAATACTTCTGCTTGTCCAAAAACAAATTATTGTCATTTTTCCTTTTCAGACGTCCGCTCATTACATTTCCCATGGATCAAGAAGATTCTAGATACTTCAATATCTATCGCAAAACCAAAATCAACCAACAAATCCTCGACGGATATCTTGATGCATCCGAAGCCATTTCTGCCCCTAGTGTCTTCGTAAGTACCGCTTGCGCCATCTATAATACTTTTAAATCATATTATGTACTTTAAATTTATTTTTTTCCTGCAGCCATATGCAAAAACCGAAGCCGAAAAACAAAAAGAAAGCGCTCAGGATGAAGAAATTATTTACATTTTACAATTACCTGATTGGGAATTCAAGTGCCCTGTGCACAATGAAACTATAAGGACACCAAGGTACGGAACCAAAGTTGTTTAGCTTATAGCGGCATCTAGTTTTTAATTCAGAACTATTACGCAACTGTTGAACACAACTGTAGTTCTTATACAAGGCGATAGATGGCCTTACTTTGTTTATGGTACTCAACAATAGAATGCCTCAGTGAGCCAATCGTCAATAATTCAATTGTTTTTACAGATTCATATGGCATTCATGTAAAAAAGCGAAAAAGGAGAGGACTGGCCAACCGAAGCAAGGAGGCGGGCCTCTCAATAAACCGAAACCTTGGCTGCTAAGTAGACACACAGATTTCGATTTACTCTCGCAATGGTAATGGGTTAATTAACCTACACTCAAGATTATGTAAAACTTCGAAACTCTATTGTTGCTAGTTAAGGGAATCTGGTTGTTTAACAAAACGAATGACAATACATATCCTGTGTTTAATTACCACTTCATAAGATTAGTAAATCATTACCCATACATCCTGTGAAATATTAAATCATCGCTCCGTAATTCTAAAATTGCAACCTAAACCCCCCTTTTATGCTCCAGTTATATTCCTATTCTCTATTAAGCTTATGTAACCTAGCAATTTCTGAAGTCAACAAGCCAAAACAGTCTGTATGGTGTCATGTTCCGACCGCCCATCCTCTACTTAGTCCAAATGGTCAGAGCTAGGAATATGAAACTTTGCATGAATGTGTTTTATAACGTCGACAAACTGCTCAAATGAAATCACGTCAAATATATTTATTTGGGGGAACCACTAATGTGGATTTTTTTCACTCTACCCTATCGTGAGGGGTATCATTAGATAGGTGGGTCTATTTAAATCAGATGTTGCTAAGACTATTTTTGGATTTAGCTTTCCGTTTGCGAATTATTCCAACTTTAAAGCGCTATTTAAGTCCCTTTAAAAACTAAACAGATCGTTTAAAATACTCTGAAATAGACCACGATAGTAGTCCATAATTATATTGAACTTTAAAAGATAACTATAGCAGCTTAAATAACTTTTATAATTCAGGAGTTATAAGGTTCTAACATCAAAACTACACTCGGAAAACCTTGTACAAAAATGAAAACAATTTAAGCAAACTTGAAATCCATTTGCCGATTTACTATATTTATTGTCCAGAAATTTTATATTTCAATGAAAACAAGGTAATTGAACAGTGTTGCGTAATCTGATGAACAGGGGGAAAAGGTATGTACGTGAATAAAACCATTGATTTATTTCGAAACTTACAATATTCAAGTGTGCTTGCAAGTAGTGGCTTGTTAGATACCTGGATGAATGCGCAAGGCAATATTGCAAGCTGGTAGAAAAAATAACACTAAAATTTTAAATACACTTAAAATTATAAAACGGATTTGCTTTAAAAAAGGCATGTTCACAAATTTTTGTAAAATTATCTATGTATTTTAGAATTAATGCAAGATGCGATATGTATACTTTTGTTAATTTGTACACATGGAGGATTCCTTGACATACCTGATGGGGTTTTTTTTTCTTACTTGTCACACTGATATCATATTGACGCGCTATTCATCGCTGATAGTAACATTGTTAGAACCATAGATATAGAATACCATATATCTATGGTTAGAACACACTATTCTGCAAACAAATAATACAAACAAATAAAATTGAGTTGTCAGTATGTAAACAAATTAACAGCTCCTTACTAAATGCATATGACAGTGTATACGAAGCTTAGATGAGTATGTTCCTAGGTTCCTACCAAAAGATTGACGCTGGAACAGCTCGACGACGGGACTCACTGTCCAGCGTGCTGATGACAAGGAGTAACTGTGGCTATTTTTTAGACCCCATTTCAAATTCAAATTTAAAATTCTTTATTCACTTAGGATGCAATACATCTCTTGTGACAGGTCAAGATTCTACATGTACATTTATGCCATGTTCGCAAACAATAGGTAGAGCCGGAGAAAAGAACATGGCAATAAAAACTCGCGGCCACTCCTTTCAAATCGCCAATGTTTACATAGTTTTAATGTTTTAATATAATAAACCTGATATGGGGGTAAGGTACTGCCACTAATATACTATACACCATGTTAGAGGACTGATGCAAATTATAGTAATTAAAAATTAGAACATAAGCTAATTTAAAAAAAAAAAAAACAACAGCCTCAGTGGGTACAACATAGTAGGAGCATCTACTTACAACAAAGGTAAAAACTATATGTGCTCAAATATTGGCCAAATTACTGGTAACGAAAGATTAAATATAAAATATTAATTATAAGATCAAAAGAAAGAGAAGAATGGCCTTTATTCGTCACGTAGAATCTTTACTTACAAATGCATTCATTCATAACTTCGGGTAAAACCGCGGGACACAGCTAGTACGAAATAATTATCATTGAAATGGATTTGTAATAGTCGTAACTACGCTGTAAAATTCTGTTGCAAGTGTGTTGACGCCTTTTGAATCATACAGAAACAGGATAATTTAGTACGACGCTTTTATTAGCTTGGGTTGTATGTATCTATGTATGTATGTAATGGAATCTTTGAGCATAATTTTTACCAATTTCCAGAAGTTTGATTAATTTGAAACTTTGCACACCTATCAAGGACCGATGACAATTCAATAATTCTCTTATTAGGACCGCCAGGATATTGCTCTAAGTTAACAGGAAAAACCCCATGCAACAGTGAAGCTTTAGACGAAAGTACTAGATTATGAAATAGTTCGTAAGGCATTTCAATACTATCACATGTCCGCAAACGATTAATTGTAAAATCAAACTAAAAATGAAAAATAAATTATAGTTTAAATAAAATAAAAAACTACGCTTTTATAGCTATCGAAATAAAAGTAAGAAAATAATTTTTAATTAGAGAGTTTATATTGCAGTAGTAGAAGATTGAACGACCAATCATAACTAATTACTTAGTGTGTTTAAAGACTGAAAAGACTCCTGTGATGCAAAAAAAATCCTAATGCAGGAGTTGCTTATAAGTAGATTATTTTATTTAAATATTAAAACAATATTTATTTGGTTATCGTCGTGATTTTCTATTTTTTTTATAATAAGTACATATATAGGGAGGTATCCCAATTTTAGTACAGGTGATACTTGTTAAATTACTGTCATATTTGGAGTTTTTGTTTTTCTACCAACCAAAAGGTCTCGGTTTCAAATCCCGGGTCAGCAAAAAAGGTGTGGCTAGGTTTCTCTTACAGGAAATTCTTAACAGCAGCGTAGAGTACGGAGAGCACGTTAAGCCGTCGGTCCCGATTGTCATGAAAATCTATGGCAATCGTTATTGGGAAGTCAGTGTTCACAAATATACTGACAACTAGTTCAACTTTTGATTTTCAGTTCAGTTCTCTCTTAGGGTTGCGGAGTTCCGATGGCCAGTCGCTCCGTGGAAAAACTGATATTGAGGTAAAACCGGTTGAACTAGTAGCCGACCCCAAAATAATATTAGAAACTTAAGCTACAATAATCGGTCCTACCTGCTTGCAAAACATTTAATACTGGCCATTTTTAAATTTATAAAAGCTCATTAAAATGGTTTCAAAATAAAATGTCACTGTTTTGATTGTCAAATTTTTAAGTATGTGAAATAAGACTATAAAAATTTAAATATTAAATTATTTATAATAAAAAAAAATACTTTATATAAAACCTAAATAGTTCGCTATCTAACAATGACGGACCATAAGATCATGGAGAAATTAGCTAATGTGTAAGTACATGCATATCATGATGTTAGCCTAACATTTAACTGCACTGTTGACCAGTGGTGTCAGCGGACGACACGCCGCATTCCACAGCACCAAGTATTGTAGGTTCACATTCTACAAATTTTAATAAAAAGGAAACGACTTCAAAGAAAAACTATTCCGAGTACCATAATCGCGACAGTTGTACCTATGATATTTGAGGAGTTCTCTCGATTTCCTTGGGATCCCATCATCAGATCCCGTACCAGGGACCACCTGTAAGCTACGCCCATTCCAATGCAAAAAGAATTTTGAAATCGGTTCATAAACGACGAAATTATCGCTGAACATACTTAAAAAAAAACGACGAATTGATAACCTCCTCCTTTTTTCCATTCGGCAGAAAATACCGCTGCGTGCGCTGCATAAACAGTTTTTAAGTTTCGCAAAAATCATATATGACAGAACTGTTCCCCTTTTAAAGTTCTAAAAAAAGTCCGCAACAGCATATGTTGTTGTTGTTGAGAAGACGCAGATAGGGCTGTGTTTGTTAGCTAGTTATTAACATTAACCAATGCACCTCAACTTGAAGATTTACATAAGAAAATTATTTTTACAGGCCCTTAGCGCAGCCGGGCTTTGATTCTTTAGGGTTATCAGCTCCTGTTATCGTGCAACTCAACCCCGAAGGAAAATGGTCGAACGAAAAACCGGATTCCTTGGAAGAAGAACGTTTGAGAGCAGTGGTCCAGCACTTGGTGAATTCGAAGGCGTTGTCTGCAGCTCAAAGCTATTGCTGCCAATGTGCTCAAGAGAATAAGGTTGTATTATTGTCCTTGAAACCTGCCTCGCTATCGAAGTTGCGAACGTTTTTTTGTTTTCTATTTAATTCTCAAGTTATTTTATTTTTCTATTCTCTGTATCATTGGCTAGTGTCACTCAGTTACGTGATCAATACAAAATATTGGCCAATGAAACAAAAGAAAATAAAACAAATTAGACAAAGGTCATCGACCTAGCCCACCGGATTAGCAAGCTGAAGTGGCAGTGAGCTGGCCGTATTAGCCGCAGAACTGATGATCGTTGGGGCAGAAGAGTTCAGGAGTGGAGACCGCGTCTCGGTAAACGTAGTGTGCGCCCACAGGCGAGGTGGAGTGACGACCTGCGTAAGATGGCTGGCAGGAGCTGGATGCGAGAAGCCTAAAATCGATCAGAGTGGTGTGCAATGGTAGAGGCCTATGTCCAGCAGTGGATTGCGATAGGCTGATGATGATGATGATGAAATAAAAGAATAGAGAATAGAATAGCAAACGAAAAACGTTTGCTGCTTTGCTAGGGGCGGGCTGTTATTTTATATCTCATATATTAAGACTACAGAAAAAGATCGTTAGCTCGAATTTGTATTTACACATGATGTAAGTGCTCTCTGTAACAAAATCTTGGGAGAACACATGCCTCAGGATACTAAATGTAGTCAAATCTCCATCAATACGCCTGAACTGAACTTTAAAAGAAACCTATAGCGGATTTGATAACTTTTATATTTCAAGAGTTAAAGGGCCTAACTTGTAAATTGCATACACTTGGAAAAGTTTGTACAAAAAAAAGAAATTATAAGTAAACATTACAATTACTATCCATTGGACACGATTTTAAATCTACTTATGCGTGCCCTGACACGCACTTGGCAGAATTACACATATAAAGATGGCCTTAGTTACTCCAAAATACCTCTTAGCGTTATTATTATTATTATCGACACCAACGATATCGTTGATCGACACGCCAACGATTGCTACGTGCAAGTTATTGCACCTCGAATAATTTTAGGTATTGGTTGATGGAATTTGAATTCCCCACATCACAATCGGCTTCGGGAGCTCCAAATTCCAATATTACTTTCATTTATGTTTCGCTAGCGATGTTGATGCTCGTCAGCGATACAGCGATTCAGTCATATTTTGAAGCACTTTTATACCTATTTATTGAGTATTGTTGCAATTAATAATTATCACTAACTACCACCACTCTACTACTACTAGACGCCCACCACGGTTCCGTTCTAGGACATTTAGGTACTTACTACAACTTACAACATAAAATTTAAAAAATACATCACTCTTCGTCAGACTTTCCATGCTTAGGACAGTCAATTACGTCTGTTTGTGACAAAAAATATATCTTATAGAAACAAGAAACCCGACTGCGTAAAAGCAATGAACTGAAAAGAGAAAAACCAGTATCAAAATATAATATAATATATATTATAAAATTCTACAGTCTAATGCACTTTGAAAAACGTTATTTTGGTTCATCTTTGTTTGCCCGTAGGTAACAAAGTATTGTTTGTCCCCGTCTGCAGCACCATAAAGTGTTAAACAATCAAACATTTCCTCTTTTTAGGGTTCCGTAGTACATGACTCGGAACCCTTATAGATTCGTCATGTTCGTCCGTCTTTGACCTACCGCTCAAACGATTGGTGCTAGAAAGATGAAACTGCACGAATCTGCTATTTCTGTTGTTTCATCCCCGAACTAACATTTCTGAATATTTTTATAACATAAGTGTGACATAGCTTTATAATGTTAGTCAATTTTCACCGTTTAGAACATCGTTTTACAGGACTAAACTTACATTTGTATGATTTTTAGTTTAATGACTTTTCGAGCTACAAAATAACACCATAATTTAAGAAAAATATAGTTACCCATTGGATTAAAAATCATCCTCAACATTTTGTTCATAACGCCATCTATTGAAAATATTTTCAACTGAAAAATTTTGAATACATACTTTTCACTTCTGTAACTCTGTACATTTTTTACAGAATAACATTCCGGGCCAATCAAATAAGAACTACGTGCCTGTAATCATGATGCCGATTTACCCAGCCGATGAATGCCCCTTCGATATGGAGTGCGAACTTCAAAAAATCAAACAATCAGAAGCTGCCGCTAAAACTAAAACAAAAGCGAAGAAAGCAACAGATGAAAGAAAAGATAGTGATGACAAAGATAAAGATAAGAGCAAGGTCAAGAAACGCGGCTTTGTACTTCAACGTCTAACAGACTTTGATTTACTGTCGCAGTGGTAGTCTGATGCTTATCTTGTGATACCTTTGCCTTTGGAAGAAAGAAAAACATTGCTGAATTAAAAAAAAAACTAAAAAAAAGTTTAAAATCACACGTAGTGTTACATACTCTTTGTTTAAAATATTGAATACTGAATTGTTCACTACAATTACATATCTATTTTGGTAATTAATTATTCAATTCTTATTTAGACTGCACAAGTTTTTAAGCTATGTTTCAGGGCTTTAAAGAAATCGTTCTTGATTTAATGCAACCCATTCGTAAATTCGTACATACCGTATTTATACCTCGGAACCAGATAGTTTTAAAACGAAAGGTGGGATTTATTGTCGACTTCTCGTTACTTCGTTAGTGCATAAGGATATATTTGTTTCGTAGTTGTCATAGTGAATACTAATAACGTTCAATTAAATATTCAGAATGTTTAGGCACTTGAGTTTCGTGCGTTCAGTCTATTTGTGGACGGGTTTGTTTTGTACATTTTTGTATAGCTAATTAAAGTTTGAAAATATAATCGAGTGTTTATATTTTAATGGGAAGTCAGTGCCCTAAAATTTATTGACAACTAGTTCAACCTTCGAATTTGAGTTCTCCTTTAGGGTTGCGGAGGTCCGATGCCAGTCGCTCCGTGGAAAAACTGATATTCAGGTATAACCGGTTGAACTAGTAGCCGACCCAAAATAAAATTGGGAATAAGGCCTCTGCCTCGAATTTTGCGGGCAGCGGGGCGGCGGCGGCGGCGGCGCGGGAGCGGGGCGGTCAACACAAACCTGTTCTCAGGCCTCTGCCTCGAATTTTGCGGGCAGCGGGGCGGCGGCGGCGGCGGCGCGGGAGCGGGGCGGTCAACACAAACCTGTTCTCCAAACCAGCGGGCAGATCGCGCGGTACTATAGCGGCATAATGTTGTGTTCGTAGTTGTGTTGTCGAGATATTTATTTTTATTCGCGAACAAAATGTCTCAAAGACGGCGACAACAACTTTTTGATTCAAATTTATTCCTAACGGTGGATTTATTGTGGGCAAAAGAAGAAGTGGATCCTTACTATAGGGCAAGGAAAATAAATGGTGAATTTTGTCGAAACTATGAAGAACAGAGACAAAATCCCGACAAATTCTACGACTACACTAGAATGAGTGTAGAAACTTTTGAATATATTCTTGAAACTATTATCTCTGCTGTTCCATATGGGTCTCCTCTCAAAGATTGCCGAAATAATTTGTTCTTGCACGTCCGATGACATTTTGATATGTCACAAAAGAAAATTGTACTACACTATACCACAATGCAGACGCGCAGCGCGACGGGTCACCACTTGACTGAAGTGCACCGCTCGTTGCCCGCCCCCCGCGCCGCTGCCGCGCCGCTGTTTTCAAAAACCGGTCCATATGATTTTACGCATAAGATCCCGCCGCGACCGCGCCGCCGCCGCTGCCGCCCCGCTACCCGCAAAATTCGAGGCAGAGGCCTCAAAACCAGCGGGCAGATCGCGCGGTACTATAGCGGCATAATGTTGTGTTCGTAGTTGTGTTGTCGAGATATTTATTTTTATTCGCAAACAAAATGTCTCAAAGACGGCGACAACAACTTTTTGATTCAAATTTATTCCTAACGGTTGATTTATTGTGTGCAAAAGAAGAAGTGGATCCTTACTATAGGGCAAGGAAAATAAATATATAATTGGTTAATTATTCTTCTATTTTTATGGTTGATATCTCTGCTGTTCCATATGGGTCTCCTCTCAAAGATTGCCGAAACAATTTGTTCTTGCACGTCCGATGACATTTTGATATGTCACAAAAGAAAATTGTACTACACCAGTGTTGGGCATTAATCAATTAATATTTTAATCATCGTAGTAATTGATTGAAAAATTAATTGCAATTGATTTAATCACAATTAATTTAATTGCAAAATTTTGCAATTGATTTAATCACAATTGAAATCAATTGTTAAAATTTTGCAATTGATTTAATCACAATTGAAATCAATTGTGATTAAATCAATTGCAATTAATTTTGCAATGAAATTAATTGTGATTAAATCAATTGCAATTAAAATAATGCAACTAATATTTTTTATTGTTGCATCAAACAATTAAAACTAACAATTAATAATCATGTTTTTCTGCACTGCACCTGTGTAGGTGCACACAATATAAATGATCTTCCTTGTTATCTTACTTATAACTTCCTGTTTGTTGCTGTGTATTTTTCAATGCAAACTGTTGTTACCTGTTGTTGTTCAGATACAATCCTTTTTTATTCGCGCGGGCGCAGGTAAGCGAAAAGTCAAGATCGTTTGTCAAAGTTATAAGCTCTCGCTCAGACTTAAGGCCATCTACTTCTGCCAGTCAGTCCGTTTAGTAAGTCCTGTCAGTTCAGTATGTTTAGTCAGTCCTGTCAGTTCATGTCAGTCAGTCCTGTCAGTTCAGTTCAGTCAGTCCTGTCAGTTGAGTTTGTTTAGTCAGTCCTGTCAGTTGAGTTTGTTTAGTCAGTCCTGTCAGTTCCATTCAGTCAGACCTGTCAGTTCAGTATGTTTAGTCAGTCCTGTCAGTTCATGTCAGTCAGTCCTGTCAGTTCAGTTCAGTCAGTCCTGTCAGTTGAGTTTGTTTAGTCAGTCCTGTCAGTTCATGTCAGTCAGTCCTGTCAGTTCAATTCAGTCAGACCTGTCAGTACAGTATGTTTAGTCAGTACTGTCAGTTCACGTCAGTCAGTCCTGTCAGTTCAGTATGTTTAGACAGTACTGTCAGTTCACGTCAGTCAGTCCTATCAGTTCAGTTCAGTCAGTCAGTCTTGTCAGTTCAGTCAGTCCTGACAGTTCAGTTCAGTCAGTCCTGTCAGTTCAGTCAGTCCTGTCTGTTCAGTTCAGTCAGTCCTGTCAGTTCAGTTCAGTCTGTCCTGCTGACTGCAAGGTTATCAGTCAAGTGAGAGCCTTACCCTGTGCCACTCCTCCATCTTCTATTTACTTTATTTAAATTTAATTAAAGTTTAATTGCAGAAACAATTAACAATTAACAGTTAACAATTGATTAATTGTTAATTGCAAAACTAACAATTAACAATTGATTAATTGTTAATTGCAAAACTAACAGTTAACAATTGATTAATTGTTAATTGCAAAACTAACAATTAACAATTAATTAATTGTTAGTTGATATTTTACAATTAACAATTAATCAATTGTTAATTGTTAATTGTTTCCTTGCAATGAAATTTTGCCCAACACTGTACTACACTATACCACAATGCAGACGCGCAGCGCGAGCGGTCACCACTTGACTGAAGTACACCGCTCGTTGCCCGCCCCCCGCGCCGCTGCCGCGCCGCTGTTTTCGAAAACCGGTCCATATGATTTTACGCATAAGATCCCGCCGCGACCGCGCCGCCGCCGCTGCCGCCCCGCTACCCGCAAAATTCGAGGCAGAGGCCTTAAGGCTAGGAAGATGTTTAAATTTTAATGAAAACAATATTCAGTAAGGCGATTCACACACTGGTTACGGGAACACGCGTGTAGGCGCGGGCAGCCAATCCCGAAGCTGCTAGCCGCACGCGCTCACGCGTCGTAGCGCGTGTTCAATGTGTTGGACCTGGCGTGTTTTCTATACTAATCTATGTACTTCATACAATATTAAAATCTGCCACTCCGCGCTACGCGACGGAGCGCGGTGCAGTGTGTGAATCGCCTAAGGAAACATAAAGCTGCATAAAGCTGTCTGTACCTACCATATTATGTAGGTATCAGTTTTATAATATTTGAATTGTAATACGTTGTGTTACGCAGTGTCTTCTCGTCCAAAATACCACAGTCCTTAAAGACGAAGGTCTTTAACCAGTGCGTGTTACCAGTGATGACCTACGGTGCCGAGACGTGGTCTCTAACTATGGGCCTCATAAGGAAGCTCGAGGTCACACAGCGAGCTATGGAGCGGGCTATGCTTGGGGTATCTCTACGGGATCGAATCAGAAATGAGGAGATCCGTAGACGAACTAAAGTTACCGACATAGCAGAGAGAGTCAGCAGGCTGAAGTGGCAGTGGGCAGGGCACATAGTTCGGAGAACCGATGGCCGATGGGGCAGAAAGGTTCTTGAGTGGAGACCACGTGACGGCAAACGCAGCGTAGGAAGACCTCCCGCAAGGTGGACGGATGACCTGATTAGGATCGCAGGGACTCGTTGGACGCAGGCCGCTACCGACCGGTCGAAATGGAAATCAATGGGGGAGGCCTACGTTCAGCAGTGGACTTCTTGCGGCTGATATGATGATGATGATGATGAATACGTTGTGTTGTTGTGGACTGCGTTAGGCTGATGATGATGATAAATACGTGAGCTTGCCATTCTACTTCAATTTCAGGACCTGTAAAAGGATCTGTATATGCGCTAATCACGCTGGTTTTTAGTTTTCAATTATTCTAGAATGACAATTTAACAAAGAGGGCTTGTATAACAAAATGCGTTTATTAATCACACAGTATAAAAATGCGCACCATAAATACTGATCATAGGGGATCTATTTTTACGTTTTGACCCCTCGCTCATATAAGAAATATAAGAATAGGCGAACCCCTCCCTGTTCAATATTTATTACGTAAGAATCTAAGCAAAAAATAAATATGCCTTTGGCTGGTTTCGATATTTATTTATAAGCTAGCTTTGCCCGCGGCTCCGACTGCGTGTATCTCGTTTGTACAATGTAGCCTATATGTTATATTATGATATATAAGCTATATTACTGTAAAGTTTCATCCAAATCCGTTCAGTAGTTTTATCATATCATACATACAAACGCTTTTATAATTAATAGGGATGTATGTATAAAAAGGACGCTTAAGTAGGTAATTTATATTAGTTGTCTAGTACACAATATAAGCTCTGCTTAGTTTGGGACTAGACGATTGTGAGTGTAAGATGTACGAAAACTATCTAAGCCAATTTTTGTTTTTATTATTATGAGACGCCCAACAATTTCCTGTTCGAAAAAATTCGTTCGGATTTTGGTAGGTAATAGGGATAATATATATATTGTTGATTCTGAATCATCAATTCTTAAAAAAATATTCCTGTTTTTTTTTGTTAACTGATGATAATTATCTAAATTAAGCGAAGAAATAATTATCCCTACAAATTGCATGGTTTGATCAAAAAGTGCCCTCCTTCCAACATTTATTGATAGCGAGGTCTCCAAGAATGGTTACTAGCTGTTTTTTTTTAGCTAATACATGCACGAATATGTGTTGTAATTACTTCGACAAAGTGCTACAATAAAATTACGAAAAATATTTTTATTTGAGGTACCTCCCGTACGCACCTACGTAAAGTGGGAATGATTTTTTTTCTCACTGTTACCCTATCGTGTGGGGTATCATTAGATAGGCCTTTTAAAAACATTGTGAAGTTTGTAAGTCGAGTTCTTGATTTAGGTATCCATTTGTCGTCCGTCCCCCCTCCCCCCCCCCCTCTAAAAGCTAAACGGCTGGCTCAAAGAATCTGGGAAAATTCGTGATGGTGGCACATTTAACGAACTTTAAAGGAAAACTATAACGGATTAGATGACTTTGTCATTTCAGGACTTATAGAGGCTTAACTTGTTAAACGCAAGCGCATTTTGGAAAAGTCATGCAAAATTAACGCATTAATAGCTATTGTATACGATTTTAAATCCACGTACCATTATGTGTGACTGAGGAACCCTTTCCTGTGCGTGGTCTGACACGCTCTTGGACGATTTTTAAATAGTTGGTAACACCGCAGGACAGATAGACAGAGTGACTTGCTTAAAACTGAGAGGGAGAATGTAAGGACTTTACATAAGTATAAATAATTCCAAAAGCACAGGAACCCGAAATAAAAAGATATAATCATGGCCACCCCGAACAATTTAATACGTAAATACAGTTATTCGAGGTGTAATTTAGTAACTAATAGTAGCGTGTCGTACATTATTTAACGAACATATAAATATAATCAAAACAAGAATTATCTAAAATTAAATTTTATTTATTCATGTTTGTACAAAGTACACCACCAAATTCGATCGTGTGGAACTTTGGACGTATCACCTTACCGTCAAAATATAACAGTATTCATTTATGATGGTTGGTTTATTTATACAAGATAACCAATGTGCTTTTATGATTTACAACTTAGTAATTTAGTATTAGTATTAGCCGTTTTAAACTTAGATGGCGCCACCAGCGAAAGGCTGTTTCAGAACTTAGGTACCGTCAAGTAGCCGATTTAGACTGCTCTAGAAATATTTTATTGTAAAAATTTGATAAAACTTTATAAGCTGTGGACTAGATGGTTGAGGCCGTACGTTATTCTGTTGCGCGGTTGCGCCGCCCTCCATGTAATGTGCGATGGTGTTCCTCGGATTCGGACCATACTCGATCGTCTGGTAAGTCGATACGTTCCAATAGTGTACTCCCACCTAACTCTATAGGATAATTAAAAGTTACGCCATGACCAAAATATAGTTAAATAAAACGTGTCAATTCTATTGTAAAGCTTTAATTCAAATTTCATAATTTATACATATACTTAATTAAACAAAAGAGAGATAAAAACTGTTCAGTTGAAATAACATACTACATTGATTCAGCGAAAATATTCTCTAGAAGGCAACCAAGTTCATTCAAAATTATTTTAGATTGTATAACAGTTTCTCTATGCTGAGAATAATGTTATCTTTTAAAACTACGTTTACAACTAAAGTATACAAAACATATTTTTAATCTATATGAATAAGTCAACAATATTTCAATTTATAAATATGGCAACTGCATTTAAGTTATCTATGGTCGATGGCCGACCACGGTGTTTGAAGGAAGTCGATCCTATAGATTGATGCACATTGCATTTTTTTTTATTTCCGTCACATTATTAAATATGTTACTATAGTAAACAAAATGCAAAGCAAATGAAATTAGTACTACTATAACCACAAAACAGGTAAGTTTATTATTTGAAGTCATGTTGCAGCGGACGTGGGGCACGTAATTACTTCTCCCATCCCTCTTTATGTTTTCACGCCTTTCAAAATCCTAGGCAGGGCTGTTTAGCTCAAAATGCGTTTCTGCGCATCCAACTTGTCATCCTACATATAGTCAGAATAATGTGTATGTTCTAACTAATCTTGAAGTTGTAATTATGCAAAGGTCACACAATTTTGCCATAAACTGAGAATCACTTAATCTTTTTTTTTTGTATAGTCGGATGTATGTAGATCCCCAGTTGAGGTTGAAACTGTCATAAAAAAAGGTTCTCACGGTGTAAAACCCGATCTCTCTCTCTCTCTCGATAGGTTTTTATGTAGGAAGTTATGGCCATGTGATATATTTCCTGTACAGATGCACGTATTAGCTCTGCCCAGGGCCCGCGCATATATAAGTTTCGATCCACATTTTGCGCCGGTGCAGTGTCGTCCTTTCACAATGCAGTTTTCCTAAGGTGTTGTCCATAAAGTGAGATTTGATTTAAGTATTTACTGTAAAACATATGATTGTAGTGGCCTTGATTATGACATTGCCAACAGTTGCTGAGCTACAGAAACAATTCAACCAAATGGCCTTGTAGACTTGTTCCTTGTGCCTCCTACATGTCTTATCATTAAATTTCATGGTGTTCATGTGCAACTTAAAAATCAATATTTCAAGTGTATCTGTGTGTTTGACATTAACATTTTTAATTATAGTTATCATTTGTTCAAATGTGTATACTTCCCATTGGCTCATCATGTAAGTTCTGTAATGTCAAGTAACTTGTTTTTAAAGTATTTTTTAACGAAGTGGACATGTTTTTTTCACTTGTATGTAGTTATTATCCCAATTTCTTATCTAATTTCACTGAGAATAAATTTATGTATTAGTTTATGATAACAAAGGATATATTTAATAGTATTTATTTATCTTTCTGTTGTATTTTGAAGACAATGGAGCAATTGTGTTAAATGAAAAGGTATATAGGAACTGCAAATGTGTTAGTAAGATGCTACTTTGTCAACAGATTCCCAATTATAGCTGCTGATAAAAACATGTATTAAAATAACATGTCTTATCAACTCTGTTATTACATCAATGTATCTGTTGTTAATCAATAATGGCTAGCTATTAAAATACTTATTGGTTTTATAATAACACAGAGAAAATTACAGTTTAAACTCGCACACTAAAATTAATAATTTTGAGGTTATGAAATTACAGATTTCAATACGGTAGTAACTTGCTTAGTAATACACAAGTTTTTCCAAGTCAATACTATCTGAAGACAGAACCCTATTAACAATTCAATATACTTTTATTTCACACTTATTTGTTAAATTTTATAACATTACTTTTCTGCGGGCAGTTCTATATGTGGGAAGTATACATAATTACATACTGATAGTTCATGTGTGTTTAGTGTGAGTGAGATTTTGAGAAACAGTGGTATCATTGTGAAGAAAACATGATGTATGCTCCACGTCAGCACTTTAGGTACTACATGTAAGTGAGTCAATCATTTTGCATGAGACCGAAAGTTCTTTTTTTTATTTATTGCAGGGTTTGCAATCATTCATTACATCTTAATCATCTTAATAACCTTTTCCCTAAGTTTTAGTTATATAATAAATAAATAAATATTTCGGACAATTACACACAACGTCATCTAGTCCCAAACTAAGCAGAGCTTGTATTATTATATCTATAGTAACTAGTGGTTACTTATTGGTCGAAGTTCAACCTTACGTTTTTTTCTAGCTTTCTGCACTCCGTATAAACTTTACCTGCTAAATTTTATCGTCCTCTAGATGCATAATATTTTTGTAAAAAGGAGTTAAAATTTTTGCTTCATTATATAAATAATTGTATACCTTTGTTAGAAGTACTGCTTTTAGGTATCTTAAGTTCAGTATTCATATCATAGTTATTGATTGATACAATTATTTTTATGTTATGGAGATATGATTTTTAACTGACTTCAAGAAGGATCTGAATTCTTTGGATTTTATTTTTTAAGTTTTATATTTTGGTTTTAGCTATCAAGATTATAGTTTAATAGTTTGCCTGTGTGTTAATTTGTTTTCACATAAAATGTGCCACTCCAGAGATCTTTTTTATCTATAGGTGTTGCCTACTTATATTATTTTGTTGAAAAGTGGTTATTTTAGTGAAACATTGAAAGTTTTTTAAATATTTAGTAGTTTTTAAAGCTATGATATTTAAAGTTTTACTGCTGCAACTCTAGTTGGTTTAAAGAAGTAATAGAAGTTTTTAATTGCCATTGAGTAATCTAGCTTATTTGCTGTTTTTTTTAGTTTATAATAGTTAAACACTGATGAAAGATAAAACCTTAATGTTCCTTCATTTCAATAATTTAATGAGTCCAAAAGCCATTTCTTTTTCATTTTGTCATTCATAACCTCATTATGTATGTAAATTACCATGTTTTGTGAGAAAATGAAGGAATGAGGAACTACATACATATAATACATAGAAACCGCCCAAACTCTGAAACAAAGAAAGAAGTGAGCTTTCAGACTTGTCATGTTGTTGAAGCCTTAAATAACTGAAGATGATTAATATATAAAGTATTTTGAGACAGTTATAGTGTAATGAAGTTGTGAGTTTAATTAACTGTATGATATTGTTGTCAACAGGATTCCTGCTCATGTACAAAGTAATTCATCAAAACAGCAAAAGGTAAGTGTATATACCTGTCATACCTACAAAATAATAAAATCTAGACTACTGGCAACAACTTGAGTAAAAGACATACACAGTCGGAACCAACCGCCGACCAACCGCTCGTGTTTGCCGACAGCGTTCCAGACGGTTGGGGCCTGTCGCGAGGGTTGCGCTCGCAACCAAGGCCGTCGACATCAACCAACCATAGGTCTGTTCAACCAATTTCTACACTATCCATTTTTATATCAACCCAACCAATAGTCGGTTGGTTGCCTTTAAACTACAAACCTAACCTACAAACAAAATAGAACACAGTTTACATTTACTAATGATTGTATTTTATAATAACTAGTTTTAACCTGTGGTTTTGCTTTCATCTATGTCGGCTATAATTGTAAAAAGTAGTCTGTGCCAATCTCTAGTATGTTAAATAAACTAGGGCATTATTAGGATAATATTTCTAAGATATATTATGATTTTCAGCAACCATACCTTAGAATGGATCCATCATGTTCGCGAAATGCATGCAATGTTTATGATGGGGCAGAGCCAGGCCCATTTGAAAGGATTGCAGAGATTAAGACTGAAAATGATCCTCATATAGCTGAGAATCCAAGTTCATCACAGAGTAATGTAAGACAACAGATTGATGATATAGAACGTGCAGACTTTGATGAAGAGAACAGGATTCTTAATCACTGCTCTGGAATGATAGTTGACAGTAAGATAACATCATCAGCACATTACTCGGGTAACCTATCAAGTGCAAATTCCAGTCTTGCGTCTAGTTCTGAAACGATATCCACCCTTTCTAATATAATGGCTCATGGCTTTAGCCTACCGGGCTGCAGTAAAGATGGGGATGATAGCAACACTACTATTAAAAACATGATCCATTCTAGGACATATATGCATGAGCAAAAGAAGGAAGACTTTATGCAGAAATTTTTGAATAGCAACACTGAAGAGAAAAAAGACTTTCCGAAAGGGAAGTTATATAAAGCGGAGAAAATGGATATATGTGACAACGATGAAGGTTGTGAAATGGATGTGAGTGGTCCGTCTGGTAGAACTAGTTCAAATGCGTCCAGCATTGGTAGTGCCAGTTCAGATAGCACCAAGGAGTTTAGTGTGCCTTCTACGTCTAATGCAGAAAAGTTGTTGGGTCTTGATGACAGCAGGAAAAATGAGCCGGGGAGTTCCAAGTCTTCTGTTAGTATACAAGTTTTATCAAAATATAATATGTTGAAAATGATATAGTTATTGTATGGCTTTCTTTCTTTTTAGAACTACAACTATTGTGATGTGGAGTATGATTCAGGTGATGAAGTGACTGAAGAAACATGGTGTACTTGCCTCTCATCCCATGAGGTATGTTTATTGTTGTTTAATATAGACTTTAGTTCATGGATTCTTTAGAAAAGTTTCTTTAAGTTGACTACCTTGTTGGTCTAAGTGGTTTTCTAAGTATAATATGTATGTATTTACAAAAAAAGATATGTTTATGTATTTATATTACTTGTTTAGTACCCATAAGCTCTGCTTAGTAAGAGACTAGATGGCGTTGTGTGTAAAAATGTCCGAAATATTTACATATTTATTCATACAATCATTCAAGTGAATTTCACTTCTGATTTAAACTTTAATAAATATATATTTCGGATATCTTACAAACAACGTCATCTAGTCCCATACTAAGCAGAGCTTTTACTTTTGTAAGTAAAGATTCTACGTGACGAATAAAGGCCATTCTTCTTTTTCTTTTGATCTTATAATTAATATTTTATATTTAATCTTTCGTTACCAGTAATTTGGCCAATATTTGAGCACATATAGTTTTTACCTTTGTTGTAAGTAGATGCTCCTACTATGTTGTACCCACTGAGGCTGTTGTTTTTTTTTTTTAAATTAGCATAAGTTCTAATTTTTAATCACTATAATTTGCATCAGTCCTCTAACATGGTGTATAGTATATTAGTGGCAGCACCTTACCCCCATATCAGGTTTATAAACATTAAAACTATGTAAACATTGGCGATTTGAAAGGAGTGGCCGCGAGTTTTTATTGCCATGTTCTTTTCTCTGGCTCTACCTATTGTTTGCGAACATGGCATAAATGTACATGTAGAATCTTGACTTGTCACAAGAGATGTATTGCATCATAAGTGAATAAAGAATTTTGAATTTTTTGAATCTTGTATTATGGGTATTAAACAACTATTATTTATATACTTTTTGGAAATATTGGGTATACATAGAAAACACCCAAACTGCACAAACATTTAGGAATTGAACCCGAGAGCTCTTAATCAGCAGTCACATACTCTAACTACAAGACCAATGAGGCAGTCGTAATAATAAATTAACTGTTGCTAAAATAATTGTGTGTTCTTATCTTATTTATATAACTATGCAAAACATTTTTGTCCTTTTATACCGTTAGCTTCTTCAGTGGAAGTTTTTATCCAAATTAAATAATAAATCATGTAGCTATATACATACTGCCATCAACAGTGTCACCTATTAGGTCAATTGTGTTTTCAAACTATTTTATCACTCGTAATAATTTTGTTGTTCGTTTTAGGACGATGATGAAGATGATGAACCAGAACCAGAGCCAGAAAGACTGTGGGTGAGTCAAACCTTAATTTAAAATATTGTCTTTCTCCTTTCCTAAATGATAACCAACAATAATAATAATCTCCCACACATCGGATGGTCTGACGTCATACCAGGTACAACCTGTACAATGGTAACACCAGACTGGTAAACAATCATATCCTACTTCCTACTAATAATATAAACGCGAAAGTTTGTATGTATGTGTGTATGTATGTTTGTTGCACTTTCACGCAAATGCTACTGAACGGATTTGGATGAAACTTTACAGTAATATGGCTTTATATCAGAATATCACATGGGATACTTTTGACTGCAATAACCGAGATACACGGGCGAATTTATCTCCTGTCAAAACTTCACAGGTTGCTATGCATAATACACTTGCATAGCAACCATAATGATAATTTGTAAATGGCTACTTTAAAAATGAATTCTGGCTCAATCACATATGTAGGCTACTTTTTATCCCGAAAATACGTGGGTAACACCGCGGGGCGCAGGTAGTTCTTAAATAATTATAAAAATTACACACAGATACATATATTTTTCCAAAAGATGGCTTGAGGTATCTGCATCTCGAGTTGTATAACTCCTATCGGGTTCCACTGAAATGCGTTAGAAAGATGAGACTTCATACTAAAAAGCTGTTCTGTCAGTTATGTGATTAGTTGACTCAGTTTCAGCCTTCAATTCCATGCAAAAGTAATGGGTTTCTTTTTACTGGACCTATTATTATGATTGTGTTGACAAAACGAATGATTCACCACACAATGTGCATTTTTATAATCTTAGCAGTCAGATTCATGTAACCTTCTATAAAACTGTTTTCGACACAGAAGATAGATTGTGTACTTAATTAGCTTTTACAAGTATTAATAGCTCAAGATATTGCGAGATAAATGAGAAATTTAACAAGCAAAATGTAGTGTAAATAAAACTATTATGTTTTACAAACTTATATTTATTTTCACTTGTCTGTAATGAAATTTTGCACGTTCAATTTTAACTTCTTCCCGGTTTTCGATTGATAGAAAATTTTACATGTGTGTGTCTCATCATCATCATCAGCTTTCAACAGTCCACTGCTCTACATAGGCTACTTAGAAAGGTTTTGGCCTGCTATACCATACGGCCAGACGGATTGGTTTTAAGTTTTCCTTTTCTTTGCTTTGATTTTGTCTTATGTGTGTCTATTGTGTGGCAATGCAATATTATAGTGTCATGGAGCTGATCTGATGCTAGAGTTGGAAGGTGGTCATAGTGGCCAAAACGACACAAATCCATAGACTTTGAGCTCGTATTAGTTCTCTTATCTTTATAGTTCGTTTTATTCATAAACTAGCTGACCCGTGCCCACTTCGTTGGGCATAATGTTAATAATCCTTTTCTAGTACAGAGTGTTATGTTTTAATTTCTAACTGCCAAAAGGAGAGTTATACGTAAGTATAGTTTGTATTTGCATGTTACTACAAAATTCGAAAGTACCTCTGTCCGAAAGAAAAAAACTTTTTCTGCGGGGTTTGCGATAAACGAATTCCATGAGGACTAAGTCGCGGGCAAAGTTAGTTTGGTTATGGTAATTTTAATTGTTCAAAACTTCTCTGTAAACTATATTGGATATAATGTTATCATTTAGCAAAATATATTGTCTATCAGGAGTTCCAACCCGAGATAAGCCAACATATAACTGCCCATGGGAAAAACACGGCTTTCTCAGTTCAATGTCCACCAGAGAGAATGTTTGACCTTGGGCCTTGTTAATAGTGAGGGCAAAAGAGATCTTCACTGGAAACTGTAGCCTTTTAAACGGTATGGGTAAATCAGTGGGAATCATGGGTATCCGCGGAATATAAGCCAGTTGTCCCACTGCTGGCCCTGTGAGAATGGTCGCCACAATTATATTGTCCCGTAACTCTTTTGTAAGCAGCCTTGTCCTATTACACATAATGGGGGGGGGGGGTCAAGTTTCTTAATAGCATGATAGGAATACCAACTTTTAACACAAGGTCGTGAGGAGGTAAGCCAGAAGGGTTCAAAGAATTTAAAAATTCTTGGGGATAGTGCACTGTATCCTCAATATTACACACCGTATCAATAGACTTATAGTGTTTGACCTGACCGGGAATTTTCTCAAAAATGAGTTTATTTATTTCATTCACTGTATCGTTTCTGGGTGACACTATTGCCCTAGAACAAAGCCAATGATAATCTCTCTCCAATAAATTTTCAAGACCGGGATATATTGCGTCAATAAGATGTTCCAACCTGTGCAATATGTGTCCTAATGTCTCGTCAAGTTTAATGTAATTGCTGTTGGTGTTAGGAGAGACAATTTTTCCTTCGCCAAGATTGAGTAAATGACGCGGAAAGTCGTCATCGTCCTTGTCGCTCAAATGGGCTCTCATGTTTGTTCGTAAATTGAGAGATGCGACCAAACTCCATAAGTGAGATGATTTTAAGCATGCTCTGATGACATCGGCGCGTGTTCCTTTTGTTACTACAGGCAGTGTTTGCCGAAAATCGCCCGCAAAAACAAAAGTAACGCCACCCATTACAGCATCAGAGTTTCTGAGGTCTTTGACGTTCGGTTTACTGCTTCAACATGAGCTTTATGACTCATGGTACATTCGTCCCATATAATTAAAGGTGTTTCTTGTAAAATTTTCCCGAGTGGCCCATTTTTACGTATTGAACATACTGACTGTTGCTCTAGTGAGACTGTCAGAGGTAGCTTAAAGGTGGAGTGTGCTATTTTC
Source organism: Phragmatobia fuliginosa (assembly GCA_932526445.1). Lineage (NCBI taxonomy): Eukaryota > Metazoa > Arthropoda > Insecta > Lepidoptera > Erebidae > Phragmatobia > Phragmatobia fuliginosa. The sequence goes on from OW052057.1 coordinate 18,439,019, forward strand.
CCATCATTTAACAGAGTAGCGGCAATCGCCGAAGAGGTAACGGCTAGTCCCTTCAGGCGCCGTTCGCTGCTTTGGCCTTCACACTTAAGACGATGAGTTTACTTATTTTCATAAACATTCATAATTTTTGGTAATATGACTTATAAATAGGACCTAACGATTTAAATTATTTAATTAATATTAAAAATTAAATTATCTATACTAATATTTAAAAAACTACTTTTTGTAACTTAAATATAAAAGTTAGACATATGCTGTCGTTGACTTTTTTGTAGGTATTTTCAAGCTCCACATCTTTTCTCTAGAACTCAAAAACATATCTATCATTGTTAAGGCAGCGTTCGTAAGAAACGCTGTCATTCGACCGTTTTTTCTCCGATTCACTTTGCAAAAAGGACTACCACGTAAAAGCCTTTTTACTTTTCGGTTTTTTATATAACCTATGACACTCAACAATAATGTGGCTTTCTATTGGTGAAAGAATTTTTTAAATGGGTTCAGTAGATCCCGAGATTACCCCTTACAATTTAACAAACACACAAACTTTACTTCTTTATAATATTAGTATAGATAATAACAAGTTTGTTTTTAATAAAGCAAACAAAAACACAAAATAACCCGCTGCTTCGCCCACAAACTCCAGAATAAAAAGAAAACAAATTCAACATTTTATTACTTCTTTCATCCCCTTAGGGGTGAAATTTTCAAATATCCTCTCTTAATGTACGACTACACTCCACAAGGAACACACATGCCATATTTCAGCTTCCAGCGTCCAGTAACGGAATTGTTTTATATACCTACTAGCTGACCCGTGCCCACTTCGTTGGGCATAACTTAAATATAAAAGTTTAGCATATATCTTTCATAGATAAAGCAGCGTTCGTAAGAAACGCTTTCATTCGACCGTTTTTTCTCCGATTCACTTTGCAAAACGGACTACCACGTAAAAGCCTTTTTATTTTTCGGTAGCCTATGACACTCAGCAATAGTGTGGCTTTCTATTGGTGAAAGAATTTTTAAAATCGGTTCAGTAGATCCCGAGATTACCCCTTACAATCTAACAAACACACAAACTTTACTTCTTTATAATATTAGTATAGATACTACTAGCTGACCCGGCAGACTTCGTACTGCCTCAATCGATAAATAGAACTCCTGAACTTTTGCACAAAATAAACTTAAAACAAACAAAAGGAATCCATAATTTATAAAAAAAAATGCAATTCATTTTTATATATTCACCTTTTAAACCTTCTCTGGACTTGCACAAATAATTCAAGACAAAAATTAGCCAAATCGGTCTAGCTTCTCGAGTTTCAGCGAGACTAACGAACAGCAAATCATTTATATATATATATATATATATATATAGATAGATTGATGTACAAAGGGTGGCCTTATTGCCAAAAGCAATCTCTTCCAGTCAACCTTAAAGGATGCTATATAGGATGATATCGAACTACTAACTAATTTAACGAGTTTGGCATAAGTTGTAGTCGGGGCATAAATAAGTTTCTAAACTCATAAGCATAGTATTATTGAAACTCAGCTGCAACTACCAAGGTAAATTTACCAATGAAGAACGTTTGGTCCCACGGCGTTTGAATTGATATTGCAAAGTTAGTTTCCAATATTAACTAGCCAGTGTGAAGATAGGTACGTTTCTTGTGCTTCGGGTTAATGTCGCGTCGGGCTAAAACGGAATTGCATTTTACGCTGTCGCGGCCCCGATAGACTTATAAGTGCAAAGTGAAGAGAAATGTATGAATAAATAAAATTTTGTATGTGGATAAATAAACAATAGGGGCTCAGAAATTTGAACAAGGAATGAGTAATATGAAGTTGTCAACACGTCTAAACTACTTGAAAACGCTAAGAATAGTACATTGTTCACCGAGGGAGGAAAGGAACCGATTACTAGCGAGGGAGCAGTTTGTGGCCCGAAGGCGCAGCCTAGGGCCACAATACTCCCGAGGTAGGAATGGGACTTTCACCCGAGTGCTACACAGTGCTTTATACTACACCTGTGAGGAACATTTAAAGTATTTATAAAATAAAATCAAAACGTAAGACACCATGTAAGACACAATTTAGCCACAGTATAAAGAAACATACAGTAGGACGACGCCTTTGATCTCGTGGTAAATGCCGGCAACGTCTAGACATTGTCGCAACTGCTAGGGTTGTCTCAAGTAAACAATATTTATTAATAAATTTATTTATTTTAGATCAACATCGTCATCAACATTATGATTATTATTATAAGCAATAATTAACAATGATCAAAAATATAGTTTTTTTTTAACAGTTTCATTTAGCTTGCCTTGTTTGGGTCAAATCAAGTAATTGAAATATATAAGGGGGTCAACCCGGCAACAGGAAAGGCCTGTTGCCGGATTAGTCTGAAATTTGGTATTCTAGTTTCAAACATATGTAATTTAATTTAAAGAAATATCCGGATTTGGATATCTTGAATTTGAAAAAGTTGTTATTTTCATAATCGTCAACCCAAAAAACCTCAAAATTGACACTCATAACTATATTTTTTTAAATAATGTCCTCCATGTTGGATCTAGTACACTTGCACGTAGCTATGAAAAAAAAATCCGCGAAAGACACTTGATCTCATTTTTATTTTCAGGCACCTCGCAAATCTTAAAAATTACACCCTTGTCGAAAAATTTGCAAATTTTCGTCAGCGCCATCTTGGATTTTCATTTCAACCCCATAATCGTATTTAGTGATTTCGTAAACCATGGACATGATACCCATGTCGAAAAATTTGCAAATTTTAGTGGGCGCCATCTTGGATTTTCATTTCAACCCCATAATCGTTTTTAGTGACTTCGTAAACCATGGACATGATACCCATGTCGAAAAATTTGCAATTTTTAGTAGGCGCCATCTTGGATTTTCATTTCAACCCCATAATCGTTTTCAGTGACTTCGTAAACCATGGACATGATACCCATGTCAAAAAATTTGCAAATTTTCGCCATCTTGGATTTTCATTTCAGATGACGACTTGCAATCTTCCACAACACACGTCGTATGCACCATTTGAATTATTTTCTAAAATAATAATATTTTAAAGTGACACACGACAGCCCTGAAAGTTGTTTCCCGAGCTGCTAACACTGTAAATGTATGCAGCTCGGGGCAGCCGTTCCCCCGTCTCACCCCTCACGCCCCGCACGATTGCCCCGTCTAGACGTCTTCGTGGGACGACTATATGTGATTTAGCTTAGAATTTGACATAATATTTATAAATATTTCGCGCTTCTTTTGTTTTTTTTATTCTTCACAAAAGGATATCAGTGGCACGGAGATTCCATATTTAAATTATATGAAAACTCTTTGGGCAGGCGCGCGCCATAGATAAGATAACACATGAGAAATGAAAATTCATACAACTTTCTCTCCCGCTAAAACACGTTAGAAATGGATTTTCATACATTTTTTCCTCCCGCTTATTTAGGTCAAGGAAAAGACTAACTTTCTCTTTTCATTTTCAGGGAATATTGACTACTGTTCCGATCAGGTGTAGTATAAAGAATATTATTTGAGAATAAAATAGAATCTTACAACCGATTCCGAAGTAGACGTGCTATAGAATTGAGTTTTTAGTACTGTCATAACTAGCTTCTTTTCTGGGTATTTCGAACATCCCTGTATAGTCACGTGGTTAGCGTATGCGACTGCTGATCAAGAGGTTTTGGGTTCGATTCCTGTGTGATGATCCACAAACATTTATTTCGGAGTCTGGGTGTTGTGTATGTATTTACAAAAAAATGTATGTTTATATATTTATATCAGTTGTTTAGTACCCATAATACAAGCTCTGCTTAGTTTGGGACTAGATGACGTTGTGTGTAAGATGTCAGTAATATTTATTTATCTCAATTCAACTTCAATAACTTTTAGCTAAAAGCATATAATATGAAAATATAAATGGTATTTATATTATTTTATATATAGAATCCTTTTTTACGTTTTTGTGTCTTAGGCTACGTTTTTTAAGACTAGCTTCCCCTCGGCATTACTTGCGGTTGTTGTCTTACTACAACAAAAGAGATCAAACCTGTAAATCCTTACTTCTTCTTCCTAGACTTATTCCCAATATTGTTTGGGGTCGGCTACTAGTTCAACCGGTTTTTCCTCCGCAACCCTAAATGAAAACTGATATTCGAGGAAGCTAGTTGTCAGTAAATTTGAGGGCACTGACTTCCCAATAACGATTCCCATATATGTTCATGACAACCCAGACCGACGGCTTAACTTGCTCTCCGAGGCGCGGGCGGGAATCACCGCCATACTTACAAACTCCGGGCTGCTATTAGTAATTTCCTAAGAAAATTACACAAAAACACATAAATGCAAATAGAACTATGTCGTGCTTTCAAGCCAAAAACTACTAAACTAATTTAAATGAAATTTGGTACACAGATATTTTAAAAAAATTGTCAAAGAAAGGAGTAACAGTGTAGTTTTTAATAAGAAGTTAAAAAACTAATTCCTACTCGAGGACTACTTAATCTCAGTGACATAGTTTCCTGAAGCTTTCATGCAAACTTTAGTCGGGAGTTTTGCACACAGGTATTGGAAAATTGCCGATACCTGCTTGTAATCGATTCGAGTAACATCTATTGAGGTCCAGAATTCAGAAGCGCAACATTCATTGTCGAGATCGGTACTCCGTGGAAATTTTACAAGTTGAAATTAGTTCGTATTGAATACGGTTTTGTATTTGTTAGTAAATTGTTTGTGTTAGTCTTCGATGGTGCAACTGGTATGTTTTTAATATTTCTCTTTTATGCCAAAAATTAATTAATAACTGACTTTAAAAAGCCGATATCTTAATCCGGTTGTTTTTTGTTTTCGTATTTGTGCTGATGTGGATCTCGTATTATGAATAATATCTAATTAATTAGCAAAAACGAGAATGTTCTCATAATGCCTGCTAATGCAAACTCATATCCTTCTGGCATACTCTGACCAGTGGCCCGTGGTCTCAGTTTTTTTTTTTTTTTGGAATATTACTCATTTTATACCTATAATGCCTTGCTTTATTGTTGATATCTTTGACCAATAAACATGGTTTCTTTCTTTCTTTCTGAAATATGCACTTTTGCGTAATATTATTCTAGCAGTAAATTATTATTAACAGTGCAGTATACTGCCATAGAAACCCAAAATCGATCAGAGTGGTGTGCAATGAGAGAGGCCTATGTCCAGCAGTGGACTTCGATAGGAATGATATTGCCATAGGTTGATAAATTTATGATCATTATTAAAGGACTTACATGATGGGTCTGTTGTCTAATGGTTAGTAATCCTGACTATTGAACCAAAGGTCGTGAGTTCAATTCTCAGTTGGCACAAATAGATGTGTGATAAGTACAACAATGTGTCTGAGTATAAATGTATCTGGAAATAATTGAGCGCCGCGGTATTTTATTTAACAGTACAGATGGTTCGATAAATAAAATAATTGATTTCTAAGAATCTTTCGTTATCTCTTAGCGAGATGAACGCAACAGACGCAATATACTACATAATTTTTAGATGGATTAAATTAAAGTTTACTGGAGGGTAAGCAACGGCGTCGCGGTCCCTACCTGGATGGGTGACCGTTAGTGGTATGATACCATGAATGTATTCTGACGTCACGTTAAACACTCGCTCCTAGTTGGTATTGTAGGATAACAGTCACAACGTTGTCTTCTTGACAGCCCCTGACCCGCACTCGGTCAGCGTTGGGACAAATGACCTGAACCCTCTCCTGATAGACTCTACAGCAGTGGGGATATGGATGGGTTGCTGATGATGGTATAAATAAATAAATAAATGTTTCGGACATTTTACACACAACGCCATCTAGTCCCCAAACTAAGCAGAGCTTGTATTATGGGTAACTAGACAAACTGATATAAATACTTAAACATACTTTTTTTTTTTTTTTGTAAATACTTAATATACATAAAAAACACCCAAACTCCGAAACAAATATTTGCGGATCACTCAAACATTTGGTTCGACCCGGGAATCGAACCCAAGACCTCTCGATCAGCAGTCGCATACCCTAACCACTAGACCAACGAGGTATTTAGAACAGTGATTCTCCAATAGATACAATTTATAGGAGTCTCATTGAAAATATGTAGCAGTAACATGCATACTCGTAATTCACATAGGTCAGACAGTTTAGGTACGATGTAGGCACTTGAATCATTTAAGCACTTAAAATTTCCCAGTACATTTCCAATTTATCAATCAAGGAATTGATGTGTTGTGACTTTGTTGCGTCAATCTCGCAAAAATGTAATGAATTATTGTTGAAATTCTCTGGTTCGATTCCCGGGATGGACAGAATGTTTGTACCATCTGCTGTGTTAAGATATGTATATATTTAAATACAAACAAAAGTATGTATTTATATCAGTCATCTAGTACCCATAGTACAAGCCCTGCTTAGTTTGTTTGGGACTGGATGGCGTCGTGTGTCAGATGTCTTAATAAATAAATGAAATATTTCGGACATCTTATACACAACGTCATCTAGTCCCAAACTAAGCAGAGCACAAGCTTTTTTTAAAAAGTTGATATTTAGACTTTTTCGATATTAAGTCAATGTAAGGTGAAAAAAAAAATTAAAATTAAAATAAATTACAGTGTATTCGGGACATAAAAAGGTAAGTTTTCACTAAATTTCGTGAAAAAATAATTTTATTTGTAAAAGATAGAAAATAAAAAAACAAAAACTTAGTTTTTTGAAGTTTTCATATATAATTTGAGGTTAGGTGAAGTCTTTTTATCACCTACAACTTTGCCATTTAACCTCTCGTCAGTGGCTGTCAAAAATGCTAATTATGCAAATCTGTTGCGACCAAATCCGGGTCTTTTAACAGAGGGGGAATTTTTAGGTTATAAATTTAGAAAATCATGATTTTCTCTAAATCCATTGATAAATATAATAAAGCAAATAGGAATTTATATTCTTAATTAGATTTCTTTATGTAATTTCTAACACTTCACTTAACTTTGAAATGCATTGCAACTGTGTTTTGAGAAATAAAATGACTCACCTAGAATGGAAGGTGGCCCATCTCGGGCCCACTTTTTTTTTCCAATTAATGAAAAATCACGACCTTGTTATCACTATAGACACTATTTAAACATTATAACACTAAGCACTTAATAACTTAAACACAAGACCATATTATCAATAAAACAATTTGTTTATAAAAAGTTGCATAAAAAATGGGCGCCAAACAAGCACTTGACGCTGTCTGGAAGCCGTCATAATTTATGATAACGATTGTCAAAACAATGCGTGCCACAGACTAAACAAATTTATTGAGTGCGGTGGGTCAATTCATTCGGAATCTATTGTAAACAAAAAGCGTAGAGTGAGAACCGTAGATATCGACAAAAAAGTCTATAAGTACACTGCGGCCGAAAGAGCCCGTAAGTGGTTCCTCCACAAAGGCGCGAAATTTGAAAGAGCCCCAAACTGATCCCGCAACTGACGAGTGGTTAACTTTTGTCCATAGGACTTGTAGTTTTGCCGGAAATCGAAATAAATATATTTTTTATTTTAAATTATCATCCATGGTCAGCCATTGAGCTTTCTATATAAAAAAAACTAGATTAGAATAGTTTTGTTACACATTGGTGCAAACCCCCATTCTAAAATGGACATAGTCCTTTAAAGTCTTGAATCGCGAAGATGACTTCAACCATTAGGAACGTAGTACACTGTACATCGTTGCGAATATAAAAAAAAATTTGAATGTTTGTATCGAGTTCGATAGAAAACAGTGGTAGTGGTGAAACTAATGTCGTTAAGTAAAAGAACTAGAAAGAAGGTAGACAGAATCTGCTCATCAGAATAATACATCTTCTACCTGCAGTTATTCAGTCCATCTTTGACCATGGCGCTTGCAATCGCTCTAAAATATTCGATACTTTTTGACGACAATAACAACAAATGAAGAATTATTTGTTGATATATAAATATGGTAAATATTTCGTTTATAATAACTTTCAAGTAAACATAACAATGACGATTGATAAAATATCTACGTAGGTCACTAGGAAAGTTTTGAAATATTAGTAGAAGGTAGTAAACAAAAAAATAATTATATCTACCCGTGATACATTTTTAATAAATTTTAATTAAGTTAAGATGGCAGAGTTACAGCGCCGGGATTTTCTTGCAATTATGTTCTATAATTTCAAGCGAGGTTTGAGTGCTGATGATTGTGTCAGTGAATTAAAATTTGTGTTTCAAGAGGAAACACCGTCCCTTAGCTAGATGTATCGGTGGGTTAAACAGGAGATTTAAGCTTGTCTCACGATTCTCGTCCTTGACGACCTGTGACACTTGACGGCTGCACCTCAATAATACGTGCAAATCGCGCTTAATTAACTCAAGATTTTTTGAGCAGCAATGGCTTAATTTTACTTGAACATCCTCCCTACAGCACTGATCTTGCACCTCGAGACTTTGGCCTCTTCGCAATGATTAAGGATATACTAAAACGGTTTACCAACAATGACGAATTAATTCAAGCGAGTGAAGATGTATCTAAAGAAGTATGGCAGGGTTTCGGCGTATGGAAAAATGTATCGTAGCTGACGGAAATTATTTAGAAACAATTTAAAATTCAGGTGTGAAATCTCAAAACTTTCCTAGTGACATACGTATTTAGTTGTGATAACCGAATCAAAATCAGTTGTGCGGTTTACGAGCCGTTATTATTATGGTGTTTTTTTTTTAAATCGACCAAAGTGATTCCACTCTGCCTGATTCGAAAGCATGAGTAAAATCCACGAGACACGCAGACCGGGACGGCATGGCAAGGGATTTTGCCGTCAGTCAGCGCACAATAACCGCTCAGATACCTTGGCATCCCAGCGCCTTGCCACGGCATGCCACGGCGTGCCGCGGCGTGACAAAGCGTTACGTTTGATCGAGTGTTGGTTTGCCTCAGTATTGTTATTTTGTGAAAAAATATAGATTGGGCTGAAGCATGCCGTTGCCTGCCGTAGTACGCCGCGGGAGCCCGTGGCGCGTCTTTCAATGCCGTGCAATGAAATCCCTTTCAATGCCATGGCATCATTAAAGGTACAGCAATTTATGTCGTATTTCTATATCGATACGATTGAATGTCCATTAGTAAAAATTTAAATCCCTTGCCATGCCGTCCCGGTCTGCGCAGGCCTTCATTATGATTACTGACAACGCAGCATGATGTCCCATACTACGGCGGTTTAGTGTGACGCTTCTGCATTATTGAGTTTCCGGTGTCACACTCACCAACGAAATACATACGCAATACATCACGAATGCTGTCGTTTGATTTAAATTGATCACTCTGTGTCTGTCTATAAATTATCTATAATATACAAATAAATATACATGTATTTAGAAATGTGTAAGTGTGTATCAGCGTCTGAATATAACAGCACAGGGACTGCCTAATTTCGGAACAGACATATGTAGTGTGTATTTATTGTATATGTTATTATTGTCGCGCAAAAAGGAATATTTTCCCCCGTGTCATTGATGCTCCGCTCCTTTTGGTCGTAGCGTGGTGATACATAGGCTTATGGTGCTCGTAAACGGGCTAGTTTTTTTGACGCCGCCAGCCGCCAAGTTGCTGATTATATATCTCAACACAGTACAACAATTGCTGCAATATTGCTGTATAACCCGGCGATATTGTTAATATATTTCAATATAATAAAGGACCGCAGTGGGGTCAACCGTATATGCCTATATATCTCTGGAAAATAGGCGTGACTCTCTGTATGTATGTAGTAATTATACAAGACAGAAAATTGTCCCAGACTGCCCTTATTAATATGTATGTTTAATTTCATTTCACTTGGACATACAAAATTGAAGCAACAGGCTCTTAGCGTAACAACTGGATTTGAATAAATCACCTGTACCTTATCTCATTGACAATTAACATAACAATCATATTCGGCTACTTACGGTGCTGTCTTTTGAAAAAAAAAGACTATTATAAAATATTTAAAGTACTCAAAAGCAGTTCAGTAAGCCAAATAACTACAAGTCACATTTTAAAATACTTAATTGATTAATGTTGCAGAGGAAGAGACGTCATGAGCCGCCACGACCGCAGTCGGCGAAGAAGTTCTGCGTCGACGGATCCATGATGCCTGGAGGCAGCACGGACTTATGGGCCGCCCCAAGCCCGAGTTGCAGCTCGGCTAGCATGAGCGGATACGACCAGGGACCCCCAGAAGTCAAGCAGTGGTTGAATAGGTATTTGTAACAAAGATTAATGTAAATTATTTGAAGTCGAAACACGGTACGTAACGGACGTTTGTGGTGACAAAACCGTAAGCTATAAAATTCAGGATTTTAAAATCAACCTTTTTTAATCTATTTCAAAGTTATTCATATCTATGTTATGTTATAAACTGTAGATAGTGATTGATAATGAAATATTGTTTGGACCCTTCGTACTCACAGCGGGACACGGTGTGTAGGAATCGAACTGACTACAACTACACAGTGTGCCACTTTGCGCCTTAAATAATAGGGATCCGGGAACAGTTTTATTAAGACGTCCGTACCGCGTGGAATAAAGTTACAATGGCTCAGTGGTATTGCCTAAGTATACGTCGACACGTGCTGTAGAATGTTTGTATAAATATGTGCTTGATATGTTTTTGATAAATAAGGAAGATTTTTACATTAGATTACTCGTCTAAACACTGTAGACGTATATGATTGCCATTTAAACGTATTTTTTTAAAGTACAGTACATTCCTATATTATCACAAAGAGACGTGGAAAAAGGTTTTAAAAGTAATTGCTTTCTCACTTCATACTTTGTGTCGCAGATTCCATTCGTGGTCGAACGGTGAGAAGATCCAAGCGATCGACGAACTAATCAACTGCTGTGACCCGAGCCAGGTTCGTCACATGATGAAGGCAATTGAACCGCTATTCCAGCGCGATTTCATCTCTCTACTGCCCAAGGAGCTGGCTCTCACTGTGCTTGGCTACTTACAACCGAAAGATTTGCTGCGAGCTGCACAGACTTGCCGTTATTGGAAGTAAGAAGTTTTTTTTTAATATTTGAATAGGATTTGATACAGTACTCGGCCAGCGTGGTGACGTATGGCCTTTACCCTATCCTGGGAGGAGGATCCTCTTGGTTAAAAGTAGATGAAAATCGAGTGGCCAATTATACGAACTTTTGACAAAAGAGTATCACTGCGTGTGTGGTGTGTGTGTGTGTAAATACATGTGTGTGACGTATTTATTGATCCAATTATTAAAGCTTGACAGCTTGGCGAGTAGATGTATATTTTTTTGACATTTGTAAAACGTTGTTTTTAAAAAAATAAAAAAAAATATATGCATAAAAATATTTATGCATATTTTGAAAAATAATAGGTTACACTTTCGCACACTTATACTTCATGTGGAGGAGCTCCACGTGAACTATAGCTGTGCGAAATTTCATACGGTACATTTTTTTTGCTTCCGTTTTAATATCGATTTATTAAAACGGGAAGCGAAAAAATGTTACTAGCTGACTCGGTGAACTTCTTACCGCCCAATTTTGAGGTAATGTTCTGACATGCAAAAAAAAAAATCTTAGAACTTGATCGCAGCGCCACCTACCTTCTTTTGTGTATTAGGTATGTCTGAAGTCGTAGGCTAATTGTTACAATTGTTAGGTGGCCCTCTCTATTTTTTTTTGGACATGATATTTCTTATTGAAATATGAACTAGAAATAGTTTATACGCAAAACGTCGTTTTTGATCGATTTATACTTTTTATATAAATTAAGTATGATTAAGAAATTGGTTTATTTTCGATTTACAAATGCGATTGTATATCTGAGACGGATTTTCGAAAGAACCTAAAAGTTCTCATCTCTCATAATCTCCAGTTGAACTACAATAACGTCCATCAATATCCTACTAATATTAGAAAGTTTGTGAGTTTGTATGTGTGTATGTATGTTTGTTGCTCTATCACGCAAAAACTACTGAACGGATATTTGAATAAGAAATATCATGTCCATAAAAGAAAATAGAGAGGGCCACCTAACAATATTGTTACAATTGGTCTACGATTTCAGACGTACCTAATACACAAAAGAAATTCATAAAAAATCAAGAAGAATTACATAACAAATACTGTGACACGAGAATTTTATATTTTAATATTTATCGCGTTTTAAATCTGTCTGGGGCTCAGGGTTAATGCTAGTAAAAAAAATCGGCCAAGTGCGTGTCAGGCCACGCACAGGAAAGGGTTCCTCAGTCACCCAGAATGGTACGTGAATTTAAAATCGTATCCAATAGATAATTTTCATGTTTACTTATTAATGCGTTAATATTATTTGACGTTTTCCAAAGAAGCGCATTTTATAAGTTAAGCCTCTATAACTCCTGAAATAAGAAAGTCATCTAATTCGTTAAGTTTTCACGATTTTGTTCAGATTTTTTGTGACAGTTGTTTAGCTTCTAGAGGGGTTAGGGGTTGTTTTTATAAAAAAAAGGTGCCCTTTAACGTGAAATTTCTCGCAAACGGATACCTAAAACAAAAAATCGTCTTAGAAACCCTTTAATGTTTTTAAAAGACCTATCTAATGATACCCCACACGATGGGGTAGCATCGAGAAAAAAAAAACATCCCTACTTTACGTGTAGGAGGGACCCCAAATAAAAATATTTTTCATAATTTTATTTTAGTACTTTGTCGACGTAATTACAACAAATATTTGCATGAATAGTGCATGAATATTTCTAGCACTTAAGTAAGACGAGGACGGACGGACATGACGAATATATAAGGGTTCGAGTCATAAACTTCGGAACCCTAAAAATAACAAAAGATTATCTCGCAAAACTGATTTGAGTGTATTATTTTTCATTCGACATTTTGCCAAATTCGGGTGTTGCCAAATTTGCAATTCAATATGTTGTGCAAGTTCTATTTTGAGACCGCCATCGTATGCTCATACAATGCTCGTTGAAACTTATTAATGCTTTAGATTTCGGCTAACAGGATGAACTATTTAACTCTAAATTCTTTGTATTGTGCCTTGAATAGTATGAATAATGTATTCTTGTGAATTGTTTATGTAGATACAATAAGTCTGTATCAAATATTCATTGTAAAGTTTACACAACACGTGTTAAAAATGTCAGACATATTGTTATTATTATAATTAAATATTTCGGACATCTTATCTCTCATATATTCCCAAACTAAGTAGAGCTTGTATTATGGGTACTAGACAACTGAAACACACTTTTTTTGTGAATACATACATATCTTATCTTAATATATATAAATCTCGTGTCACAATGTTTGTCCTCAATGGACTTCTAAACCACTTAACCGATTATAATAAAATTCGCACACCATGTGCAGTTCGATCTAACTTGAGAGATAGGATAGTTTAAATCTCAAATTATAGTCGCAATTTTAATAATCGCGGGTAACACCGCGGGATTCAGCTAGTTATACATAGAAAACACCCAAATTCCGAAACGGATATTTGTGTATCACACAAATATTTGGTCCGACCTCTGAATGGAACTCACTAGACCAACTAGGCAGTAAAGTAACACGACATCACGAATACTATCATTTCATTTTCGTATTTTGTAAGTGGAGTGACTTCTACCTTGAACATTATATCAGGGCTGTGTCACTCCGCAGTTTAGGTATAGTCGGCCGCCTGCCTGTTTAGGAAGGCAGGCCGGCAGGGCTGTCGCTTACGCACGATACGCGTCACGTTCGTCGGTGCGTCGCTCTCGCGCATTATTGAAATTTTTGTTATGTTTTTCGATACCCACAATGGCTTCTAATCATAAACCTCCATCTTCTAATCCATGTAAAATATATTGTTCTGCTTACGGATGTCTGAATAAAAGGTTTTAGGTTGGAACTAATGTGTTCGCGTCGAAACGTACATACGACGCGAACAGATATTTTGATGTGATATTATATATAGCGTCATTTGTTGGTAAATATAATCGTAGGTGATTCGGCGCTGTGCGATCTGAATTGAACTTAATATTATGACGCCAAGGGTCTCTTTTTCTTTAATTTACTTTTCGGAGTGAGTCTTCTGTACTAGTACTATTATGTATTCTGTGATTATATTAAAATAATACTAATTCAGGATTTTTAATAATATAATATGTGTTCAACAGGTTCTTGGCTGAAGACAACCTGCTGTGGAAGGAGCAGTGCCGTCGAATTGGAATCACAACCTTGAAGAAGATGCCTCGTTCATTACCTCGCTGTGCTAGTCAATGGAAAGCGGCCTACATGCGCCAGTATCTCATTGAGAACAACTGGCTGCACAAACCAGTCAGCTGTCCTATAGTGATGCGAGGTCACGACGACCACGTGATAACTTGCCTGCAGTTCTATGGCAACAGGATTCTAAGCGGCAGTGATGATACCACACTCAAGGTGTGGTCTGCGGTCACTGGCAAGGTCAGTCACAATTCAATTGTACCTTGACTTGGTCGTGCGAGATGTCACCTGGCTCAAAACGAAACCTGACGCAGTTCCCCGCGTGACACCTCTCTGTCGTCTTGCGAGTAGCGTTAGCAACACTATTACCGTTGCACGAATCTTTGCATAATAATTATAGTTTTATTTTTTGTCTAATATCATTTGAATCACTGCACGAATTTATTTAATTAATATATTATATATTCGTCTGTGTAACCCAATTGTTTTAAGTAAGGTAACTCGAAAAAAAAAACAGCACAGTATGCATTGTGGATTGAGCACTGTGAAACGCCATAGTTTGAAATAAAAAATATACACTTAAGTTATTTTGAGACTACAAATTAAAAGGCAATTATCATGACGAATTAAATTGGTATTTTATAACCATATTTCGGTACCTAATATAATTTAAAATGATATTAGGTATTACCTAATATCATTTATTACACTGCACAAAGAATGCATTCGGGTAAATAATGAATGAAGCCTGTTTCCTATTGGTATGCATGTGTATTCTCTTAACTCAGGTAGTAAAGCACCACTTAGATAAAGTAGTATGTTGTGAGAAACTACTTGGTGCAAAATAAATGTTAAAATTAAAAAAAAAATAGAAATAATTCTTTTTTGCACTCGTAAACGACTGTTATTTGAGTCAGGTGCCATCTTAGCTCGCACGAGTTATAAATTTCAGCCACGCTGATTTCAGCACGAATGGGCCGGCTCGACCCGGCCAGTACTACCCTCACACAGAAGACCAACCTAATAATGACAGCATTCTTGCTGTCGTATTTCGTTGGTGAGTGTGAGACCGGAGGCCCAATCATTCTGCATCATTTTCCCGCCCTTCGAAGGCCGGGAGAATGATGCAGAATAATCTAACCAGGCTGCCATGGTAAGGGTCACCATGCTACATTGCCTACCCTCACAATAAGCATGGTGACCCCTACTCCTGGACTCTACTCATGCTTTCCATCAGGCAGAGTAGAGTCACTTTGGCAGGCTTAAATATATATATAAAAAAATAGTAGCCTATGGTCTTCCTCAGGAATCAATAAATAAATAAAATAAAATAAAATATATCGGACATCTTACACACAACATCATCTAGTCCCAAACTAAGCAGAGCTTGTATTATGGGTACTAAACAACTGATATACATACATAAACATACTTTTTTTTTTGTATATAAATTCATATTATACATAGACAAACACACAGACTCCAAAACAACTATTTGTGAAACACACAAATATTTGGTCTAACCCGGGAGTCGGCTTAGCCAACAATATTTGCCAACAACTAGTATGCATTGTGGATTGAACATAAAAAATATGTATTTTATTTCTCGATAAGCATTTGAAAAATAAAAATGTATGTTTCCAGTGTCTTCGTACGCTCGTTGGGCATTCAGGCGGTGTGTGGTCCTCTCAGATGGTTGGTGACCTGGTCATCAGTGGTTCCACGGACCGTACCCTACGCGTATGGAACGCCAAGTCCGGCCAATGCCTCAAGGTTCTTGCCGGGCACACTTCAACCGTCCGCTGCATGCATCTCTTCCAAAATAGGTAATTATTGGATCAAATGCTTGGCTGTATAAATATCAGCATCGTTACATTGTCCTCACATTTAATAGAATGCCTTAAACAATGTAACCAAAAATTGTAAAAACAATGTTGGAAAGGAGTGTCCATGGAGTTTCTTGTCTGTTCTTCTCCATAGGATCTACGAATTGGAACAGACAATTAGCTTCACGACTGACTACTGACTGACTACTTGACGTTTCAAAAGTGCCGTTGTATGGTGTATTTGAAATAAAAATGGTTTGATTTGATTTGCTCTTTCTACAAATTATTTTTAACAATCATTGTTATTGTTGACGTATTACTTTGCGAAGTTCTAAGTACTATAATATTCGTTAGTATATCTGACCACAATATCATATTTTAGCTGTGCGTATGTAATTTGTTCTATACTTTTCATTGAAATGTGCTGTGTGAAAAATAAACTATGTGAATTTTACCATCGCCAAAAATACAAACATGCTTGCTTATATATATATGTTATCAGACCAATTATGTTTTTATTACGCAACAAAAATGATAAGAGTGTTTATCAAAATACAATATAATTGTCGACAATTGTTTGTTTATGTGTTAAATGCGAATCATAATACTGCGCAGTAGCATATCTACTGCGAATGTATGCTAGCGAAGATTACACGTCTGTGCGGTAACCCATCATGGTTTGACAGTGGAAAATAATTACCATTAGTCCAATCATCTTATAGTTTTACCTGGAAATTTTTTAACAATAAAAATCTATAAAATTGCTCATTTTAGATTTTGGTGTACTCTTTTCAACAAAATCTATAAAACAGCTCATTTTATAGATTTTGATGTACTCTTTTCAACAAAATCTATAAAACAGCTCATTTTATAGATTTTGATGTGGTCTTTTCAACAAAATCTATAAAGTTGCTCATTTTATAGATTTTAATGCACTGTTTTCAAATTTACCACTGTATGCTAGCCCCAGATTAATTTTGTATTACATGTTGTTATTGTAGAATTACTCGGAAAAGAGATAACGCCAAAAACTGCTGTAGGGCGCCATTTTTTCCAAATGACGACACGGTGCTGAGGTGGCAAAATTTAACACATAAAAATTTATTAAACTAAAAATTTTCAGAGTTCCCTTCCCAAATATCTTAGATGAAATATCTTCATATGCATGAAAACTGACAGAATATGCAAAATTAAAACATTTTTTTAGTAAACTAAAATGATTAGTAAAATTTGTAATTAATCAGCTAATAATCAGTAAAACTATATATATCGGTAAATAAACAGGTAATAATAGGTAAGTTTACATGTAATGTCATTAAATGACATTAAAAGTACCTATTTAGTATCTTTGTAAACGTAAACAAGTCTCAAGTATTATTCCAAACATTTATTAATGAGATTGATTGTCTTCGAAAGTGGAAAACAATTGCTCGATATCCACTAAGGTGTTTGGGCAAAATTTGAAATTAGGTGCCATGTTATCACTTAGGGCCACAGCACACTAGCTACTTTTAGCATCTACGATCGGCGATTAGTCGCTTTTTAGGAGCTAAATACGGCGACCGAACGCCCCACACCGCACACTTAAAAACGCCAAACACGGAGATTGAGTCGCTTTTTAGAAGTGCGACACAGCACCTGAACGCTACTCTCCGCACACCTATTTTAATAATACTTGTTTCCTCATTATTATGTTAAAAATATCATACTTCTAAATAACCTCGTGTCACAGTGTTTTATTGTTGTATTTATCCTAAACGATTGTCTAACATTAATCGTATAATAAATATTTTTACCTTCTGACTCAAGCGGCTCGCACCTAAAATAGCAATTTGATTATTTATATAGCAAAATGTCGTTTGCTAGTTCAGCATATGTATTCATATCTTCAATTGATGCTTTGCGAGCACACATACATGCAAACATTTGTAACCAGTGATTTATCTCTATCTATGCATATACATACAAAATTAATTTAAACTAACCGTTGTTGCGTATCCGCTGTTATTGTTGTCAATCTCGAGTAACGCCGTGGAGTGAAGCTTGTCTAAAACAATTAAGCCTAAGTTACGCCATATGTCATCAGCCTGCCAGTGAAAGTCATGTTGAAAACGGTCCAGCCTTTCCAGAGATTACCCGGACCAAACAGACAGACAGACATATTATTTATTTGTATAGATTGACCATATGTGTATTGAATATACAATGTTATCTATAAGGGCCACCGCAGACTAGCTACTTTTAGCGTCGGCGATCGGCAACTAGTCGCTTTTTAGAAGCTAAATACGGCGACCGAACGCTCCACACCGCACACTTAAAAACGAAAAACGCGGAGATTGAGTCGCTTTTTAGAAGCGCGACACAGCAGCTTTACGCTACTCTCCGCACACATTCGGATGCCGGTAGCAGCGACTTGGCATCTGAGCAGTCGCTAAAACGCGCGTTTCCGATACCGCGATCAAACGCAGGAAGTCGCTAAAACGCGATGCAGCATCGATGCAGTCGCCAAATCGCCGATGCTAAAAGTAGCTAGTCTGCGGTGGCCCTAAACGAAGGTAAGTAAAATGTATTTAATAAATATATCTGTATTGTCTACAGGGTTGTATCGGGGTCTCGAGATGCGACATTGCGCGTGTGGTCCATTCCTGACGGACGCTGCCTCCGTGTTCTGATCGGTCATCTTGCCGCAGTACGCTGTGTGCAATATGATGGCAAGCTCGTGGTGTCCGGTGCCTATGATTACTTCGTTAAAGTTTGGAATCCAGAGACCGGGGATTGTCTCCATACTCTTGCTGGTCACACCAACAGGGTCTACAGTCTTCAGGTACAGATAGATCTTCACACTCGACATTCTTTTTCATACACTCCATATCATTTGAATATGGTTCTGGGTTTTTCTTTTATGGCTGGTCACTTAATAATAATAAATATTTCGGACATCTTTACATTATGGGTACTAAAACACTGATATAATACATAAACATACTTTTTTTTTGTAAATACATACATATTATATATAGAAAAACATCCAGACTCCGAAACAAACATTTGTGGATCACACAAATATTTGGTCTGACCCGGGAATCGAACCCGAGACCTCTTGATCAGCAGCCGCATACGCCAACCACTAGACCAACAAGGCAGCATTATATATATACTTGGTACTAAACAACTATTATATATATTTTTTTTGTAAATATTGGGTATACATCGAAAACACCCAAACTACACAAACTTTTAGGAATCGAACCCGAGAGCTCTTAATCAGCAGTCGCATACTCTAACCATTAGACCAATGAGGCAGTCGTATGAATAAATTTAACTGTTGCTAAAATAATTGTGTGTTCTTAAGCTCATATTGATCTGTCAAGATTAAATAAGGAAGTTTACTACAAGGTACTCCGAAACAAATATTTGTGGATCACACAAATATTTGATCCGACTCGGGAATCGAACCCGAGACCTCTTAATCAGCAGTGGCATATGCAAATCACTAAACCAACGTGGCAGTCAAATATTTCTGTCAATAATATGCATTTTAACTACATTTTATAATTATAAAATATATGCTATTACAGCAAAAAAGTGGCTGAAACATGTAAATGTTTTCTAATGTTTGGACATTCTCCACCCTTTAAATAAGTGCCTTTGAAATATTTTATCCGACTCCGACACAAATATTTGTGGATCACACAAATATTTGATCCAACACAGAAATCAATGCAAATGTTAAGAAAGCAATACAATGACAACATGTTTAACATAATCTGTTATCTATATTAAGTAATCTGTTATATTTATTTGAAATTGCATGGAGTCTGCCAATAAATCTAACACGGCTTGCTTTCGATGCATCTTAATCAACATTAACGATAAAAGTAGATGTATGATTGAATAATATGAGAACTGAAATATCACTACTTATATTCGATTTATATATTTTTATATCATTTAGTATATTTCTACTCTGTCCATTCGTTTATTACCTTTTTGACAGTTCAAGAAATTGCGAAATTAGTGACGCCCTAACACGTTACCGATTCGATTTGAAATCAAAATTGATTTTATTTAAGAACAACATTCAATCGATGTAATTGAATATTTTAAGTTTAAATATTCATCATCATCAGCCTATCGCAGCCCACTGCTGGACATAGGCCTCTCCCATTGCACACCACTCTGATCGATTTTGGGCTGTTTAAATATTATTTATTCATTAAATAATTTAATCTTGAAATCATATTAATATAATTACCTTTATATAAACAATATTTCATTAGGTCAAATTATTTTGATCATATGATAGATTATTTTGATTGTTCAATTTATTTATCGTATTTCATGAACTGTTTTATAGTCTGTGGTTGTCATTCACTACCCATCTATAAAGTACGACAATACTATGGTACATAATTCCGAAGAAAGAAAACGGTAATTTATAGGCGTGACATGTCACAAAGCTAATAAACGAATGGACAAATATAGGGAATAATTTGTACTACTAGAACTTAGAACAATATTTGGGTACTCGAAAACCATAAAGATACTCTCTTCTTCTTGCTAGCCTTATTCCCAATATTATTTGGGGTCGGCTACTAGTTCAACCGGTTTTATCTGAATATCAGTTTTTCCACGGAGCGACTGGCATCGGACCTCCGCAACCCTAAGGCAGAACTGAAATTCGAAGGTTGTCAGTAAATTTGAGGGCACTGACTTCCCAATAACGATTGCCATAGATGTTCATGACAACTGGGACCGACGGCTTTACGTGCTCTCCGAGGCAAGGGCGTGAATCACCGCCATACTTCCAAACTCCAGGCTTCTATTAGGAATTCCCAAACACACTTTTTGGTCCGACCCGGGATTTGAACCCGAGACCTCTTAATTAGCAGTCGCATACGCTATCCACTAGACCAACGATAAAGATACATACTTTTAAATAATTTTCTACAGTTGTTTTTTTTTATATTTTCAGTTTGACGGTATCCACGTAGTGAGTGGTTCTCTAGATACTTCTATTCGTGTGTGGGATGTTGAGTCAGGACAGTTGAAACACACGCTGACCGGTCACCAGTCTCTGACATCTGGCATGGAGTTGCACTCCAATATATTGGTGTCGGGTAATGCTGACTCTACTGTTAAGGTGTGGGATATCACCACTGGCCACTGCCTTCATACCCTATCTGGTGAGTAAATACCCCAATTTTTTATATTAAGCCTGCCGAAGTGATCATCATTATGCCTGCTGATGATCAAGTGATCATCATCACAGCGTTTTCTCCCCCAACATAATCGGGGCCCTTTGGTTCAAAATATATTTGTAGGTAGTTTTGAAATAATGCAGGCCAAGGCTACATTAACTTAAGTATAAGTAATACTTTCTGGAACAACCACGATCCCATCATGTTTCGTCTAAAGAGGACTATTTGTCAGAAGAATCATCATCATCATCATCATCAACAGCCTTTAACAGTCCACCTCTGGACATAGGCCTCTCCTTAGAACGAGGTTTTGGCCTATTATACACACCACGCTGGCCAGACTCGGGTGTCGTAAAAGGCGACTAAGGGATAAACTACGCAAGACAACATCGATGCAAAGAGAAGGAAAACTTGAAACCAACCCTATACCAACCCGTCAGAAGAATGAAGACACAGAAATATTTTCTAAATGGGGCAAGACTGTGTGATCTACAAATTGTTATTCTAAGTCGGGGTGTTGTGTTTGTTTCATTTATATTTATAAAGTAAGTTAATTATGTTGCTTCCCATTCTTGTACGTTTTTATATTTTAAACAATGAAACGTTAAAGGGGGCTTAGTGGTAACAAAGGGCTTGGTAGCCAATTGGTGAAGTAAAATTAGAGATCCAGTATAATCCGTTTATTATGACTATAGGTCGGAACAGGTAGTTTAATTTTATGTACTTGCGATTTTGTGACATCAATAGTATGAATATGCCTGTGAAATCCCGGGGAACTTAATATTTTCAGAGATTGTAAAAACTATATGCCCTTGCCTCCAGAGCCAGTTATAACTCGGTGGGGTACATGGCTAGAAGCTGCTTTTTACTATAAAAAATATTTTAATGAAATATCACATATTCTTTCTTTATTTCATGATGAAGAAGTACAATCTATAAAGAAAGCGTAAGAAGTATTGCAAAATCCTAACCTTCGACGTGATCTAACCTTTATTGAAGAACATTTTGGAATAATCAGTATTGCAAATTGTATGTTATGGTTTATCCATGTTATACTTACGTTGACTTTATTTCTGCAAGTACATAAAATTAAACTACTACCTATTCCGACCCCTAATTATGACTCTGCCTATATTGACCAACCGCCTATTATGACGTAATTACACGACGAAGTTTAATTTTCACATAAAATTCTTTGTAACATAGTCGGATACAATGACTTCGTTTACAGTGACATGTTGCTTATTATGACCCATTTTTAATAAATTTTGTCCGTTTATAGTGACCGACATGATTCTTTACACCTACTTCAGTCATGTTTCTTGATTCCCGACAACGTTCGGCATGTGGCTGGTTTTTACTTGAATAAAAAAAAATACATATATACATACAAGTACCATATAACGTGCAATTTATATTTTGATTTAATATGCTTCTTCTTCTTAGTCGAACACTCTTGACAGAGTGGTCGTGGCAGTTGATAGGCACTGCTGCGACTCATCGTCGCCTCTCAATTTCAGGGCCGCTGCACGTCTTGCGATGTCTCTCCACTATTGTCGATTTGCTGCATTGCGGACACTCTGTACTACAGTCAATTTGGTCGTAGCTTTAATTAGGTCTATCCCGATGGATTGGGGACCGACCCCTTGATCTCGTACCTTCCATACGACTTTGCACGACAAGTCTCTCCATCGAATCTGCCTTTCTAGAGATGTGCCCGATGTAGAATGTTTTTCATAAAAATGTTTAGAATGACGTCCGCTTAGTATGACGTGTTTGCCTATTCCCTTCGAAGTCATTATAAACGGATTCCACTGTATTTAGAACACGGTCACGAGGGCTTACAGATTATTTATTACTTCGAAATAAGTTACAATCATCAAAACTCCTTATAAAGGGACTCCTTATAATAATATATGTTAGTTATTTTATTAGGTTAGGTTCATTGTTCATGTATATTTATTATATTAAATTTATTAAATAAATTAAATGTATTTTTTATATTTATTTATTTGTTGTTATTTGTTTTATTTATTTATTATATTTATTTGAAAAAAAAATAGTATATGTATTTTTGTTTGTCTAGTAGTTAGTACCCATAATACAAGCTCTGCTTAGTTTGGGACTAGATGACGTTGTCCGATGTTGAAGCGCTCATAGCCGAGTGGCCTTAGGTGATTGGAAACGATCACCAAGGGTAAGCAACGACGGCGCGGTCGGACCTAGATGGGTGACCGCTTGTGGCATTTTATATAATGAGCGTTTCCGTGATTCGGAGGTCACGTTAAGCAGTCAGTCCCGGTTGTTGTCATAAGACAGCAGTCGTGAAGCTTAGTTGGAGGCCTTCGGGCGGCTTAAAAACATCCAACAGCAAGATTTACGTAGCCACAACGTGTCTTGCCTGTCCCCAACCCGCACTCGGCCAGCGTGGGGACGTATGGCCTTAACCCTCTCTTGAGAGGAGACCTGAGCCCAGCAGTGGGACGTTATGGGTTGTTGATGTATGTATGACGTTGTCCAAAAATATTTATTACTTATTTATTTATTTTTAACTGTGGGATTTGTGTAACTATAGTAAATAATGAATACCTACTTGTATTTCCAGGACCTAACAAGCACCAGTCTGCTGTGACCTGTCTGCAGTCAAGCAACCGATTCGTGATCACTTCATCGGATGATGGAACAGTGAAGCTGTGGGACGTTCGTACCGGTGAGTTCATCCGGAACCTCGTGGAGTTGAGTTCCGGTGGATCTGGTGGAGTGGTTTGGCGTATCAGGGCTTCTGCGACCAAACTGATCTGCGCTGTTGGCTCTCGCAACGGTACCGAGGAGACCAAACTCCTCGTTCTCGACTTCGACGTGCCAGGTGCTTGCCGCAAATGTGATGAATAGCAGCGACTGAACCGACGCCTCCTGCGTCGCTACGCTAATCTGTACGCCCCTTGGCATTGTTAAACAGTCTACATACATCGGTCGCGCCACCTACAGTGAATACACTGTCTAAATGCATAAATAATTCAAACACTGTCAGAAATACCAATATGTTCATCAATCATCATCAACAGCCTTCAACAGTCCACTGTTGGACATAGGCCTCTCCTTAGAAAGGAGGTTTTTACCTACTATACCACGCTGGCCAGATGGGTTGGTTTCAAGTTTTCCTTCTCTTTGCATTGATGTTGTCTTGCAGGGTTGGTGACACTCTGTAATCTTAATCCGTCACCACACAGAAAAATATGATATAGCCTGATAAATAATTATATTACTAATTAGGTATTTGATATATGTATGTATATACATAAGGTTCGGTTTACTAATATTTGTTGATATGCGTTCCTTCGTCAGATAGAATGAACGAAAGGGCTGAAATGAATCATTGGTGTTTGTTAATTTGTTGAATCTCATGCCGAGGTAGATAGACCAATTAAATAGTAATGCATATCATGTTGGTTGTTAATTTGAGGACAGTGTTTGGTGCGACCGAGGGTGTTGTAGTCAAACAGGGTTGGGGGTGGCAGGAGTTCAGTCGGTGTTTGATACTTCAGAGCATAGTAGCTGGTATGCAACAGCACGTCGGATGCTATGACCAGGGGTAGTGCGAATGTGTGTACGGCGTCGTGTATAAGTGGAACAGTTTACCCACCGGACTATCATACGCAATGTGCAATGGACATAATAATCATATTATTATAATAGTCTTGCGTAACTCAAAATATCCATCATGTACTCAATATTAATCGATTCAATACCATTTCTCTAGTTGTAGGTGTTAAATATGTTCAGTAGATAAAAATGGTGGCTAAATGTACCATCTCAATATTGCCAAATTCCTTTATTTTTTACTCTATATTCCAAAGAGAGATGATAATCGGAATTAGATGTTAAGGTTTGTTTTTTTTTTTATGATTTAAATGCTTCACAGTGATGAATTTCAATGGTTTATAATGATTTAATTTCTTTATACAAAATAATGCAATATTTCTTTGATTTTTAATATCATTTATCGGTTACAATTGTAATATTGAATGATATTGATAATGATGCATAATGTTTTTTTTTTTTTATTTATTTGATGGTATTTGAATGCGATGGTAATGTGGAACCACAGTTATATGTACCAAGTTGTTGAGTAATTACATATTCTGTTACTGTTTCACTACTTCTAATAAGTAGCTATCACAGTTATATGTATATACATTATTATATTGTTTCAATTCATTGACACGAGACATTTCTGTCTGCCAAATGGCGAATATATTATTATAATGTAGTCAATAATCTATGTTATTGCATTGTCCAACAATTCTTTTTTTTTTTAAGTTATTTATTTTACAATTTAATTATTATTGAATGTGTCGTCCCAAATATCTCAATTTAATGGCCAGCAATTTTATCTCTTAACCTCTTTAATAGTCAGTTAATATACTAATTGTATGTGTCTAATATTAAACATTTCAGACTTATAATAATACCGAATTAAGATTTAAAAACAATTTTTAAATAAATAAATAATATTTGGTGGTGTTAAGTACATGCTTACGGGGCGTGTAATATTTATCACTTAGGTAATTGTGTGGAGCGTGGTTATATACACGCCGCGTATTTGTTTGATGTATATATATATGTATATATATGTGTATATATATACATATACAAAATGTAATGTGGTCATTGGAGGTCGCGTAATGTAGCCGCAACTCTTCATAAATGGCTGTAATTCTTATAAATAATTGAACGAAGACTGAAGCATAGTTATAGTGTAATATTTAAAGTATTAAATTGTAGTTACTCCTGTACTACTTACCATCACACTCGGCTGTATGTATGTCTTTGTTGTCTAAACTCTTCCACACTCTTAATTTTTTGTTTATGTATAACAATCGGTATCTTTTTTTTTTTTTGTTAAATATATAGTTTGTAAGTAGAGGCGGGTATCCGTCGAAACAGTAATCAATGAAAAAATTCGAATTAGTTACGGCTTTGTAGTATTTTTAGTTAGAAATGTAATTATTATGTGTTTAAGTAATTTTTAAAAACCAAAATGTTTCCTGGTCGGGAATTAGAAATAATACTTTATGGTACACTTTTTTTTTAATATCGCATGAACGATACTTAACAGGTGAGGTCGCGACTGTTTGACGTTCGGCCTCCTGTTCAAGACACATACATTATTGCTCAAGTATTCTCATAATGTTTATTTCTAACCCCGACTTACTGCAGTATCTTCATAATGTCTATACAATAACACTATTTTATAACACCAGTTGATTCTGTATAACCTACTTAGGCGAGAGATCTCGTGCTGTCAATGTTTATATTTTAGTTCGGGCAAAATATGGATGGGAATAAAGTGGGCTGATTTGATCACTAAAACGTTCATTATTTACTGAAGCGAATGCGCATATACGGACAACTGCCAACTTGCTCTATATATTAATCGTATGGTTATTCGATATATTGTTTTTTTTTTAAATACGTCACGTATTCATAAGGCTTGGTTGTGACGTCACATCTGTTTTGAATAGAGTTTGTTGAGAGCGTTTCGTTTGTGCGCAGTTGCAGTGTTTGCCCCCATGAACAAATATACAACAATTATTGTATTTATTTAATGTTTTGGTTGTTATTATTTTTTTTTTCAATTTAATTCAATTCCTTTTTTTTTTGCTTCTATGTATAATTATGAAATAATAAATTCAATTGTTTTCAAGTTTTTACTTTGTTTTTATTGTTTATTTTGTGATGCAACCATGGTTATTTTATAGTTATGGTGTTGTTCGAATTTTTGTGTTCAGTGTTCCGTTGAAATTTGACAGAAGCTAACACATTAAATGTATTCACATTTCTGTCGTTTAGAGAATAATCATTAGTTGTAAAATAAAGAGATCATTCATCTAGTTTTGCAAACATTTGATCTAAATACTGGGCAGTATCTAGCCCTAGCCAAATTACAAACTTATTTCGTTTTCTATTCTATTCTCTATTCACTTGTTTGATTGGCTAATATCACTCAGTCACATGATCAAAACAAAATATTAGCCAATGAAACTTCTTTCCTAGCCTTATTCCCAATATTATTTGGGATCGGCTACTAGTCGACCCCAATATTATCGGTCCCGGTTGAACATCTATGGCAATCGTTATTAGAAACTCAGTGCCCTCAAATATACTGACAACTAGTTCAACCTTCGAATTTCAGTTCTCCCTTAGGGTTGCGGAGGTCCGATACCAGTCGCTCCGTGGAAAAACTGAAATTAAGGTAAAACCGGTTGAACTAGTAGCCGACCCCAAATAATATTGGGAATAAGGCTAGGAAGAAGACTGAAAGATAGCATAATGACTGACCTACGGACCGAGTTTCTTTCTACACTAAGGCTTATAAAAATTCGGTTGAGATCAAATATTCATTCAAAGATAGCCTCTGTCGTCTCAAATATTTAATGGTAATACGGTTTGCCATTAAAAATATAATATCAACAGCTTTTAATTTAAAAATTGCAGTAAAAAGTAGCCTGTGTTATTCTGATAAATAAGCTATATAACTGTAAAGTTCCATCCAAATCCGTTCAGCAGTTTTTGCGTGAAAGAGAAACAAACAAACATAGACACATACAATATACATACAAACTTTCGCGTTTATAATAAGGATAGTAGGATGTGAAAGATTGCGAAGATGGATGACTGTTTGTACTGTTGTTCACGCAAAAAGTACCGAACGAATTTGGATAAAACTTTTTAGTCGTAAAGCTTAAGTATCAGAATACCACAAATTCTACTTTTTACAGCGATAATCGATATACACGTGAACGGAGCTGCGAGAGAAATCTAATTATATATAATACTAGTTGACCCAGCGAACTTCGTACCGCCCAACTTTAAAATTCCAGAACTTGATCGCAGCGCCACCTACCAGGTCCAATTGCGAATCTAAACCATTCCCAGATCCCCTTGAACACACACAAAAAATTTCATCAAAATCGGTCCAGTCGTTTGAGAGAAGTTCAGTGACATACACACTCACACAAGAATTATATATATAAAGACTAGTTGACCCAGCGAACTTCGTACCGCCCAACTTAAAAATTCCAGAACTTGATCGCAGCGCCACCTACCAGGTCCAATTGCGAATCTAAACCATTCCCAGATCCCCTTGAACACACACAAAAAATTTCATCAAAATCGGTCCAGTCGTTTGAGAGAAGTTCAGTGACATACACACTCACACAAGAATTATATATATAAAGACTAGTTGACCCAGCGAACTTCGTACAGCCCAACTTTAAAATTCCAGAACTTGATCGCAGCGCCACCTACTGGGTCCAATTGCAAATCTAAACCATTCCCAGATCCCCTTGAACACACACACAAAATTTCCTCAAAATCGGTCCAGTCGTTTGAGAGAAGTTCAGTGACATACACACTCACACAAGAATTATATATATAAAGATATACATTGTATGAACTAATAGTCCATTGGGTCGACCATGTTAACCAGGCATCATCATTTGATAGTAAAAATCCAACAACGGCATCAGTATTAGTACTAAAAGATCCATTATCTTTTTCTATACATCCGTTGGAAACTGGACCTGTGAATGTTTACACCATTTATAAATATGACAATGGTTTACACCAAATTGAAACAGAACGTAGTATGAAAAAATCCAATTAATGTTATACACACTCCCGAAGAATTATTATTACACTGTTAACCCTAGATAACTAAACATTCGTCCACGCGACTACGCACCTCTCCAAGAAAGTCAAGTGCACTTACTTCCCCGCGTCCCGCTCCCGTCACGCTTTGTTTACCTTCCTGATTGGTGCTAATAATTCATCGGGTGACGCGGTTGCGATCACAAGATAATTTGGAAGTGACCTACGGCTACATCGTCGTCAGGTTGACGAAAGTTTAGTTACTACGTACGTTATTTTGCAAAGGTATGTACAATTATTTTTTTATATTATTTAGTATTTATACAAGGCTTACACGAAATATTTCTTTTTAGTTTTATTTAAATCAATATATTTTACTATTTAATTATATTTTAAGCTATATAGCGAAATTAAATATAAAAAAAATACATTTTATGAGATATTTCTTTGTTGCCACTAAATATTTGATTCTAAGATTTGCACTTTTTATTATTTTTAGATGGATTTGTGAAATCAAGAAGATCAGATAAGTAAGTGGATCGAAGAAGTGGAAGATGAAGAGAAGGGTTCGAATAATTCGGCCACAGAGACGGAGGATAACGTGGAGTAAGAAATACATATCAACACCTCTGATTCCGAATTCTCAAACGAATCTTCAGAACCTGATGAAGGCATCATACGACCAAGTAAGAGACAGAGAACTCAAATTGTAGACTCTGATGACTCTTTAGAGGATACTGATGAAACTAATTCTCCTCAAACTTCAAACCAAGGTAACCAGCGTGTTCTTCAAGTAACTCCTCGATTCCTTTATGGTAAAAACAAACATAAATGGTCGTGTGTACCTAGATCAGCTACTACTTGTACTCTGAGACGGAACATCGTACATTTTATACCAGGTTCAAGGGGAGACGCTAGGGAATTACAGGAACCAATAGATTTATTTCAGCTTTTCATGACTGATGATATGCTGCAGCAAGTTGTGACATTTACCAATGTAGAGATTATTACTCAAAAGAATATATATAAACAGGAGTCATAAACCGTTTCACTGACTAATTTGTTAAAAATTAAAGCTCTGCTCAGTTTGTTACTGATCCACGCAGCTATGAACAGCAACCATTTGCCAACTCGCATCCTATTGAATCCGTGGTGCCGTAGACACGGTTGATCAAATGTGCTCGAATATGTATGTCAACCGAAAAAGTAACAGATGGCCATTATGCATTTTTTATAATATGTTAAATCTAGTTAGTATCAATGCCTATGCTATTTACGTCTCGAACAACTTGAGAAATAAGAAGAAGCCGACACTACGACGCGATTTTGTCATGAAGTTGGGAGACCAACTTATGGACCCTTGGCTAAGGGAGCGATTACAAACGGTGACTTTGAGGCGTGACATCAAGGTTATGATAAAAGATATTCTTGGTGAGTCATCAGAACCTGTACTGGCTGTTTATTCTGTGACCAATGTGCGTAAAATATGTTACTTATGTCCATCAAAGGCTCGTAGGATGACAAAACATCGATGCATTAAATGCAGAAAAGCCATTTGTGGATCGCACAATATTGACGTGTGTAGTAGCTGTGCAGAATAATTATTTATAGTTAAATGTATTTCACATCAGTTGTTATTCAACCAAACTTAAGTGTCATGTAACCGGTTCCTATTTTCAATAAATACTTTTGATAATTTTCATGTTTTTTATTGCGTAGTCTGCCTGACGAAAGTTTAGTTACTGTGTATCTACGAATATAGTTTAGTTACCTAGGGTTAATGATTTTTGGACATCTTACACACAACGTCATCAAGATCAAAATACTTTTTTTTGTAAAAAATACCTACACTCCGAAACAAGTATTTGTGGATCACATAAACATTTGGTCCGACCAGGGAATAAAACCCGAGACCTCTTGATTAGCAGCCACATACACTAACAACGAAACCAACAAGGTAGTCGAAATATTTATATACAGGGTGAATTTTTGAGACGGGACAGTAAGGGCAGGTACCTTAACCGTTATAGTTACAGGAAAACGCTCTTAGGAGACTATCCATATTTTTTCAAGATATTCTGATCTGCATTTACAGATTTTGGAAAAAATGTACCGCCAGCAAGAAAATGGTCATTTTATACAAAAACTTTTTTTGATGCCAATCGATCCTGTTTCTGATAAGGATCAAAAGTCTCTATTGAACCGACTGAGGTTTGAGTACTAGAAATGTCAGAAATCGCAAAAAACTTTTCCCATAAATTTATACGGAAATAAATCATTTTAATATGGATTTTCACAGGCCAGGTTGAGTGACGATTTGCGCAAGAAGGATGGAAGGAGCTGGATGCGAGAAGCCCAAATTCGATCAAAGTGGTGTGCAATGGGAGAGGCCTATGTCCAGCAGTGGACTGAGATAGGCTGATGATGATGATGAATATGGATTTTAGACACAGACAAACATAACTTACATCTACGAAAGAAATTGCTCAAAATGACCGATGTTTTCACGAATACATAAGTTCACTCGTTTTTGTACTGAGCTAGTAGCAGCCGATAATTTTCTTGGATGGATATCATTTCAAATACTTGTTAATGCATCTTTCAGCTCCGGAATACTGTTGTATTTCTTTTCTGTTTGAACTTAATTGAAGCGTATTTTGTAAATAATAGGAACCCAACCCAGGAAATCTGCATTGATGTGATACGCAAATAAGTATCCACTGCGACAAGTACCGAGTGGTAATGGTGGAATTTTATGAAGGTACTCTTAATTCTGCCGTGTATAACGAAGTCATTTTAGAGAATCTCTAAAACCAGTTGGATGAATGGCTCCTGTATGAATTGCGAAAAGTTTATTTTCAGCAAGATGGTCCTCCGCCACAAACCAAGTGGCCACCTCGCAGCCCCGATCTAACGCCTCTCGGTATTTTTCTGTGGGGCTACCTAAAAAACGAAGTCTATAAAAAATACAACAGTATTCAGGAGCTGAAAGATGCATTAACAAGGATTTTAAATGACATCTATCCAAGAAACTTATCGGCTGCTACTAGCTCAGTATAAGAACGAGTGAACTTATGTATTCGTGAAAACATCGGTCATTTTGAGCAATTTATTTCGTAGATGTAAGTTATGTTTGTCTGTGTCTAAAATACATATTAAAATGATTTATTTCCATACAAATGTATGGGAAAAGTTTTTTGCGATTTCTGACATTTCTAGTACTCAAACCTCAGTCGGTCCAATAGAGACTTTTGATCCTTATAAGAAACAGGATCGATTGGCATCAAAAAAAGTTTTTGTATAAAATGACCATTTTCTTGCTGGCGGTACATTTTTTCCAAAATCTGTAAATGCAGATCAGAATATCATGAAAAAATATGGATAGTCTCCTAAGAGCGTTTTCCCCTAACTATAACGGTTAAGGTACCTGCCCTTACTGTCCCGTCTCAAAAATTCACCCTGTATTTACAACCTCATTATCGTATGTTTAAGAATGGTGCAGTGCAAATTACGTCCGTAATCTATTCCCTCTAGTGTTTGCGAAAATGCACGAACTTAGCATCTACTTGATCCTTGCACTCTTGTGCATACCAAAATAAGGGCTGAACACACTCTTGGTTAATACGTTTTTAGTGCTTACGCTTGCAAAGTTCAGCAGTTCTTTGATCATGAACAGAGTCACGGTGCTCCTGTACATGATTTTTAATATGACCTATTTTTTTATGAGTATGTATGCCCTAAAACATTACAAGGTTCACATTGAAATTTTTGAATAACTGGCCGCTCATAAACGTTTAATTTCGATTCTCGATATTTTTTTAAACATAGAATCTTTTTAGTGTTTTAGAAGATATTTTTTTTCAAGTTATAACTCCTTCTCCGTAGCAAAAAAGGTAAAAAATAGGAACAGATTTAAGATCGATTTTTTAATATAGAGCAAATTTTAAAATCAAGTTTTTAAATTTGCTCTACACTGCTCGTCTTCAAAATACTTTTGGAAAGGCACTTTAAGGCTTTAAGTTGGTATGCGGAATTACATCTGGGCCATTTCTCTCCATGATGAAGTAGACTCTCAACTGCGATCATATATAATATTTTGGAAGAAGAAGGAAAGGGGTTTGGTTTTTGATATCAGCCTAAGCTAGCAAACCCAGGTCACAAATGTCAGCAAGAAACTTACTGGAAATACACAAACACTACCATTGCTATTGAGGTAATCATATATGCAACTAATGTTTGGACGTTATACCGTCTCAAAAACTTTCTGCCTTCCCATAACGAAGTCGATGTTGATGCAGACCCTAATAATACCCATTATTGATTATAATGATGTGTACCAGGGATGTTAAGGAGCTCCGTAACCGTAACCGAAACTATCGGATATCCGAAATAAAACTATATCCGAAACCGTAACCATATCCGTTTCTCATAAGTTTCGAATAGTTTCGGATAGTTTCGTATTAGGGCGGTGTCTAAATAAAATGACATCTTTCGACAGTTTTCTAAGTTAATGTTTCTGCAAAATGTAAACAGTGTTTAAAAACTGTTTCCCGACAATGGCACTACTTCACTGAAACTATCTTAAATCAAATTTATTGCATACTATTTATGTTTATATTTTGCTTCAATTTAATATCCGTAACCGAAACTATCCGAAACATACGGATAATCCGAAATAATTAGATATCCGTAACCGTATCCGAAACCGATATAATTTTATTCTTATATCCATATCCGTATCCAGATCCGAAATATCATATCCATAACATCCCTAATGTGTACTTACTACTAGTGAAGTTTTCCAAGTGAGTGCATTTTACAAGTTAGGCCCTTATTACACCTAAAATAAAAAAGTTTTCACTTTGAAAAGCAGTATTAAAACAAATAAACTCTGTATTTGTTTTATCGCTGACACATAATTTCGCACACATTTTTGTGTATGAATTTATTAATAACAGCACTAATATTTTTTGTGTACACCAAAGCTTACATTTGTCATCCAACTGCCATATTTATAGACTGATAAAAGGTCTGATGCAGAAGCTTGCTGTAAAATACGATGTTGTGTTTTCCTTCTCCATGCAAGGCCTGATATTTTTTATGCCATCTTCTCTCGCCCCCCTTTCTTTCTCTTATATTCCCTTATATGCTATTCTGTTACGTATTTTATTCTTCTTGTACCTCATCATGTAACATGCTTAACTCCACTTTATTATTTAATGTCATGTACTACATCTACTACAATCTCCTTTGCTTACAAATTGATTGTATTTCGCTTTTTACTTTAGTCTTTACTTTGCCTTCTACCTTCTTCTTCTTTTGGTGAAATGGCAACCAGTCGAATATCAGCTATTTCTGCCAATGTCAAGTTGTTAAATTATTTTAATTATAAAGTCTTCTAGTCTTCAAGTCTTCGTCTTAATGATTTTAATGATAAAAAAATGCGGATGAGATGAAATGGGGACCGTCTTCCGAAAAAACAAAAAACGATCTCCTACCTTCTTCAACATTAGTTAATCTTTAATCAATCGTGATGTACTAGTTGTGTTATAATTGAAACATAAAATTTTATCTTCTGTAGTTATGGTACGCGATAGGTACTAGCTAAACCTCAAAAGAAAGAAAGCATTTTTTTGTAATCTGAAACTTAAACCTGGAAAACTACGTAGTGTAATTTGGAAAAGTCCACTGCTTTCACAGCTTGTGACAGTTACTACCTACCTTACTTAGTACTTTATAATAAACTCTGTAGATGGCGCTATTCTTAAATAAAATCACTTGAAACTTTTTAAATTGTATTAATGCCTAACAATCACTTTTAAAGTTTTAAAATATAAAAGTAAAAAATGTTGTGTAAACTAATTTGACCTTTTTACTTGTTTACTTCGAGTGCTTTAAGCACGTAGTTATTGCGGCGATAAGACCCGTTAAGCCGGGTCCAGACATGATCATTTGACCGATCCTATCACCGTATCCGTATCTGCATATTGTATCAAGCCCCGTATCAAGTTGTGGACGCCTCCGATTTGCTCCGTATCCATATCTTCACAATAGTCATAATATTGCCCAGTTCAGTTTCTGCTCTCGATCAAACATGTCGTCGAAATGTTTGATCGAGAGCAGTTGGTTGAAATGTACGAGAATTTAGCAATTTCATGAGCCTGTTTTATTGTCATTCACAACATTCTAACCTCAAAACCAAAACAGTGACGATGGTGGCAAACGGAATTATTTAGAAACAGAAACAGACTTGGAGGAAGAGCTTTCATGAGAGACCTAAGATTTCAACACAACCGACATCGGACAAAAACCGACACGACATGGGACGGGCCGTATCATAACGGCGTATCGAGATCCCGTATCATGATACGTATATCATTACCCGTCCACATATGCGATAATAATACGCGTCGACGATGGTCTTATGCGATAATAATACGGTGATCGGATCGGGCAAATGATCATGTCTGGACCCGGCTTTATGGAGGATTGCCTCGAGAGGACGGATCTCTCTCACATCGGCTAACGCAAGTGAGCAATGGGATGTGCCACCACTGCGATGATCGGAACGTGGACACGGCGCTCCACGCGTTGGAAGAGCGTGGCGAGAGCTGAGGCGAGATCTCGTGCGGGACCGGGAGAGATTTAGAACACACATTAGCGCAGGCTTGAGGGTGACAGGTGAGGCCATCTGTGACCCTAGCAGAAGCAGGCCAGGGTGGCAACGCCAGTGCTATAAAACGCGCACGCTTTGTGTGTGTGTGTGTGATATCCTCTCGAGGGTACACCTGGTTCCCCGATTTCTGGTCAGTATGAATCGTGGCATACAAGAGGCTTACGCACGAAAAAAAATGTGTAATCTGATCAGTTCGTCATCTTCATCATCATCATCAGTAATTATTAATCACTGCAGGACATAGGTAGACGATAGACCACTTTTTTGAAAAGGGGTTTTTGCCTGTGACTATATTGACACCTATGCTCAATTTTCACAAGTTTTGTAACAGACATCTCTAAATATTTTGCAATGTTTTAATACGAAATGTTTGTGGCCATTTCACACCGATCTATCTAATATAATAAATTACTTACTGGTCGCCCAGTGTTTTAAATACAAACCTAATGAAAAAAATAGCTTCCGCATGTCTCACATTTTGTAGTAGCTAAGACCCATTGTGAGAGCATAATATGCAGTAATAGTACTTACAGTACAGGAATAGTATAATAGCACTGTAAAGAAAAAGAAAACTGGAAACAGACCTTGTCATCTCGTCAGCGTGTTATGGTAGAATAAAACCTCCTTTTTCAGAATTAGACCATATCAAGCAAAAGAACATACTGTGTGCTTTATGATTTATTTGTATTGTTGGTCTTGTAGCGTATTTGTATATATTATTGTATTGTACATAGAATTAAGATATTTTACTATTATTTATTATTGTATTAATATTATATATCTATGAGTGTCCCAAATATTATTTGTATTATATAGAATTTTATATCATGTATTTAAATAGTTTTGTTACAAACGGACACTCCTATTCTTTCAATATTATATGTTACGTGCGCGGTGGAATGTGCCGGCGCAGGTGCTAGCGAGGGCTCGATCGACGGCCGCTCAGCCAGTCGCATTTTATTATCGACGCATAACGCACGTCCCTCTCGCTCGCGCTCTGTGCCTCCGTATTCGCTTCACGTAACTACATACTCTTTCTATCTGTAAACTTTCTTAAACTTAAAACTTTCTATCTTGTGTGATTGTGTGTGCTTCTCCTTCTATTAAACTGTAACTGTGTAAGTGACTTAGACTTTTAATTTTACGCTATCGCTAAACCTTCTATACGCGCTTGCTATATACGCTTACCACATCTACACTGGTGACCCCTACGAACACGATGACCACCCAGGAAGAGAAGACAGACTCGGTTGCAACGGCGTCGGCCGCAGTTGACCCGAGTTTTGTATACCGCGTTGGAGTGCGGGTACCCCCGTTTTATGCGGAAAGGCCGGGGCTCTGGTTTGCACAGCTAGAAAGCCAGTTTGCATTGGCAAACATAACCACCGATGCAACCAAATTCCACCACGCTATTAGCGGACTCGACCCCCAGTACGCCTGCGAGGTGGAAGACATCATAACCGCCCCAGCCACGTCCAACAGATACGAGAAGCTGAAAGCAGAGTTGGTGAAGAGGCTGTCTGCGTCTCGAGAAAAGAAGGTGCAACAGCTCCTGACCCATGAAGAACTTGGGGACAGAAAACCGACCCAGTTCCTGCGACACCTCCAGCACCTGGCAGGGCCAGGTATACCGGAAGAGTTCCTGAGAACGATCTGGACTAGCCGATTGCCCAGCAGTACGCAGTCCATAATCGCATCGCAGAGCAAGGCACCTCTAGAGGAAGTTGCTGAGCTGGCTGACCGCATTCACGATGTGGTGCCGGCCGGCCCATACGTAGCTGCGACAGCCCGACCCAGTACTGCAGGGAACAGTGACCAGATGAGTGGTCAGATCGCCGAGCTCACTCGACAGGTTCAAGCCCTTGCGACACGCATGGACAGGATGTCGCGCCCGAGACAACGCGCTTCCAGCCGCGACCGACGTGGACGCTCACCATCCAGAAGAACGGCGTCCAACTACAGGAAGTTCCCAAACTGTTGGTACCACTACAGATTTGGTGACAAGGCTGCCAAATGCGTCCCTCCGTGCGACCAGGGAAACGGGAGCGGCAGTCATTGATGGCGACCGGTGACTGCCACAACTCAGGTCGCTTATTTGTGACAGACCAGGTAACCAAAGTGCAATACTTAATAGACACCGGTAGTGATGTATGTGTTTACCCGCGACCTTTGTTAAAAGAGCGCCGTAATAAAACAACTTACGAACTCAGTGCGGCTAACGGCAGTGTTATTCATACGTACGGTTATTTAAATTTAAAACTAAATTTAGGCTTGCGCCGCGCCTTCACCTGGCAATTTATTGTAGCCGACGTAACAAGGGCGATTATAGGAGTAGATTTTTTATCTTTCTATAATTTAATTGTAGACATAAGAAATCAGCGCCTCATCGACACGGACACTTCGCTTACGACCCGTGCTTTGCCTGCCCGTTCTTCGGATATTATTTCGTCGGTTAAGGTAAGTATTATTGGTGACAGTACATATCATGACATACTCAGGGAATATCCCGACATTACCCGACCGTCAGGTATACATCGCACACATACACATACTACCTTACACTACATACGCACTACCCCGGGCCCGCCTGTGGCTTGTACACCAAGGCGTTTGGCGCCTGACAAATTAAAAATCGCCAAGGAGGAGTTTGAATCTATGCTCGCTAGTGGTATAGCCAGACCTTCCGACTCACCTTGGGCTTCACCCTTGCATCTTGCGCCTAAGAAAGATAGTGGGTGGCGTCCTTGCGGCGATTACAGAATGCTCAACGCACGCACTATACCTGATAGGTATCCAATACGACACATCCATGACTTCTCTCACAACCTCTCAGGATGTAACATCTTCTCAACGTTAGACCTAGTGAAAGCGTACAACCAGATTAGGGTAAATGAAGAAGATATACCAAAGACAGCTATCACCACACCATTTGGCTTGTACGAGTTCCCGTGCATGACGTTCGGGCTTCGCAACGCAGGACAAACTTTTCAACGTTTTGTTGATGAAATGTTGCGAGGCCTCGACTTCTGTTATGGGTACCTAGACGACTTCCTAGTCTACTCAAAAGACCAGAAGACCCATGAAGGCCACCTTCGACAGCTGTTTGCTCGGTTGCAGGACTATGGTATGGTGATCAATCCGAGCAAATGCGTATTCGGAGCGGCTCAGGTAAAGTTCCTAGGCTACTCCATCACAGCTAGCGGCACCAAACCCCTGCCGGAGAAGGTCGAAGCCATCAGCAATTTCCCAGCGCCGAAGACAGTACGTGAGCTTCGGAGATTCCTTGGGATGATCAATTTTTACAGGCGGTTCATCCCAGACGCTGCTCAACTCCAAACACCACTCAACGCGCTTCTTCAGGGATCTGTCAAGGGTTCTCATCCCGTAAAATTTACTCCAGAAGAATACCAGGCGTTCGCAGCATGTAAAGAAGGACTCTGCAGGGCAGCTATGCTGGCACATCCCGACACCGACGCTAAACTAGCCTTGGTGACAGACGCATCCGCCACCGCCCTGGGAGCTGCTTTACAACAGCTGAAAGATGGTGAGTGGCAGCCCTTAGCTTTCTTTTCCCGCAAACTCAGCACGGCCCAACAGAAGTACTCGCCTTACGATCGCGAGCTTTTGGCGATATACGAGGCTATAAAGTATTTCAGGCATATGGTCGAGGCTAGAGACTTTGTGATCTACACGGATCATAAACCGATCTGTCACGCCTTTCGTACGCGCAAAGACGAATGCTCCCCAAGGCAGTTCAGGCACTTAGATTTTATTGCCCAGTTCAGTACAGACATCCGACACATCTCGGGCAAAAACAATATCGTTGCGGACACACTATCGCGTGTTGACGAGATTGTCCGCCCCGTCGACTTAAACGACTTAGCTAAGTCCCAAGATTCTGATACTGAACTGAGACAACTACTTGAAGGTGTCACATCTTTACGCCTGAAAAAAATTGTCTTGCCTGGTTCTCAGTTAGCATTATACTGCGACGAAAGCAACCACAAACCCAGACCATATGTGCCAAAGGAATACCGGCGCCAAGTTTTTGACAGCCTTCATTCCTTAAGCCACCCAGGGGCGAACGCTAGCATCAAATTGGTAACAGAACGCTACGTGTGGCCTGATATAAAAAAGGATTGCAGGGAATGGGCCAGAAACTGCCTAGCTTGTCAAAAAGCTAAGGTAACCCGCCACGTTTCTACTCCCATAGGCAACTTTCAGCTACCGCGAAACCGATTCACGCACATCCACATCGACATGATTGGTCCGCTGCCCGTGTCACAAGGATATCGATACTGCCTCACCGCCATCGATCGCTTCACGCGATGGCCTGAGGCGATACCCATACAAGATCTTACAGCGGAAACAGTGGCCAAAGCTCTTCTTTGTGGGTGGATCGCTCGATTTGGCTGTCCGATTAAAATCGTCACGGACCGCGGCAGACAGTTTGAGTCTGCGCTATTCAAGCAACTGTCGGGCCTAGCCTGTTTTGATCACCGCAAAACAACCGCTTACCACCCTGCCTGTAACGGCATGATTGAGCGGTTCCATAGGCAACTAAAAGCAGCCATCACATGCCATGGTAGCCAAAACTGGACTGAATCCCTACCTTTTGTCCTGCTAGGTATCAGAAACGCCTTCAAAGAAGATGTTCAGGCAACACCAGCTGAACTAGTATATGGTGAAACATTGCGTCTACCAGGTGAATTCTTACATTCAGATGACAGCAACACAACAGATGTCACTGATTACCTGGACAGACTGCGAACATTCGCCAAAAAGCTACAACCAGCTGCAGCCTCACGTCATGGCATAAATCGGCCAACCTTTGTCTTCAAAGACCTCGCCACCACCTCACACGTCTTTCTTAAAGACAACGCGTCAACAGGTGCATTTAAACCGGCGTACACTGGACCTCACAAAGTCCTAGAGAGGGGGGAGAAGGTCTTCAAACTCTTCCTTGGTAACAAAACAGTTGCAGTATCGGTAGACCGATTAAAACCGGCCTACATACTTGCAGACTCACCCACCACACCAAACACATACGCTGACACTTCACAACATAACACACCTGTCACTAATCCTACGACCAAAACCGACGAATCTCATGTCCGAACGACGCGGTCAGGCCGTAGGGTACACTTCCCCGACTATTTTCGCCCTTGACGGTCTCCAGGGGGGGCTGGTGTAGCGTATTTGTATATATTATTGTATTGTACATAGAATTAAGATATTTTACTATTATTTATTATTGTATTAATATTATATATCTATGAGTGTCCCAAATATTATTTGTATTATATAGAATTTTATATCATGTATTTAAATAGTTTTGTTACAAACGGACACTCCTATTCTTTCAATATTATATGTTACGTGCGCGGTGGAATGTGCCGGCGCAGGTGCTAGCGAGGGCTCGATCGACGGCCGCTCAGCCAGTCGCATTTTATTATCGACGCATAACGCACGTCCCTCTCGCTCGCGCTCTGTGCCTCCGTATTCGCTTCACGTAACTACATACTCTTTCTATCTGTAAACTTTCTTAAACTTAAAACTTTCTATCTTGTGTGATTGTGTGTGCTTCTCCTTCTATTAAACTGTAACTGTGTAAGTGACTTAGACTTTTAATTTTACGCTATCGCTAAACCTTCTATACGCGCTTGCTATATACGCTTACCACATCTACAGTCTAGTGTTTAGCGTATGCGACTGCTACTCAAGAGGTCTCGGGTGCAAATCCCGGGTCGGGCCAAAAAGTGTTTTTGGGTTTTTCTTAGATAATTCCTAATAGCAGCCCGAAGTTTGGAAGTTTGGCGATGATTCACGCCCGTGCCTCGTAGAGCACGTAAAGCCGTCGGTCCCGGTTGTCATGAACATCTATGGCAATCGTTATTGGGAAGTCAGTGCCCTCAAATTTACTAACAACTATTTCAATCTTCGAATTTCAATTCTCCCTTAGGGTTGCAGAGATCCGATGCCAGTCGCTCCGTGGAAAAACTGAAATTCAGGTTAAACCGGTTGAACTAGTAGCCGACCCCAAATAAACTTGGGAATAAAGGCTAAGAAGAAGATGTTTATTTGTAATGTTCTTATGTTATGAAAGCATAAATAGAATCCAGGAGTAGGGGTCACCATCTGCATTGTGAGGGTAGCATACCATGGCGGTCTGCTCGGATTTTTCTGAGCTATTCTCCTGGCCTCTGGAAACCGGATGAATAATGCAGAATGAATGGGCTTCCGGTCTCACACTCACCAACGAAATACGGCAGCAATTTTGTTGTTAAGATATCCTATCTATTCCATATATTTAAATCTATCTATTAATCGTCTTGCAAGTTAAGAAGCTCTCAAAACACCTACAGGAGGGTAAACACAAACAAATTTGGTTTCAAAATAAAACAATAATATTTGCTCTATTTTCATATTATATTATTTATTCAGACAACGGTACACTGTGACAATAACAAACTTAAATTAATGAATTCAATCGAGACAGTACTACATACAATTTAATCAGATCGACAAACACCAAAAGACTTAAGTGATCTCCTCGTTAC
This sequence comes from Phragmatobia fuliginosa, assembly GCA_932526445.1. Classification (NCBI taxonomy): domain Eukaryota; kingdom Metazoa; phylum Arthropoda; class Insecta; order Lepidoptera; family Erebidae; genus Phragmatobia; species Phragmatobia fuliginosa. Next base: position 18,481,214 of record OW052057.1, read on the forward strand.
TACTTACATGTATTAAGAGTAACAGTTTTTAATGAAAGATTACATCAATTTTCACAAATTGTACTTAAGATAAACACTGGTTGTATCGACAACGCTGTTCCATCTATCTGTAGAATTATCGCCTCTAACCCACTTACTTTCAACTTAATGCACTTATACATTTATAACGAGAAAGTAAAAACAATTGAGTGTCACATCACTCGCATACAATGTGCAACATCTTGTCAACGAACTAACCGAACTATATAGTGCACGTGCGCATTCAGCGAATGGGATAGCATGTGCATCACATATTTCCGTCTCTTTCTAAATCACTCCCATAGAAATGAAATTAGTTGCACATAAAAAAAGTAACGAAAAATATTAATAACATAAACGGGACAAATAAATAACAAATCCGCTCGTAATATAATAAATGATAGTAATCACAATGTATATAACAAAATTAAAAAAAAAACGAGTCGATAAAAGCAATGGGCAGGTTTCGATAATGCTATGGATATATGATATAGTTGGCAACAGCCTAAATATTACTTAATGATACTTTAATTATACGTGTTTACCTACATACAAATAAAGTTACGCCATAATTAAAAAATAGAATAGCAAAATTATGTGATGATGAGAAATAATTGTTTAGAACAAGGAATCATAGTACGAGTATGCGAGCGGACGTTAGTACGCGGTTGTCGGGTATTTTGCATTGATCATATTCGCGTACTTGGTCCGAACACGTACTTAAATTCCGTACTCCGTATAAATACTTATATGTATAGAGCGAGCTAATATTTGCGTGTCTTTATATTTATTATATTCATTAAAATAAAAAATACATATGTATTTATTTTTATAATTGTGTGGAATCGAAAAAATTGTATTTTGTCATCCTAAATTTGAAAGTAAAGAAATACATAACATCTTTTCCAAATGGTAACTAATTAAAGATGTTTTATACAAAATTAGATATTTAAATTATAATTACACTACGAAAATAATTTACATTTTTTCCTGAGAAATATATTTTTTACATAATTTTGATCTGAAGAGTTTGATCGAGATATATAATGCTCTTAATTCGATAGGAAATCTTAACTACGAGTAATTTTATGCAAAATACTGACCATTTATTATAGTTATTATATACGCGAATAGTTTTAGGATGACAAAACCAATTAGTAGCGCGCTGTTATGATATGCAAGTAATGTAATATTGTGTTAAAGTAAAAAGCAATCTAAGTATTAACTTAGATATCATTACAATGAGATACTTAACGTCAAAGCTACTTAATAACTAAACAGTCACTGATTAAACATTGGAATAATAATTAGTACAATTTTTTTTGGTTACCATGGACTGGATACCTAGGTAACCATTCATTTGAGCCCAACGCAGCGGTTTTTGCACCAAACATAATAAATAATAGAAAAGAGCAAAACATTACGGCATAATATATTGTATATAAAAAAATATATATATGTATATCACAAAAAGTTAAGAATTGTCATGCAGTATAACACATTGTAATTAAGGTCGCCAGTAACGATTATATTAACTAATATAAAAAAAAAACATAAATTAACATCTATAAATTACAAACCAACCAAAACCGCCTCTGTAGGTGTGTAATACATTACTACAAGATTTTCTTTACTTATCTATCACGGAAATAACGCGCAGGTTACTTATGTATACTGTGAAACGTTTATATTTTCCAATACAATAAATTAATGTTTAATTATAACTACAAAATCCACATTGTGATACAAAAACGCTGGGCTGTAATACAGCCCAAAACGAATGGCACTTGCATATCTGCATTGTTTACTCAATGGATTTTAGCTGTCGTTTATTAAAAGTAACATAGAATCAATTTTGACACCGAATAGCCATCTAATACTTGCCTGTCAGGGTACTACCACATCGGCCAAATATATAATTTTAGGTATATTTTTTTCTATATAATAGTCATATGTATTTAATTTTTTATATATAATTTTGAATTTTCATTTATTCTAAATTTTTTATAGATAAGCACGTTGAGAGCGGCGCGCGGCGGCGCAGGCCTAGTGCACACTTTGTTCACGAAAGTTTTTAGTGCTGCACTTAGCGTAACGCAGACCCGCGCCGCGGCCCGCCGCCTCCAGCCCGTCATCGCCGCATCAACCCCAACACTTACTGTGGTCAAAAATTTGGAAGGCACTTTCTACATTTTTCAAAAATTTTAAATTTTAATTTTTTCATTTTGAACACATTAGCCTAGACTTACACAATAGAAAATATGCGTAATAACATTTACCAAAATTTACGCAATTCACCCGAAACGTATAGGCCCAGTATATAACTTTTTACTTTTTTTTTCCTAGATTATATTTATTTCCAAAAGGATAGCCAAATAGTTTCAATTCTAGATTTGAATTGCAATTGAGATGTAATAATTTTCATCAATTTTGATAATTTGGTCTTTTTTATACACTAATTCCAAACTTGAACCAAACCAGACAATCCAAACACCAAACAATAGTGAAGTATCAAGGCCACTTGGAGACTTACTATACAACACGGGACACCATGTTCTGCGACGAGTCCTCACCGGCCCTCCCTACAACGCGACAATTGAATACATTAACGCCAACAATATCCGCCAACAAATCAAGTAATGGTATACCCCTGCGGCAAGAAGGTAATACTAGTAATTTTTATCCGAACGAGGTACGAAACGAAACTTTGCGTCCAAGGAAGTAGTGATTGGTAAAACAAATTTGTACATATACACCTTAAAAGTTCTAGTGATGGTAGAGACTCCGGCTTCGTCTTTCAGTTTTCGGCTTTCAGCTTTCGGCACTCGTCTCTCGGCACTCGGCCTTCGGCACTAGCCCTCGGCATTCGCAGCACTTCACCGGGCTCTAACATCGAACAACACTGATTCTGTTCGCTACGATTAGTTACATAGCTAATCTAAGTAAATTGAAATGTATATACTAACTATGCATAGTTTAGCAGACAAAAGAATGATGAACATTCAGTACTTGGCGATTTTAGTGCTTCTAAATCTAACGCAGAGGGCGCCACGCCTCGGCCTGTTAACGAATTATTAGGATAAAAAGTGTAACAACACCGTGTTGCACTTTTGTGATTTCGATTTTAAAAATATGTTTATTAAAAATTAAAACAAATTGCACGCTTCTTACACAAATCGTATACGTTACTTTCTTAATGAACCTTATAAGCACATAATTTAATATTTAAGTAATAAAATGTACGTTTTGGTGTGTACTTAATTTAAAAATGACAATTGTAAGAGCGCACTTACTTAAAATAAACATTTACATAAAGAAGAGGGACCTAAAACTTGTCACTGTATTAGGGTCATTGATGATGATGATGACCGTTATTGAGAATAAATTATTATTGCCAAATAAGTTATTTAAACTATGAGATTTTATATTCTTTTGTAAAACTTTTGCTGTTTCAATTGAGTGTGCTCGTATAAGATAAAAGTTGCCTTTGTGTACTTTGGTAAAATACTTCACCGAGGCCGTGCACTAATAATACTTACGCAAAAGCTTTCAACTTTGTGACAAGTAACAAAAAAGAATGAGCGAGTTAACAGGCAGGGGCGGCACTAATACGAACGTCTAATTTAGCCTAACATTTGGAACAATGACTACTGACTAAAGATACATCTATAATACATTTGGCGATCACTAATGCTACACGTACGTGAATCGCTGCACGAACAGAGCATGGGCGCGGACGCTGAAGGCGCCCGCAAGCGACAACACACATTGTATCCACTATTAACGGCTAGTAGACAAATTGACATCAATCTGACATGAAACGATATGACATCTACCATTTATAGGATTACATCTAACACTAATTTCAATTTTTTGATAATTTCTTAAATATGTTTGCTGAATTATAATGAATAGGTATACCGAACAGTCTTTTGAATCGGGCCGAATATATATATATTTTAAATTTTAAAATTTTGACAACCCCTACGTTCACAGATGGATCTAGATTGTAATATATTAAGCTTACACGTATGTTGAAGTTCTACTTATGATTATAATAATAATAATATTGGTACGAGTGCGGGCCGCGCGCGGCGCTCCTGGCAGGTCTGTCTCGGACACAGCCGGGCGACAGGTGCGTCGGCCCGCGCTCGTCACTGCGTGTCAACGAACAAACTTAAGATATTTCATTGGAACACAATTACATAGTGATCAAAATAATAATAAATCCATAATGTTAAAAAGTCAACTAATAACAAAGCATTGTATTGCACAGCGAGTCCACAATAATTTATTAAATATGATCGGAAATTAATGCCGATTGTAATATTAATAAAACTCGGGCCCTTTGGGAGCCCACACGTGATGGTCTCTAAGCTCTCGGCTCCCGAGTGGTAACAGCTCCCCTTCATCCTTGGAATGTGCTAAGGATGCACCATACTGACACACACCACTGTATATTTGCTATGCTCTGCATGCAAGCTCATGCCAGCTAGTACTGCAGCTACTCTTGCATCGCACACTTGATCGCTTCAGTTCGGATGATGACGCAGAATAGTGTCCGCTCTGGGACACACTTTCTATCAATTTTTGTTGGGTTTATTTCACCGCAGTATTCGTATGAACCAAAAAAAATTCTTCTCTTATAAAGTGACTTGTGACAGACGATTGGATGAAGGAAGAAAAAGATAAGAGTTTTTGACAGTTGTTCCATCAAATCGAAATATATGTAACGTTTTAAAATTCTTTTTTTTCTTCTGTTCTCGATACAGTCAGCAACACTAAACGTATCGTTCAAGTTTCAAGTAAATGCAATGAATTTGAACTTACCTCGGCTAATGATGCTGACTGTACTGCGGCGATCAAATTAAACAATGTCGACAAATTCAGCTTTTCAATTTGACAAAGAGAGTAACATATCGATGCTTCAAGCGAAAGTTGCTTAGACCAGGGCAACCGTGTCTTTTTGAATACCAGTGTAATTAATATTCAAAAGAGCGGTAGGCTGACTGGGTCTAAGGAGCATCTTACGTCGTTGAAGTTAATGGTAATAGGTGGAGCTGTTTCCGTTCGGCACAAAGTACTTGTAAGCGGGCATCGGCGGCGGCGGCAGAAGCAACGGCGTGTGCGCCGGAGCCGCGCCCGCTGCGTCCCTTCAGATGTCCGCACGCGCATCGGCCGCATGCTCCAGTCCAGAGGGAGAGGTGCCTTGGCCAGGCGCCTTGCGAGCGATGCCCTGCCCGTTCTTGGGCGGGCCCATCTCAGTGATTTCCGAAGCGGTGTCGCGGTCTCCGTAGCGGATGTCGGTCGGTGAAGCGAATGGGCGGAAGGGGTCGGCGTGTTTTGGCGGTTCCAGCGCGTGGCCGGGCGGCGGCGGTGAGCACAGCGGTGACTCCAGCCCAGTAGACAGGGGTGAAGTGAGTTGAGGCGATGGCTGCATCGGCGGGCCGTGGTGCTGGGGATGCTCGGGTCCCCTCTGGCCGGCTACCATGTTGCACATTTGGCGGCGGAGGCCGTGAGCCACGGCGGCCACGGCGGCAGCTGCCGCAGCGTTGGGCGACATGCGTCCTTCGCGCCCGTTGCCACATCCGATGTAAGCGTTTGGTACGGCGACGCCGTCCTGCAACAGGCATACGCCCATATACAATGCCTGGTTATTACATCTACCTTCGCAGCGCTAAGCCTAATTGTAAAACTACAAACGCTACCGCATTGATATTCATTTGACACTTTTCTATGAAATTATGTCTGAAAGAAACAGGTATAAGATGAAATATTTAAAAATGTTAACAATCGCAATGGCGTAATCGCAATAGGCTGTAGTCACGTAGCTCCCTAGCTAAAACACTATAACACTTCCGTATTTCTTTTAATCGTAATCCTTAGAAGAATCACGCGATACAGTTCAATACCGATACAGTTGTACCGTCTTGGCGTAGCTGTAGTGACATGAAATAGCGACAAAAAGAAAGTCGGAGTATGTGAGCACAGGGGCACGTGTCTGCGCTACATGTGCAATACTGACCGGTGCGATGGGCGGGTAGCCTGGCAGCTCCAGCTCCTTCAGGTTGGTGGCCTGCGCGGTGCAGGGCGCGTGGGTGTCTCTGAACACCACGGCGCGAATTACTCCGCGAATGTGCTCGTCGGGCCAAACGCCCAGTAAGATCCTTTGTGGCCTTCCCCTTCCCTTTGGTCTTAAATCTGAAAAATCGCATAATAGTAAAACGTGAACATGTAAGGTATTCTCATTGTTACTCATTAAATATATCATTACTCAATAAATTCAAGGGTTGGTTGTGTTTATTTACAACTTATTTGAATCATCTCCGTGTGTATGTCATTGTCATGTTTTTGTAGCAAACGTCACGAGAAAACTTTTGAAAATGTACATCTATGTGTTGAATGTTTTAACAAATTAAATACTTGTTGTTTTTTAAATTACGATTACTGAAGTCACATTACCGCCTAACGTAGAGTCGAGAAAATATATCCCTTTTTATGTATATTTTTTGATAATGGTGTTGAGATTTTTTATAAAATAAAAATTACCGAGCTGTCATCACGCAAGTTACATATGTACACATAAGCACTTATTAGTGTCATTTTATAGTCAATTTTCTCGTGTCACAATGTTAGTAACCATACTCCTCCGAAACGGCTGTACCGATCGTATGAAATTTTGTGTGCATGTCGGCTAGGTCTAAGAATCGGTCAACATTTATTTTTCATACTCCTAGGACGCGAGCGGAACCGCGGGCATCAGCTAGTCAATTATAAATTTTATTTACTTTGGAGCTTATGCTTGTCATTTATCTATTTCGATAAGAACTACTGTCGATATTGTACACGATTTCAAAAAGTTATTATCCAACATTTAGTTGGTATTGGTAATCGTTTTATTTGTTTTTATAGCTTCGGCATCTTTTGTAACTACACTCTTTGTCAAGACTCAAGAGTTACAAGGCTAATCTCAAGCCTCCAGCACTTACCCTCCTTGGGAATAGTTTGAGGACAATATTCCACTCCTATATATCTCAATACGCTTGATAAAAGGTAATGAAGGAACTGCTTAGCTCCTGTTCTGTGAGACCATTGTATAACTTCGATCGATAAATCTGCGTAAAGTTAGAACTTTTCTGCTTAATTTCCGTTCCTACTAACATTTATTTGAATACAGGCTACATTTAATATTAATTATCAAAATAACGTTAGTAATTTAGTAACTTTTAAAATATGAACGGATTATCGAAGAAGACACTTGAAAATTAAAATAAAGTAGATTTTTATGCGTGTCAATAATTATTAAACAAAATAAATAAATAAATATTTCGGACATATTACACACAACGGCATCTAGTCCCAAACTAAACAGAGCTTGTATTATGGGTACTAAACAACTGATATAAATACATAAACTTTTATTTGTAAATACATACATATTATACATAGAAAAACACCCAGACTTCCAAACAAATATTTGTGGATCATACAAAGATTTGGTCTGACCCGGGATTAATATTTGAATCGTATTTATATTATAATAATTTTAAAACATATACTGTAAAGATATATAATTTAAATAAAACAGAACTTTTATAACATTAGAGAAGAGTCAATTTGGCAGAATTAAATATCAACAACCCATAATGTCCCGCTGCTGGCGTCCGGTCTCCTCATAAGAGAGGGTTAAGGTCATACGTCCCCACGCAGGTCGAGTGCGGGTTGGGGACAGGCAAGTCCTAAGTTTAACGTGACCTCTGGACCACGGAAACACTGTTTATCATTAAACCGGTTTAATGATAAACCAAAAATTATAATGTTATGTTAAATGTGGTGTAGTAAGGTAGTGTCTCTAACGTTTTCTCATGACGTTTTTGCTAGTTGAAACATATGGAGCATACGTACACACACGTCTATAATAGTCGTGCACACATTCTTACATAAACCAAGTTGTGTATCTCACACTTAAAGTACATATAAAAGGAGCAAATAGTAAAAGTATTACGCTAAGCAACCGCAGAGCACAGACATCTCGCAAAGCGTGAACATTATTCACGTTAATTCGCACGCAAATTTTAAAATTTAACAACGTTAATATTGAAAATGGCATATTTGAATGTAATATCGCAGGATTTTTACTTTCTGTTGCAATTACGTTTAAATAAATTGATGCTTGACTAATAATAAGTTCACTAATTTAATTTGAGGTATCACGGAGAATATTTTTAGGGAAGTTTTTGAGGTGAGCTGTATTTGATCTCAAATTTGTTTTGGAAAAATTGAAGTTACTTGTCTTTGTCTTTAGAAGAGGCAAAAGGCGAAGGTGTTAAGGTTTTAAAACAAGGGTATTGGAGTGACAAAGCTTAAGAATAACGTGATATAGTAACTTGTCAATTGGAAGCACATTTCTTCAAACTCCGTTTGCAATAAACGAACACAAAAGAAATATGATATAATTTATTTAAAATGTCAAAAATTGCTATTAAATGTTTCCAAAACATTGCCTTTTCTATGTGCTGGTGTAGACAATATTTATTATCTTTCAATATCTGATGATTATAAATGAATAGTGATTGATTATTGGTCAAGATTATGGAATTACTAATAATTTATGTATCCAGCAGAAATCCTGTTCAATGCCATTCAAATTACCAACACCAAAATTTATAAAAGTATTTACATATCTAAAACTGAAAACATTCTGGAGAAACTGGATTCTAAATTTTTATCATCCAAGTGGAAATTTGGAAAAAGTATGAAGATTTTTGAATTAAATTATCTTGTACCATTGTTTTCAGTTTTAGACACGAATGATAAAATCCATACCTGCTCCGCCATCGGCGCTGGGGCCCAGCATGTTGTGAACCCGGTTGGCGTAGAGCACGAATGTCGGATATGGTATATCATATTTTCTGGCCGCCTGGGACAGCGAGAGTCCCTCTTTCAGCACTGAGAAAATGGCTTCGGCCATTGTCTCTGGACGCCAGGACTTGAGCGGTCCGCGTTCCCTGAAGCGCAGGTTATGGACGAGGGTCTGCGTGTTCCAGCATTTCTGCCACATCGACTGCAATTGGTATTGGTAGCTATCTGTGGAATAGAATAAGGTATTGCATTAATATACATACTTTAGTGAAATGTTCTCACAATTAAAGGTTATAAAAGATCCAATGGAGAATAAAGTAATAGGGCCAATTTGTTACAAAAAAAAAAAATGTTCTTAGTTACTACATTTTTACATCAAGATAGGGATATAATGAATACGAGAAATGTTTGCTGAAGTAGTTTTGTCAGCAAACAAAACTGCCGTAAT